>CM053515.1:2948503-2977288 GCA_028627145.1 Eidolon dupreanum
GTTCGGAGCGTCCTGTCACCCAGTGTCCGGGTGGGAGGGGGCCACCCGTGTGAGTGTGGTGTGGGCTTGTGTCCCTGGGTCTGTGGCGCGTTCCTCTGTGCGTCTGATGGTGTCTGTTTATTACCGAGGTACCTGCGTGAGGCTGTGGCTGTGAGTTTGCATCTGTCTGTCTGTGCATTTCCTCGTCTGTCCCTTTGCGAAGCTCCACCCCCTCGGCGTGGTTCCCCGTGCATTTTCTGCCCATGTGCCAGTGTACCGGGGGTCACTCTGCAGGCACAGGTGTGAGCTCAGCCTTCTCTTCCTCTTGCTGGGTAGTTGGTGCCTGGTTTCGAGGAAGCCGTGAAGATAAACGAGGCACCCCTTGACATCCAGCCATGAGGAGGAGTGTGGTGGGGCCCAGAGTCTCAGCCAGGGAAACCGGATGAGAGGAAATGTCCGACCTTCGCATGCCCAAGTCCCAGCTTCTGAGCTTGACCCCTGGGGGCGCCTCTCCATCAGCCCTGGTGATCTCTCCCCAGCCTGCTCTGTGCTCTCCACCACCTCCCAAACGGCCCGGCCTCGGACCTGACCTCGGACAATCCTCCTTCTTTGGGGACTTACTGGAACGCCTCTTCCGGGAAGCCTGCCCTGACCATCACGGAACAGTTAGCCTCCCTCCCCGAGTCACCGCAGGGCCTGGCCATGCCTCCCTTGGAGCACTTCTGTCCTTGGATTGTATGCCTGTCTGTCCCTCCATGGTCACCTCCAGCGAGCCTAGGAGGTCCTTGTGCATGGGGACATGGCAAACGCAGCCCAACACACAGCTTAACTGTGGAATAAATAAATGCCACCGAGTGCAGTTGAGCCCAACACAGCTGGGGCCCAGGCTCGTGCGGTCATGGACCAACTCGCCCATCTCCTCTGCCCCTTGGGCCTCATGTCACCCCCGGGAAGAGGGAGTGGGAGAACATGGGAGCAATGCCCGGTATACACACCCGCTCAGCTAACGCCGCTGGCTACTGCACATGTCACTTAAAGAAAACACCTTTTTCCCTCTTAAAATTACTCCTTAGGAAAGAGGGAGCTGGCTTTTGTACTGAGCTCTTACAAAGTGTCTCGTTTGATGGGGGACCTCTCTCCGTTGCTTTATTTTCAACAACAAAGAAACATTTGGGGACATACATTAGCCTAAAACATCACGTCCAACAACATGGGTTTAGAATTCTTAATGAGATAATCTGACGGGATCCGTACCAAAAGGAGTCAGAGACATTTTACACAGATTTAGCCATTCTTCTTTGGGGTGTGACCCCCAATTACAAGTGCTAGATGTCAAGACAAATAAGCCTTTTAAAGCTCGGCTTGAAAAAGCAATGCTGGGTGGTTCTCCGTGGAGGGCACGTACTGACACACACCCAGAGGAGAAATAAAAACCTGGCCGTGCCCGTGTCATGCTAGTGAGGACAGCCGGCTTTGCACGCGGAACCAGAAAGTGCTATTGGATCTCAGGACTCTCAGCCCCAAGGGAGGAGAAGGTTCTAGAAAACAGGGCTGGATGATGCAAAATGGGTCTCCGGGAGGCAGGCATTTGTGGGAGAGCGTGGCCTGCAGCGGGGGCAAGACGTGGATGTGGAGAAAAACGAGGTTTCTAAAGGAATATTGTCATAAAACAATAACTTTATGCTTATTTTTAAATGGCATGCCTGAATTGTTAAGTTTAAATAAATGGACATTGGCCTATTTTACCTCCAACCCTAAAAGTTTATATATTTGTCAACTGGGTCCAAACAAAGTGTTTTGGTTCTTTGAATTAAGACAGGAGGGGGTCGCCTTGCAGTTGGGCGTGTGCAAAAGACAGAGCCAGCGATTTTAAACCCTAAGAAGAATCTACAAGATGCTGGAGGCTTAAAGACCCAGTTTTCAGACTTTTATATTTTGAGAAAGGTCAAGAAGGACGCTGAGGAATTGCCCTCCCAAGGAAGAAAGAAGAGAGAGCATTCGAAGCCGACCACATGAAGAACAGCCATGAAACAGGCCCTCTGGGACTTCCTAAGTAAAAAGCATCGTCATGGTGGCCATGTTTTGGATATTCACCATGAAACAAGCATTGTCCCAAGCACATTACCTAAATTTATTACTTTCCCTCTCCTCCAACTTATGAAGTAGGTATTGCCATTTCTTCCCCCCACTTTACAGATGAGAAGATGGAGGTTTGAGAAGTTGCCCCACATCCTACGGTGAGGACTGGGAGCTGGGATTGAAATCCGGGCTTGCCTTTGTCACCACAGCCTTGTCCCAGCTCTCACAAGCATTTCCCGGCATTCTCATGAAACGATCGCATCCGAACAGCCCGGCAGTGTTCGGACGAAGGGCTGTGACTCATTTCCTCTGGTCACTCCTTGCTCCACAGGCCTTGTGTGTCTTCCTGCACGTGTCATTGATGGGGAGGTGGGGATCTCAGAGCAAATGGCCCGAGAGGCCAAAAATGTCATGCAGAGGGATAAGGGGCCCAGGTAATACCTATGGAAAAGCAGAGAGCTTTTGCTTGTCTGAATTAAAACCACACCCCCACCATCACCAGAGCTTTCGATATGCTCAGAAGCCAGGGAACCAGATATGGGGGTGAGCTGTTAATTTTAAGTGCTGATCACTAGCTTGAATTAAGTTTTCAAAACCCACGTAGAGTGAATGAAACACAAGTGGGTGTTGGAGTCGCCTTCTGGGCTGTCACGTTGTGACCGTTGTACGTGGACCCTGCTGCAGCCGGGGGCGGCCGGAGGAGGCTGGCCTTGGCACCCTCAGACTCACGTCCCCACTCTGCCCCTCCTAGCGGGTGATTTTCCTGAGCCTCCGTTCTCTGATGTGTAAAATGGGAACTACAGATCGCCCTTATCTTGTAGGCTCGTTGAGAAGACCATGAATACATCTGAGGATCTGATGTCACGAATTTAACTCATCCAACACCGAACTCTTGTTTCCCAGCTCCGGCCGCCTTGGCCGTTCCCTCTGTCGTAAGGAGAAAAGCTCTGCTTCCAGAACTTTCCCTTGGCAGCCTCCTCAGCCAGTGTGGCTGCCTGCCTCCCATTATCAAGTTGCCATCCCACTGCCGCCGTCTCGCTTCCTCAGCATTCCTGTTGTGATCTCATGTGTTTACTTGTTTCGGAGTTTACTTTCTATCTTCCCAAGTAGAGAAGGACCTCGCTGGTCTTTGTTCCCTGTTGCCTTTTCAGCACCTAGAACAAGGCCTGGCACATAGTAGGCATGCAACTGGATGTCTGTTGAACGGATAAATGAATGAATGAAGAATGGAGTATGAGAGGATGTGGCACAACATGGTGCCGTGGTTATTAGAAGCTGGTCCCCCAGAAAGCAAGACAGGAAGAGGCTGAGGTCTGGACTACTCAGAGAGAGCCTGAGGTGTGTTTGAAACCTTGCTATGAATCCACACGGGGTCCTGCCCATTCTTGCTCTTTTACCCACTAAAATGTTATTGTTTGAGAAGCCATTAAGGAGATAGGGACAAGACCTCTTGCAGCACAGATAGAATCAGAGATACGGATTCGCCCTCTAAGCAAGCTGGACTGCTCACGGAAGCAGGCAGACCAGTCAGAGAAAGGTGGGCAGGCTGGACTGCTGGGATGGTCAAGGGGAGAGGGGACACCTTAAGGACAGCCAGGGCCCTGCCGTTGGAGGAAGAAGTGAGACCTGTTTAACCTGTTGCCCTCCTCCCCCCCCTCCTCCACCAAGCCTCAGTTTTCCGACTCTCTCCTGGCCTCCTGCAGCGTTGGATGTGGTGAGCCCCCTTCCCAATTTTCTGTCGGGATCTTTCTGCAGGGAGGAATGTCTCAGCTACGGCTCACTTAATATCACCTCTGGAACTCGCTAGTGTCATTTTTTACCCAAAGCACCTGGGCTCAGAGTCTGCCTGCAGCCAGAGTGTCCAGTGAGACTTAAAACATTCTTCACTTTGACAATTGGTCTCTACCTATGGCAGCTCAATTTCTGTTTCCATTAATGGTCAAAAAAAAATTCCTTTTAGAATAGATGCACTAGATGCACTTTAAGTTGCTTTTTTTTTTTTTTTTGAAGGGATTTATCCTAAATAAAAATGTTAAGTAGAGAATTGTGAAAACAGTACATAGATATGACACTGACATTTGTGATGGAGAACACATGACTGACGGCCAGCAAGTCCTGACTGGGCAGTTCCGGAGAAGGGGAGCAGACAGAGTGTGGCTTTGGGTCCATTTACTCCCTCATGGTATGGCCCTGGACAGCCCTCTCTGCCCGCCCCCCGCCGCCCCCAAGCCTCAGCTTCCTCATCTGTAAACAGGCCTGCTGGGCCACTTAAGTGAAATGAATACAGTGTATAACGCTGAGCCTGGCACGGAGCAGGTCCTCCTGATATCACTACTCACTGTCGGCTCGCCTCATTTCGTGCCCCCGCCCTCTGCTCGCTTAGGACATGCCTGCCTGCAGGGACCATTCTAGTTTATAATTTGTCCACTGACACCACATCCTCAGGCCATTTCCCCCCAAACCTCAGTTTCCTAATCTGTGAAATGAGGTCGATAATCTCTTCACCCCCAAGGTTTGAAGTGAGGGTTGATCAGATAACGTGGAGCCACTGGAAACAAAATTTCTGGCATGTGGAAAATGTAGATTTATGACAGGTGCCTCTGCGTGGCCTCGGCCAAATCCCGACCGTCCAATCCCCTCGGACTTTTTTGACATTTACCCGTTTCTCGTTTGCAGCCACATACACACTTCAGATTCCATAGTAAGTACCAGGTCGGAAGATGCAGAGATAGAAGAAGAGACATACAGCACACGCATGATGTTAAGTATCCTGAAGTTCCAAGCTTGGGGCAAAGATGTGGAAAATAGAAGTTAAATTTAAGATTCATCTGCAGATAACGTTCTCTAAATGTTATCCAGATAAACAGATACTCTTAAACAGGGGAAAACCCAGGTTTCAGGGACGTGGGGGAAGTTTTTTGATTCAAGTCATCAGGCACCTTAGCTGGCACCCACTGCACGCCCCCGGACCCCGAGATGAAGGGAGATGGTCGTCTGGTCTCAGCGTAGCGGGCGGGACGGGCAGGGGAGTCAAGGCATTGGGGCTGGCCGGTGGCGAGCCAGGTGGGCGAGGTGGTGCTGCGGGGGGCAGGAGAGGGTCAGGTCAGAGCACTTCCAGAAAGGGCCACAGCCAGAGCCGTTGAGGAAGCAAAATGGCCATTTCTGGTCGGATCCCCAGTGGCTGGCGCCGGCAGCATCGTTTCGGACTTGTTCTGGGCAGGCGCAGAAACAGACATTCACGGGCTCCCCGAGGCAGAGGGGGGATGTGTTGGGAGGATGCTCAGCAGCTCACGACGTGGATAGGAAGCTGAACTTGGGAAAGGACAGAGACCGTGGTGGCTTTGAGAGTCGCGAAGCCAGAGCGAGGGGACAGCCTCATGGGCGAAGTCCAGGGAGAGAGAGGACTTGACTGTCCTCAGCCAAGATCGCGTGCATCCCCAAGACTCGGAGGCGAGGGGCCGGCCCTTTGGGTGACAGCCACACCATGACCACACCAAGAGGGGGAGCGGTGACTCCCTGGGTGGAAACGAAAGCGACAGCATGTCATTGTCCACGGCAGTGAGCGAGAGAGTTACAGAGGACGGCGCTGCAGTCCGCTCTGAGTGTGTTAGTGTTTCGTCTATGCCGGGCCCTGTGCCAGGCACTCGGAGAAGAGGTGAGACAGGCTGGAAAGTACTAGAACCCAGGTTGTGGTGAGGACAGGTTCTATGGTGACAGATTCCTGCCTCTAGGAGGGAATGGACCGGAGGGGAAGGAGGCAGGAACACAGAGACAGCTGGAGGAACAGAGGAAACACTGGGTGCCTCGACGAGGTGGGTGGTGGGGACCGGGGCAGGCCCTCACTGGTGCTGGCTGAGGGAATGCAGTAGGAGCAGCAGGAACCAGGTGGGCCTCACTCGGCCCCTGAGATCCCAAGAAATCGCCCCTCTTCCCCAGGCCTTGCTGATTCCCACACCAAGTCAATCTCAAGGCTTGTTTGGCCAAGGTCCGTCCAGAACCAGATTATCCAAGCGTAGGATGTTGGGCCAAATCAGGCATGAGCGGCACAACAGCCCCACCTCAGGCTGGTCACAGAGGAGGGTGTCTTCTAGTTCCTTTCCCAGAAGCCACCTGTCAGGAGCCTCATGGCCTGACGGCTGGCCCGGCACACAGGTGTTCAGTAAATGGTTATGGAAGGGGAGGATGAGACAGGAGGAAGAGAAGAAGGGCTAGAAGGAATGCATGAAAAGGGGGACGAGATTTTTTTAAATGAACATGTGACGGAACACTAAAGAAATGAATGAATGAATTCGATAGGGACAAGGAAAAATGGAAGAATGAATGCATGAAGGTCAAGGAGAATCCAAACTCGGCCACGTACTAGCTGTGGGACCTTAGGCCAGTTACTTCGCTTCTCAGGGCCCCGGTTTCCTCATCTGTAAAACAGGGTGAATTTTGTCCCCTCTCCCAGAGGGTCGCTGTGAGGATTAAGTGGGAGGATGAACAGGAAGCCCTGTCTGGGAGAGGGTGAGGGCTTAATGCATGTCGGCTCTCGTAACTAACGAGAGAGGAGGGAAGTGGCTGAATGAACAGACAAGGTGAAGAGAGGGAGAGAGAGAGGAGGAGAAGACAGCCGAGCGGCTGCATCGGGCCCTCTCTCCATCCTGTGGTGGCCAGTGAGGGGTAGGGACCGCCTGCCTCGCAGACAGAGTGGCTCTCTCCTCCCCGTACAGGCTCAGCCTGTTTGATTTCGGGAGGAAGATAAGATGCCTGGGCCGCTTTTTCATCTCGGGCGTCTCCAGGCCCTCCCCCAGCTCACCACCCCCTTGGCAACGGGGCCTTCAAAGTCCCTGCTGGCTCCAGATCTGCAGATAACCCTTTACTGTAATCCTACCCAGGAAAGGAGCTGATAAAGCCCAGATGCAGTGTGAGGGCCTCCAACTCGCTTTCTCTGCCCAGATAACGCCAGGCCTCCCAGGAGACCCCTTTCTCTCGGGGAAGAGAGGCAGAGTCGCCGCCTTAGCCTGGCCAGTGCTGTGGGAACGAACTCTCGTTTATTAGGAAAGCTCCTGGCTTTCTTGGGGAGTGGGGTGGGTGGAGAGGGGACCCTACATGGGGAGCCAGCTTGGGTTCCAATTTTGGCTCTATACTTTATTACAATGGCGGCGTGAATCCCCTTTTTCCGGGGTGCTGTGAGGATTTAGGGGTGCACCGGGGATGAAATGACCCGGGCCAGACTTCTCACGTGACCCAGGAAGTTGCCCCCAGTGCCTGAGCCCCAAGAGGGAGACCACCTTTGGCCCGGACCTGGGCCCAGGAGGTGGCCACAGGGCCTCGTCCGGGAGCCAGACAGGCCTGGCTCTAAGTTCAGGCATCTCACTCATCAGCTGTGTGACCTTTGACAGGCTGCCAAACTTCCCTAGGCTTCGGTTTCCTCATCCTCAGGGGGCGTGGTCATGATCCCCACCTCACTGGCTGGTGGCAGAGGGTCAAGCGACGTAGCAGAATAAGAGAAAGTATGTTGTGATTAGAAAACTATGCAAAGCGAGGCGTTCGCTCCACCACTTGCCAGGATGGGCCCGAGCTCCCTCCAGTCAGGGGCCCTGTTGTCAGGCCTGCCTGGGGGATGCTGGGAAGATCCACCCCCGCACCACGCCCGGCAGGGCTCGATGTGGGACCCTCTGACCCGTTATGTCGGCCTCAGTGCTCGGGTCCTACTCACCACCCATCTACCGGTCCGACATCTGAGTTTTGGGGCCTAAGGAGGTCGGAGGCCTGACCGCCCGGCCTGCAGTGTGGCCCAGGGGTGTGGGGTGGACGCACGAGGCAGCTCCGGACGCACCTCACACAAGGTGAGGGGTCAGAGATGGGCTACCCGGGAGAGGCCTCTGACTTAGCGTGCTTCGACTTACTTTCATGGACCCATTACGGTAAATCCATCCAGATTTAAGATCAGACTCTACCTCCTTCTAAGAGGATTTAGGGTATTTTAAGATTAAAACCCAGAGAGAAAAAAGACTTTTAAAGTTCTCGTGCTTCTCAATTTCTTAGTGAGAAAAACTCATTTGAAACTACAAGCGATGCCCTTGGCATCTATCGGATGGGTGGAGATTTGAGGCCCAATAACACCCTGTGTGGGTGAGTTTGTGGGGAGACAAACTCCCCACAAACGGGCACACCACCTCTTATGAAGGCCATTGGGTTAGAGCTGTTAAAATTAAAACCTGCTGTCCTCTGACCTAGCAATCCTAGGAATTTATCCCCCCCAACACACACACACACACACACACACACACACACACACACACACACACTTGTAACCACCAGCAAAGACATGAATACAAGAATATGGATTGTACGATTTCATGTTGAGGAAAATATGGAAACAACCTCAATGTCCGTTAAATACATTATATTGTAGCTATTCAAACACAGATGACACAGTCCAGGGTGGAGCCGCATGCGTAGTGTGTTCCTTTGGGACTGAGTGTCAAGGACAAACACAGATTCATACATACAAACTAGCTTGGAAATTAATCCCAAGATTAATTTCTCATCTGGGAATGGGAATTAGATGCCTAGGGCTCAAGGATGAGAGGAAGATTTACCCATTACTCTACTTTAAAACTGTTTCTATTTTTACTATATGCATTAATGAATTACTTTTAAAAATCTAAAGTTCGAAAGACCCCCCCAATAAAAAATAAACAAGACAACATCAACAACCATGCAAAAAAATAAATAAATAAAACCTATAGAGAATTCATCTGAAATTCATCGTAGAACTAGCACAGCAACTCGCCTCGCCAGACCCTCAATAAACATCACGATAAAATAAATAAATCGAAACGATTTTGGGGAAGAAGAAGAGGAAATGCTTTCTGGTGCTGGAGCCGAACAGTTTTCTAATACCTGAGCCGTAGGTCTCGCTGACAGCTTGCCGACCCGAAGACAAAACGGCGAACAGGTCACGCTACATAGTTTGCGTTTTCTGACACCGCAAAGCGCCTACATCAGCCGGCGGAGATAAAGTTCACCCAGCCCCGGGTGTGCGCGTGGCCCGTGGTCTCGTTGGGGTGAGTTTGACAGAGGTGCTCTGTTACCACCTTTCAGAAGGGGGAAAGGGACCACCTGGTGGCGGAATGGGCACTGGAATAAGAGACCAGGGTTCGATTCTGTCCTGGATGAACCCGCTGGCAGGGCTGAGTGTTTCTGGACAGCTGAGCCTCAGTTATCTCATCTGTGAAATGGCGCTAATGAGAGCAGGTGGGACAAGGCACCTGGACACGACCACCGAACTTTAATGGCCTCACCTGGCCACCTGTGGGATCGGACACTCCCGCTCCACCCCAGGTCTTGGCAGCGCTGCCCAGAGCCAACTATTCTGGGCCAACCGTGGCATAAAGCACAGTGACACCTTCTTAAAGGAACAAAGAATGCATGCTAGGTGGCAGCATTCGGTGATGCGTGTGTGTGTGTGTGTGTGTGTGTGTGTGTGTGTGTGTGTGTGATCCTCTGAGCCTCAGGTCCTCCCTGGGCAAAATAGGCAAGATGACCTTTGGGTAGTGTTTCCGGGACTAACTGACAGCCTACAGGAGGGTCCCAGCACATAGTAGGTGCTTCGTAGGCATTCCATAAGCTTTCGTTTCTCTCCCTTTTTTCTTAAGAATTGGAAAAAGATGAATTATTCTGGGCCGATGGCATCTACCTTCACGTCTCACTCAATATGGTAAATTTCCAGTGCAGTTACAATGACGATCCTGCCACTAGATTAAGGGACGATGATGACCAGCCCCACTCAGACATGAAAGTGCCCGATTACGTGTGGCAGCTGGGACATTGCTGGCCAGTTCCTACCCGTAAAATATCCAACAGAGCACAGCCAGGTTGACCTATATCTCACTAAGGGTTTCCCACTCGAATGGCACTGTGGGTCTCGTGGTGCTTTGTCGTGGGAGAGTCATGTCGTAATATGATGCATTTGGCTGCAAACGACAGCAAACCTGGCTCAAGGCTTAACAGACACAGAGTGGGCTTTAGGGATGGCTAAACGTAGCAGCCAGATGATAACCTCAGAGACACATCTCCCCAGCCTGCCGTCCTCAGAGCCAGCTCCATGCTCACGCTGGTCGCAAGACGGTTGCTGCGGATCCAGGTTCCAGCGACACGTCGAAACGTCCCGGGGAGGAAAAGAGAGACCATCCCTTCCCCCAGCTCCATCTCAGGAGTCAAGAAGTTCTCCACAGAAGTGGCTCAGTGGGGTGCTCACGTCACAGCAGCTGGGGTTGGGTCACGTGCTCTCTCCCAAATCAATCACGGCAAAGGGTCCTCTTTGGATCAATCAGGCTCGCCCCCAGAGCGGGGGGCCGAGGGTGGATGCCTCGTCCACTGTCATGTGCATCTACAGACCTCGACGTGGGTCCCCATGACCCCTTCTTCCCCCACACCTTGCTGTAATTCCCTCTCTTTGAGCATGGGCAAGACCCGTGACTGACTTCTAACCCATAGAAGATGACAAGGATGATGGGACATCACTCCTGCGATTATGTCACACTAGGTGAGATTTCATCTTGCTAGCAGACTCACTCTAGAGACTCTCCTGGGTGGCTTGATGAGGTCAGCGGCCATGCTGGGGCGCCCATGTGGCCGGGAACTACAAACAGGCGGCCTCTAGGAGCTGAGGGCAGCTTCCAGATGACAACCAACAGCCAGCGAGAAGCCGGGGACCTCGTTCTTCCTACCACAAGAAAATGAATTCTGCCAACAACCCAGGTGAGTTGGAAGTGGAGCTTTTCAGCAAGCCTGAAGATGAGAGCCGAGCCCAGCCGATACCGGGATTGCAGACTCGCGAGTCTCAAAGCAGAGGACCCAGCTAAACCGCATGCCTGTGCTGTTGTAAGCGGCTAAATTTGTGGTAATTTGTTATGTAGCAATAGAGGACTAATACGATCAGTATCTTTCTTGTTTTAATGAGATTGAAAAAAAAAGTAATTTTCTTAACAGTGTGTGCCAATTAGGGAGAGAAGAGTTTTGCCTGGAGAAATATGTTTAAAAGAGCTTGGAAAGAAGATTTTCTCTAGGACCTGGGTGGCGTGGGACATGGGACATGGCCATAGGACAGAGGACATGGGAAGCAGCTCTGTCACAAATGTAAGAAAGCATTTGAGCTTCCAGGGCATTTGGGAGCTGACAGGGTGAAGGACGAGAGTAGTCCCGGGGGGCGGGGGCTCCCAGAGCATGGAAGCTCCCATAACCCCAGCTTGACGGCAGGCGTGGAGTGGGGTGCAGTGTTTGCTGGGGCTCCTGTAAGTGAAGTGCCAAAAACTGAGTGTCTTCAACGACAAAACATACTGTCTCACTGCTCTGAAGCCTGGAAGTCTGAGACTGAGGTGCCACCAGGGTCCTTGTCAGGGCTGGGAGGACGCCTGGTCCAGGCCTCGCCTCTCCCTTCTGGTGTTTGCCGGCAATCTTCGGTGTTCCCTGGCCTGAAGAGGCATCACCTCAAACTTGGCCTTCATCTTCGCCTGTCGTGTGTGTGTGTATGCACGCACGCACACATGCACGCATGCACACGTGTATCTCCCAATTTCTCCTTTTCATAAAAACGCTGGCCATATTGGACCATTATATTGGATTAGGCGTCCACCCTACTCCATTAAGGTCTCATTAATTTGAAAAATTCCTACTCCCAATAAGGCCACAGGTGAAGATCCCAAGGACTAGGATTTCAACGTATGAATTTGTAGGGGACACAATTCGCGGGGCTTAAAGAGAAATCTCGGGTAGAACTAGATTTTCGTCGGCTGTGGACATGGAGCCGGCAAGGTGACTTCGGCTTCATTTGAAGAGATCGGTAGGCCCCCGGCTGACACGCCATAAGACACTCGCCAGCGTCTGCCCACGATGGCTCAAGCGTGACATGCCCTACTCCTAGGAGAGGCTGCTTCCCGGTACTCACTTCCTCGAGACATGTCTCCTGCTTGTGTGTGGCCCCGCAATGACATAGTTTAACTGTGACTATGTCTTTCCCATCCAACGGCGGGAGAAAAGCAGTTGAACGTTGCTCCTTTTTTGTGGGGAAAGAAATCTCGCAGATGAGGTCAGGGCTGAACGCCAGCTGTCCTGGAGAGAGACCTGGATGTTGTGACACTTCTTGGGTGTCACCATCAAAGGTGTCCTCAGAATGAGGAGCCTGGAGGCATTTCCCCATTCTTATCCTATCTGGAAACCCAGCCAGGAAGCCAAAAGCTCTAACTGACCGCAATTAATAGTCTACATGTTCCCTCAAAACACACTCTTGTTGAGGTCCTCTAGTTGACTTACTTCTGTGAAAACACAGGCTCAAAATGAGGCAGCGCTTCTTAAACGATTGACCATTTACCTCGGAGCATGAACTGATTCAGAGACAGGCAGTGTCCTTGGAGGGTGAGAAAATACACTCAGTTCTTGCATCTGGAAAAATCGCTTCCACGTAGATTGATTGATTGGTTTCTTCCTCTTCCCTGCCTCCTGTCCTTCCACTCACTGCTCTGCAGTCCAGAACGTTTAGGCTGGAAGGTCTTAGAGATGAGCTACCGAGATCCTCACAGAGAGAACCTGAGGCTCAGAGAAGAGAAGCAAGCCATCATCCAAAGAAATATAGCTTCGAGAATAACAAAGTCAACTCAGTTTCAGGCCCCGGGGTTGCTTCATGACTGTCCTGTATCATCCTGTGTATTTGGGGATGAGATAACTCATGTTGGTTTTTGCTATAAAAAGCTACGGTTCTCTGCTCTCTGCCCTCTCCACTGCACCCCTGGGTGGTGACCTGGTCATTAAGTAAGTGGCTTCTGGCTCAGCTTTTTAAGACTCTAGCCTTGTCTGTCTGTGTCTTGCTTGTTTATCTCGTTGGGATCAAGGTGCTTTCCTAAGGGGCGACCACGTTTGTGGTCCCCAAGGCGTAGACCGAGAATAAAGGCAGCGAAAGGGCCAGTGGCAAGAAAACTGACGGCCCAGCAACAACAAAACAGCCAAACAAAGAAACAGCAGCGGCGACAAAACCTTCGAGTCTGGTGGCGAAAGCGAATAGATCTCGGTTTTTGATCTCAGATCCTCTGGGTGAATGGTTTGACCTCCGACAGTCCAGACAGAAGCCGCTCAAAGCCACCCACAGCACAGCGGGTCGGGCTCAGCTACTACAATCTTATTGCACATTTTTTTTTTTTTTTTTTGCCAAAACTCACTGTCACGTGGCACTGAACAGTGATCCCCAGAGCCAGGAGTCCCTGGCACGCTGCAGGGGACAGGCTCGGCAGACGTGATTTCGAAACGCGGTGTGTTGTTCTAGGCTCCCTCGCCCCTCCGTCCAGCCGTTCATTTGCATGGCTCTACCTGTCACACGTCCGTGTGCGTGGGTCCCCTCCCGGTTTGCTTTCGATCGCAATTTCCTTCTGGGTCTCAGCTGGAAAGGGAAGGTGATGGCAGCTGGATTCTTAGGCAATGACTTTGGAGTCAGGCCCAGGAGTGGATTCCAGCTCTGCTACTTCCAGGTGCATGATCGGACACGCACGTCTTGGCCTCCTTGTCCTTCAGTCTCCCCACCTGTTAAGCGGTGGCGGTGACAATACCCAGCTCAGGGGGGCGTCGTGTGGGGGAGGTGAAGTGATGGCCGGAGAGGGCTCAGTGTGCTGCCTTGATGATGGACGGGGACAGCTCGTCCTGGAGGCCCGGGTCACTGGGTCCGTGGTCTCACAGTGGCAGACCACCGGAGAGCATCCTTCCCACAAGCACTTTAAAAACTTCACTGTGGCTAAGACGTTCCTCCTGGGGAGTGTGCTAAAAATGTAGATTTCCACATTCCACCCCCGGAAAGTCAGATTTAGCAAATTTGGGTCAGAGCCCAAGGCATCTCTGCATATTAACCAACCTCCCCATGTGGTTCTGCTAACAGGCATGCGTGAAACGCACTTCCAGAAACATCTACGGAAAGCCGATCTGTGACCCTGAGAGGCGAGGGGCCGAGTCGTGTCTCCCTGCTTCACCTGTGTCTTCCTGGGGGTCCGTGGCACGTGGTGAGGGCTCCTGTGTCACATCCCCTGAAGTAAAGTGACATTATCTAGTCCAGGGGCCCCAAATTGAAAGGGTCAGATGGCATAAAGGTGGCAGGCCCCGTGGGACTGTCAACAACTGGAACTTCTGTTTCTCGCAAAGGCGGCAGCTGTTACTCATCCCTGGCCAACCTCGGCCATCTCGGACGGCGGGTCCGGCCACGTTTTCCACTTTTTTTGCAAAAGATTCCCAAAATGTAGAAACTGTCATCGAGTCACCTAAGTTTTAAAGTTGGAAATAATTCACAACTACTTTTCTCTGTTTTCCACTCACACTGGCCGAACGAAAATCTATCTGTGGGCCCGGAGCTGCCCTCCAGCTCCAGTTGGCCATCCTGGGGCCGATCCCACCTTCTCAGTTGACAGATGAAAAAATCAGAGATGGGAAAAGGGAGAGGCGGGGGTCCAGGGCCAAGAGGGGACTCCGCTTTTGCTCTGACGATCAGCTGCGCCCTCTGCAAGGTGTGAAGAGGCCAAGCGGTGCCCAGGAGCGGCCCACAGGCTCCCCCCGCAGGCAGGTGAGCAGGCCTCTGTGCTAAGCTCTCTCATCCGGCTCCACCGGGGCTGGGAGGCCGGGAGAAGGCCCCGGGGCCCCGGCAAAGCCTGGCCCCGCGCTTACTCATCCCTCCTGCCACCCTCCCCTTTGATGTCTTGATGTTCCAGTTCTGGCATCCCGTGAGACGACGAGACAACGGCACCAGGCTGCCTGCCCCAGCAGCCTCCTCACCCCAGAACAGCTCCTGGCAGGCTCTCCTGGGACTTCAAAGGTACAAAATCGCCCTGGGATAGCTTCTGGAAGGCGCCTTCCCAGCGCGAGCGCTGTGCGGGGAGGATGGAGATCAAAGTGGGGCCATCCTTCGGTTCCAGGGCCTGCTCTCTGCTCAGCGGGGGGCGTGGGGGGCCGCGAGGCGGTCCCGGGCCCTGCCCTCAGACTCAGGGGGCCGTCTCACTCTTGTCACCTGGCTCCCTCCTCGTGTAACCGGAACCCCATCTCACCATCAGGGGCTGGCTGCGCCAGGGCGTCCCCCGCTGTGTCCCAAGCCCGTGGCCCTTGCTTTGGTTTTCTCGGGCCTCCCCAGGCCCGGCCTGGCACCGGAGAAGGAGGAACCGCTCTCGGTTCTACCTGCTTGGAGCCTGCGACCGCGTGAGGGCAAGGCAGCCGGCCTGGTGCCGATAAATCTCTTCCTCTTGGGACACATCAGGCAGCTTCCCGAATGGGGAAGGGATCCGTGGGCCGATCTGCTAATGATTTATGGCCCGGTCCTTAGGCCCGGCACCCGGAAGATTCTCTCTGGAGAATCTTCCCAGCCAGCATCAGGGTGGGCGAGGTAGGAGACCAAGCTGCCGGCTGCCAGCCACCGCCACCCGGCTGCCTGCGCCGCCCAGAGCAGGCACAGGGCATGGAGCAGTGGTCTGGGGAAGGGGTGAGGAATGGCCCAGGATAGCAGTGTGTCGAGTGACACTTGGGCACATGGCTCCAGGGCCTTGTGTGGTGCTACTGGACGCAGCTGGAGGCTCAGCGTCGAGCATCTACACGGCAGGGCGAGCCGGCTCTACTCACCGCCAGGCTTTCAACGCGAACGAATGAATGAATGATTTCCAAAAGTACCACGTGGCCATGGCAAAAGTTTCAAACAAGCTTACAATGAAAAGGAACAGTCTTCTCATTTCCAAACTCGTCTCCAAGAAGTAAACAATATCAAAACTCTCATGTTCTTGAGGATGTGCACCTACTATTTTAAGTGAGCGCTTAGTAGGCATGTTCGTCTTCATTTCCCTTTAGCGTATCTGTCCATCCTCAGCAGTTATAGTGTTGGAAGCAGCGGCCGGCGCTCTCGTGTGTGGGTGGGCCCTGCGTGACCTTTTCGGTCGCTTCTAGCTTTTCGCTTTTATAACCAAGTGACAATGGACATTATATACCGTACAGAGATTTACTGGTTTGAGTATGTCTGTGGATGTCTTTTAAAACTTGTATTGGACACCTGCTGATCAACTTTCTAACACTTTGAGGGAGGAATGATGGCCCCATTTTATAGACGAGGAAAATAAAGCTCAAACACTGAAGTGATTTCCCCCAGGCCCATTTGCTGGCATTTAGAACAATAATTCCTTTGATGGACGTTTCTAGACTATGATGACCATCCTTCCCAGGCACAGTGCCCTGCCTTCTTCCTGCTTCCTGTCTGGCGGGGGAGCTAAATGCATTGAAGAAAAAACCATCGAGTGACAAGTGGACTGGCTGTATGTTGTGTCATCAGAGAAGGCCACGTTTAGGCTCGCATGTTGTCATAGACTGAATGCGTGTGTCCCCTCCCCCAGATTCATACGTTGAAACCAAATGGCCAAAGTGATGATATTTGGAAGTAGGTCCTCTGGGAGGTAACTGGGGACTAGTGCCCTTATAAAAGAGACCCCAGAGATGCCCCCTTCCCCTTTGGTCACGTAAGCATGTGACCGGGGACCAGGAAGCGGGGCCTCGCCGGACATCAATGGCTCACTGACTGCTGGCTCTTTGACCTTGGCCTTCCAGCCTCCAGAACTGGGAGAAATGAATTTCTGTGGTTTCTAAGCCACTCAGCCCATGGTGTTTTGTTATAGCAGCTGAAATGGACTAAGACAGATGCGAGGGAGGGGCCGGGGTCAGCAAGGCGAGAATGTGAGGACGAGACGGGTCCAGGCACGTGTGAAGGCCCGGAGTGGGGCAGTTTCTGCTTGCGGTGTTCAAGGACCGGACAGACGACCAGTGTGGCCGGGGAGTGGCGAGCGTGAGGGCCAGTAGAGGACAGGTGGTCAGTGAGACGGGTAGGGGCAGCCACACAGGGCCTCGAAGACCGTGGAGAGGTAGTCTAGACTTGTTCAGATGTGGAGAGAGGACAGCAGGACCAGAGGGACTCTTTCACTAGAGAATCCTAGGGACACCCTGGTGGAGCCCAGAACGAAGCCAGATCCGGCATCCAGCGGGGTCGCGACCTTTCGAATAAGAACAGTACTGATAATGAGTTAACACTGATCGAATAGCGTGTGCCATGTGCCGGCCACTGTGCTCACTACTTCTCATACGTCGCTATTTTAACCCTTATACCAGCCCTTTGAGTGCCGTTGCTATCATCCCCTTTTTACAGATGAGGAAACTGAGGCTGGAGATTAAGTAATCATCTAGTTAGTTAAGTAACTGTGGTGCCATTGTCAAGAGAGACCAGATTCTGGGCCATAAAACAAATCATAATCATGTAAAGGGATCAAAATTATAAAAAAGTGTGTTTTCTCACCACAATGGAATTAAATGAGAAACTAATCATAATAAGATATCTGGGAAAACCCCCAATATCTGGAAATGAAATGACACATTGCCGCATAGTTCATGAACTAAAGACAAACTCACAAGAGATTAGAAAATATTTTAAACTTAAAAAAAAAAACAGCAAAAATATGATATATCAAAATTTGTGAGATGAAACCAAAGCAGAGTTTAGAGGGAAAGTTATAGCTTTAATGTTTATGCTAGAGAAAAAGAAATACCTAAAGTCAATGACCCAAGCTTCCACCTTAAAGAAATAGGGAGGCGGGGGAAAGGCAAAGTAAACCAAGAGTAAATATAATGAAAAATATGAGAATGATCATAGCAGAAATTGATGAAATACAAGACAGATAATATA
This sequence comes from Eidolon dupreanum, assembly GCA_028627145.1. NCBI lineage: Eukaryota > Metazoa > Chordata > Mammalia > Chiroptera > Pteropodidae > Eidolon > Eidolon dupreanum. The sequence continues at coordinate 2,966,283 of CM053515.1, forward strand.
GAAAATTAGCAAAGTCCAAATTTGACTCTCTAAAAATAATTAGCCAAATTGACATATTTCTAACTAAACTGATAAAAAAAAAAAGACATTATAATCACCACTATCAGAAATGAAAAAGGGATTAGCACCATGGATCCCATAGACTTTAAAAGGAAAGTAAGAAAGTACTACGAACACTTTATGTCAAAACATTCAATAAATTAGATGAAATCAATGAATGTTTTGAAAAATAACTTAGCTCTATCCCATTATTTCACCCTATTTGCTTCATAGCGTAGCAGTAATCGAAATTATTTTTTTATGATTTAAACTTTTTATTATGAAAAATTGAACTCTATAGAAAATTATAAAAAGAGAATTAACCCTTCACCTAGATTCATTAATTGTTAACATCATGCCACAGGCACCTTCTCTTCTATGTGGATGTATGTAATTTGGGGGGTGGTGTGGCCAAACCATTTGAGAGTTGGTTGTAGACATCAGAACACTTCATTATTTCACCCTATTTGCTTCATAGCGTATCCCATTATTTCACCCTATTTGCTTCATAGCGTAGCAGTAATCGAAATTATTTTTTTATGATTTAAACTTTTTATTATGAAAAATTGAACTCTATAGAAAACTATAAAAAGAGAATTAACCCTTTACCTAGATTCATTAATTGTTAACATCATGCCACAGGCACCTTCTCTTCTATGTGGATGTATGTAATTTGGGGGGTGGTGTAGCCAAACCATTTGAGAGTTGGTTGCAGACATCAGAACACTTCACCCCTAAACGTATCAGGGTGCATCTCCAGAGAATAAGGAAATTCTCTTACGAACCACAATGGTATCATCACACTCAAGAAATCTAACTCTGAAACAATATTATCACCTAATACTGGTACCATGCGATTGTCTAATGATGTTTCACGAATCGTCCCAATAATGCCTTCTGGGGCCATTTTTTCTTCTGAACTGGGATGCAGTCTACAATCACATGTCACGCGTGTCTTGTCACCTTGTTCTCCGTTAATCTAGAACAGTTCTTAGTCTGTCTTTGTCGCCCGTGACCTTGGCGTTTTCGAAAAGCACAAGCCAACTGTTTTGAGAAACGTCCCTTGATTCGGCTCTGTTTGCTTATTTTCTCATGACTGTACTCAGGTCATTCTTTTGGGGCAAGAGAGCCACTTAGCGCTGTGTCCTCAGGGCGTTGCATTGGGAGGCACACGCCATCAGGTTGTCCTATTAGGGGAAAACTCGTTTTTCCAGAGTGCTCCATCACAAAGGTACTATTTTTCCCCCTTGGTAATTCATAACTAATCTGTAGGGAGCCCCTTTGAGGCAATGCAAATATCCTGTGTTTCATCAAATTTTCATTCAATGGTTTTACCATTCGTTGGTAATAATGCCTGAATTACTTACTGTTATAGAATCACAGAAATGATTTTTTCTCTGTATTTCTTTTTATTTTTATTAGCTGACACTCTCCTGTAAAGAAAAGCTTTCTATCCCCCTTTTATATTTATGTATTTGTTTCTTTGAATCAGTACAAACTCATGGATTTCATTTGATATGCTATAATCCGTTACTGTCCATATTCATTTTGATACTAAAATTAATCCAGCTCAGGCCAGTGGGAGACTCTTTAAACGGATGTTCTTTTGACTCATCCTTATCAATCTTTGAGCTTTTCTCGCTTTTCCTTACTTTTTGGCACAATAAGATGCAGGCTTATCTCAGTTCATTTGAATGAGCATTAGCTGTTTCTCTCCCAATAGAAGACAAGCGCTTCTCTCTCCACCACCATCCTTAGCGCTTAAATCCTGAGGTATAAATCGGTCAAGAGAAGCCCTAGAAATCTATTTCTAGAGCTAATAAGGAACATTCTGCATGAACAGCAACGAATGTTCAAGTTCCACGCATTTCTTCGTGGTCCGTTGTAACGAGCGTGCAGAGCCAGGGAAGTAGCGTGAGTGGTTCAGAACGTGGACCTTCCCCGGCAAATCTCCCCAGGTTTCTCCCCAGACCTCCTTACTGCTTAACCGTTGACCTTGGACAAGTCATTTCTCTCTGAGCCTCAGTTTCATCATCATCAAAATGGGGCTCCACTAGTAGTACCTAGTCACACGGGTGCCATAAAGACTAACTAACTATGAGACGACATGGAAAGTGTTTGGTGCAGTGGCTAGACCGTGGTACGTGGCTGATAAATAGTAGCTATTCTTATTATACGCTTCTTCTCATTTAATCTTCCCAGCAGCTCTGTGGGGTAGCTCCGTTTGTAGATGAGGAAACCAAGGTTCGGATGGTTAACTAGAGGACCCATGTGACACAGCTGGATGGTGAGGTCCAGTTAGGGACCAACGGAGAGGTTTTTCCGGTTATGGTCGGAGGTGAGAACTGGCCCAGGAAAAGCAGTTCCCTTTATCCACCTGTGGTACCTCCCTCTCCCCCACACCCCCCTGCACAGTGTAGTGGGGAGCGGGCGGTCACTGCTTGTGCAGTGGCTAAGTGTCAGTGCCCAGTGAAGGAGGACAGCCTTCTTCACTACCAGAGGCTCGTCAGTGACACCAAGGCCACATGTCGCTAGACTGAGCAAGGCCACAGAGCAGTGGCTGATGAGATCAGGGGCCGAGTTAGACCTGGGTGTTCAATGTAGGCGACTTTGGGTTCGTTACCCGCGCTGTCTGGGGTTCACTTTCCTTACTTATAAAATCGGGGTGTTTGCACTGGCTGTTCCCTCTCCTCCCCATGCCCTTCCCCACACCCACGTGGTCAAGCCCTGTATCTCCTGCATATCTTCACATACATCACCGAGGCCCACCTCGACCACTTTACCTAAAAACAAGATCCGCTCCCGACACCCTGTCTCCTTTTCCTTACTCTACTTTTTGCATGGCGTTTGTCACCGTCTCACGCTTGGTCATTTACTTATTTGTTATATGCGTTTTTCATTGTCCTTCTCGCCTCGCTAGGATGCCACCCCCACCAGAGCAAGGATTTCAGTCTGCTTAGGTCATTGCCCTGTTCCCAGCCCTGAGAAAGGTGCCCGTACATAATAGTAGCTCAATAAATATTCCCAGTCGTTGTACCGTTCACGAACGACGCCTAACATGGCTAAACTTGTAGAAAATGCCAAAACGAGCAATGTTTTCAAGTTATGTCGATGTCGAAATCCCTTTGGAATCTGATCATGGTTTTAATAGCAAACCCGTACCAGTTTTCGTTCTAGCCCAAGGCCCTAAATATGTCTGGCGCTTCCTCCCTTAGGTCCTGCTTTCCCCTGGGGCCAGCAGCATAGCCTCCCTGAGGAGCTTGTGGAAATGCAAATTCGGCCCCCAACGCTGCCTGACCGAGCCCGGTCACAAGTCAGAACGAGACCCCTGGGAGACCCCTGGGAGACCCCTGGGTGACACGTGCACGGTCAGTTTGGAGAAATGCTCACTCGTGTCACTTCCTTCTTCTCTGGACTCTCTCTTCCTCTTCCGGCTCCCCAGATCTTCATTCGTGATTTATCCCCTGGCTTCTAATCTGGCTGAAAGTCTCTTTTTCAGAGTTGCTTCTACTTGTCTGAGGGGGAGTCTCATACCCTTCTGACTTTTCTTGCACACACCTGTTTACATATCTCGTCTCCTGGAGGCTGACTTCGTCGGATAGTAAGGCCCTAAGACAGGACCTTCCCCGACTTCTCTCCAGACCCCACTGCCTCCCCCTGCCTTAACTGAGTTATGGACCATTCTAGAAGCAAGTGAATCTTTTCACATCTTTGTCCCTCGGTTTGCTTTATGGATCTAAAGATGTTTGACATAGCATTACTTCCTGGGTTCTTAGATCTTCAGCTGCATGCTTCCTGAAGTCTCCCCAGGAACTCAAAGTAACTTCTTGTTTCATTCAGTAAACGTTGCACATGCTCCAGTTCCAGGGAAATAAACATGACTGAGACGTAATCCCGGAAGTAAGGGACAGACCCTACACAGAGGGGACAGACCCTACATTTGGATGAACTAACGGTGTCTTCACTGAAACATCATCTGAATCAGCAGAAAGCAGTATAAATGTCCACCCAGAGGAGTAAAAAACATCTATGGCACCATCAGACTGAAAATTCTATGTAGCAGTTTTTGAAGAAAATGAAATAAACATAGAATTACCGCCAGAGAAAGATCTCCAGGCCATGAGAGCTTGTAGAATATGTGCCATTTGATACTGATTATGTCTTAAATATGAACATATTTATAATTTAATGCGTACAAAAAAAAGATGGAATAGATACGTTCAAATTAATAACAGTGATTGAGGGAAATTTTAGCCTTATCAGTAATTTTTTAAACATAGAGAATATATGTATTATTTGTACAATTATAAAATTTATAATAATTTAAAAGCAGGGGTTTTGGAAACTAATTTATATGACCAAGTCCTAATTTTATGGATGACGTGACTGAGACCGGCAGAGGTTAAGTGACTTGTTCAGCGTCCCATAGTTATAAGACAGGTCAGCGGGAGCACAGGCACCTTGTACCAACTGTGGGGTGGTCTCTGAGTGGAGGGTGACACAGGAAAGCACCCGTCTTCCTCACCAGGTTAGACATGGCCGTCCCCACCTGTCCCAATGTGCTTGAGTCTGAGCTGCATTAATTGTTTTTTAAAAGAAGGCTTTTGTCCCCTGTTCCAAGACTCCCTTCCCTAAAATGATGGAGACGTGGCAGTTTCCTCTTGCCCTCTTGCCCCAAATTTTATCAACCTACTTCCCTCTGCCTCCCTTTGGCCCTAACCTTACAAAAAGGACTCTACAAATTACCTCCCGCCCCGCCCCTCATCATGAGCTATAGCCCAGAAATCTAGATTATCAGCTCCTTCTCCCAAGCGCTCAGCCTCACCATAAACTCCAACCCCATCACCACACACGCAGGCAAGACCAATCTCTTTGGCATAGCTTGGATTAGGCACCATCTCTGGGGTGCCAGGGTCTTTTATGTTGTGTGATTCTTGCACGCTCCAAGGAAATTGCACAGAATTCGTTGGGAAGGTGAGCAGAACACGTAATATTAAACATTAACAACAACAGCAGCGACAAAAGACATGATTTCAAAAATGTCTCCAGACTCACTTCAGAAGATGATAGCACTGAAAATTATTTCCTGGGCAATAAACATCGAGACGTGATCAAGCTAGAACAAGATGATGAGTATGACACACCTTGCAGAGTGCTCGCTCGGTGCACGGGGAACGTTGGGGAAGGGGGTTTGAAACAAAGGAAGCACGATTCTCCACAGTGCCTTTTGTGCATGCTAAAATGAGCTGAAGGCAAGGAGATGGAAGAAGGTGTCAGTGGTTCTCGAAGCAAGGGCATCGAGCACTGGAGAGATGATGAAACCTCCGAAGGTCATAAAGCCTGAATGTGTAAATCAACTCTGTGTATTGCACGTTCATTATCGAGAGTGAGAGCCCTCAATGTGGAAGAACCAGATTTGGGAATGGCAGCTCTAATTTCGTTTGGCAAAATGTGCCAAGCATAATAGATTAGGAGCCCTTATGAATGTACCCAAGTAATTGCGTTTAATTGTTTGTGCAAATCAGATGATCTATCAGCAACAAGTGCAATTAATTAAATGCAGACACACAAGGCGGATTGAGCAGGAAGGAGAAGGGCTGGGCTCGTTTCAAAATTAAACTGTGTTGTTTTACTTTATTGAGAAAAGCCACAGGGAAGACACACCTAATATTAGCAGCTTGTGTGCAACATTCCATCAAGATATGATAAGGACTATTTACTGGGACTTCCTGGAACCCTGTCCCAGCCCCGAGTTCCACAATGCTGCAGAGGGAGGGAGAGGAGAGAGAAATTGTCTTAGGAGGAGCAAAGCTGGTCTTCACCAGCACAGCCGAGGGGAAGAGAAGGCAGGCGGAGGACAAGCCTAGTGTGCTTTGAAAATCAAGTGAAAATCAAGTTCAAGGCATTTCCAGAATGGAAGCCCTAACAATGTCCGATCTTTATCTAGAAGACCTCAGACCCCATCGGGCAGGACAGAGACAATGGATTAATTTCCGAAGACAACCTTTCTCACGTTTCCGCCATTCATGAAGGATGTCGCAATTTTTGCAATATTCGAGTGTCACGTGTCCTACTGTTTTCTTTATATTTTCCCTTTAAATTGGTAAAGGGATTTCCAAAAGTCTTCCCATACAGTGAGGGCCCGTGCGGACATGTTTCCATTTCTTTTAAACAAAACACAGAAATATGCAATGCCTCTATTTCTCATTGGCCAGTTTTCAAACACTGTCTTCCCTTTTCAGCCCACGCATCCCGCCGTCCTTAAGGATACCCCAGAATTATTATTCACGCAATCATTCATTTTATAAACATTTTCTCCTCTATAATCCTTCGCATCCAGAGCTGAAACTCAGCCCAGCTCTCCCACCAGAGGCAGAGGGGAAATTGTTAGCAGGAAAAGGGTCAGGGGGGTGGTGTGCACTTGAAAATACACACCTGTGGGATGCTCTGGCAGGTTCCCGGGTAGGTTGACAAGACTAGAAAAATGACAGCCCCATCAGAGCTGAGGGAGGCAGGAAGAAGCGGAAATGAGTGGGAGCGGAGGGTGAAATGTCAAGGACCACATTAGGGTAAAGAGACCCGTCCTGACACCCATGTCCATCTGCTCCACCCACTCCCAACCTTCCGACTTCTTCCCCAGTTCCAGAGTGAGTCTGGGCCCTGAACCCACCTCGTTTCGGGAATGAAAGGGAGAAGATGGTAGGCTATGACCAAAATGAAAGGGCCTCATTAAGTCATAGCGCCAGATGGAGAGGCAGCTTAATGATTCAAGCCCAGATGATGATGCGAAAGTATCTGAGAGTTCTTGACACCTCGACTGGCTGCTTATTTGTTTCAACAAGAGTTCCTTTCTGAAGCCAGTGTCGCCTGTTCACCCGAGCCGGAATCTGCCTGTTACTACTCCCCAGCCTTGGGTATCGAGAGCCTAGAATGAGCCAGGCCGTGTACTAGCCATGTGCTCAGATGGATCCGTGTTTAACCTCGCCCAGTGTTTCTGGGTGTTGGTTCTACACCCGCCATCTTCTGCATTATGGAGACCTGAAGATGATCGGGGCTTTTTTTTTTTTTTTTTTTTGACAACTTGGTTCCTTTAACGGTCTGCAGGTCAGGTTTATCCTGCAAAGGACGATCCAGTAGCCTGCAAAGGACGATCCAGTAGCCGCGTGTTGCCTCTAAGCACAGGGCACCACATGGCCCCTCTGAACAAACTATTCCTCTTGGAAGATGTTCTTGGCTATAAATTCAATGTGCACAAACATGCGTAGTGTAGGAGGTAAATAAACAGAAGCCTTGGGGAGAGAAAGTTCTCATTCTGGAATTCTACGTCTGCCGCTAACTAGGTTATGACTTGGAACAAATAATAACTATTAAATTGGAGCACTTATTATGCTTTCTGTGTATCGCCTCAGTTTATCCTCACAAGAACCTATGAAGTAGGTATTATTATTAACCCTAATTAATAAATGAGGAAAATGAGACAAGAACCCAAGGTGATATAGCTGTAAGTAGTAGAGCCAACATTTCTTTTAACGCGGCCAATTATTTTTAGGTTGACCAACCCTCCTGGTTTGCCTGGGACTTAGGGATTCCTGGGACATGGGACTTTGAGGGCTAAAGCCAGGAATGTTCCGAGCAAACTGGAATGGATTGGCCACCTTAATTATTTTCTGAGCATATTCTATCAAAAACACTTGGTTCATTGATAGGTATTTTGTTTATAACATTTTATTAACTATAGCTTTGTGTTTTCTTCATTGAATTTAGTTCTCTTCCTCATATTTTGTAAGTCTCAACTTTGCTGGGTTTAGATTTAGGTGCTGTGTTTAATTTGCATAGATATTTTTTCTACTGGTTTCCCACAAATCATGAATTAAATTTAAAATTTATAATTATTTCTTGGCTAATACATGATAAAATCATGTGCAATTCTTGTCAGTGATCCTAGGATTTTATTATCACATGACTAATCTGATGGTTCCAATAACTTGCCTACTAACTGGCCACATTATTGACAATGCAAAGAGCAAATAACACAGTCAAAACAGTATTGTTAAACTCTCCTGGGATTAAAATAGTGAATCAAAATGGTGAGGACAGAGCATGGCTTTGTAAAGAGGAAAACCTCCATACTTTTAAAATGTTTTATTATTCTAACATACAACAAATATTCTGAATTTCCCACTTTGCGCCTTGTACTCTCCAAGATTCAAGGGTCAGAGGTTAGCAAGACCTCTTCCTTGCTCTCATAGTCTGGAAGAGTAAATTTTAATTATATAGTTACTGATCTGATTTTGGTGATTCAGGCTGCCTAGGAGAAGGGTGGGAACTACCAGGGCCTGTGGATGGAGCACTTGGCTTAGACAGGTGACAACTCCAGGAAACCGCAAAGATGAAATTAAACTCCGTGCCTGCGCCAGGGATGGAGGCTTCAACCACAGTGTTATTGGGGCCACTGCCTTGGTCAAGGCGAGGACAGCACAGGGCACCCCCCTTCCACATGCAGTTCTTCCAAGGGTTGTGATGAGGGTGGAGGAGAATCTAGAGGTGGCAGGAGGGGGCTTTGGAACTGGGGAGGGCTGACTTGTGGCATAAGACATGGCCGAGAAGACAGGTGCCACCTGACATTATTACGAGTTGGAGAAGTGTGACTGCCCTGAGGGCCCTGGGAAATGACCCTCGTGCTATCGCATCTGGGGCATTAAACCCCCACTCAAGTGACGACATGTACTTGTGTATATTTAGGCAGTAGGCTTTTTTTTTTTTTTATCTTCAACACAAAATGATTAGCGCTGCTTTGTACATGAAGAAACTGAGGTGCAGAGAAGGGATGCAAAAAAAGTCACCCTGCTAGAAAATAATAAAACCACAAACTAGAAAGAGTGTGGACATTGGGTCATTCACCCCAGACGCCCTCAAATATTCAGAGCTCCCAGTTTTCTCAGGCGGGAATAATAATCCCTTCTATTAGAGTTGTTCCAACGTGGGGAAAATGAGATCATGTTTGTTCACTATCCAGTAGCTTGTAAAGCACATAGTAGGCAGCTCGGGAAAGAGCGGTTTCCTGTTTGCTGTCGTGTCTCTTCGATGTCTCTGTGGCCTCATTAGAACTGGCTGAATTCTGGAAGTGGTTTTTCTTGGAGCTGTAGATGGATAAAAACGGAGGGGAGACTCCGAGCTGCGATCTTTGGTGGCATGAACGAGCTGCAATCTGTCTGGGGAGGCACTGGAAATAGGCACCTCTGAGAACATTGTGCTCAGTCCTCATTGATGGACCGAGCCCTCAAGGATGCAGGAAGCAGGAGGGAGGACCCACTGGGGGATGGGCGATCAGGAAAGTCTTCCCCAGGAGGTGAGAGAGGACTCAGGATAGTCGCATCATTTCCTGACCAACTTGCTCCCACAGGAGCTACTAACACAGGGTTTTAAGTCGTGCTAGAAAAATGTACATATGTGACATCTCATTTGGAGGAAAGAATCTGAGCGTCTTCCCTTTGTCAATATTTTTCAAAGCTAAACAGTAGCAATATGAAAAAACCAGTTCTTAATATTAAAGCATTGTAAATGCACGCGCATGCACACACACACACACACACACACACACACACACACACACACACAGACGTACAGCCAAACCCTCAAAACCAACCAAACCAAAACAAAAACTAGTTTTTGGAATCAGACTAGCTTGGATTTGGATCTTGGCTTCCTCACTTCCGAGAGGTGGGACTTGAGGCAGCTCCCATAATCTCCCGGCCTCAGTTTCCATCTTCGTAGAATGGGAATAATAGTACCCGCTTTGCAGGGTACAGGACTGTGTGAGCTAACACGCCTAAAACGCGTAGCTCAGAACGCAGCACGGGGCAAAGATTCATTATCTCATGTTCAGTATTTCGACGTTTAATATTGTGAGCATTTTACCTGGCACTGGGAACATGAGTTCAGCATTCTCTGGGTAAAAAAACCCTCCTAAACTCATAAGTTGCTTGTCCGACTTTCTATTACAGAAAATTTCAAGTGTATAAAGAATGAGAGAGAATAGAATATGAATCTCCATAGGCTCGCCACCCAGGCCCAATATTTATCAGCTCATTGGCCAATCGTGTTTCACTGTTTCACTTGAACTCCTTCCGCACTCCCCTACCTAGGTGCGTGTGTGTGTGCGTGTATGTGTTGTGTGTGTGTGTGTATTTAATTAATTTTTGATTGAGATATAATAAACATATAACATTATATTTGTTTGAGGTATAAAACATAATGATCTGATGTATATATATATTGCAAAATGATCATCGCAATAAGTCTAGTTAACACCCACCGTGACCTTGGCATATTTTGAGGCCAATTACAGACATTCATCAACAGATATTGGAAGTTATTTTTAACTCAATTCCTTAGTTCTCTTTTTGTCAGGGGAAATACTCCCGACTCCTTTTTTTTGTGGATGAGATTTATTAAGGTACATACAGCAAAATGAACCCTTTTGGGGGTACAGTTCCAACTTTTGACAATTCTTCATCATTCCTTTCTCAGTTTTATAAACATGTATTCCAGCACTAAAGAGAAGAATAAATATGTTTTGCTGTCCATCCTGACCTCAGTGGAGAAGAGGAAGCAGCCTCTCTCAGTGGTCCCCTTAACCACAGCTCATTATGACTTGGACCCAACACTTCTGATTAGCTAGAACACAAGCCACCCGGGAATAGCTTTATTAGCGTGAGTATTGTTTAGGGCAACAGAGTTTATGTTGATGCTTTCATTCCAAATGGCCATAATAAAAGCTTTCGAAGAAGCTCGATTATTATTGGGTTCATTAATAACAAACACTAACATGCCTCAATTGGGACTATGATCAATCCAAATAAAAATAACTCTGTTAATTAAAAAGAGATTTTTTTTTCTTTTTCTGTGGTAACTGCTATACACTCAGCAACACAGAAACAAAGAATCAAAAAAAAAAAAAAAAAAAA
>CM053515.1:2977788-2998951 GCA_028627145.1 Eidolon dupreanum
AGATGCTATAAACATGTGCGTGAGTTCTGGTGGGGACGTAAGTTTTCACATAAGTTGGGTAAACGCCTGGGACTACAATTACTAGATCTTCTAAGTTGCAACTGCTTTGAACGTCTGACATAACATTTAAGTGCATAAAGCACTTCCTTCTCCCCTGTCTCATTTAACGTCATCTATGCAAGAGCCCTAAACAGGGGTCTTAGTTCAGGTAGTAGAAATAAATACTTACAAACACAAACCGATAGGGAACTAGAGAGTTCTTGAGAGCTCAGAGCAGCCGAGGCAAGACCTGAGAACCCCACGTGGAAAATGAGTGAATTCCAGAAAAGCAGCAGAGGCAGGACCCTAGGTTGTTATAGAAATAACCTTGTTAATAGAGTTTATCTTAATTGATCCAGTCTCTTTGGGTCACGCTTTAAACTCAAAGTCCTAGGCCAAGGACATCTGGTTGACTAAACCTGGCCTCTAAGGATCGATTTCAAGGGGTTTAAAATGAAGTGGAGAGAGAGCAAATACTATCTGTGCCCCTGTTTATCCTCCCAGGAGGTAGTGGGACCACAGGGTGGAAGGGGTACAGCCCCTGAAAGACCAAGGAGAGGGGAGTCACTCTGTCCACCTGGCCAGCAGGGCAGTGATGTAAGCAAGGAAATGTCTATGGTGATGGCCATTTATGTGCTGGGGCTGTTTGTTACAGATGCTCAGCTTACCGTAACCAGGTGAGGAGCCGGCCCGTGGAGGACCTCGCAACCAGGATGGGGAGACCGTACTCCATGCTGGACACAGTGGGAACCCCGGGGGGAGTGTTAAGCTGGGGAGTCCGAACTGCAGGCTCCAAGTGTGGGCGGAAATATCTGCTGAGGGCTTGGTCTTGGTTAAGGAGTGGGCACCAGGGCTGAGTCTGGAATCTGAGCGAGAGCAGAAGCTGCCCCACTGTTTTAAGATGGCTCCTAATTTACCCTTCTGGGATGGAACAAGACTGCGAGGTGGGTATTAAGTTGCTGAACTACAAAGCCCGATGATGACAGGGATAAAAGCTCAGTGTGGAGGGCTGAAAAGTGCACCCCTCCCCCAACATCAGATCCCAGTCCTTGGAACCTGCAAATATTACCTGAGGAATAAATGGATCTTTGCAGTTACAATGAAATTAGGGATTTTGAGATGGAGAGATGGTCCTGCTGGGAAACTAACGCGGCCATGAAATGACCGCAGGAGAAGGACAAATGTGGACGTAGGAGACAGAGCAGAGTCAAACCCTACCTGGTGGGACTTGGGACCACAGCATAGGCACAGGCCCGGGAAACCCATGGCGGGTCTGCAGCCGCCCGCCTCCCAGGCCGAGGCGATGTGGCTAGCCGACGCCGGCATTCCGTCCCAGACTGGCTCCGAACACGTGTCAGCACAGGCCCCTCTGGAGTCATCAGAACCGACGTGCGATGGGGGACTCAGTGGCCGTTCCCGTAACAATGCCGGGCGCCCTTCGCTGGGCGCCTACCATCCGCCCGCATTTCAAACAGCGCCCTGTTTCATTCTCCCAACAAACCAGGCAGACCGTCCTCCCCTTCACGCTGGTTTTCAGGCAGGGGAGATGCGTCTCACGGAGCTAAGGTGACATTTCCAAAGGCACGCAGCTGGGAAGTCACAGAACTCTGCTGCCGGGGCAGGAATTCTCAACTCCGCATCCTTTGCTGCTGTCGCGTGCCCACGGCTGCTTCGGTTTGCCCGAGCCTCTGTTTCTCCTTCTGTCAGACGAGACTGCTGACCTCCAGCTCCAAGAGCTCATGCGAGGATTTGGCGAGATGGCTGACAAAGGCCGGGGACCCGGGGTCGTGTGGCTGGCACACAGCCTGCATTGGGAGAACGTTAGCCCGTGGGAGCCTGGGTCCCACCAGAGGCCTGGCACGACCCAGGCGGCCCGAAGCCCGAGCCTGGCAGTTGTGAGAAAGCTGGGGATGTCCCCCGACACCCCTCAACCTCACGACTTGGCCTTTCTCCTCGGGAGGGACCACAACTGGAGTGGGGATTAGTGGGGTTGCCGTGACCTAGGACGGAGCACTGAGTAAAGTCAACATGAGCTGTGTATCTCTGCCAGGACGAGGAGTTGCAATGACAAAGCCAACAGGTTTTTTCTTTTTCTTTTTTGAATCGGGATCCAGCCAGGGATGACAAGAGGAGGCCCTGAACGGTCTGGAGGTGAACGGCATTGTGCAGTGTTCTCTCTGAGCCCTCTGGGGGCTCCTCTCCCATTCTGGGGGCGCAGATTGAAATGGAGAAAAAAGCACGAGCTCGAGCAGCAGCCTGCCCTGCGTTCGAATCCCGGCCTTTCTGCCCGCTGACTGCGTTGTCTTGGGTGAGCTTCTTCACTCTTCCGAGCCTCAGTTTCCTCGTCTGTCGAATGGGGCCTGAAGCCCTGTGCCACCCTATGCTACGGTGATCAAATGGGTTAGGGCAGGAGTAGATGCTCAATAATATCATTTCTTTTTATCTTCCCAGTTCCCCAAGCCCATGCCTGAGCCCGCCCGCACAGCCCCCTACCCTTCCCCGGCCCCCCAACGCTGCAGCCAGTTCCAGCGGCAAGTATAACATCTACTGGGAGGGACAGTAATGTCCCAGGCAGGAAGGAAACATGAGGACAGCAGGACCTCCTTGACAAGTCTGGGTCCCAGGAGGCTCACTCCTCGCTCTCTCTGTGGAAGTGCAGTGGGAGAGAGCCAGACGGGACTCCGGTAAACCGAGTCTCAAGCAGAGAAAATAGAAATGACATCATCTAAGGCAAAAATTGCAGTCCCTGGAGAAAACCTCCCTTTCGATTTTGGTGTCAACAAGTTGGGAAGAGCAGGCTCTCGGCCCAAGAAGATTGTGCTTGTGGAACTCTTTTATCATGATTCATCTTTCAGCAAATAATTACTCTCCCTCCAGGCACCCTCATCTGAATCTTCTAATTATACTATTGTTGAGTTTTATGTCAACTGAGCAATAAATCAAACATGGAACAGAATGTCTGATGGAAAATGTGCTGGGGGGTGACTAATGGGAAGCACACAGCACTGGGGACAGTGACAGGACGGGGCTTCGTCTCTCTCTTCCTAAGCTTCCCTTTTCTCTGTTAATTCTATTCACTTCGGGTCCAGGATCTGGCCCAAACCCCTCCTGCCTCTAAAATGAGAAAGCTGCATTTGTATCACTTCCCTCTGAGAGCCCATAAGAAGGTTCAATTAATGAATGACTGCAAAATACTCAGAAATATATGGATAACAAAGCGATCTCTCATAAACCTTTCCGTCAGTGGCAATCGGCTTCCATCTCTGAGAGACTTTTTTGCTATCATCGAAAGCCAAGCTCCCTGTTAGGCAAAGAAAAAGGACAGTGTGTATGTTAGTATTTTATTTTATTATTTATTTTCCTTTTCCTTTTTTCCTTTCCTTTCCTTTCCTTTCCTTTCCTTTCCTTTCCTTTCCTTTCCTTTCCTTTCCTTTCCTTTCCTTTCCTTTCCTTTCCTTTCCTTTCCTTTCCTTTCCTTTCCTTCTCTGATCTGTCACGACACAACAGGCCATGACAGAAGCCTTGGAAGGTGCAGGGGAGAGAGTGACCAGTTCTGAATGCCACAGTGTGCTTTCTCTGACTAATTTTCTTTCTTCCAAACCTAGGTCTATACTCTGGGCCCAAATCTAGGCTGAGGCAGCTCATTCAGCATTTTGAGTTTCGTTTAAAAGCATGCCCTGTCACCTGTTGGATACCCTGCCTAGTGCCAGGTGCCAGGGATGGACACACGAGGACACATAGCCCTGACCGCAAGGACCATCCCTGACATGGGGGGAGGAGAACAGATATAAAAACCAGTAATCACAACGTAAGCTGGAGAGTGCCACATTCGAGTGGTGACTAAGCCGGAAACAGTCCCAGGAACTAAAGCGACGCTGCTTCCTTCCACCGCAGAAAACAAGATGATTCAACACGCCAGGTCGGTAATAGTAGTTTCCTTTTAAAATCTACAGTTTATTAAACAATCGTCACTGTTCTTACCACCTTCCTATTAGCTCATTTAGTTCTTCCTGAAACCCCATAAGGGTAATAAGAAAACAATAAGAAAAGGATTGGATATCAGGGAATTGCAAATTAAAACCACAATGAGATAACACTATACAACTATTAATTGGTCAAAATCTGGGAACACTGACAACAACAAATGCTGGCGAGGAGGTGGAGCCACAGGGACTGTCATTCACTGCCAAATGGCACAGCCGCTCCGGAAGACAGTGTGGCAGGTTTTTTTTCAAAACTAAACACATTCTTACCATATGATCGAGCAAGTGCTCTCCTGGGTATTTATTTACTCTAACGAGCTGAAAACGTACGTCCACACAAAAATCTACACATGATGGCTTTGGAAGCTTTATTCATAATTTTCCGAACCTGGAAGCAGCCAAACTCTCCCACAGCAGGCGAATGGATGAAGAAACTGTCCATCTGGACCCTGGAATCTTATTCAGCACTCAAAAATAAATGAGCTCTCGGATCATGAAATGACACAGAGGAAACTTCAATGCATATCATTAAGTGACAGAAGCCGATCTGAAAAGGCCACGTACTGCACGATTCCAACTCTGCGACACTATGGAAAAAGTAAAACTAAGGGGACAGCGAAAGGTCAGGGGTTGCCTGGCGTCGTGGGGAAGAGGGATGGAGAGACAGAGCACAGTCCCGGGATCCTCAGGACTATAAAACTCCCTCGAAGGACCCTATAATGGTCGATACATTATTTGTCCAAACCCGGAGACTGTCCAGCATCAAGGGTGACCCGTCATGTAAACTGTGGACACCGGGTGACAATGACGTGTCAGTTCAGGTTCGTGGATGGGAACGAGTATCCCCTCTGGCAGAGGAGGCTGGTAGTAGGGGAGGCCGAGCACGAGGAAGGGCGCCGGCTGTATACGTCTGCAAAAATATCTGTACATTCTGCTCGATTTTCCTGTGACCCTAAAACAACTCTAAAAAATCAAGTTTATTGAAAAATGGGAAAACGAGAATATAGGGCCATTCACATGTGCCAAGGCTGCCGTGAGCTGGGCAGGGTGTTACGGGCTTCGGGCTTACTTTAGATTTTGGACTGAACTGTAGGTACCGTGGTCACTGTCTCTTACACTGTGGAGCCTTCGAGACTTTCAAGGATTAGGAGGGAGCTGGCCCAGATTCTCACGGGTGGGGCCAGGTCCAATCTCCCGACTCAAGCTGCTCTGATTCCAGAAATAGGAATTTCTCCACTATGCTGGATTCTTACACAGAAGTCCAGACATGGCTACAATTTTATTTTTGGTATAGCTTGTGGCTGGCGCATACAACACTGGCAGAGCTATATATTTTATTCGTTCGTTCATTCATTCATTCATTCGTTGCTCTGGTTGACAGGTGTTTGGGTCCCCTCTGCAGCGAGTCCACTGCTGGGCCTTACTGTGTTTCACTGTCCCCAGAAGCAGGAGCCTTGAACACCGGCTCCCATGGCTCCGGCTGCATGGTGTGGATCAGAGGTGACACACTCTGATTGGAACCAGTCAGCACGATGGCCTACCCCTTACCCATGCCTTATTGGATCATTTGAAAGTGTGGCAAAGTCTTCTTAATGAAATGGTACGGTGCCAAAGAATACCAGGAAATTAATATCTGCATAACGTAAGAAGCAGTGCCTGGCACAGTTGCAAACCAATGAGCCATCAATTCTAAATGAAGCTGCACATTTGCCCTGAAGGCCTGGTCCTAGGCTGAGCCAAGGCGAGTTCTAGAGTGTGTGTGTGTGTGTGTGTGTGTGTGTGTGTGTGTGTGTGGCGGGGGTGGGTAGCAAGCAGGGCAGAGAAATTCTCCATTTCTCCCCCTAGTTGCCAGGTTTTTGGTCTGAATTAGCCAGATCAAGGCTCTGGTTCTCCCTCCATTTTGGCTGTTGAGATGCAGCCAACAGACCAGCCTTGTGCCTAGGACTGTAGAATGGGTGTCGTCTCTACAGACAGCCGAATGCATAAACAAGGCCAAGAAACCAACTCTGAAGCTCCAATCCAGAGCTTGGGTAGTCGCTTACCGTTGCTTGGAGTGTTACCACCTCTTCATTTTCCATCCCATGTACAGTATGTTTCCCAGGACTAATTCCCTCACATCTGCCGGGATGAAGGAAGGGCTGTTTGTCTTCAATCCTATGACCCGTCAGTTGTCAGAAGTGCTGTTGATTTAATAGCAACATTTAATGGGAAATATGTTACTATATTACATATTCATATTCTGAAGTGGGAGAAGATAAAACAAGGCAACCTGTTTCTCTAAACAATGAAAAAAAACCCACAATATATCTCACAATAGATACATACAAGGGCTGAGGAAATAGAAAACGCCTGTAACCTTGAGATTAGGGTCGTGAGTAGGGGTGACGTGGGCTCATCCTCTGTGGGGTCCAGCCTTTACGTGCCCTCCACAGCAAGAGGCAGCGGCAGGGACGGGACCATCCCCGGCCCCTGGAATGAAGAGATGCCATTGGGACGGATGCTCCTGTGCCCCCTGCAGCTTCATTTTCGAGATGGCGCCCTTCCTTCCCCCTTTCTTTGTCTCCTGGGATCCAGGTACCTTTCCACCCGCCTCGCCTTGCCAAAACCATCAGATATCGTCGCCGTCATGTGAACCAGGCAGGCTGCCAGCCGGTCAGCGCTTACAAAACTCCTGGCGCCTACTTAAAGTGTCTGAGAGATTCACCACTCCATCAGACCTGGGGGCAGAGGGTAATTATCACTCCTTCTTTTCTTTCTTCTCCTTCTCTTTCTTCCCCCACCCCTTAAAAATTTTTTTTTTGTCTCATAAATATACAGTATGAATTGGTATTTTCCTCTGAGTCCCCCTCCCTTCTCAATGCCTAAGGCGACAGATGAATCAAAAGCTTTCGAATCGCTGAGTCCACAGCAGATTCCTGACGTGACAAAAGGAGCTACGGACAAACCCCATGCAGAACGGCTCCGAGGACGTGCGTGTGGGGTTTAGTCCTCGGATGAGCCCTGTGTCCGTCTGGGTTACAAACGGACACTGTCTTCCAGACCCGCCTTTATTTCACCCCCATATCGTCCTTGGCAAAGGTACATAGGGGTGCCCTTCGAGGGCTTACATTCTCGTAGCTTCTAAGAATACAATTTCCTGGGTTTCGCAAGCATTTACCTGTGTGCAGGGGGAGGTGGAGAGAGGGGAATCGAGTTGGGGAGCGGCTGGGTGATTTGGGGGGCTTGACCCACTCAAGCTTCTCAGGGTTGATTGGAGAGTGGGGCAAGGACCCATTCATCATTCAGAATTTAGAAGAATGAGGCCACATTGCCCATTTTTCCACATTTATTTTTTTTAAATGGTGGTGACATGTCCACGCACCATCACAGTTTTTCGACTCACGGTGGTTGACTTCTGGTGAAAAAGGGACACAATTGAAAGTGAAAGGCGATAACATTAATAACGATGTCAAAACAGTAGCTGTAAACCTGGGCTGTGCCAGGCAGCAAAGGACAGCAGGTCACCTCGCTCACCCAGACAGAAGGCCGAGCCTCATGGGAGCTGTCTGTTCCCGGATCCATCCGTCTGGGACCCTGATTTGGAAAGAAAAAACATGGGAAAACAGCATTTTTGTGAAACCATCCACTCATCCTATCTGAGAAGAAAGACCGAGTTAATGAACTTGTCTTTTCTCTTGCTCAGCCCTCCTGTGGTTCACAAACTCTCCACTCTCTTGATAATGGCACAAGGCACAGATTTTTCCCACACTTGAACCTGAACTTGGGGGAACAGCTTACCTTATAAAAGGGCAAAGAACTTCAAATGCGACGGTAGATTCCATTGCTCCTAAAATATCCTTTAGCTACTTCATTCCCTGGGGATGTTTCCGTGCCCAGTCACCCCAGTGAGTTGCAACGTTCTCAGAACGATGGCCTTAGACAGGTCCTCCTCATTTCCTCCCTCTCTCATCCCTCCGTCCTCCCTCTCTGCAGCACTGGATTCTTTCCTTGTCTTACAAGCGACTCCCTTCCCTTCCACCCGGGCACACACACACTCAGCCTCTGGGACTCTGAGCCAGATTAAGTCTGGTTTTCAATGTCCCAGCTTCATAAAACACGCACCAGGCTACCTCATCTACCCAAAGCCCGTTCCCGCCCTTAGAAGCAATTCCATTAGAAATATAACAATTTTTTTTCCTGTCTCATCGCAGAAAGATGCGTGAAGGCTCTTCACAGCCTCAACACCGGGGCCAGAGGAGGGGACGGTTCCGTGGTGCCACCTGTGAACGACAGACACTGCTGACTCTTACCTGCTGCCGCCGCCTGCCAGCTGGACTGGGCGGCTCAGCCCGTGCCAAACCGGAACCGCCTGAGAGAGGCCTCTGTCCCTCCAAGGACACGGGTTCCAAGTGTAAACGCTCAAGGGGCGATAGAAAACGTTTAGTTGTCGTGATTTAGTTGGGATTACTTGAGAGTGAAAAATAAACATCGGGGGAGAATACAAATAACACATCGCCAGGAACCTCTCCTGGGGTGGAGGTGGGGGGAGGAGGCCTGCAGCCCTGCTCCTGGGGCCAGGTGTTAACTTGCTGGCTGTGGGAGCTCAAAGGGAGCCGGGGCATTATCTAGTCTAATGATTGATTGTCAGACTCGCCCGGCAGTGGAACTATTTCTTCCAAAAGACGCGTCCAGATGCCTGATAACAATACAAATTCTGAAGCAAGAGTCAGAGGCCTGAGACCTTATATTCTCGCAGGGCCCGAAGACCCCATATTCAGTCCTCCTCTTCCTCCCCGGCCCTGCCATGACCCCAAGCCAGCTCTGCACAGCCTAAGCTTATAGTATTCAGAGGACATCCTGTGTGTCAGGTCTGGAATCACAGAGACAGACGGAGGTGGGTGGCAGCCTCAGCCTTCACCCGGGAAGTCAGCCCAGGGGCGAAGAGCATTTCTTGCCTCCCTCCCAAGACCTGCGAGGTCTTTTAAACCAGTCTCGAGGAGCCCTTGACGAGGCTCCTGGAAACTCAAAAGATGCCGGGGTGACTTTGCAGGAAAAGCCACAGGACTCTGTGAGGACAGAGTCATTTGCTGGGTGTGAGCAAAATATTTCAGAGATGGGTCTCGGCTCTGTGCAGAGGGGAGGGGTGAGTTTGTTTAGGCGACTGGGGTCACGTGAGAAGTCTCCCATCCTGTCGCTTCAGCACCCGGGCAAAAGAGGAAAGGAGAAACGGGTTTATGCTTCCATTCATCTGATTGTTCATTCGTTCACTCATTCAGCCGATATTTCCCGAGGGCCTACCTGGTCCCCCGGGGCTGGGGCTTTGGTCCGATGGGGATGGAAAAGTAAAAAGATTGCAATACGGCGTGTAATCGGCGCTTTGAGAGAGACAGACATGGTGCCATGGGAACTCTTTAGAGAGAAAGACCGATGACCGGTGAGGAAATGGGGACACCCAAGAAGATACTGTGTGAATTCAGGGGCGGAGATGCCGAAAGCCTGCTGGGGGGCCTGTGCCCACCCAGCGCACAGCACACCCCAGCCCTCCACGCCCTCTGAAGAGTCTCTGAGTCCTGTGCTCTGCACCTTGCTAATTAGGAAAACCCTTGAGGTCAATCACCTGGCAGTGCCTTCCGCGTTAGTCACAGGTGCCTTGTGTGCTGTCCCCATTTATGAGCTTCCCAGAGGGTGGCTGGGGTCAGAGTGTGCCGACCCTACTCGACAGGGCAGGTGGAAGACGGGGGTCAAAGGCTCATGAATGTGGCCCCTGCTAAAGCATGGGGGGGAGAACTTGGCTCAGGTCGGGATGGCAGACCGACCTGGCTCCACACGTCTTGTCGGCTGGGGCAGCCCGATGAAGCCCTGCACCCCTCTGAGTCTCAGATTTGCGCTCCCCACCCTCTGCATTCCTGTCTCTTTCCCCATGCCTTAAAAGACGTTTTAATTAGAAAATATATGGATATTCTTGAGCTTATGATGGAATAATTAATTTCCCTCTAATTTTTTTTTTAAACACAGATTTGTATACCTGATGGTAAGAAGAAGAAAAAAAAAAAAACACCAGAGTGATCACCCTGGGTTATATCTAGCCCAGAGGGACAACTCATAATGATTTCATGACCTTGGGACATGTACGGCTGTCTTTCAACCACGCAACTGGGCCTTGCCATCAATACTTTGAAGACCCTTAGGTCTTAGGGATCTGGGGGACTTGCGGTTAGAAAAGGAAAAAGTAATCCCAACTCTCATTTTACAGAAGGGGAGACTAGGGCCCAGAGAGCACACAGCAAAGCCCCGGGCCCGGCCCAGCGACTTCCGCTCTACCCCCGGTGGCTTCTCTCCTCCCCACTCCAGTCTCTGTGCTGGGAATTCAAGTTCGGCGTGGGGGAGTCCTGTGGAAAGGGAGCCAGAACCTACTGGACTGTCCAGTCTGATACTTGAGGCTGTGAAACCTTGAACGTCTCAGCCACAGACGTTTCCACCGAAGAATTTAATCAAACCGGGAAGGATGGCGGTGGATGAAAGCCGTATCTGGACATGTACTGCTTGATCTGCCCAGCCCTCTGCTCTCCTCCAGGGGGAGCACAGCCTGACCATGCCTCGTGCCGGCCGCCAAAACCACCTCCATGTCACTGTTCCCTGCATAAGCGGGGCCCTGACCCAGGCTTGACCAATCAGAATCCTTCCTGGGAGATCTCCCACTGCCCAAATTCCAGAAACCAGTATCTTGACTCTCACTGTCAGGAAATCGTATCAAGTTGTGCAGCATTATAAACGTGGTGATTCCCCTGTTGAACCCGAATGATGTTTCCAGTGCTTTCACCGTCTGGGTCTTTGTATAATGAAACTCCAGTTCCAGAAACTGTAATTTCTCCAATATTTGACTTCTTTTTCTTTTCTCGAGCGGTTAACAATTTCTATATACAGTTAGCAGGATTTGATTTTATTTACATTCAGTTTTAGGGTTCTTTCGATGTCGTTTTGTTTTGGTGAATAGAAGAACGTTGACATGACTTATAAAAGGTGCACTCAAACAAGTCTCATTCTCTTTCCTATCCCTCTCACCTCAACTGCACTACTCACACTCACCTCTTACAGTTAAGCACAAATACTCCTCATCTTACAATGGGGTTATGTTTCGAATATTTGTCAATAGTCACAAAACGATTGCTGGGATTTTAACTGGAATTACAATGAATCTGCAGAGCAAGTTAGGAAGAACTGCCATCTTGACAATATCGAATCTTCCTATCCATGAACATGGAATATATTTCCATTTATCTACTTCTCCTTTGGTTTCATTCGCCAGAGTTTTGTAATTTTCCTTATATAGTTTGCATATATTTTGTTAGTTTGATACCTAAATATTTTATTTTGGAGGTTCCAAAGTAAATGGTGTTTGTTTTTTTTTAAATTTAGAATTCCATTTGTTTCTTGCTGATATATAGGAAAGTGATTGACTTTTATATATTAAGCTGTGTCCGCAACCTCACTGTAATTGTTTATTAGTTCCTGGAATCTTTTTGTTGGCTCTTTCAGATTTTTTACAAAGATGAATATGTCATTCGCAAGCAAAGACAGTTTTATTTCTTCCTTCCTAATCTGTATATCCTTTATTTCCTTTTCTTCTCTTACTGTATTAGCTAGAACTTTCCATATAATGTTCTAGCTAATACAGTATAAAGTAGTGGTAAGGGGCATCTTTGCCTTGTTTCTGATCTTAGTGACAAATCTTATCGTTTCTCACCATTAAGGGAAATAACATTAATGAGAGGTTTTCTTTGTAATTATTCTTTACCAAGTTGAGGAAGTTACCCCATTCTCCTGGTTTTCTTGATTTTATTTTCCCTGGGGCTCAGCTGTACACCTGATCTTCAACAGTTAAAGGAACCTTCTAATACGTTCTCAACCAAACCTGAGCTGGTTCACTTTGTGGCTGTCCCTTGCCAGCAAAGCATCCTGACCAGGATATATTCCAATAAACGCTAATGTCGCCTCTTTCTCCTTCCAGCTACACGTGCTGTGCATGTACAGTGCACCAGGAGCAGCCCTGTGCATTTTCTCATGTGAAAAATTTCCCTTAGAAATAGCTTCTCAAGGTTGGAATTATTCATTTGTCATTTATAGGGAGGAAACAGAAGTTCCAGGTGGTTATGTACTTCTTACGCTCCCTGTATTAGTTTCACGTGGCCGCTGTAACAAATTACCACAATTTGGCGACTATAAAACAGCAGAAATTTGTTCTCTCGCAGTTCTGGAGGACAGACGTCTGAAACCGAGATGTTGGCAGGGCCATACTTCCTCCATTACACTCCGAGGGAGATTCTCTGTCTTGCTCCTTCCAGCATCTGGTGGTCGCCGCATTCCTTGGCTTGAGGCCACGTCACTCCAATTTCTGCCTTCTCCTCTTCTGTCTGTGTCAAGTCTCTTCCCGACTCTCAGAAAGACACTTGTCATTGGGTTCAGGGTTCACCCAGATAATCCAGAATGATCTCCGCCTCTTAAAAGTCTTAATCACGTCAGCACACACCCTTTTCACAAATAAAGTGACATTCACAGGTTTTGGGATTGGGATGTAGACGTGTCTTCTTTGGAGCCACCATTCAATCTGCTGTATTCACGTCACTTGCAGGTGGTGGAGTGGGCACCAAACCCAGACAAACCCATGGCCAGGGCCCTTCCCAATAAGCACCACAGACACCAACAGGAAGAGGGGCTTGGAGTCACAGTGCTGGCCATTATTCAGACCCGTTTTTATAATCTCTTCTTCCTTCTTTTCTAATCGGTGAAACTGAGGCTCAGATAGAGTCAGTGATTTATGCTACATCTCATGGTCCATTATTTGCCAGAACACTCGACAATCTTGGCACATCCTCTGAAAAAAATCCACATACCTTCTAGAAGTTCCTGACCTCCCTTTCTTCGACGAGGTGACCTGGAGCCAGCTCGTTAGCCCATTCCAGAGGCTCCCAGGATTTCGTCATTGTGATTTATTTTTCGTGGAGGGAGAAGAATCCCTTTGCAGAGAGTTGTGGTGGTTCAGGCTGTAAAGGAGCTAGCTCCGTGCTTGATGGATGGCCGGCTACACTTTATTAAAGGCCATTACAATTTCCAGCATTTGTCATATGAAAATATCTTCTAACAAATTCCAGCTTGTTAGAGACTGAACTTGGGAGTTGACGTGGTCTTGTTTGGTCCCTACCTCGTCAGCTCTAGACGTGGCACCCAATCAAACTTGGACAATCAAAACCCTGTACAAGTTTCCCTAATAGATTTGAAACAGGTGGGGACAGCACCACAGTCCCCTGCAGTGGCACCCAGAGAACACAAAATATATCAAACCCACTCCCGGAGCGCAGACTTGCCTCCCCACTCAGAAAACTGGGCTAGAAGCAGAGCTAAATGAACCATCTCTTTTTGTGCAAGCCATTACCAGCTAAATGATTCAAAAGGGGGGAAAAAAAAAAACCATCCCGTGTGGAACTCACAGAGTAATGAAAAGCAGTCTGGTGGAAGTGTTGGTGGTTATACAGGGCCCGGTGTAGAAACCCTGATCAAAGCCTCTTGCCATCTGAAGTCATCAGTAATTCGACAGTCTATTTGGGTGAAAAGAGCTCCTTTCTGTCTGTCCCACGTCAGGCCCACCCCGGAGAGGGGCACGACTCCAGTTAACAAGGCTGCTGGCAAAACGAGACACCTCTTCCCAC
Organism: Eidolon dupreanum; assembly: GCA_028627145.1. Classification (NCBI taxonomy): domain Eukaryota; kingdom Metazoa; phylum Chordata; class Mammalia; order Chiroptera; family Pteropodidae; genus Eidolon; species Eidolon dupreanum. The sequence continues at coordinate 2,991,494 of CM053515.1, forward strand.
GATGCGGCATGAGACGCGAGTCGGCGACGGCGGCCAGACAGCGCGATCGGGTTTCGCTGGAGGGGCCCGTGGGCGCCCTGTGCTGTTTGCACGCGTGTCGTCTGTTCGGGCCAGGCTGGCGCATCCTTCGCAGGGCCCCGAGCCCCCGCCCTTGACCTGGATGGAACCGCAAAGCAGGAGCCATCGCCCGTGCAGGAAGGGAGGAAGGCGAGGGGCTTCCGCGACAGGGCGTCTGATAGGAAGGGTCCGTCTGGCTGGTTATGACTTCATGAAGTATTTCCTGACGCCCACTTGCGCCCTGGCTGGTTCCCGGGGCGACAGAGATGAACACTGGCAGTGCCGCCTTTTAAGGGTTCGTGGTCTAGTTGCAAAGATGGAACATCGAAGCACGATGACGACTCGGTGTAGGGAGGACTACAAAAGGGGAGACCGGGTCTATGAGGGCTTGGGGAGCGGGACGACCCGGTGTTGGGAGGAGAGAGACGACTGCTCAGAGGAAGTGACAACATCCAAGCAGAACACACAGCTGGGACAGTGGGGAGGGGAAGATGGAAGCACACGCTCTTCCCAGGCATATTCCCCACAGCGGTCTCTTTTATAATGTTTAAAGGTACCATTCACTGACAAAATTATTACCAAGACTGTAATGAAAAGATATGAGCAGAAGAAGTGTATGATGTGTGATTGGCACGTCAGTGATCAGACTAACACGCACAGAAAAGGTGGTAGAATGGCGGGATATTATTTTTGCGTTTCTTTTGTCACCAATCCACGGTTTGGCCATACGCCCTCCAACCCTGTTCCCAGTAATGCACCCTCTGAATTCAGAATCCAGTGATGCTTTTGTGTCTCCAGTGAGGAGGTCAGCAGGTGAACAGGAGCGGGGGCAGGGTGTAAGAGAGGAGAGGATGGATCGGGCCGTGGGACTAGCATGTGCAAAGGCCCTGGGCACAAAGGCACAAGGCGGGCTTGGGACATCCTTACACGCCGGTTTGACTGAAGGGATGACTTTGCTTAAGGAAAGAAAATGTTCAGACCAGAGGTTGGAAACGATTGTAGAGGTCCTCCGGTATCAAGACAAGAGGGTTTGCATTAGGTTTTCTTTAGTAAAATAATAATTCTGGTTGGGAGAGAAAAAAACACGTACATAGCAACAACTAGAGAGTGATTTCAAGTCTGTGTTAAGAAGCGTGTCCTGGTCTTTCTGGTACTGGAAGTCCATCCCGAGGCTCGGAGTCACCTGCCCTTCCCAAGTTTCAGGTTCCAGATCATTGAAATGGGCTTTCTCCTCCCTACCTCCTGGAATCATTGTAAAGAACAAAAGAATAAGCCACGTAAAAGCACCTCCCAGCGCCAAATTATAGATTCAGAAGCCACGGAGCTTCTGCAGCAGAAAAGTTTACCATTTTTGATAGGCCAAAGAATTATTTTCCAGGCATAAGATAGATCTCATCCTCTATAGAATTTTATATAAGGTTTTATATAGTTTTTTTTTTCCCTCTGAATTTAAGATTTTGGGGGTAAAGAGGAGAGAAAACACTATGTAAAATGGAAGACTTTTGGGGGAAGGGTTGGAAGGGCATGGCCCTCTTTGCCCCAGAGAAAGGGATTCCAATGAAGCTTGTATTCTTGCCTGCAAGTAGCCTCGGGTTCTGTAGCTAGAAATCATCCCTTTGGCTCTGACTCCAAATCGAATTCTGGTTCAATGCGGGAGAGCTGATGGGCTGAGAGATAAAAACCGGAGACCCCTGAACTCTGCCAGGGTAAATCCCAGTGTGGATCATCTGGGAAGAAAGCCTCGCCTGGAACATCCAAACCCATCATCTTCACTGGGTTCTCATCTAAGTCTATTCCTTGCTTGCACCAGCAAAGAACGAACTCTTGAGATGGAAATATATTTATGTATGTATGCGCTCAGTTCGTTGTTGTCACAGCCTTGTTATCTGTTAACGAGAGTGTTGCCGTTTATGGGGGCCCACCTGAGAAGATTTGGGAACACCTTGAGGACCCAAGGACGTCACAGTCAATTAAATGTGGGGGCATTTTTACTGCGGGCTAGCTTTGTCTTAAGCACATCCTGGGGGTGCTGGGGAGATGAGGATGAAGGGATCAAAATTAAGGAATTTTGTCTTTGCTGTAAAGAAATGTACAACCCAATGGAAGATGAAGGTGGAAATACAAACGTAAAGAAGTGATCATAATACAAGGCAGAAAGTCGAGAAAAGAGATGAAATTCTACAAATCTTCCTTTGTTTTATATGTGTATGATGTGTACTAAATATAATTTCAGGACTCGAAGCACACAAACGATTGCTATTCTTCCTTAGGTTGGGAGAGGCAATTTGAATAACAAATGACTGTTAGAATTACAAGGACATATCTTAGGTTGATGGGCACAATCGAACAAAGCTTTTAAAATTTTGAGACAGTCCCGTAGATTTATTATAAAACGGAGAGATACGAGGCAGACGTAGAAAACTTCATTCAACAAAATTTTTCTTTTAAAGAGCGCTGCATCATTTGGAAGAAATACCTTGGTATCTCGTTTGGGGTAGAAAATAAGACCCTAGTGGAAGGTTCAAGTTACCTATTTGAAGTTCCCTGAAGAATTTAAGGGGGGGGGGGGAGAGGAGATAGCAAATTGGGTGCTGTGAGTGGCATACAGCAGAGATAAAGACCTCCCACGGGGAGCAGAACTTTGCAGAGGGGCTCTGGTGATGTGGAGGTGACTAACGGCTGTGGGGGGGTGAACGTTCGTTATTCCTTTTCAGAATCCCTTAGAAAATTCTATAGGAATGCTTGAGGTACAATGCTTTGCCATGGAAACCGGCCAAGACATGCCCAGCATGATGTAAGGGGTAGGACATACATACGTCCTGGGGATTGAAATCTCAGAAAGACGCGATGATGGGTTTTTGATGCATTTGGATCTCAGGAGCTGGAGCAAGCCTGGCTGGCATCTGAGCAACGGGGGTGGACATGCATTCCCTCTTCAGGGGGGTGAAAGAAACACTAACTATTCAAATCCATCCCCTACAGTTTTCACTTGGTATGGGAGGCGGTGGGCTCGCCAATCCCACACTGCATGAGCTCGTCCTGAAAATCTTCGCCTTTGAGTGTTCCAGGAGCAGAGTTCTCACCCAAGTCCCTGATTTTTTAGAGCTCACGTGCCTTTAATGCAGCATTGCTAATCCTTAGAATTTCTTTTCAGGCAATCACTAAGCATGCTCAAAAACTCAGCCAGATGGCTGTTCGTCACTGCTCTGTTTGTAAGAAGAAAAAGTTAGAAACAATCCGAATGACCCAAAATGGGAGAATGGTTAAACAAATTATGACACATGCATAAAATGAAATATCGTGTGGTCGCTGAAAACCGTACCATAGAGCTGTATTTATTGACATGGGAAAATGCCCACAATATAATATTACAGAAAAAATAACCACCACCCCCCCAAAACTGCAAATATGGTCTCATCTGTACAAAAAAAAAAAAAAAGTGTAGTGTGTAGACATTATCCTACACAGAGGAAGGCTGAGAAAGACATACATCACCCAGTAAACAGTGATCACTTCAGTTTGGGGGGCTCGGGGGGTGGTTTTTAACTTTCTTCTTTATCATTTCCTGCGTCATCTACATGGCTTTACAATGTATATCTATGATCATATAAATTGGGAAAGCTATTTCCACTTCGGGATCAGAGATTGAAACAAAAGCTTATGTATCGTATACTACTATTTTTCGTTAGATAGTTAAAAGCACATATTTATATACCTATAAAGGTATCTGGAATAAAGCACACAGACAGTGAAGATTGGTTACCTTGGAGTGGGTAGGATTATGGATGGTTTATAATTTATTATTTTGGCTCAACTCTATTTTGAACGTGTTCTGCAATGGAAAACGTTGCTTATATAATGAGGGGGGCGAGAAACTGACAGTGGGGTGATTCTCCTCTTTGGTTCTCATGGGGACAGGCTGGTCTTCTCTCAGACTTCCTATCTCTAAGGTTCTCAGAGGCAGAGGGACGATGTGGAAGTCACCACATCTGGATTCAACCTCAGGAGGGGAAGGGGAAGCAAGTGTGTATTTTGAGTCGGGGAGTCTGACTCAAATTCTGACTCTGCTGTTTTCTCCTTCCATGACTTAGGGCAAGGTATTTAGCCTCTCTGTGCCTCAGTTGTCTTGTCTGTAAAATGGGCATCATGATAGTTTCCACCGCAGAGCTCTGAGAGGCTCAGGGGGGATTTCACCAGCTCGGTCTGCATACCCCCATTTTACAGAGGGAGCTGGAAGAGCTCAGTGAGGTTAAGTCACTTGCCCAAGGTCACCCAGCAGCCGTTAGCAGAGCTAGGGTGCCAAGCGACTCCAAGTTCAAGTCCTCTGCACCTTCCTTAGGCATTCCACCAGTCATTCTTGGCCATATTTTTATTATGAAAACCAAATTCCACCAGGCAAGCAGAGAAGAATGGGGAAGCTTCTCTCTCAGGAGCTTCCATGTGCCTCCAGGCCCCTGATCCTTCTCGTCCTCTCCCTGTTTGGTTTCTTGGGGAGGCTGGTGAGGTCTCTTAAATTGGTGTGAATTTGGCCACACACACACACACACACAGGCAAGAAAATGAAAAGGAAAAGAAAAGAAAATACGAGATGCTGTCCGGGAAGGGATGCGTGTCTGGCCCAGGTGTGGAGAAGCAGCTGCAGTGAGAACGAGCAAAGCTGGTCGTTCCTCCAGGAGCAGGTCGCTCCCAGCCCAGCAGGTGGCACAGAGGTAGAGCGAAACCTCCCTTTCCCCTTCCTCCCAGCCCTCCCCGCACCCCGCAATTCCTCACTCACCCCTGAGGTTGCATTTCCCCATGGGGGGCGGGGGAGAAATTTAGGGGAAGGACAAAGGATGGGTTTTCCTGTCACTCTAATTCTCTAGGCTGAAATCTAGAAATGAGTAAGAACTGGCTCAAGTGGACCCAGAGACAGCGGATGAACTTGAACCAACCCACACGGGGCATACGCTGCCATTGACTCAGCCTCAGGTCCTGATATTTCGCTTTCAGGGAGTGCAAGTCTAAGTGAAAGAAGCTGGTAGCGGTGATGCTGGGGCTGGAGGGATGACAAGGACACAGCCCCCCTAGAGACGCCAAACCCCCGTCTCCTCCTCCCAGGCCCTGGCCCTTCGCCAGCGGCGGTGAAGGGCTGGGAGTCTGGAACGCGGCCAGAGCTGGAAGCCTTGCCCCATCACTTAGCAGCCAGGAGCTGTCTCCGCTTCAGTCTTCATCTGGAAAACGAGGGCGATGATTATAGCATCATTCGACAGAGCAGAATGGGTTAATGCGTGTAAAGTACTTCGCCATCCTAGACACTCGAAAGTAATCACGGTTATCAGGAGTCACTTAACTTCTCTGCGACTCCTTTTTTCTTATCTCTGCCCATGACGCCTGCCCCTGGGAGTCCGACCATGCAGATGCCTCGTAAACACGATGCTTCTCCTCTGCAGACCGGGCTTATCTCGAGAAATCTCTCGGAACCGTGGGTGGTAGTCTGGGACTAACCTCATGAAAGCCCTGGCACACAGTAGGTATTTAATTAAAAAAGCTACAGTTCTTGGCTGTGTCTGTTCAGGCCAGACGGATGGCAGAGCTCTGGGTAACTATCTATAAACGGGCGAACCGGTTATTTCATGCACAAGGAACAAACGAATGTCTCCGACCGTTTCCTTGGCAACAGTGTGCAGGGCCTGAAATTATCCGGAGATAATTTACCCCGAATCTTCAGTGCCTTTGGTTTGTATCGACTGAGATTAACCCGAGTCCATGCAGCACAGGAAGAGATGGCTTGTCCCAGGTCTCTGGGTCACCGCGATGGAGCGAGGTGGCATCGTGGGCACCCTGCCCCCCCAGAACCAGCTGGCAGCTGGCTGAGCACCTGAGGGCAGCTGATGCGGGCTGTGGGTCCACCACCTGGTGAGAGGTGCTTCTGGCTGAACCTGTGCCACAACTGGTAGGTCCCTTCCAGGAGCCTGCCCAGCTCTACCTGGGGGCTGTCTGACCTGTGTGCCAGGGGTAAGGGGTGGGGGATGGGATGCGGCGGGGTCGGGCTTTGCCTGAAGCTGCCCAGCAGAACAAACATTCACGGGTCTCCTGTCATTCCTAGGCACGCGGCAGGGCTCTGGGAATAATAAAACAATGACGAAGAACTCATTTTCGGTGTTTGCCGGGCTCTGAGCACTTTACAATCTGCAGTCCCTTGAATCACCACGATCATTCTCAATGATGGGACGGGTAGAGTGAGCTCTACTTTAGAGATGGGGAGACAAGCTGACACAGACCTTGGGGTCCAACCTCCAGGATCAAGGTGGAGTTTCTGAGCTTGACATTCAAGGGCAGCCTAGGCTTCCAGCCTCATTTGCATTTTCAGGGATGCTTCGTTGGCTGGACAATGGGTCATTCTCAAAAGCACCCCCTCTCTCCCACTCAGCCTTTGTGTGTTAGCTCTTCCTGTCTAGAACGCTCCCCATACTCCTCCACCTTCCCCGGGGTTGGGGGGCGGACAACCTGTCTTTCAAGAAGAGTTAGCATGTGAGGGCGCCTCCTAGAGGCCAGGCACCTTACCTACAAAACAACTCTGTGATGTAGGTATTGTCATACCCATTTTAAGGAGCAGGAAACTGAGGCATAGAATGGCAAAGCAACTAGCAACGAAGTCACAGAGCCAGAAAGAGGCAGACTTGGGATATGAAACCATAAAAACTAGACTTTGGAGCCCAGTGTCTTCTCTACACCATGGAGCTTCTCCTGGGCTCAGAAATCTCCTCTGAGAAGCCCTCCTTGATGGCTCCTGTTGGGTTAGGCACAGCAGTGTCCTGGAGCCTGCCCTTACCGGCCTGCGGGAGCCAATTACCAAATTGCCAGAAATTTTGCAAGCTGGTTGTTAAACACAGCAATTATTCGAGATTAAATTATAAACACTTGTCATTAAGTAAATTATATTAAAAACAAAGGTCGTGAATACTCAAAACTCATCGCTTCCTAATTATTTTATTACATTTTACTATTATCTATGCTCTTTAGATTATTTAAGTCCCTTGCATCTGTATGGTGGGAATTTTATGTAATAGTGTATCTCTGTGATGTCTCTTTGGCAACTTTGAAACTGGTCACGGTCAGAGCATTTACACCATGGGAATGGGCGAACAATAATAGATCAGGGCTTAATTTATTGCTGTGTCGATTGTCTAGTCTTAAGAAAGTAATGGAGAAAATATCAACAATGCAGCTGAAAGTTGCAAATGTGTCACAGCTATAGCCATGACATTGTGACAAGCCCCCCAATACTGAGGAGATCGTCTTCCAGTACTCCAGAACTAGTGTCTCATTTAGCAAAGAAGTTGCTTGGATCACTGATAAACAAGCGAGGTTTCAACATAGTCTTTTATTTTCCTTGTCATAGTTCGCGTCAATGAAAACATC
>CM053515.1:2999451-3047433 GCA_028627145.1 Eidolon dupreanum
GCTCACCTCCTGCTCTGTGGCCCGGTTCCTAACAGGCCAATGGCCAGTACCGGTCCACAGCCCAGGTGTTGGGGACCCCTGCTTTGGAGGACCCTCGGCAAAGGGCAGGGTAGCCCTCAGGGACTTCCCCCTGGCTCTGGAAAACAGACTCCCTTCCTTCTGCTTTTCATCTGACCTGGGCCTGGGGACTTGGTGGTGGGGGCGGGGGTGGGGTGCGGGGTAGCTCGGAGGGAGGGAGGAGAAGGGGGCGTGGGGGTGTGTTTCATCCACACCCTGCCCCGCAGGACGACAGAGTCCTTCCATCGCAGGGGGCTCTCCCTATACAGCTCTCTCTCGGTTCCAGGAGCTGCTACCGCCTGCCTTGTCTCCATGGGTCTGGGGACAGCAGCAAACCAGACACGACACCTCACCTTGCCCACCCTTGGGCTCTCACTGACCCTCGGGGCCTCAGGTGAGCACGCCAGCTGTTTCCCGCTGGGACCCTGAAGGACAGGACCGGATGCACTCTGTGCCATGCAGTCTGTGTAAAAGGCACCGCAGTGCACAGGGCTTCAACTCCAGTCCCCGATCAGAGCACACGAGCTCGGGGACCAGAGAGGCGGCAGCTCCCGCCCGTGCCACCCACGCACTGGCCCCGCGGACTCGGACGCATCCTGATGTGGCTCCGCGGAGCGAGAGCCTCGTGTGTCTCGTGTGTGGCGGTGTATAGATCATACATGCAAAGTGTCACTTTACGGTGTTTCTAATCACAGAAAGGCAGAGAGCTCACGTGGCGGCCTTCGGAGGAATCGAAGGCATCTGGGATCCAGCTGTGCTGGTGTTACAGATGGGACGTCGAGGCTCAGAGAGGCCAAGCCATTTGTCTAGGGGCACACAGCTGCTAAGTGACAGAGTCAAGATTCCAATTCAGTGTATTCAAAAGCAAAATCTGTTTTTTTTTTTCCCCTAGCCGAGAAATAGAAGCCCAAAGCCAGCATCACCAAAATGACGTTCGGAATTATTTAATGGAAACTGGCTTCAAATAGAGGGTCTGCTGCCTTTGTCACTTCCAGTCTCTTGGCCATGCGGGGCCCCAGCCCCTCCAAGCGGCGAGAGCCAGGACCCCGGGCCCGGCCCAGGGGCTGTGCCATGGGGCAGACTCCTCCCCACCCGCCCAGGAGAGACAGTGCGGGACGGAGGCCTGCAACTGCTTGGCAGGCAAGCAAGGTCGAGATTTTTTTGTTGGCCCCTGATGAATGGTGATAATTGTTGAGAGATTAATTTGAGATTCTCAGATGACAGACACTACCAAAATGCCAGGCACAGAGGCAGAGGGCGGGAGCGATCCCCGGAGAGCCTGGCTTTCTCCCCATGGCTCCAGTGCTGACTCAGGCCTTGACCTTGGGCAAGTCGTTTAACTTCTTTATGTCGATTTTCCTCATCTGTAAAATCAGCCTAATGATGGCTTCTCTTCCAAACCACTTTGATTCCCAGATGAAAGCACCCATAAAAGTACACAGGATTGCTATTAATTGAGCAATTATTATTTTTATTATTAAATAGATTAAGTCCACTAAACTTTAACTATGTTTTGACATCCACCTGACGGGCAGGAGGAGCAGTTAACTATCAGATGACAGGCCCCTCTGAAGTCTTCTTTGGCAGGGAGGCCGGCAGACGGGCGCCTCCATCGGTGAGGCCATTGTCACCTGGGCAAGCGCTGTCCCATGTACCTGCTTCTAGTCCCGCCCTCCGAGGTAAATACATGTAGCCAACTGTAGGCAACGGAGATGGAAGCGCATGGGTTCTTGGCCTCGGCTGGGTGATTTTATGGACAAACCATGGAGCCTCTTTACACGTCGGCTTCTGCGGCTGGAAAATGGAAATCCACATCGTCCCACCCAGCGAGCCAGGCTCAGGGACGGGGCGCAGTGCGGGCGTCAAATCGATGCTATCCTGGGGTCAAGCATGGCCGTTGTCCCAGCTCTCAAACAAACATCAGCTTGCTGATGCGAGACGAGAAATCAGAGTGGATGAGTCATTCGCGAGCTCAGACCCCGTTTCTGCCTCTTTCCCGTGCTGCTGGGAGACACAGATGATAATATCTACTCTCCAAGCTTGTGAGAACTAAATCGTTTGGGTAAATCCTTAACGCGGTGCCTGGCGCAAAGCATACGCTCAACCAACTGACCGCTATTATTCTCACGGAGCAAGCACTCGGCAAAGAGCCAACAAAAGAATTTCCCCCTTAATTTAAGGACAATGCACATCTCTTTGGATTTACGAGGCATATACGCTATAAAAATATAAAAATAGCTTTACCTTTTTTCTTTTATGAAGCAACCAACATTACGTAAGTAATGACATCCAGAGAGAAAAGAACCAGAAGCACAAAGGAAAAATCTAAACGTGCCACAGCCCGACCTCCTGGGGTACCTGGCAGGGAAGGGGGGCTCTGATGGCTATGTGTCCCCCGCCTTGTGACACTTTTCTCCCACACAACTCTAGGTAGCTAATGTTGCCAGTCTTGATGTCACAAACGGATCTTTTTGTGGCAAAGAGCCCTAAGTTCTAAGGGAGGAGGCTTGGTTCCGAGATTCCTGTGCTACTTACTATCTGAGCCATGTTTTTACTGGGATGCTGAGTTTTCCTCTTTATGCTATGATGGCATTTGACAGGATCAGTTTCCAGGCATGTGGCACCCGGACCCATTTTAATTTTCTCATCACTGCGCATGTATCAGAAAGACATAAATTGGAACAGACGCATATATGCGAACCATCTACATCCAGCAAATCATATCCACGACTTCATGGAGACATTCGCCTAAATTCGAAAGTGATCGATTTAAAGCAAACTGTAAGTAAGTAGCAGTGCAGGTGGCGTTCAGGTATGACAGGCCATCTTGGAGCAGAAAATGCTGGACCAGAGTAGAAAATCTCTAGACTATTTCCGGTCCTAAAGTTTTCTGAGGACATGGTGGAGTCGGTCACCAGGCCTGCCACAGGCCTATCCACTCAGCTCTCGCGACACTCAGCGCGACGTGAAATGATTCCCTAGACGTTCTGTGCTGTGCAGACATTTACCTTTCCCTGCACCATGGCTGAGACCCACTGTCATGCCACACGGTGGCAGAGCCCTGCTTGGGGCGAGAGTGAGTGAGTACGGTCCCTGAGCTTTTCAAACTCTTTCGGATGCTGCAGGCATTTATTTATTGAGCACCGCTGTGTGCCAGTAGTCACGACCTGTCTCATTTAACCCTAAAACAACTCCATGAAATTTTACCTGTGCTACTGTCACCTGGGGAGCCTTTGGCCGGTCATTTACCCACTGAGACCCATTTTATTTTCCATGATGTGAAGATAATGAAATCTGCCCTGTGCCCCTTGTGGGATTAGTTAGCATCAGGATCAAAAGAGACTGTATGTAAAGTGCATTGGAAAATACAAAATCCTGCCAAGATAGAGAGAGAGAGAGAGAGAGAGAGAGAGAGAGAGAGAGAGAGAGAGAGAGAGAGAGAGAGAGAGAGAGAAGGATACCAGAAGCTCTCCCTTCTCTTCTCTTTAACTCTATCATCCTGTGCCACTGGATTGTCTGGGAGGATCGAAGACGTCATTTAATGTGTCAGAGGTCTTGTTTCTCTACACGCAAGCTCGGGTTTGTCCTATGCCCTCTCAGGTTTCATCACCGACTCTTTCTACGACCGAGACCAGGCAGTAGGAGGTTAAGTTCTAAGTCCCAGGGTCCAACAAAGCCGAGTCTGAGGTCCACCTCTGTAACCGTGTGTCCGTGGGCAAGCTGCCGGACTCCTCCGAGCCTCTCCGTCCTCAGTGATGAAACGGAAGGTGACAGGGGTTGTGGCCCGTGGTCTGCGGGGAAGACGCAATGCACCGAAATGGATAGAGCGGTGGCCACAGGGCTTGGCCCGTAGCACATGATGTTAAACATGTGCCGTCATCGTTGTCATCTACTCTGCCAGGAGTGATTATTATTTCCACTTACAGGAGGGAGAATCTGGGGCTCAGAGAGGTGAAGCTGCTTGTTCAAGGCTGCACAACTAGAGAGTAGTGGGGAGAAAATCTGAACTCCTTCTGACTCAGGTCATGCTAGTTTGCAGTGTGCTGTCGCTTCTTGCATGGGAAGGAGAGGGAGAGGTGATGAGAGAGAGAGAGAGAGAGAGAGAGAGAGAGAGAGAGAGAGAGAGAGAGAGAGAGAGAGAGAAGGGGAAGAGAGAGAGAGAGAGGGGTGCTTTTGATCCAAATCACACATATAATCATCTCTTTCTTTGGTATGGTACTTCCTGATTTCAATACCCTTTTCATTCATTATCTCATAAAATGCGGTTGATGTGGGGTCAACTGCCAAGCCTGGATTACACTTGAGGCTTCTAACTCTAGAGTCTCCAGTGTCTTTCAGCCTCATAACTTGCAGGCTGAAAACCAGGGTGCGTCATTCGACCCATCATTAAATGTATCACCTGACAGCAGATCTCACAGAATATCTGAAAAGAGCCTGTCGCAGAAAACATGTTTCATTTGGTTTCCGCACAGGAAAATGTCAACTACTCGAAACCTGTGCCCTTCCCTGCTCTCGCCCTCGGGAGTGAGTTCTGTTCATCTGTGCTGGTCTGTGATCCCCACTGTCTTTAAGGGGTGGCGGCCATGACTGGTGCTCAGGTCACCCGTTGTTGGGCACAGCTGAGGGCTGGAATGACAAGGACGGGGAGTGGGAGCTGAGGCGTGAAGCGCTGTGTGCGTGTGAGTCCAGAGGATGTGCTTCCGTCCCTTCCTGCAGACCTGGGTTCGAGTCCCGGCCTCACCCCTCACCAGCTGATCTTGCCCCGCCCTTTTCTGAGCCGGTAAAATCTTGACCGGTAAAACCATCTTTATCTTCTAGGGTTTCGGTGAAGATGAAAGGAGGTAATCTGGGTAAACCGTTTCGTTCTCTCGTCTGATAGTAACAGTGAATGCTCAGCATGAGCTAACAGTGATCATCGAGCTTCCTCAGCTGCGGAGGTCAAACTCCTCCGTGGGTCCCCAGCCCTGAAAGCCAGTTGTACCCTGTCTGTGGCTATTCCTTGGGCACCTGGAATTTTCCTGATGGGCGCCTGAGTCCCTGCGGTGGTGATACCTGCCCACGGGCCTCTGCACAAATCCTGCAAGATTTTCCCCAGCATTTGCCACCTCGTTTCCATGTTTTCAAAGCATGCATTTATTTTACTTTTTTTTTTCCCCCCCAATTTTTGAGCTCTTCTGAAAGCGCAGGTCTTTAAAATCTATGGGTCAATTTTGCAGAGCAGTAAAGCTTTTTATTTCCTTTCCTGCGGAAGAGCTGTTGAACCCTCAGTGGCGGCTTGGGAGGGAGGGAAACCCCGCGCAGTTCCCATTTCCGGGATGGCTTCCGGCCGCGTCCCTTGGAGGGGACGCTGGGCGCCCAGAGCCGGGGCTGGGGCCCGGGCCCTCGGGGGAGCGAGCCTCCCGGGAATGAGCTGGTGCCGCAGCGCCCTCTGGCGTCCAGGTGGCTTCCGCGGGACGTGCTGCGTGGAGCCAGCAAGGAGGATTCTAGAACTTCAGCCCAACTTTTCTGCCTCCCCAGGTGGAGGAAGCTGCAGGCAGTGTGGGAGATCTCATGCCTGCCTCTTAGAAAACAGTGTATATGTGGGAGGGGGTCAGATAAGCCTCTGTGAGCTGGGGGACCCCCACCATGATCCCCATTTTTTTTTTTTTTTTAGCTCTTTCTTTGCTCAGACCTGGCTCTGCTTTCTGAAGAAGGCTGAGTACCGGGGTCTCTGCCCTGCCCCATGCTCACCAGAGACGGGGAAAGTGGGGATGCTGGGTCCAGAGAAGGGCCCCTTTGAGAGACAAGAAGGGGGCCCAGTACCCCGTACCCAGTACCCAGAACCCCATGCCCATGCCCTCGCTTGGATCCCTTGGTATTCGTGTCCGCCCTCTGCCAGATGGAGCCCCTCCTGCTGCTTGCCCAGTCATGCCGGCTCTGCTTTTATTTGAAGGCCCAGGGGTCCAGCATCCGGCCCCCCGACACTGATCAGACCTCCCAGTCCTGAACTTGGTCGGGTCTCATAACCTACGGCGGGAAGGAAGCGACATTGTCTGACCACCCAGCCCCTTCCAGGATGGAATCCAGGGGTCAGAAGAAATCGAGAAGGAACCTCCAGCCTCAGCTACTCCAGTAGAGCCAAAGCCAGACCATGCCCGTGCCCTCAAGTTCATGGGCAGTTGACATTTAGAATATTTCACTGCGTGCTCTGACAATTTACCTGCTGCATCCTTGGGTTCACTGTGTAAGGAAGGCCCCCCCCCTGAACCAGCATCTCCAGAGTTTTATTCGTGTTTTAAGTCAACCGTTCTCAAACTGCAGTCTCCTGACCAACAGCTTGAGCATCCACTGAGAGCTTTCTAGAATTTTCTAGAAATCCAAATTTTTGCCCTCCTCCCCCAGACTGAATCAAGAACTCGGGACGGAGCCCATCCTTCCAGGTGAGCCTGATGATGCGTACTTGAGTTCAAGAACCACTATGCTAAGGGAAAATGGAGCAAGGGCCCGTTATGAGCTACATACTTTCCTTGACATTTTCTCTTCTATGTCGGTCTGGTGGGTTTGGGCGGCTGGTTGGAATGTCCAAGAGGACGCTGGGCCTGCAAGTAGAAGATCGATGGGACTTTCAAAATGTCCTTGGATGAAAAGCAACCGCTTCTGTTTGAAATGAGCTCTCAGAACTTGAACTTGTGACACGTGTCGTATTTAAACATAAAAACAGGTTCCAGAATAAAATATAAATGAGACTTCAGATCGCTGTCATTTTGCATTACGGACATGCACTTCCGTCCATCTGGGGCCGTAGAAATTTGACCATACCTGTCTCGGAAGTACCGTTCTGAGTTTGCGACATTTTTTTCTCTCCTCATTTTCTCCTTGTCCACCAAGTCTGTGGTCTTCAGAGGATTGCCTTTGTATAATTTTGACACAACGGGAAGTGATGACATTATCAACAGTCCCACCTCTAGAAGGGAAGCCAACTGTGGCATCCCCCTGCCAGACACGGCGATGACCTAGAGAAGTTCGTATGCCTTAGTCTGGCCTTCAAGGTCCCCACAAATTGGCCCTTGACCCACCTTCCTAGGCCTGGTTTCTACACCCTCCCTCCCAGGTCTCTCCGTGTAAGCCCAGCCACACCTCTCCCTCTTCCCCAGCAGTCTGCCTCCATTCCACCCTGCCTCCATCCACGCGTCCCTCTCCAGCCTGGTGAGCTCCTTCGTATCCAGCAGGGGCTGGCCGACTCCTCTGTGAGATCTACTAAATCCCCTGGACAGCATTAGCCCCATCTCCTTCCCGTTCAGACGGGCATACGCCATTTTGATAAGTATCATGTTGGAGTGTAACTGTTTATCTGTATCTCTTTCTCTCCCACAGACTGTGTTTTGCTCTTCGGTAGCTGGAGCCTTCTTTTATTCACCATGATCAGCACCAAGCATGTAATAAATGCTCAGTAAAATTTTTTGAGTGAATGAGCCACAAGTAAGGAGATGACTCAGAAAGCGTTTGACAGCAGAGTTTACCAATGGGGCAAGTTACCTGCCACCACCATCTCCACCAGCTCCAAGTTCATTGTACATCAGAAGTCCCAGCTGGAGGGGAGCCCTCCAAACTGTGCTCACATCACCACCCCATCCTGACACAACCTTCTTGGGCCAGGGGATCAACACCCCAACTTCCTCACTTTGAGGATCTCTGTGAGCTTACTGATGGGACCCCGTTGGCCTGTGAATGGTGTGAGGGTGAAAAATGGTTAAAAACCACTGTTTTAGGGTTTTTCTTTAGACTGAAAAGGCAGAAGAATGTAAAAGATACGTATATACCAAGGAGTCATGAGAAACTTACCCCCAGCAAGATTCTGACACAAGCTAGAGCGTTTCTCCTGCTAACTTTTTTTTTGTTTTTTTTTCAAATGGGCCTCATGGGGTATGATGCTTGCTTGCCAGCAGGATCTTTAAAGGTATGTGCTCCAAGAAAATGGAGTTTGCCAAAGTGTGAAGGACACATGCATCCAATGAAAAGGAAATTCTCATCTTTAGGGAATTGTATCTCTTTGGAGTTTGTTGCATTTTTCTTTTTTCTTTTCTTAAAGCCATGATATATAGTTTCTCCTTTTCATTTTTATCTTACTTACATAGGTGGCTGATGACATACCTAGAAAGCTGACTTAATTTGTGGAACCGACTTGGATTTCCATAAAATGAAAGGCTTATCAGTTTGCGTCTATAAAATATAGAACAGAAGGCTTCATCGAGCTGTGAAATCTCAAGTGCCAGTGACTTCTTATATTTTCCAGGAATAAATGAAAATCCAGAGAGGATTCCAAAACAATTCAAACCAGTGAAGCATAAATTGGCACCTTTTATTAGACACTCGCTTTATGCCAAGAACTTTTAAGACGTGATCTGATTTAATCCTCCCGGCCACCCTGTGGGGTAGGTATTTTTAATCCTCGCTTTGTAGACATGGAAACTGAAGCCCAGAGAGGTTAAGTAACTGCCCTAAGGTCACACAGCCACTAAGTTGAAGACCTGGATTTCTATTTGGAGCCATTTGATTCCAAAGCCATGTTCTTTAATCATTAGGAAGTCATCCGGGTACAGTCACCCTAAATGAAGCCATAAGCACTATTTAAAGACGCAGCTGTGTCCCAGCTCTGGCTGGTCATTGCCGCATCTTCCAGTTCTTCAACAGAAAGGAGGCAACCTGATAGTTATGGAAAGATGCCACTACAATGTTGGTGATGCACTAAAAACAATTTAAAACTCCATGCAGGCATAAGTGACGCATCTGTCTAAGGGACCCCTGTGGTATCGACTGAGATCTTTGCCACGGACTGTTTTTCAGTTCAACTTCTCTCTACTCCATTCTGCTGCCTTCCCTGCCCCACTGTATTGGTTGTGAGAGTCACTGACTATTTCCGAGTCTATATTTCTGGAACTTAAGCTGTTACGCAAAGGAAGAGGGAGGAAAAAAAAAAATCTGAATATCGAGCGTTTTACCCCAGAAAGACAGAAATAGCTAACAATGGAAGTGATTGCGTCGGACAGTTTACTGGATGAACCTGAATTTACTGCCCTTCTCTTCCTCCTCTTGTCCCCGTTAGGATTCATCAAAGTAGAGGCTCGCAAGAAGTCGTAGATAAAGAAGGCACCCACGTACACGTGCGTGTGCAAACCAGCGTCTCTGCTCTCTCGGCTTTTAAAACCGTCTTAACCGAAAATGGCTATGAGCAGCCGTGTGCTGGTACACGTTTGACAGTGGGCAGTCTGGAAAGGGGGTGGGGAGCCCCGATTTATGTAGCATCACAAATGTTTATGATGCAAACACTCCCACCGCGGCTGATTTTGAGCTACCTGTGTGAGGTCACTGAGCGCTGGTTGGGAAGAGATTCCCCAAATGGGCTCCCCTGAGCCGACGGGGGCCAGCTCTGGCACCCCACTGGGTGTGAGTTCCTTACAGGTCGCGGCAGCTCCTGCACTGGCTGTGTGTAATACGGGTCGACTCAGCAGGCGTCCATCAAGCACCCCCTAAGTTCAAGATGGCAGGCTCGTTCCGGTAAGACCTCAGAGAAGAAGAGACTAGCAACACAGGCCGCCCACAGTCTTCCCGGAGATGCCGGAGAGTAGATACCTGCCCTGGGGGAAAGTAGGATGAGACCTCTGGCTTTCATCTTTTCTCCTGGGCCCTCCATGCCAAAGACAGTCACCTCTATAGTTCCAGGTCCTCAACCTACTGCTTCGTCCTCTTTCATTCCTAAGAACTGGTGTCGTAAGCACCAGTGCCTACGGGACACAGATAAAAACCACTGTGACGACTCAGGATGATGTCACCTCCCTCCAGAGAGCATTGCTCTTGCTTCTAGAAGGCAGGCTGTGGGACAAATGGCCTGGTTCCACACAAGGACCGAGCTTTGGGGAGGCTGGGCTTTGTCTTCGCGAGGCTCCATCTATTTCTGTTTGCCTTGTCCCTGGGGTATGATCACCGTTCAGGGATCCCACCGGAAGTCCTGGGTGTTCTCCAAGGCCCCTCCTACCGGATGGGTCCTGGCTTCCTTTTATTTAAATCTCCCATCCTTGAGACTCCTGAAGTCCCAGCTGCCACCTGAAAGCCCAGCCCAGCCTCCCTGTCTCCTGGGTCCTGCTGTCCCCACGGCTCCTCAGCCCTCAGCTCAGGGATAGGCGAGCGACTTGAGTGTGCCAGCTTCATTCCGCAGCGTCCTCTTTCTCTAAGAGACCACGGCCCCTCGAGACCTGGCATCCCGATTGCTCTTCGGTGTCGCCCGACAGACACACATTTTTTTTCAACTCCAGCTCTTCTCGTCCTTTGTAGTGGAGAGCTGGTCTCGTCCATCATAACTAGGAGCAGAAGATGTAACTCCTGATTTTTTAAGTGTGGGCAACGCATCTAATTTTTAAACTATATTGCATGATCTAACTCTTGAGAGCCAAACAAAATGTTCCTCTAAGCCAGCTTTGGCCCACAGGCTGCCGGTCTGTGACCTCTGGCATCCTGGGTGCGTGTGAGTGGGAGCTGTGCCGTGTAAGAGGCAGATCGAGGCTCAGCTCTGACTTGGCTTTGTGAATAGAGTTCAAGGGGACAGAACACGTGGATGGCCAGCCTTCAGCCAGAGACATCTGAATCCACCTTTTCTTTTTCTTTCTTTCTTTCCCCCATTTGAATGTTCCATTCTTGGCTTCCCCAAAGGGAACGATGGCTCTGTAGGGTCTATACTGAGAGCACTGGTCCCGGAGTCAAACGTCTCTGGGATCAGATGCTGATTCTGCCCCTTATGTGCTGTGTGACTCTGCGTAAGTCACTTCACCTGCTCTGAATCTAAGTGTCTTGGAATGCTACTCACATTCCTCTCATAGGATTCAAACTGTGTGCATTCGGTGAGGTAACGAGGTGACCGCACGGGGTGTGTGGTAGATATTTAATGCGTGACGTTTGAAAGCCAGCTCCCGCCTCCCAGGAGAATTCTCTTTGGCCTCTTTCTCTCGCCCTTGTTCAGACCTGCAGAGTCTTTGATTTGTTGTGTTTTCAAGCCTGGGTCCTTTGGTCTTTCCAGAAGGGAGGCAGACAGCGCTTGTCTCCTCCCTGTGCGTGCTCCCTGTAATCTACCCACCGCAGGAGTCAGCGAGCTCCGTGCCGCCCGCGGGCCTTTGGGGCGGCATAACTCCTCCCTGCCCTGCTGAGATCGACGTCTGGGGGACCAGGGCTGGGGAGAGCACAGGTTAGAGAATTAATTCCCCACAAAAGTTTAAAAAATAAGAGAAAACGGCAGAGCCATCCAGTGTCACTAGATTCATCAGTGTTCCCACTTCTCCCGACTTTGGAGCAAAGAGGACATCCTGAATGGTTAATATATGAAGGCTGCCAGATGTCACCAGTGCAAGAAATACTGGGGTTCGGGCTGTTTCCAGTCACACAACGCTAGCCATATGTTTTGTTGCTGCTGCTTCAGTTGTTTCAAATCAACGAAATGCTGCCAGGTAGGCGACAAAGTCCTGAGAAACGTCCCATCGCTGTCTCTGTACCATCTCCGAAAGCAGAGAGTGGCCCATTATTTTAGAAACACCTTCCGTCACACCCCAACTGCTGACTGATTTTGGAAAACACTCTGAAAGTGAGTACTCCACGTGCCTCAAGACTAAGAAAATGTAGGCCCTTGTGAAGAAACTGTGGGCAGAGCAGGAGAGAGGAAAAAGCACGCTTAAGACCGGTAACCCACGTAATTCTAGCACCTCGTCCATTCTCGGAGCGCTACCCTTGACCCATGTAGCTATAATCCAGAGGTCTAGATTTGGATTCGAAATGGTGCCGAAAGGCAAGAACGCAAGAGGAAAAACACCACCACTACCGACAGCAATCGATTCTTTCTCGAAAGACTCTATTCACTCGCATTAAGAGATTAGAGAGGAGATTATTCCCTTAGTGGAGGGTCAGCCTACCTCCTTGTTCCCATTGGAAACTCACTAAACGCCCACAAAAGCCAATGTCACCTCTCTCGCCTGGTGGCAGCAAGGCCACAATTCAAACCCAATCCTTTCCTTTGCCCCCACCGGGATCCCCGCCCGGCTGGAAACAAATTCTCCTTCCAAAACACACTTGATGCGAGTGTGTCTAGTTGCAAACGCTCACACGTAGCCATGTGTGCAAAATTCTCTTTGAGCTTTC
Source organism: Eidolon dupreanum (assembly GCA_028627145.1). Classification (NCBI taxonomy): domain Eukaryota; kingdom Metazoa; phylum Chordata; class Mammalia; order Chiroptera; family Pteropodidae; genus Eidolon; species Eidolon dupreanum. Next base: position 3,011,665 of record CM053515.1, read on the forward strand.
ATCGGGGAGAATTATATAATACCATAGGATTTTGCAAGAAGTTCACCAGGGCTGTTCCAGCGGCCGTCAGCCAAGACACTGTTCAGACAAGGAGGCGTCAGAGCTGCTGCTACAGAGTGGATGTTAATTACCTAAAACAATGTATGTAATAGGCAAAGAAAAAAAAGAAAACAGGACCTGCTCTCTCAACTCCAACCACTCATCTATTACAGTGCCAACTGCACAGTAACTTAGCCCGGAGGAGTCGTAATTAGCCGCTTTGCAAATTAATAAGCCCTTCAAAAAAAATAATAATAATAAAGGAAAAAGGCTACATGGAGAAAGGAATGGTGGGAAACTTTATATCTCTGATTCTCGAGGAATAGAGTTAGCCTGCAATGATCTCATTAAGGGTCCAAAATTCACTTAATAGATGTTGTGTACACTCTGCCCGATTGGAGCGATCGGGCACAGCCCAGACCCAGGATGGGCGGGCGGTCTGGACACCTGGAGAGCAGCCTGTTTCTGCCTTCAACCCGAATTGTTCGTCCGGCTTAGGTTGGCAGATGCTAACAAGTGTGCTTTATTACGCCAGAGAAATGAAAATCTTCCCTGGGTGAACCAAATGCTATTGGTTGGTTCTCAAAAAGCCGAGGGGCGGGCGTGACTCAATCCCGGTGACAATGGGTCATGCCAAGCCCAGGACACTGTAATTAGCTCTTTAATCCTATTGGCCTTTAATAACAAAATAGACTTAATGGTTAGCTTTGTTTGGTGGAAGATGCTTTCTCTCCTGAGAATGAAAAACATTTTTCTTCTTCTTTCTGTTTTTTTTTTTTTTTTCCAATTGGCAAAGCAAGTTTGGAGATGCAAGACGGCAGAGCTGGCTAGAGGACCTGCGTTATAGCATGCTTAACCAGTCGTGAGGTCACTCCCAGCCCTTCCGCTTCTAACGTGAGGGCTTCCACACGCAGGGTACGACCATGACCATGGCCGCTAGTATAATCAACAAATTAACTCAGCTCTCGCTCTGTTTTAGCCACGCGAGTTATTTGAATCTTTATATAAACTTTGCAAAGGGGTTGTTATCAGTCTCATGTTCGAGATGAGGACTTGGATGCTCATATGGGTTGAGTGGTTTGCTCCAGATCGCAGATGAGAGAAGATTAGAATGGAGGTGGCCTGTCCTCAAAGTCCTTTGCCCCAGGCTCCCTGGCTGCAGGGGTCTCCTGTGAGGATTAAGGTTAGGTCTACACAAGGGCCAAAAGAGTCATGGTCAAGTTCGCTGAGCTTATTTGGCTGTAATCAGTTTACCCAGGGAGGCTTGTCCTCTTAGCCGTCAGCCTAGAGAGGGCGGATCCAGCTGTCCTACCCACAAAGTCTCCAGTTTGCCCAAGACTTTGACCCCTACGTCCTGGGTAACGTCTGACAATCCACTGATAGAACTTCATTTATCTAGCTTACAACTTCAAACTTGCCTTCGAATCCCAGTGGTTGGGATCGGTCGATTCAGGAGCTCAGTGACGTCATCGAGTCCTGGGGGTTCTTTCTGATTCTCTGTCCTGCCATCCTCGCTGCTGGCGCCATCCTCACCCCAATCAGATGTAAGTTCTGCGCCCCACCTCTGATGTGACAACATCCACAGGGAGACAAAGGACCGCCTCCTCCCGCGACTCTCTTAGGGGTAAGGAACTTTCCCAGCAGTGCCTTCGCAAGCTGTCACTCACATCTCATGAGCTTGGGCTGGGTCACGTGACCTTTCCTGATCCAATCGCTGGTGAGAGAAATGGAATCGTTCTGGGCCTCTGGGCCCCGCCCTGTGGGAGCGGTGGAATCAGCTATCCCTGATCTGCATGGCTGTGGGGACACAATTGGGGTTCAGAAAGAAAGAAGGGGGAACTGGATGCCAGAGAGACAGCCTTCGCTAGGCAAAACATCGTTAGGGCGTCTGGCATAAGGAAGGTACTCCATGAATATTTAAGGGCAGAAACAGTCAATAAAACTTTGTAGACAAAATTCTGACAGATACGTTGGGGGCCATTTTTGTCTGTGTTTCAGGTAATGTCAGAGTGGCATTGGTGAAGAGCCTGGGTTTGCAGGTCAACCGCTGATTAACTGACCGACTGGTGAGGTTGGGACTAGTTCAATAACTTGACAAGATCACGTGCTTTGTACTTGCTTAGATTCAGCCCAGGCCTAATGACGCTGGGCTGGGTCTGTCAGGTTAAAACACAACTATTCAAAGAGATCAAATCATGTGCCCAGGGCCATGCAAAGCTAACTCATCTACACTTGGCATCGCGTTTTCTCCACCCTTTTAGTATGAAAAACAGTTTTATTTTTTAAAAAAAAAAACATAATCAGAGGCACACTTACAGTATTACTTTCATAATTGTGGGATAAAAAAGTACATTAACGGTTGACATCAGAATTCCTCTTAAGAAGTAACCTGCTTTCCTTAAGGAAAATACATTTAATTGCAAGTAAAAGACAAGGCACGCACACAAATCCTGACCGCTTTACGTTAGGCATGAGCAGGAATTTGAGTGGCAGAAAAGTAGGGTAAAAGCAAAGGGGACAGTTAGGAAGGGAGGTGGAATTTTTAAGAACACAGATGTTTATTTTTAAGACATGGTTGAGATGGCCAAAGGAGTGAGCGTAGATGAGACGAGAAAGTGCTAAAGTACCACGTGAAGCTACTAACGAAGCACACGACAGGCTGGAGGAAGTCTTTGCCACGTGGGAGGGGATGAAGGATTCATGTGCTTGCTGCACGCTTTTAAACGAATAAGACACTCCCGAGGCAAAATGGGCAAAGAGCACGAACAGGCAATCCTCACAAGGAATTCAAACGGCCATTAAACACACTACGCACTATTTCATCTCATTCATCATTAGACAGATGCAAACCAAACGAATCGTGAGAGCTTATTTTCATCAATCAGGTGGCTCAAAATTAAAGAAGGATGGTGTGACGACCTGGTTTGTGGCTTTTGGGGAAAGAGGCAATTCGTGCATCGTCAGTGAGAACATGAACATAAATAAGTCCAGCTTTCCTAGACGACAGTTGGGCTGAAGAAGCAAAGCTGAAAAAACATACTAATTGCAAGACGAATTTGCTGTGTCAGCCATCAGTCACTACCCTGGGGAACAGGGAGGTGTTGGTGACAGGAATGGGTGTGGGGACGTCTAGGGTGCTGGTGATATTCTCTTTTAGCACATTTTGTTTGCCCACTCATCCGTCCAGGCTTGTTTCTATCTTCTGGTTCTTGTGAGTAACGCTGCTGTGAACACGCGTGTGCGACTTTCTGTTTGAGTCCCCGCTTTCGACCCTTTGGGTGCCTACCCAGCAGCAAAATTGCTGGCTGGGCATCTTTCTCTTTTTAATCATCGTCTCTCCCACCACCCGATATAGTTTCTTTAGAACAAATCATTTACATCGTACCTGAATCATCCCAAATCTACGTAAAGCCCGGGCTGAAGAGGAATGATAGTTAAGTTAATGGCTTCCGATCAGAGCAAAAACGAGTAACAGATTTCCAGCGTCCCTGAGCCTGGAGTACACTGTGCCTCTGGTCAAGGCTTCGCTGATAAAACACAGGTGTTGCAATGACGAACAGCTCAAGCTCATTCTCAGACTGATTCTGACATGAGATGATGGCTTCCTGTCTGAGCTCATGGCTGGGATGTCTCCGAGCCATTGCTCCCCTGGAGCCCAGCCCTCCTGATGGTAGGAGGTTGTGACAGGACTGGAAGGAAATGGCTTTGCCTTTGCCTTCCTCATGACATAAGCAATAAGCTGTGGATTTTGCAGGGGACCTCTTGGGACCTTCTCTACCTCTCGATGATTCTTGGATCTGCGGACTCAGGAGGGGCCTCCCTTCTCTGCACCTAGGAGCTGTAGACTCCATCAGAAGCCGACAGGCTGTGGGACTGACATGCACTGCATTCTTTAAAGTTCAATGCTATTTGTTCCCAAGAGGAATATAATTCCCCGAGCACAGGAACTGAGTTGATTACCGAGCTAAGCAATGATGATCTTCAAAGATGGTCACAATCAGTCCACCTGACTTTGGAAGCTGTGATTAAACTGGTTCCTGACAGGAGCCGCCATCCTGGAAATGCAAGAGGAGGATGCTGGGAAGGGTGATGAGACCCAGGGGACGGCCGCTCCTAAATGGAACTCGCTTGCATGACCGGATGCAATCAACGGTCATGTCCTTCCAACAAGGACAGCTGCCTGAGCACTGGCCATGCCTGTCCTGGGGGGTAGGACCGCTCTGACACTCAGAACGTGGGCTCGGGCTGGCATGCCTTGTGTTCGTGGCAGACACCTCCTTCCTCGAAGCCTTGGTGGGGTGATGGCAGGCTGGACTCAAGGTTAGCCGAATCGCGTCTGTGCTAATGGCCAAAGCGATGTGAGCTCTGATGCCCGTGACAGCCTGAGATGTCCGTGGAACCACCCCATTTTACAGACGAGCAAACGGGGACTCGGGGAAGTGAAGTGACTCGCTTTAACAAACTGTCACCAACTTAGTGACGTAAAAACAACACACATTTATTCTCCTGCTTCTACAGGCCAGAATGTGAAAAGGGTTTCATCTGGCCAAAATCAGGGTGCCAGCCAGGCCATGTTCCCTCTGAATCATCTAGAGGACAGTCTGTCTCCTTGCTCTCTCCAGCTTCTGGAGGCTGCCCTTACTTTTTGGCTCGTACACCCCAACCTCACCCCATCGCGTGTCTTTTCTGTCCCTGCTTCCCTCAGCAAGTCATCTTCTTCATCCTCTGTAGTCTGATGTCCCTTGTCTCTCCATGTCTGCAAAGAATTTAACCACATCTGCAAAGTTCCTCTTGCCATGCAAAGTGCCAGTCACAAGTTCTAGGGATTAGGATGTGGACATCGAGTGGAGCCATTATTCAGCTACGACAGTGACCAAGGACACACAGTCAAGAAGTGACAGAGCTGGAACTCACACACCAGTTTTTCTGATGGCAAAAACCCATGATTTTTCTCTTAAAAAATTATTTTAATTGCATTAGAAATCAAAACATTTCTCTTCTGAAACTTAAAACACTGTAGGTAAATCTAGCACCTTCTTTGGCAGCCCCTCCCCCCATGCAATCTCAGCTTTTTCCCATCTCCAGATGTGTATTTGCTCCACTGTTTATCAGTTTGAGAGATTGTCAACCAGTCTTTTCCCTTCATCTGCATGCAAGTTTTATGGCATCTTTATGTGTGAGCACATTACATGGTATCTTGCCATCCTGCTCTTTCTGTGACTTGGTTTTCCATCCGATGATGTACTTGGGGCACTTTCCCACATGGCTGTATGCACTCTCTCAATGTCCCACATCCTTTTTAACAGCTGTGTCATACTCCGTTTTGCAGTCATACCATTGTTTTGAAATCCCTCCTTCCATTGTTCCCAGTTGTCCACGATATATTCTTGTTTAGGCGAGACCACCTGATCCGTGCCACGCTGACGTGGCCGCTGTGGCACTGATGATTGGTGACATCCCAGCGTGGTGACTCGGGACAACGTGCTATGCATTAACGGATGAAGTTCTTTAAAGATGGAACGTCACAAAAATCATTCAAGGTCAATGCTGTCATCTGGCTGATTGCAGTGTCTAGATGTCTGAATGAGTGAGAGCCCCTCAAATGGACTGCTCATTTATACTGCTGAGCTACCCCACATGCTAGTCCTTCTGCCTAAAATGCTTGTCCTTTATTTTCCGGGCAGCTTTCTATTCCTTATCCATGCTGTCGCCTCTGTACAGCCTCCCCTGCCCTTCCCTGCCCTCTTTTTGTCCCCAGGAGACATTGGGGCTTCCTTTTTTGTCATCTGAACTCCAGGCTACCGTGAGAAGGACACTGTGTTAACCTTCATCCTAAAATTCTCTAGCTCCAGGCCCATGTGCTCAAGCAGACGTTCTGATTCCCACACAGGATCCTGAACTATTTTGGGGTCTTCTATTCCCTTAGGCTCTTGGTTGAATCCTGCTTTCAAAGCTCCCCTTAACTGGGAGATCTATGAACACATTTTCCAGAAAGATCAATTCACATGCGTGCAATAAACATCATGTATATGATGCTTGCAAAATTCCTAGGAAAACTGTCTGTTTAAGTCGCTCGATTACCCCAAATGTCCATAAATTAATGAACCAGTGAACAGATATCCATGCAATGGAATATTATTCAGTCATAAAAAGGAATGAAGTACTGACTTATGCGTGGATGAACCTTGAAAGTATGTTGTGTGACATGCAAAGTCTCTCAGTGGTTGCCAGCGTCTGGTGGGGGTGGGGGAGGGGGAGTGGGGAGTGACTGTTTAAGAGATTCAGAATTTCCATTTGGGGTGATGAAAATGTCCTCAAATTAGAGAGCGGAGTTGGTTACACACCCTTGTGAATATACTGAAAGCCATTAAATTGTACATCTTAAAAGGGTGAATTTTTTGATATGTGAATGATATGTCAATGATGCAGCGACTGAATTATTACTGAATTAGAGACGTTTATTTGCTAAGCATGCCTGCCGTGTGGCAATGGCCTGTCCTGCTCCCTGCATAGGACAGTGTAGATTTCTCGAAGGCAGAACAGGAATGATATCTGAGGAGACAGGAAGAGCAGTCATTAGGGTCCTGTCTGCTGACCTAGGATGTGTCAGGATACAAAGATATAGGATAGACCAAGGTGTCACCACAGAGTACCAATGCAGAGAGTATCGAATTCCTTGGGCATGATGGCTTATGGGTAAAACCTCTGTCGAGGCTGTGGCTGTTACAAGTTTATTGACAGATTCATAATATCCACATTGCCCCAATCCACAGCTTCTATTTCTATGAGGCCTCGTTGAATGCGCCATAAGAATTTTAAAGTATCTTCAACTTTGAACCCAAGGCTATTGGATTTCTCGCGGCTGCAAAGCCAACATCAATCGCTCTGCCCAGGAAAATCTGCATGAGAAAATCCCCAAGACCAGCTGAGTCCTTAGAACCAGACTTGCTTCTCGATGAGGTGAAAACCCCGTTGCAATCGGAGCCTTTTGGGCTGCACTTGACAGTTGAACCTTTACGTTTCAGCTTAAAACACAGAAGAGAAAAGTGGGGGGGGGGGAACCAGATGCCTTTCTCAAAAAGAGAGAGAGAGAGAGAGAGAGAGAAACACACCACTCTAACCTCCACTTTATTTGCATTTTATACATTTTATATATTTCATTTTATAAAAAACAGTCAAACCCCAACCGCAAGATTTCACAGATAAGAGGAAAACGCCGGACTGTGCTTAATTTAATATTTTAGAGAAATGTTCTTATGGGCAGTCATCAGCCGGCCTCCCAGCCAGACGGAGACTGCTGACGACTCTGAAAAATGTGACCGTGATTCACGCTGGGACACCACATCTCATAACACGCCGTGTGTGCAAGAGGCTGCAATTATGAAATGTTTGCATTAGGCAACGCGGGTGCCGAAATACAGATGTTCCTGCTTGACACTAATTGGACCTGACGTGGCTCTGGCCTGCTCTGTAACACTGGCCGGAACACGCGGCCCGCTGCGGCGCGGTCCCCCGAAGGCCCCTGTTTCATATCGCCTTTATTGGGGCGGGAGGCCGGGGGGCCGGGGGTCGGGGAGCACTGCCCGGGTCCCAGAGCTCGGCGCAAAACGCTTCCAGGAGCACCCTTCTCAGAGGGCCGACCACGCAGTCTTCCTCCGCTCCTTCTCCTTTTATTGCAAAAGGCAGGTTCTCCCCTAGCATGCCCCCTCCCCCCAGGAGAGGCTGAGGGAAGGTGCCGTTTGCTCTGATGCTCATTCTTCACGCCACGGAGGTGCGAGGTGCGTGGTCTCCGGAAAAGCATCGGGCGCAGGAAGCGCATCTCCGAAGCCGCGGGCTCTGTCCGCCCAGAGACCTCCCCTCTGCCACATGGGCTGGGAGTCCCCAGCGCAAAGGGCCCGCTCCCTGGAAGCATTAAGAGTCGACACGCCCTTCCCGTGCGCCTACTGTGTGCGAAGTCTGCTGCGGATGCAGAGCGAGGATCGGGCGCGCGATCTGCCGCGGCGCAGGTTGGGGAGCTTGCTTCCTGCTGGTGGGAAAGACAGGGACGATGGCATTGGTCCCGCACCTCTTCTGTCCCAGGCGACGTTCAGGCCGTCACAGAGGCCCAGCTAGGTTCAGGGGGAGGGAACGGAGACCCCGCCAGTCACCGATGGGGGGTGACAAAGGCCCATGGGAAGAAGAGCCTCTCAGATGGAGGTCCTGAGAGGTGAAGGCAGGAGTCGGAGCAGGGGCTGGGACTCGGCCAGCTTAACCACTGGGACACGTGACCTGGGCCACGGGACCCTCGGCCTCCTCCTCTGTCAAAGGGACTCTAACGGCAAATAGCAAGGATTTGAGGGAGAATAGAAATGAGTCGAAGCATTGAAGGTTTCGCTGCAGTGCTTGCCCTGTAGAAAATGAGTGTTCAATAAAGCTCAACGTTAAAGCTTTATTCCAAAAAATGTCGTGGCATATTCCCAAAGATATGACTCTATCTACCTATATATACGTTTGTATGTACGTATATGTGTATATGTACCTATGCATGCATGCATGCATGCGTATGTACATATGTATATATGTATGTGCATGTATATATATGTATGTATGTATATGTGTTTGTATGTAGCTGTTTGTCGAGCCTCAAGAAAGATTGGGCTATTTTGGTAAAAGAAGACACCATCACCTATTTGTTTAAGATTTACAGACATTATCTTAAAATGAGATTCTGTTCAAGGCCACATGAAGACACGTTTTTACAAAGCAAATGAACCAAGACTTTAGTGGCATAAAAGAGAGATAAATAGTTTACAGCAAAGGCACTAATCACATAAACAAGGCCGCAGAGAAAGGTGTGGTCAGGTCTACCTGGGTTTGATTTTCTTATCAAGGCCGGACCTCCCTCTGCTGAACCTTCCTGCCCGTCTTATAGCTCTGCCCTTTGACCTCTCCATCTCACTTCTCTGTTGCCGGGTAACAAACCACTCTAAAAATAATAATATGTGACACTAACAATCATTTATTTTTGCTCATAACCTGCTCAGTGGGCTCAGCTCTGTTCTGCTCCCCTTGATGTCAGCTGGAGGGCGGCGGTGACTGACTGGGGGACGGGTCATCTGCATACTCGCTCTCTCCCCTGTCCCATGGTGGTGCCGGCCTGTGTGACTGCCTGATTTCTTTGCACGATGACGACTGGGCTCCAAGAGCAAACATTGCAAGGGAACAAGCCAAGAGTGCATCTCATTTCTATGTCTAACCTTGAAAGCCACATAGTGTCCCATCCACTGTATGCCATTGGGCCGTTGGTTGAGGCAGTCACAAAGGCCCACCATGTAGGTTGAAGAAGGGGAGGAAATGTGGACCCCACCTCTCAGTGATAGAAGTGACAATGGTATATCGGGAGAAGAGCTTATGGAATGACTTCTTTAAAAATACGATCTGTCACACCTTTGTATTTTGGAAGGACTTAAATATGTTTCGATCTCAAAGCGTTAGACTTGAAGCTGCATGTGCTTCCGGGGCATCTCTATTTGGTTTTCTTTTCAGTAAGCCTTCACAGAACTCCAGCTGATGGATCGACTCGGCTGGATATTTGGTCAAATACCGGTCCTGATGTTGCTGAGAATGGTATATTTTAGATGAGATTGGCATTTGCATCAGTAGACTCTGAGTAAAGTCATCTCGTTGTATCCTGACCTCCTCCTCCTCATCAGAGAGAGTCCTGCACACATTATACCGGAAGCGTGGAGAAACTGAGTAAGGGCCCCAAGATCACGCACCGAGGGATGGCAGAGCCAGGATGCACTACCAGTCGTTGGATGTCAAAAGCCACAAAGCCAAGCGTTTTCCTCCCCTCCATCATCGCGTCCAGGCTTTTTGAAGCCTAATGGAATGACACAGCAGGACCGTCTGGGAAGTCAGGCGAGCATCCTTCCCTCTGCCTCCCTCCCACTTCTCCCTCCCATTCCCACTTGTTTATAAAGAAACGAAGCTCTAGAAACGGTTGCCGTCTGAAAACCCAAGGAAGCTTAGGCACAGAAGCTGCAGTCACCACGCTGTTTGTGGACGGGGGACAGTGTGCTTATTCTGCTGCTCTGTCACAGGCAAATGCTGAAAAATGACTTTGCTCATCAGGGAAAAGTCACGTTTGCTGTTAAGACTTCTGTTCAAACAAATGCAAAGAGACTGGGCTGTGAATGATCATTATTACTATTATTTACAGGAAAGAGAGGCAATAAAGGAGATTGGTTTAATGTCTCGGTAAAGAAACACCAGTACCAGGGCAGCAGGCATCAATGTTAGGCAGAAACTGGAGACAAACAGCTCAAATCACCGAGAGGTATTTAAAGAAATTGAATTATCTTAATTCAGCGCTTTATTTTTTCCATGTCTACAGGTCTACAAGACAGAAAATGATTTTACAATTCAGTTAAATTGAGGAGTGGGTGGGAATGGTCAACTCAATATTTTAAAGCAACAACAAAAAAAGTATCTGGCATAAAGTTAGCAAGACGTTTTGACTTGCGGGCGGTTAAACTTAACCCTCATTGAGTCAGTATTTTATTGACCCTTTGGCAAAACACGATTTCATATTTTTGAGAAAATTAGGCCTTGCAGCTTTCACATGAAATTGGAGGATTTTGCTTGGCCACCAAATAATTCTTGCTAACTCGAGTTTCCATACGTTTATGTAAAGGGATCGAAAACATTTAAATCAAATTTCCCTTCAAGGAGACATCGACTTTAAAATGATGGGAAAAGTGGATTGGCAAAATGTGTTAAGGGGCTTGGAGGACTAAAATTATTTGGGGAAAGAGAGATATTTTCAAAGGTGTATAGTAAAAGCAAAACAGAACAGAACCACCTAAGAATCCATCTAAATGCCAAGAACCAATCCTGAAACCACCACCTCGCCTTGAATTTCAACATCATTCAAATCCCAAGAGTAAGTTGCATGATTTTGTCCGGTTGGAACTGATTTTTCTCACCTACTCCCCACTGTGGTGAGGAATAGCAGCCATGCAAAAATCTCTCTTTTTTTTTTTTTTTTTTTTGAGAATCTGTCTGTGGCAGACAGTCTCCAAAATGGTCTCCAATAGTCTCCCCCTCTTGGTTCATAGCCTCCTGCCCCACTGTACCAGGATTTGTCTGTGTCAACAGTGGCAGATGGTGAGGGCATGCATGCTACCCTAGAGATTAGGTCACAACAGGCAATGGCTTCCATCTCGAGAACTAAATAGCCACCCGGACGACTTACTCCAAGGGAAGCAAGGGGCCATGTTGTAAGCCTGCCCGTGGAGACGCCCGCGTGGCAAGGAACCGAACAGCCGGAGATGGTCATAATTGCCAAGTATACGTCCTGTGAGTGAATACATCTTGAAAGCAAATCCTGCAGCCTCAGTCGGATCTTCAGATGAGTGCGACTCCAGCCGACAGCTTCACTGTGACCTCATGAGAGACCCTGAACCAGAGCCATCCAGCGAAGGCAATTCTGGGTGCTTGACTCTCAGACTGTGATATAATAAGTGTTTGTTGTTAAGCTGTTAAGTTTTGAGGTAATTTGTTACACGGCAATAGCTAACTGATACACCCTCTGCTTTAAGATATGCCTTTTTTTTTTTCCACATTAGCAGGGTCTTATTTCCTTTAGAGTGCTTCTTACTTTCCTTCAGACTCAGCCTTCCTTCCTTTATGTAAGTTTATTAAATGTGGGACTGCTCATCGGTAAGTTTTGTTTTTTTTTTTTTAATGTGTCTATTCAAATGAGTTCCAGGCTTAAGACGACGGGCTTTGTTTTTCTAACTTTTGAATTAAAAGATTAACTCATTAACTTCTCTTTCCATTTTCTAGCATCTGTGTTTAAGGCTGTAAATTTCCCTCTAAATGTCACATTAGCTACCATCCACATACTTCGGTATAATATTTTAATTCAGTATTTAATAACATTTATTATAATTTATTCTTTGAAAAATTATTTACAAGAGTGTTTTTTGTTGTTGTTTCTAAATGTGCGTTGTTTATATTGATCTTGACTATCTATCTATCTATCTATCTATCATCTATCTTTTAGATTTTGGTTTTGAATTTTATTGTACTGTGGTTAAAGTTTACCTCTGTGACATTGATTCTTTAGTATTTGTTGAGGCTTCTTTTCAGTGTAATATCTGTTAAATACGTGTACACAAAATATATACATATGTTTGTTGGATACAAGTTTCTATATATATCCACCAGATCAAGTCTGGTGTGTTCATGTTGGACAAATCTTCTATATGCTCATATTTTCTTTCTCAATCTTTCTGTTTCTGAGAAGTATATTTAAATCTCCATTATAATTATGAGCTTGTCAATTCCTAACTGAATTTCTAAAGCTTTTTTCTGATTGAGCAACTATATATTCACTTATTTAAATTTGACTGTATGAAAACTCATCACTGAAGGATATCTAGTTAAATATTATATTAACCAGGAGCCTAGACGAAATCAAGATTTATTACAGAGGGAAAAACTCAATCCCAAAATCTTCTGGGATAAGTACGTGTCATTTAAATCCCCTAAATCTCCTTATCTGTAGGGATCAATTTCTTCATCTTCTTCTCACCCCAGTCCCAAACTTACAAAAGTAAATATTAACTGACTTGGGTTGAATAATCGTTAAAATTTAGAATAACAATCTGGAGGCCTAGAAGGATAATGAATCGTTATGATATTATTAACAGTAATTTTTACACTGAATTTTAAGAAGAAAATTCATTTAATGAAAAACTCTATTCACCAGATATTCCGGTTTCCTGTGACTTCTCATATACCAGTGAAAAACAAATCTGTTTACCAAAAATAATGCTGGGTCTTAGATATTGGCCACTTACTTTCAGCAAGATTCTATATAGAAAATTCTAGGCTAATAACAGATTTGGCATAGTCATTTAATGCCTGCTTAAGGAAAATCTGACTATTAATATTGTTTTTATGGTGGTGGTTCTGTTATTATTACTCCTACTATTGGGCCCAAGAAAAATAATAGTCGGCTCTTAGGGTTTTGTTTTCTGAACACACTTCTTTGTTGCTGGCATACTTTTTACTTCTCGGTGAGCTCTTCCTTTGCCTGCGTAAGCTCTACGAGGCAGGGGGCTGGCCTTTGCTTTCTCTTGCTGTGTCTCCAGCACCTAGAGCTGTGTGTGTTAAAGATGCTGAACTAGTGTCTGTTAAATATTCGAACGAGTGAAGGTCTTACCTAGACCACTCGGGTCAAGTTTCAAGGTCGTATATGTGGCAGTTGTTTTGACAGCTCTTAGTAAAGGCCAGTGACCCAGCATGCACTTCCCCATGTCACATGCCTCGCTGCAGCGTCCATGAGAGTCAGCTCCAGGGGCTGGCAGGGTGAGGACAAGAGAAAACAGAAAGAGTTGTTTCAAGTAAAGAAAGTGAAGCTCTAATTATCTTGAAATAAGTCGTCAAACAGAGAAGGAATAGTGATTATGCCGAAATAAGAGGCCTCCTCTCCAGGCCTCTAATTTTCGGGACCCATAACATGATCCGGTTTCTTAGGGTCCTTGAAAAGAGGCTTTGTTCCCCAGGGTGACATAACCCGGAGGGAAGGGCTCAGAGGAATGAGCTAAACCATTAGGAATCAAAGGGCCAAAGCAGAGGAGAAAACCTCTGGAATTAACCGCAGGTGTCGTTCTCCCTGGGGCAGTGGATGGAGTCTTCAGAGGCTGGCTGTGACCTTGGAAGATGGCCTTCTTGGCCCTGGAGCCCATCAAGTGTGTGCCTTGCTCATCCAAGATACCTACCAGGCGCCTGGCCTGGTGTTGGGTGACCCAAGGTTGGCTCACGGTGCGAAAATGGACACAAAGACCAGTTTTAAAAAGTCATTTCAACTCTTCAGTCAATAAGCATTTCTTGAGTATATAAAGTAATTTATAAAGGGCCCGGATTCCAAACGCGGACATAACTGTGTTCCTCCACCATTGTCTCTGTTGGCCTGTGGCCTTAAAAAAAAGTAATTCTCCTCTCTGTGCCTCAGTTTCTCAGTTTTAATACAAGACGAACACCAGAACCAATCTCACGGTGATGTTGTGATGGTTTTAAGAGTCGGTGCTCATAAGCTCCCTTCACGGTGCTCGGCACATAGTCGTAAATAGTGGGTACCAGGCTGAGTTATTTTGCCAACTGTCTGTTCAGATACAAGTTCAATCCTTACCTGACTTCTTTAGGGGCCCATGTGGAAAGGAAGCACAGGAAAGAGGCTCCCAACTCCTTCTGCAGAATTTCCATTCATTGAGAGTTTCTGGGTCCCCACCAAGTGAGAGCCAAGCGATAACCAGTGTAGGGGGCTTAGCCCAAGGATGCAACTATCCACTGGCCAGAGACAAAGGATTAGAATGAAGAACACAGGCTCTGAAGGGCAGGTGGCTATGGGTTCTAGTCTCAGCTCTGCACCTTATCAGCTCTGCTGGCTTATACAAGGCATGCACTTCTCTGAGCCTCAATTCTCTCACATGTAGAATGGGAACAATGATATGTATCTTTTGGTTTGGTAAATATTGAACACACTGATGGTCTCACGATGCCCAGGGTTGTCTCTGACACAGAATAAGTAGCCAATTAACAGACTTCTTACCCCAAAACATAACGGGGTAGAAACCCAAATCCAAATCAAGTCTTGTTTAACAAGAGGTAGGAGCATCTAGGATCCTTGGTCAATAAGAAGACAGTCTTTTACTTGTCATTTGTGTCCCTGGTGCCCTGGTACGTAGTAAGGCATTAGTAAATATTTGCCCATTCAGTGGTTAGTCTCCCAGTAGCTTGGGCCTGTCCATTTCCTTCTTGAGCTTCAGTCTCCCTGTCTTTCAGCAAAGAGGTGATCTCTGTAAGAACTCTTCAGTTCTCAGTGACTTTGATCTAGTGATTTGATCCGTCTGTAGGTGGGTGGGTACACACAAGCATGGTGTGACTGTTACAGCATTTAATCCCGGGGTCCTCCCTCACAGCTCTGAATAATTCACACTCTCCTGAAACGCAGATCTTAATGCCGATAACAACGAGACTCTGCATGGAGCCTTCTAGACCCAAATTCTTTAAGGAGTGCCCTGGGGAAAATGGATGTGATAAACCCTAGCAGGGTGTGGGGTGGGCATGTGAGGATCTGTTCGAATTTTGCAAAATGCAAATCAGACCGGCAGTGTCTAAGCTCCCAGATCAAGTTACGACAACGTCAACACTCTTCCGAGATTTCAGGTCTCCCTCTGCCTAGGGACCGTGACATGATAATCCTGGGGCAACTGCTATCACGCATTATTGGGAAAATTTGCAACGAAGAGCCTTTCCCAAAGACGGACGACGTTGGCCTTTGTCTCCTCGGCCTCGGCGTACACACAGCACCATGTATCTTGAATGCGGATGGAAGACCAACTCTAAGGCAGACTGTGACCCACGAGCCACCTGTTGAGTGCCTGGCTCTACTGAGTGTTGGCGAAATAAAGAGGTGGGAAAATGAGCCTAACCCTGACATGCTATGAGGTGGTATAATATGGTTAAAGCAGATGAGTGATGTGGGAGATAAACGTGGCTTCCATCTTGTTTCCTATTTCAGTCAGCTCAGGCTGCTGTAACAAAATACTGTCGACCGGGTGGCTTAAACGAGAGCCATTTATGTCTCACAGTTCTGGAGACTGGGGAGCCCAAGATCAGGGCGCTAGCTGATTCAGGTCCTGGGGAGGGCTCTCATCCTGGCTGGCAGATGGCTACCTTCTTGTCATGTCCTCATATGGGGAGGCGAGAGAGAGAGAGAGAGAGAGAGAGAGAGAGAGAGAGAGAGAGAGAGAGAGAACATCCTTTGGTCTCTCCTCATAAGGGCACTAATCTCATCAGTGAGGACCGCACCTCCATGACCTAATTACCTCCCAAAGGCCCCACCTGCAAATACCATCACACTGGGAGTTAGGGGCACGATTCAGTCCACGGCAGCTCCTAACTGACCCGCTTCCCACATTCTCTCCTCTTTCAGCCCATTCTCCTGCGGTACCCAAAGCGAGTTTTCTAACTCCTCCCCCCATTTAAAGCCCTTCAGTGCTGGGTGCCAGTACGTTTAACTGCAAGCTAAAATCCCTTAGCTTGGTCCGTGAGGCCGTACGGTGTTCCACACAGTGGGATCCTTTTATGTTCCCGTCAATGAATGCTCAAGGGTTCTGATTTCTCCACACACTTGCCAACATTTGTTATTTTCTGGTTGTTAATTTTTTTCATGACGGCCATCCTAATGGTATTTCCCCAATTTTAAAGCATCACTTCAGCTGTCCTACAAACCACTCCATACCTTCACCCAGCAAGTCCTCATTCAGTCCTTCCAGTGCAAGGCACTGCTAATCCCCTCCACTCGGAAGGCTGACATTCACATTAGGAGAGAGAAAAGAAGCCAATCTAAACAAATAACGAAGGACACATCAGCTGGTGAAACGTTCCTTGAGGAAGGATGAAGCCCAAGGCGAGAGGACAGTGCAGTCACGGGGTGGGGGAGGAGGCAATGGGACGCAATTTCAGACGTGTTTGTAATAAAAGCCTGGATCTGCGAGACTGGTTTTTGACTCCATTTGAGAATGAAGGACGCTGCAGCTTGGAGACAATGTGCGACTTGGCAAGTCTGGGCAGCTGAGATGAGAATCGGGCATCAGATGTGCCTTCTAGACGACTCGGTGAGCGGCACTTATGGTTTGTGTACCTACCTCTGGGTGTGTGATTCTTCAATAAAATGTTTAAATATCACCGTGTGCTTGACTTCAGAATTTGTCCCTTTCTGAGGACACCTGTGGTCTGTCTTCTGTTCATCCAGGAGAGTCGAGGGAGTGAAGTGTTGGTTTCAATAGACAGAGAGGTTCACCTCGAAATGGTTTGGAACCCCTGGATGACTCAGTAGACAGCTTCCTGGAAGGGACCATGAGCTCAGTTATTCCATTCAATTGCCCGCTGGGCTGGGTTCAGGGTCCAGCTCCTCACCATTTTAATTTGCTGTGTAGCAGCCACGTCCAGCAAAAGAAATCTTTTTCTCACGGATCGGTCGCTCAGGAGACTGCCGATGGCGAAGGGCTCTCCCCCTCCCTCCTGTCCCTCTGGCAGGCTGCGTGCCTGCCCCAGTTCCACCCGGCAAACCCAGGGGAGACACGACTTCCTGAAGAGATGAATCACTGTAAGTGCTGCAGGGTTACAAATGGGGTCAGGGCAGTCACTCAGAAGTTGCAATAAAGTTTGGAATCTGAAATAAAGGCCTCCTCGTGCTCAGGAAATCGAATGGCTGCCCGCAAAGGTGTCTGCAGACAAACTCTCTGCGGGTCACCGGCCTGTACATGCGATGACCAAATGACTTGTTCTCTAAGGAGCCTCCTGGCTGCTGCGAATGATTTACTAGCTGGTCCCTGAGGTCCACGTGACGCTGAAAGATTATCGCAGCAACAGAGGCAGACTTCAAGATAAGATCTCGTGGTTGGTGTTGCCGCAGGGGTGGGGATGAAATATTTAGGGGCATTTTCTCATCTTAGAGCTGACTGGAGTGTCAGACTCTATTTTCATTCATTCATTCATTTTTTCATTCGGGTTTATTACTATCAGCTACATTCCAGAAAGAGAATATACTGTTGCAGAAGACACTGTCCCCTCCATCATGGACCCACACCTCGCAAGGGGGAGGCCACCGTGTTCACAGGTCCCTGTAGCAGCAGGATAGGTGTTACAATGGAGGCAAGCATCTGTGGCTGTGGACACTGGAGAGAGGCGAGGGAGGCGTCCTCGCAGAGCTGAAGTCCGGGTAGGTTTGGGACGCACATCGTGTGCAAAGACAGCGTGACATGAGATCTTGGTGCATTTCGTAGGGAAGTGACAGGAAGAGTGGAGGACAGGGCCTGGAACATGAAAAGTCCCGAGGCCAAGCTGAAGATGACACAGGAAAGCACTGAATACGGGAGTGACACGGTGAGATTCGTGTTTCAGGGTGATGGGCGTGAAGTGGATGGAGCGGGGACGGGGGACCGGAGGCAGTAGGACCTGAGGAGGCTGGTCCAGGAGGGGAACGGGGGTCTGACAGGTGGTGAAGCGAGGACGCATTCAAAGAGCAGCGGCTGCCGCACGTTTGCAGCTCCGCGGTTGTCAGGCTGCATCTGTCGCTAGGGAACTCGCTTTACGGCAGCGCCCGCCGCACGTTTGCTGCGCTGCAGCTGTGCGACCGCTGCTGTAAAGCAAGTCTGGAGAAGCTCAAGGCGAACCGAGGTGGGGACGTCTGGATCACAGGTGAGGCCCGTTCGCACCAGCGGGAGAATGTCGTGTGTCGTGCTGCTCCGAGGCCCGTGACACTGTGTGTGGCATATCCAGGGCCTCAGCACGCGTGCTTGAGATGACCTAACCATAACCGCACTGCGCTGAACGAGAAATTACAAGCCCGAGTGTTCCTGATGTGAGATCTGATTTGCGTGTGGCCTTTCTCCTGTCACCTGGCACGTGTTCTCAGGGGCTGGAATGAAGAGGTCCATCTTCGTGACGCAGGTTTCCTGATTTTCCTAAGCTTGGAGAGGACGGGGGGGACTGGAGTTGCCTCTTTATGTATCTGGCTTCCACACCATGCTCTTTGCCCGTCAAGCGGCCTTTCTGGCTCCCCGCTGAAACTGGAGCCGGTGATACAATACCTGCCCGTGGCAGGCGCGCTATAAATACCTGCCGAATTAAGAGAGTGAGGAGGGCGGAGACGTCCAGAAGGGAAGCTGGTGGCCAGGTGGGCCTGCGCCCAACCCCAGGAGGAAAACCTGGCGCGTGCCGAAGGTGAGAGTTGTCAGCATGCTGCAGTCAGCACCCGACACATGCGCGTTACATCCAAGCCGCTCGGGGTTCTTCCTGCAGACGCCTGGTCATGAGGGCGGCTGCCTGCAAGGCCACGCCCTCTCCCTGCAAGGCCACGCCCTCTCCCTGCAAGGCCACGCCCTCCCTCTGGAGTCAGTCAGCATTGGACTTGACCTAAAGGCAAAATCTGGTCTGAATGCCCTTTGGGACTGCAGGTGTGCTTTTATGTCTCTTTCTTCTCCCTGGAGGGGCGATACCAGGTCCTCGAAAGGACATAGGTTTTGGAGGTCGGCAGATTTGGACTGAATCTGGTTCCACCCCTACCAGCTAAGAGTTTGAGTAAGTTTATTCACCACTCTGAGCCTTGAGGATTCTCCTTCGAGAATGGGGACAGGAATGGCCACCTCTGGCACGGTAGCAAAGCTGAGCAGCCAAGTGGGGAGGCGGGCAGGGTCTGGAGTAGGTGGTCGTACCTGGCCTCTTAGAAGCCAGAACCCTCAGACAAGCGACACCGAGCTCTACGCCAGCTTCCTCCTTGGCACGCTGATGGTGCCAACCCCACCATTATGATGAGGGCTGGATGAGTCAATCAGCCACTGTCATCCCTGAGTGGGATCATATTTGCACGGTCCTCGGCACTTAGCAAGTTCCCAATAAATGATAGAAATCCCTTCTTATTATTAATATTGAATGTTCTCTTCTTATATAATTTACGGTCCACTGCCTGTTCACCAGCACAGCTAATCACGCAGGAATCACGCAAGGCCGTTGGAAAATTCAGAAGTAAAATGATGCGGGATGTGGGCGGTTGCTTGAGACAGCAGAGTATGCAGACACGTGGAACGGAAGGAAGCTTAGTTCAAATCCAAGTTCCACGGCATCCTACCTCCAAGAGCCTCGCTCTCTCAGCTGAGGGGATTTGCTCCTCCGCGCCTCAGTTTCCTCATCTGTTAAATGGAGATAATAATTCTTACCTCATAAGACAGTCGTGAAGGTTTTGACCTCATGAGACAGGGCAGATCCGGTTCTCCGGTCGCAAAGGCTGAGATTTGGTGGAGGGGTCTTGGAGAACGAGGTACATGCTGAGCATCAACACCTCTGGCAGGAAGAGGATGTGGCAGGTTGGGACACAGGGAGAAGACACAGTGTGTGTCATTTGGGTCTGACAGCCTCGGTCAATGGCTCAGGTGGCTTGGGACGAGAACGGCTCACGAGAATGGCCCGAGTCGGCCACATGCAGTCTTTACACCCTCACTTTGCTCAGTGACTACCTGTGATCGACGAGTAGGGTGCGACCTCAGGTGACAGGCTCCCTACACCTGAAGCAGACAGCAGGACACTGTCTGCTGACCACCACCCTCACAGCTGGGCAGTGAGTTCTGTCTGAGAGGGGCATCTGGGTGGTGCCTGTCCTTGTCCACCACCCAAAGGAAACCTTGGCAAATGACAGGTATTGGTGAGGTCAGTGAACCTTAACTGTACCCGATCGTGTTTGGGGAATATTCGCAGCCGCTACCACGAGGTCACCTCCTCAGTGACCTTTTAAAATGAAAAGCTATTGAAACTATTTTCTCTTTTTTCCATACTGAGTTTAGGCAGAAGGCTCCCAGCAGGTACCGCTGCGCCCCCTCAGAGATGTGGGTTCATGCCCGGCCCACGTGGCCAAGAGGCTGCGTTCCATCCCCTCGTGGTCTCTGGTGGGCTCCGAAGGCTTCACTAGGCAAAGCCATCTTGGTAACAAACAACCTGGAATAAACCGTGGCAGAGGGCGATGTGGAGTGTTCCAACACCCTCATCTACACCACCAGACCCGCTGCATACACACCACACCGCAAACTCAGCCACATCTAGCCCCAAATGACCCAGTGCCCGCAAGTCAAACACACACCAGGCTCGCCTCATACCACAGCTCGCCCACTCAGCCCATAATCCCCCCAACAGACCCGTTTGGGGTTCATCAAAAATACCAACATTTTTTTTTCTGATGATTTGGGTTTGAGAAAACCCCAAGTGAGTTTTGCCAAACTGTTCACATTATTTGGTTCGTGTGTAATTGAAGGGAAAGTTGACCCACGTGTTGCTGGCTTTCTCGCCAAGAGGCCCTCACAGAAGTGCTATTTGGGGAGCATTTCCCATTTCCGGGGCATTGGCTCATGCGGGCGCTCTCTGGACATCTTGGTGGGGGGCGGGGTGGTTCTTCAATTCTGGAGGGGCCAGTAAAACTGGGATCATCCCTTCTGAAGAAACACAGCAAACTCTCCAGTTCCAGATGGTGTCAGGCCTTCCCGAAGCCAGACGCACATCCCAAACGCAAGAAGCCAGAGTTTGGAGAACACCACGGGAGAAATAAAATAAAAACCCAGGTCTGAATCTTCATACTGCCGGCTAGGTGTGCCACCCCAGCCCTAAAACACCTGCCCACACACCTGCTCCTCCAGGTCTCTGAGACTCAGTTTCCCCATTTCTAGAACATAGCTAATAATACCCTCCAAAGCCATCGTGAGGATTAAACACAACGATAACTGGAAAGTGGCATTTGATAATCGGCCAGGTTGGGAAGCTTCCAACTCATTACCTCTTGGTCCTGGGGAAGCCACCTGGTCACGTTAAAGGGATCTGAGCTCCTTCCAGCCTCTTCAGTCACACTTTTGGACGTCAGTTCCTTGTGTCACTCCTGAAAAAAAATGTCTGACCTCATCAATCGTGTGTTTTTAAAAGAATATGATTTGGAATTTCTTATGGTAAGAGGAACTCCTACTAGTTTTAGAAAAAAAGAAAAAAGGAAACATTACAAAATGCAAAGACGATCCAGCAGGAAATGAGAATCTTCTACCATTTTTGCCACCCAGGAAAACTGTTACCATTTTGGCACGTTTATGATGGGTGATCTAAGTGCAAGGACATCTCCCATTTTCCACACCGGCCCGTGTCCACAGATAAAGTCGTGTTAACGGAACAGAGCTGTCTGTGCCTCCATCTGGCCATCGCCCAGCTTTACCTCCGGGAGCCCCTGGGGACCTCCTGGGTGCTCACAGTACAGCCCGCATGTCCTGCTAGTCTGTGCCCACCACTCTGCGCCCTGCCGAAAAGGCATCTCCAGGGCAGTGCCCAGCGTGGTCACTGTGACCATGTCGGTGCCCACTGAGACAATGGTGGCATCAGGGCCAAAAGCCTGTCTCCCGATGCCCTCGAGGGACTCACAGCGATCCCGCGGTCCCAGGTCCTTCACTGGACCTGGGCCAGGGGACTGTGCAAAGAAGTGGGGGAGGCCCCACCCCTCCACCCCACGTCCCCGTCTGCTCGCCCTCAGTGACACAGGGGCTTTTGTACCACTTCCTCGGCTTCCGCCTGAGGTCCCCTATCTCACGAGCACCTGTGGAGCTGGCCGGGGGCCTGCAGGTACCCTGTTCCAATGTCCCCTCCCTATTTCTTCCTCTCCCCCATTGAGATAAACTCATACAATCAGACACTCGTTTAATGGCTTCGTCAACACACAGGGACATGCCTGACTCCCAGGGGACAGGCTCAGCCGAGACGCGGGCGAGCTTTATAGAATGGGAATCCTGTTTTGTATGCACTCTAACATCATATGCATGTCTGCCTGTCATCAAAGATTCTCCTAAAACACGATTTTTAAATTTGCCGCCTAGTATTATTACATCTGATTCTTTTCCCACAGTTTATTGAAGCAATACCTTATTATTGGACTTTTAGGACTTTTTTACATATTTATAAAAAGCATTTTGGTAAATGCTTTTGTATATCTATGCTTTCGTGCCGGCATTCAAAAGCCCCACCGGTTCTACCAACTTAGGGGCCCCTGAGGGTAGGCAAGGGACCTACCCTCCCCCCCAAAAGTCAGCTTTCTCATTCATACGTGAGACTCTCAAGCTGAAAATATTTTTCAAACTCTTGAAACAGAAAGTCTCATCGAAGAAGGAAAGGCATGCCCTCAAAGACTCGTGAAGGTCAAGCCCTTGTAACAAGGATCGCAAACCGGTGGCCCCCAGGATGACTCCGCTCACAGATTGATCTCGTTTGGCCAATACCGCCCTTTGAAACTGAACCTGAATCCTTTAGCCGCACGCTCTCCAGTTCTCCCCACCGCCACCACACCCCTGTGTTTTACAGTCAGCCTTTCCATTATACGACATCCCCTGGATCTCAAAGTCCTTCAAGTCGGCGGCCCCTGCTTTATAGCTCAGCCAATTACTCTTGTCTTGCCCGTTTAAACTTCCAATTAATTAATCAAGCCGATCGGGTGTTTATTGAGCTCTCCAGTGTGCTGACTTCTGTGTGCTGCTGGGAATGCAGGTGTGCCCAGCAGGCCTTGGCTTCCGTGGGGTTTATAGACCGACGGGAAAGACAGACAATTAACACGGAGACAGACGTATGACTCAACACACAGAAGCTACGGGGTCACGGTAAGGGTTAGGATGAAAATAACGCAGGACGCCATGCTAAAGACACATGGAGAGTGTGTGCTTTGACAGTAGGAAGTTAGGGAGGGTCTCTTCGACGATGTGACGAGTAAGCTGGGCCCTAAATGACAAGAAGGTGCCAGCTCGCGAAAACCTACAGTGACGATTTTCCAACTCTGATGAGCACTGTACCCACTGCAAAGGCTCCCTGGGTCCCACCTTCGGAGCGTCACAGTCGGTAGGTGTGAGGTGGGACCTGCCTTTCTTACAAGGTCCCCAGGTGATGCAGATGCTGCTGGCCCAGGGACTACACTTTAAGAGCTATTGGACCAAAGGAAGCGTATTTTCAGTAAAAGGAACCGTTGGTACCTAAGGTCTCAGGCCCGTCTGGGCTCAGTCATTTGAGGGAATGGGCAGAAGGTCAGCGTGGCTGGAGTACGATGAGCAGCTGGGGATAAGTGGAGGGCGTGGTCAGAGCAGTGTGCAGGGGACAGCACAGAGGCCACTGGAGGCCAGGGTAAAGGATGGGGTGGGGACTGGATTTTATTGTAAGTGCAATAAAAAGCCTTTGGAGAGGTTTAAGCAGTGTTGTAACATGGGAGAATACTAGTACCAACCTCATAGGGTTGTTGTGAGGGTTAAAAGAATCAATACATGTGAAGTGTTTAGAACAAAGCCCAGGGCATAGAGAGTACTCAGTAAAAGTCAGGTTTCACCACTACCACCATCACCACCACCACCATCGCCATCATCACCATCATCATCACCATCAACACCACCACCATCACCACCACCACCAACACCATCATCAACACCACCATCACCATCACCATCACCATCACCATCACCACCATCACCACCACCACCACCATCACCATCATCACCAAAACCACCATCACCACCACCACCATTGCCATCATCACCATCATCATCACCATCAACACCACCACCATCACCACCACCACCAACACCATCATCAACACTACCATCACCATCACCATCATCATCACCATCACCACCATCACCACCACCACCACCATCTGATGCATGTTTCGTGAAGGGCACTTTGGCCACTGTGTGGAGAATAGACGATCGGGCCAGAGGAGAACCAGGGAGACCCACTGGGACTCAGACGAGAGGTGCTCATGGCTTGTTCTAGGAAGGTAGCAGCGGAAACAGAGAAAACTGGACGCACTCAGGGTGTGTTTTGGAGGTAGAGCCAACTAGACTTGCTGAAGGATTAAATGTTTGTGGGGCTGGGGAGCAGCTGAGGAAAATCAAAGCGTTAAGGATGATCCCTTCGTGCCCAGGGACGTGGAAGGCTCATGGGATACATAATGACGAAGGCAGGTGAGGCTTCGTTCTCTGTTCCCTCCAATCCGTTCCCTCCTTTCCCTGTAATCCGTCTACTTTGCCCCATGGCTCCCGTTGTGTCAATAATGGTTTATACTCAAGAAAACCCACCCGGAGTCTCAGGGCTAGAGATGAGGAAGACAGGGCCCGATGCCTCGCTTTCTCAAATCAGCGCAGTATGGTTTCCCAGGCCACCCATCGCGGTCAAGGGCACGCGTGTAAACACGGGCTCTCGTCTCTGCCTTGGCTTCAGGCCACACAGAAGTCAGCTGGGTTCTTGGGGCCATGAGCAGGACACTGGTTTGTTATTCGCATTATCACCTACAGCCTTCTGGATGAGATGCAAATTATGAAAGTAATTTTTCATTTTGTTTTATTTTTCAATGGCTTCGTTGATATATAATTTGCCCTTTTCACTTTCTTTCACTTTTACTTTCTTTTTAATTTTTAAAATTTAATTTACTGGAGTGACGTTGGTTAACAAAATTGCATAGGTTTTGAGTGAAACGTTTGTAATTTTGACCATATCCAGTTTATCTGTTTTTTCTTCTGTTGCTCGTGCTTTTGGTGTTATAATCTATCTTTCCATTTTTTTCCCCTTTGTTTTTTTGCACCTTTCCCCCTTCTTGCTTTCATCTCCTACTCATCCTTTGGGAACAATTGCAAAGTCTCTCCTCCAGGCAACACTCTCTGGCCTCCAATACAGAGCTGGGGGGCCCTCGGTGCTCCCCACAACCCCTGTGTCACTTGCCTGTTCTCTCTCAGTCTCTCCCGGTAGCCTGGAGCTCCTTGAGAAAAATGACTGTGTTTTCTTTCCTCTTGACCGCCCCAGGCCTGGGACAGAGTAGTTCTCAATGACATTGAAAAAAAGGAGGAAAAAAAAAAAGATGTAAGAAGCAGTCTGAGCAGGGTAGGGTGTGGGGACCAGTTAGGACAGGGGTGTGCCTGGTGACCAGACAGGGTTCCCTTGGGCCAGATGGAGCCTTTGATATAGAAGATGAGGCCAGTGGTTTGCATGTGGGATTAAAGGTAAAGCTGAGAGAGGGTATCGTAATTATCCTGTGGGGGCCTTGAACGTCAGGTTTAACGTCTACAGTTTCAGACCCAAAAGGAGGCTAGAACTTTATTTAAAGTTCGGTTCTATGAAGTAAATGAAACAGATGGAAATCAAGATTTTTTTTCCCTCTACCCCGTTCCCCAAAACCCCACATGTATTTGAAAACCTCTAGGTGCCCTGCAGATAAAAGAGCTCTGGACTTGAAATGAAATGACCTCGCCCAGGTCTGACAAGCTCTCCATAAACCAGTGCGGGTCACTTGATTTCTCTGGCTTTCGATTTCTTCGCTGCCACATTAATTAGTATGTTTTGGCTCTCGGCTAGCAATTAAAACAAAGTTATTCTGGAAGGTTGACGGGGGCCGACAGACTGGAGGGGTCGCTGGAGAACAGGCGTGGGCCGTGGACGGGATTCAGGGCTCAGCTCCAGAGGCTGCAAAGCACCCTGCACCCTGCAAGCGAGGTCTGGTGTGGAGGAGAGCCCCACCCTGCTCGGCCGTTCTGTTTATCTGTTTATAATTCCACTGGTAGAGACTGAGGGCCCACTTGGCTGTCTAGGGACAGGGTCCTTGGCTGGCTTGGGCGTGGTCCTTGCCGCTTAGCTGGGGCAGGGTGGGGACCTCTAGCCACCCCATCGAGCTGTATCTAGTAAGGATGACATAATTCCTGAATGGGAGACCAAGGTGAAGGGAATATTTAGGTGCCAGCATTACAGAAGAGAATGGCGACCCTCTGGCAGCTGAAACAATGGGCAAGGACTGGCGTCAGCATCTCCAAAGCCCCTTTGATATCTCATAGTGTGTGATTCTGTAAGCCCAGGGTGGGGAAGAAAGCAGCTTGCTTATACAAGAAAAGCCACCATCGGAATGGGCAGTCTCCAGCTCCGAAGACAGCGACGACTCGGTGTCCTCTCTCCAAGAAGCAGGATAGTCGAACGGGCTCCTGTCACGGAAGGTTAGAAGTACCACCCGTCCATTTTTTTTTACCTCAGGCCAACACGTGTTGAGCACGTGTTAGGCATCAGACACCGTGTCAAGAGCTGTTCTGCATGTTTTCTCATCAAATGACCTTCCACAGTAGCCGTCGCAGCCACTTTACAGAAGGACCCGAGGCTCCACGCAGGAAGAAGCTTGCAGAAGGAGTAGGTGCTGGAGTCAGGTTTTGACCTGAGACCCGTCTGTCTGCCAGCTAAGACTTACCTTGAAGTTACGAGTTTTCAGTGGCTTCCCATGCGCCAGACTCCTCAACGGGTCCACGTGGCCCGTTTGATCTGTTCTCTGCCTCGTCTCGTCTTAGAAGAGCCTTTGCTCTCTGCCCTCAGAGCACACCGGCCTTCTCCGAGTTTACTGACCGTCGCCTGCTGCCACCCACTGCCAGGCTTTTGCCTACACTGTCCTCTCTCCTGGGGACATGGTTCTCTCTCTCTTTACCTGGTCCACCTCTAGCATCCTTCAGCTCTCAGCCAGGTTACCTTCCTTCCCTGACTCCCCAACCATTCCATGATAAGTTCTTACCTCTTTCCTTATAGTCCATGGTGATGATGTGAATATAAGCTTCTCCGCAAATGTGTGTGCTCCAGGAACTCGGATGCCATGTTTTGTTTGCTCGCAAGCATGTCTCCAGTGTCTACTAAGTAAGTGCCCCAGAACGTAGTAAACTTTTAAGAAACGTATGTGAACTGCATGGAGCATGCCACTACATACAGTCTATGTTGCAAAGTTGGCTGAACTCCAGAACTCCAAAAAATGGAAGTATATAACCAGGAGAAAGTTTCTGCCAAACCCAGTCTCAAAAGTTCAACCCAGTTACGTGTTGAGGTTGTTTCTGTGGAGTAAGGAAAGTATCGTCTTCCCCTTTGAATTCGGCTGGCACTTCCCCCCCGCCCCGGCTCCAAGAGAGACAAGGTGTCATACTGGCCCAGATTCCTGCCACGGTGAGTTAAAAATCAGGCACAGGATGGTTATTAATGGCCTTTGTTCTGCTCTCTTTCCTCTTCCCACTCCCATAAACATTTTCAAAATCTATAAACTGTTAATGAGGAACACATAAAGTGAGAAACTGCATAATCTCAGCCTCCAAGCCCCCGCTGGCCCCAGCTCCAAGTCCTGCAAGCTAATCGTTTGCAGGCTGTTTGTTTGGAAGCTGGAGTTTTGGGAAATGTCATTAGATCGGATGGGGCATTTTGATCAGGGACAGTCCTGAGCCACCCATTGTTTGTGACACAGTTTGGGGAATACTTTGGCCTTCTTGGCTCTCTGAATTTCTTTCAATTACTTGCCTCCCAGATTTGATTAAAAGAGTGAGCTGAACACAAGCCAGCTACTGTTTGCAAACGGTTTGCCCCAACGGCCTCTGTATGTCACTCGGTGTTTAATAATCTTACCAAACGGTGAACGATTGAATCGGAGCCTTCTTTAACCGAATTAAACGTTCACGACACGAAGATGCACCCCAGGTCAGACTAATAGGCTAGGGTGTTGACAGACGCAAGCTTCTCAAAACAAACGACTTCAAAGGGAACCAGCCATGTCCACATAAAATTGAAACCCCATTAAATTGGTCTTCAGCCTGTTGCTTCTTTCATAGATCTGAGCCATTTTGGCTGACAATAGGGTCCATTTTGGCTAATTATCTAAATGTCAGCTACTTTTTTTTTAATTGCAATGACTAATTTTTTCAATAACAAGTGTTATAAGGGAAACTACTCAACAAAATCTATTTGTTCTGGTCAGGTTTTCACAGACTGCTAACTTGATTCTTTCTTTCCATGAAGATCCTTCAGAGGCCGCGTTTCGCAGAATGGCCTTTCAAAGCTGGAAGGAAACTCTGAGATTGTCCTTTCCAAAATGCTCCCCTCCCCACTCAAACATTTTTGTAGACGGGGAAATTGGGACCCTGAGCAGTCAGGTGAGGTGCCGAGGCCACATAGATGTGACATTTATTGCCAGAATGACATTCTGGGTTGCGCTCTGCCTCAATCGCTCCGTGTGACGTTGATATGTTCTTACTCCTCCTTTTTGACACTTTGCTCATTAGTAAAATGAGCATGAAGCTGTCCCCACTGTGAGGATGAAAGACGGTAATGGTGCAGGTATCTTTCTGGAACAGACACTCAAAAATATGTCCATCCCAGAACCCACGCCTGCGAGAAAGAGGGAGCCCTTGGCCATCTGCAGAATGTCCCCATTATCCCTCAGGAATCATGGCAGGGGCTTCTCAGCAGGTCTCCCCACATCCATAATCATTGCACCTGCATTATTGCAAGCCCCCAACGTGCCAAGTCACATCTGAGGCCAACGTCTGTATTCTCACTCTCCGGTCCGCTGCGGCGGCTGGACTGTGGTATGATGTCCCCTCTTCCAGGCCTGGCCCTTCCTCCCCTGACCTTGCTGTCTTCCCCCCACTGCCAGCTCAAGGAAGATAAATCCGAGGATCTCGTGGACAATGTGCCCCAAGATAGAAGGCACCCCGGGAGATGCTGCGGAGGAGCTGCGTCGTCGGGGGCACGAGGCACGGGCTGACTCGTTATAGGAGCCGACTTCACTTATTCCACTAAAAGCACCGTTGCGCCTGTGAGTGACTTACGTGTACTGACTCATCCTCACGAGCCTTTTCAGCCTCACCTGGCAGATGGAGAAGTCGAAGCAGATCCTCACAGCTGGGACAGAGCAGGGCTCGCGACGGCTCCCCGGAAACGTGGGCAGTAAGGAGCTACAAACATTTTCTCTCTCTCTTCTACCCTGACTTCCTTTCCCATCTACTAAATGGACATATATCCAGAAACTGGGCCATGCAATAGTCCTGAGTTTCCAAGGATGAATTGGAAATGGTCCCTGCCTGGTATATTCACTGCCTCGTGGGGAAAGAGACTTGAGAATGGATAATCACTGTGTCATGTGATGAGCACTCTGATGGGACAAGCAAAGAGTGCCATGGGGGTGGGGGAGGGGCACAGATAAGGGACACAGTGACTCGAGTCCTGGTGGGGCCGTGCACAAGTCGTAGGTCAGGGAAGGCGTGATGCTTAAACTGGATTTTGAAGGCAAAGAGAAGTTGGCAAGGCCAAGAAGGTGGGGAATGGTACAGCCTGAGCAAGGATGTGGAGGCACAAACTACGATGCCATGCTCACGGACGGGGGAGGGGGAGGAGGATGAAGGGCTGGAAGGAGCTGAAGGGCTCAGCCGGGCAAGCCGAGGACCTTTGAGTTAATCCTGGGAGCAGAGGATGATGGAGTCAGATTAACATTTCGGAGAAATCTCCCCTGGCACGGCCCAGCCTGCAGCTGGGGGACAGGAGATGGGAGCTGATGCCAAGGCCAGCATTGCCCCCCAAATCCCAGCTGCCCCTGCCATCTGACCCCGGCCGCTGGGCTCTGCACCATGCTGTTATCACGGACAGCAACACCAAGCCGCTTATCTCCTCTCTTCAAGAGCCTTCTAAAAACAGACCCGGGGGATGTAACAACTTCAGGGGTGGCGTTGTCCTGGGCTTCAGACAGCCTCTCCCCAGCAGCTCCTCTCCTGCCAGACAGGGCCAGGAAGCTGGCAGGGCTCGAGTGACCGCTATCAGGAAACATTTAAAAATAAAAATAAAAAATCTCCCAGAACAAGGATGTGTCTCCAAAGTCCAAGGGCCCAGTCTTCAGTGTCCAAGCCACCTCGAGTAGCTTCTACTTCAGTGTCAAAACTGAAAGGCCAAGGTCAAGTGTTTGGGGATTGACTTCTAAGTCCACAGAATGAGTGGGGGTGATGTGATCACTCTTTGGGGTGCCACCCAAGGACAGGACCAGGAGAGCATGGTGGCTTCAAGGAGCAGCATTCCCTGATCAACTCAGAAATGACCCAATTTCTGTACTCTTTGGAACTCGTGAGTATCAGATCTGGAAGAGAGGCCCGGATCCCACACGAAGTGAACTTGTGATGCTCAGGGCTTGCTCATTCTGGAATCTTCTGCAGAGGACCACCTGATACCGTTGGGCTTCTGCCCTGTGCCTGGGGTCCGTCCCGGGTGACCCTGATTCGTTCTGGGTTGCTAGATACTGAGTCGAGGTGGGAAGCCAGGCCCGGCGGCTGGGCCCCCAGAATTCCCCTCCCAGCTCAGACTCTCAGCGTCCTGTTGTGCTGTGGAACTGGGCAGGTTACCTCATCACCCCGAACCACTCTTTCTTCCTCTGGGACACGGAGACAATAACACAGCCTCATCGTACTGTCATTATGAGGATGACGCGAGATTTCGTCTGTGAAATCACCCAGCTGAACACCTGCATGAAAACGTTAGGTCTTTGCTCGTGGAATGGAAGTGCATCTCATGAGCCTTCTGTTTCATGATGACTATAATTTCTTTTTAAATCATAGCCTTTGCATTTACAGGGTCACGGACCGTATTCAGAGAAACTTCTCATCCCACGTGGATCTCATGCTCGGCCGCTTGCAACCTTGTGAAGCTGCCAGGACAGGGCGTGGTCTTTATTTTATGGACTAAGAAACTGACGCTGTCAGAGAGCGCTCGGCTTACCTAAGTCAGTAGCTGGGGCCGGGTCTGCTGTTATCATTGTTGATTTCTTTCCCCATTTTATTTGTGATTGATCCACAGAACTATGCGGCAAAGAACATTTCCACCCGAGCCGATCCTGGGCGCTGGCTACTAAGTTCATGACCATCATCACCCCATAGCCCTCCTGTCTCGGGTACCTTGGGGAACCTAGGCCACAACTCTGAGGCACTATGGGTTCATCATTGCTTTCTTCGCCATCTTGGGCTCAGTCTCAATTCTCGTCAAGGCTCTTTAATCTCTCTCGTGTGTGTGGAAGAAAGGAGTCATCCCATCTGTCCCCATAGACGGAAACCAAGGCCAACGTGGGCCCCCCGTTAGACATAGAATCATATTCTCCCCAGAACGGCTGGCTCAGACTCAAGTTAGCACATTGAGAGGGTGTAAACAGGCCCCTCGCCTCTTCCCGGCAGACCTCCAGGATGCGCCAGTGGGTGTGGGAGGGGCAACTAAGCACCACTCAAAACAATAATGTAAAGTCCTGACTCTGCCAACAGAGAGACACCTATACACTATCTGACGGTTAGGAAATGCTTCTTCTTCCTCCTTGTGACCGGAGACTCCATTTTCTCCAAGGATTCATGTGTGCTCATGGGGCTTGTGTGCATGCGTGCGGGTGGATGTGTTTGCACACGCGTATGCATGTCATGCGAGAGTATGTTATATGTAAGACACATGACCCTCTAAACGATTGGGCAGATGGGAAGGCAAGCATGCAGCCATGGGGAGGAGGCCCACAAGGGCTCTGAATGAAATAAGCCAGAGATACTACGTTCATCTTCATGAAATAGAGTTGCAAAGAGGCCGGGGAGCAGATCTACTTATTGCAAAGCTCCTGGGAGCATCGCCCACGTGGCGATCTATAGAAGTAGCTTGCTGGTAGCACAAGGACACTCCTAAGACCAGTGCAAACGGTGCCCACGACTGTGCAACTCAAAGGCCTTGATGAGGAGGCGGAAATAAACATGCAAACTAGATGGCAGAGGTGGCTCAAGGAGTTAGAATTTGAGAGAGAAAGAATGAGTGAGTTGTAGACAACATCTGTTGACTAAGAAGGGCGTTGAGAGGAGCCACCATCGGCAGAGAATTTTTAAGCTGTAGGTTGAATACAGATTCATTCCCCTGTGCCTTTTCCATGGGGGCGAGGCTTGATAAAGACCTCCGCTACTTGTCCTTACTTGCAAGACTGTGTTTTTAGGGTGGAGCCCGCGCCGAGAGTGGACCAGCGTGCCCCCAGAGATTTAACTGAGATGTCCAGGACATCACGGAATCCCGGGGTAGTGCGGTAAGGACTAGAGAGAGAACAGCGTTTGAGAACACAGATGGAGAACCGAGTATTTTATTCTACCTGGAAGAAAGGGGTGTGTTGGACCGAAGAAAGCAAAAGCTCTTTGAGCTAAGTCTTTAGAAAAATAAAGAAGGACTTAGCCTGGTTGCACGGGTGAGTAAAAATTCCAGGCGGAAAGAACAGGATGGCGTAGTCATGGAGATGCGAAAGCTGTGATGTGTTTAGAAAGTGGAATGGCTTAATAAGGCTGGATTATTGGGTGAGCGAGGGAGAGTGGAGATTATTCTAGAAAGTCTGTTTATTAATAGATCTTTTAAAAGGCTTTTAAAAGTCTCTGTCTTGAGAAAAGTGAGATCCAGTGAACAGTTTAACAATTTTTTTTTCTGGAACGATCACCAACTACAGCGTGGAGAGTGGATTAGAGGAAGTCTGGTCGCTACAACACCCTCATGAAGGGTGACGGAGTGCGACTTAGGATAGCAGCAGTTGGGATGTAAATAAGGGATCGGATTGGAGAGTCATTGAGGATGGCCTTAAACATGGCATTGGGCAAGAGGGAAGCATCGGGGTGACAAGATTCTTGCCTGGATGGTGGAGAGGGTGCCGGACCATGAGAACGGGATGGGGAGTTGGCTTTGGAGAGAAGACAGTGTGTTTCATTTTTGACATTAAAAAAAAAATTTTTTTTTGGTGGCCAGAAGAGATTTTAGTTGGACTGGTTCTTCTGATTCTCCAGCAAGTGTCCATCCACTTACCCCATACTAAGTACCACAAATTGGCCAAAATTGGCCATTCTGGCTGCTGTCCCTGGCTTTCACCCATCCCTCCCTCTGCCTACAGGGCTCTTCTCTCCTTTGCCTTCCCAGCAAACCCCTATGATCTCTGGGCATGCCACACGACCGCTGTCTTCCCTGACTTCCCACTCTCTCCCCCAAGAGAACCCTTGTTGCCCAATTTTTGGTGTTTACCACATATGTAGTGCTGGTTGATCTGCAGGTCTGTCTCATTCATAAGACTGTAAACTATTTGAAAGTGGGAATCAGGCATTCCTTGAATCCAGAAAAAGGGCTGGGACAAGGTGGATATCAATACCTTGTGGAATGAATGAATGATGAACGAATGAATGTTAGAATTTAGGGCCGTCTTAGCTGCGGTGTAATTATTTTCTCTTTCCACAGCATCTCTGCCTCCGACCCTTTTCCAGGTAACTACTTACACCTCTTCATACCTGTGGGAGCTTCGGGGACAAGACAGAAGTTGGGGGGTGGCCCAGACGAGTGGGGCGGATAGGACTAAGCAGTGTTTGCCTTTCCCACGGCCCTTTGGGCTGGCTGGGGAGGAAAAGTATAAACGAAATAAACTGCAAGAACCATTCCAGAAGAACTCCGTGCAAGAGTGGGCTCAGGCGGAACTGCTTCGGAGCCCAGGTGACGAAATGCGCGGGGGCGTTGGGAAGGGGCGCCCCACACCTCTGCATGGAAGCCGCTGGTGTCCCCGCACCCCAAAGCCTGGAAGCCGCTGCAGCTTCCACAGGGAACTTCCTTGGCACGGACATTTCTTTTGCCTTGGTGCACAAGAGTATTGGGGGACTCTACCGGGAAGCATTGAGGTGGCGTTTGGGAACTGGGGGGAACAGAGGAGGGTAATGTTATTTAGGGATGTAGTTGACACATCAGTCACCCCTGTGGTCCTCCCAGAAATAGCAATGGGACGCTTCGACGTGGCATGACCCTACCATACCATAATCTCACCAGAGTAGGTATGACCTTTGTTTGTAGGCAAAGGTTGGGGATGTGTGGACCATGAAGATGAATTTCACCAATTGCTTCATACTTCGGTTAATGTGACTCCTGGAACATTTAAAATTACCTACATGAGTGTCATTATATTCTTAGTGGACTGTGCTACCGGGGACTCTTGTGTAGCCATTAAATAAATGAGGTCCATCTGTAGATACCGTCAAGGGCGAGCTCTCATATAAACTCACCATTAAGTGAAGAAGCAAGTTGTATAGCTAAACACATCATCTAATTTAAAAAAAATTAATAATAAAACAACAACAACTATGTACACATTCAAAGAGAAAGATGAGAAGTATCAGAAGTGGTCGTGGAGGGTGGGACCAGATGGTGTACCCCAATGTAGCGATTGCAGCAGCGGTTAATAAGAATACTACTGAACGGAAAAATTGATGGAATGGTGATCCATCGTGGAGAGGAACATGGGCTTGGGGGAGCAAGGATGTGGGGATTTGATATTTTACTATACTATTTCCGTCGATCTTAAGATCTTAAGATCTTAAATTCAAATTGATTGTAGAATAGATCATCACTGCTGATGGGCTGACACACGTTCTGGAAATTGCATCAGAACTGTGTCAACAGTCGGCTCATTTCACCCGGCTGCCGAGCGCCGTCCTCTCTAGAAAGTTCGTCCATGGAGGCAGCGTCCTACCCGTTTGATGAATGTGTTGTCAATAGCTCAAGCCAACTGAAATAGTAATGGGAGAAACTTCTGCTTCTGCCAAGAACTGGAAACCAGAGTGATGCTGGCGGGTGTTTCCTGCAGCCAAAGGCAGGCTTCCTATAATTAGAAGCAATTTGCTAGAAGGTTTACCAGGCTCTTCCAAAGCATACAGTATGGCAAATTGTCCAAGGTTCCTTTATTTTTCCTTTCCTTTTCACGACACGTTGCAGATGGAGAGCGTGGAATTCTCCTTTTTCCTGAGCTGGGGCTGTTATTTTAGAGGATTGGGTCTTTGGAGTGGGAAGAAGAAAATCAACTTTTTGTATCATTGTGGGAAATGGGAGCAAATTCAGAATCATATTCTAAACATGTTGAAGCTCGAGGCCTTTCCAACCATCTCCACTGAGAGACTTCAGCTTTAGCCAAGCGGGATCCAGTGAGTGAAATACACACCAAGAGCAAACTCATTGGATTTCCATCCCAGTGTGTAAGAAAATAGGAAACTCAGACTGCATTTGCGCAAATTGCTTTTCCCAGCTCTGCAGTTCGCAGTCAGCGCCAAGGCACAGGGATAGGTAGACAAATGTCTGTGGGGCGCCTAGGGTGTCCCCAGCTCTATGCCAGGCATCTCACCCGGTCCCTGCAGTGCAGCCCCACATGGGGGCCCGCCCCCCGCCCAGCAGCCCTGCCATAGACACTGTCACTATTCTCAACTTGTAGATGAAATCGAGACCCAGCAGGGCTAAGAAATTTCCCTGGAATCAGAGGCAGAGCGAAGAGGCAAGGCAAGACTG
>CM053515.1:3047933-3065859 GCA_028627145.1 Eidolon dupreanum
CCAATCAGCATACTAATCGCCCCTAAGTGTCATCTGAATCTGCCAATTTTATAAATTTGCATCGTTTCCAATCGGTTCCTCCCCCTCCCCCCTCCCTTCATTAGCCATTCTTGGAAGAGCCACATTCTCTCCATATTGCTCACACTGACTCGATTTTTATTTCGCTTTGTAAAAGACAGATTTGTGAGATGATGAATTAGTCATTGCCAATTTCATGCGTTTACGCTCTGCGCGTTTACACCTTATATTTATTCAGTCCCATTCTCCCCTTCTGGCTCCAGATGGTGTGACAACACAGCCTGGGGTGAGGAAGGGGGAAAGCTCCCCCCGACCCCAGTGTCAGCTCCAGCTCCCCTGTGCCAGGTTTGAATGGCACACCACCCTCCGGCAAGCTACGCTCCTTCTGCTGTATTCGCTGTCTCTTAGGAACGGGACATGGAACGAGACAATGGGAACCGTTAGAAATGGACCCTTCCCACTCCAACCACTGTCCTCCAAATAAAACCACGGTGGGGTGATGTTTTGAAATAGTCACAGATATGTTCCTTTTCTAAAGGCTTCATTTGTTCGGGTAGGGGCCACAAAGTGTGGCAAGGGGAGACGGACACAATGGAACTGTGGAACAAAAGAGTCGAATCTTTAGATTTTCAAAGTCAAAAGTCCTGGTGAAGATGAAAAGATTTGGAAGAACATGTGATCGGGCTAAACTGGTAGCATTTTTCTGGCTTCTTATCCCCGAAATGGGCGTCCAGATAAATATGGGAAACAAGGACTAGGCTGGATGGAGGAGGGTCGGAGACAACAATGGGGGTGGTCCCTGAACAAGCACCCTGCCCCTGCCCACCTCCCAGAGCTGAGCCCCGGGGGAGCGGCTGCGGGGCGTGGAAATCCCAGGTGAACATGGGGGTGATCTCAGTGAAGAGATCTGCACCTTGCTTTCTAGATGGAGCCCAGGAAGGGGCAAGTTCCTTTAGCTTCTCGTCCCCAGGCTCAGTAGAGTTGAAATGGTGACACGTTTATCGCTTCTAGAGAAAGGAGGATGGAGGATGGAGACAGGCACTCAGCATCTATTGTGATCAGAGATTTTCCTGTCCTCGAGAGAGGGAGGGGGCAGGAGCAGGTGATGGAGTGGGACCTGGCGAGAGTGAGGCCACCACTGACGCGTGCAAGGGAAGACAGCCGGGGGTGCCATGGAGTGGTGGACTCGGAGACCGCACCAGCATGGACAAGGCGACACCCAGGGACGGTCGACCCACTCCCCACGATGCCACGGCCCTACACGAACTTCCGAGAACTCAGACACGGGGGGGGGGGGCGCGGGGGAGCGAGGAAGACCCGGACTTGGCTGATGAGATCCTCAACTGGTTGAGATCATCTGGAACCAGCTGAGATGACCCAGAACGGACTGGAGAATGGAGGCTAGAGAGAGACGCTAAGGCTAGTGTTAGGGCGAATAGAAGAGAGTTATGTCTGGCACATCTGTTTGGGCCTGCGATTCGTAAGTACGACGCGCCCCGTTGAGCAGAAGTGCCCGAGCTGAATTCCAAGTTTCTGTGAACCTTAGACGCCTAGAGGGAAATGCATAGCTCATCGGGGCAACCACATAACTTATAGATCTGCACATTTTATGCACTGAGTTGGCCGGGGGCCCAAAGCCACCGAAAAGGAGAGTTGGATCTCCTTGGCCTGCAAGCTCTCCAACACCTCCAGAAGACATCGGTTGTCTCAGAAAAACTAATTCTATTTCTCAACACAGGTGCCCACACAAAAACTTGTTCCAGAAATGTTTTCAAACATTGTGTGTGTGTGTGTGTGTGTGTGTGTGTGAGAGAGAGAGAGAGAGAGAGAGAGAGAGAGAGAGAGAGAGAGAGAGAGAGATTGATTTAGTTTACACAGAAAATGAAAGGAATGAATGGCAAAAAGCTCCTGGGAGCAGAGGGCCTTAGATGTGTTTAGATGCTGGAGTCCCTACAGTGTGGTCACCTCACAGAGCATTGTGAAGAAGGGACATCTGGACCAGGAATGATATTGTTGGCAGAAATATGACTAGTCATTTCGTGTTGCTTGTAAAACTTAAATATAGTTAATTTGCAGGCGATGAACTATAAATGAGCTATAAAAAGAATGGTCAAATTAAGCCCGAATGGCTTTTCCCAAGTTTTCTCACTAATTTTGATTTGCTGTGTTTACATCCCATATGTCACTTGTGCCCAATCTCGGGAAAAACTGGCACGAAGGGTAAGAAGAAAAATCTGTGGCCGGGGCACAGTCTGTCCAGGTCGCCTTATTTGGCTTTCGTCACCGAGTCTCATCAGCAGTGTGGCTCCAGCAGTCCCCCGACACATACCAACCCCAGCCCAGCGCTTGACACCCAGTAGCCCTCCCCCAGTGAAGACTCAGAATGACAACAGTAATTATCATCGTCCGGTTCCCTTCACTGGCCATCTCCCGTGTTCGGTAGGCCCCAGCAGTTCCAAACACCTTCCTGCGCTCCCTGATGTCCCCTCAGGCTTCATTCAAGCATCACAGACACAGATGAAATATCTGAGGAGGCCCCAGCCCGCAGGGACAGAGCCCCTCAAGGACTGCATTCAAGTTGCCACAAAGGGAGGGGAGATGGGGACAGCTCCGTTGTGGAACGGCAGACACTCGTCCCGTGCAGTCCCCAGCAAAGAGGGCACAGCAAGGAGAGGACAACAAAGCCGACGAGGCAATAGCAACGCCCCACACGCCACGTCGCAGTGGGCAGAGCGTCCACGGCTCCAGCCCGGACAGCCTCTAAACTGTAGCAAATGAGTACGTTTCTAGTAGAGCCCAATGTGGTGCCTCGCTTGGGTCCCATCTATATCCGGGCACGTGTTTTGTCCCACCTTCTTCCGCTAATCAGTGTCCCTGGGGAGGAGCCCAGCAATGATGGCTTTGCCACCACCCTGGGGCTCTTGTTGCCCCTTACCCCGGTCCTCTGGGCTTTCGTCTGTATCCTCCAAGCTCTGCCAACGGCGGCTTCACTGCTGCTTTGTCACTAGCGACGTCAGCCTGGAGTAGTGGCACCGAATGGTTTTCCGTTGGTGGCGTGCAGGGGGATCTGACGGGGGTACGTGGATGGACATTGTTAGACTTGAGCGTATTTAATGCATGCTGTGGGTCGAACTGTGTCTCCCACAGCTGCTAACCGTGACTGCATCTGGAGGTAATTAGGGTTAAGTGAGTCAGAAGGGTGAGCCCTCACCTGGTGAGACCCGTGTGCTTCTTCTAAGTTGAGGAGAGACAGCAAGGAGGCCCATACTCAGAGGAAAGGCCACGTGAAGACACGGGGAGAAGACAGCTGTCTACAAGCCAAAGAGAGAGTCCTCACCAGAAACCAGCCCTGCTAACACCTGGATCTTGGACTTCCAGCCTCCACAACTGTGAGAAAATAAATTTCTGTTGTGTGAGCGCTCAGTCTGTGATACTTGCTTATGGGACCCCCCAGCAGACTGATGCAATGTATACTAGAAAAAAAATAGCTAATTGACACATCAGAATGCAGTCTCACAGACGATATTGCTCAAGGCGAGCAATATTGTTTTTACTTATTGTTTTTAAGTAATTTTTAAATTTTAAATTACAGTTGGCATGTAACAGATTAGTTGCAGGTGTACAACATAGTGATTAGGCATTTATATAACTTACAAAGTGATCACCCCAACAAATCTAGTACCCATCTGACACCATACATAGTTATTACGGTATTATTGACTATATTCCTTATGCTAAATGTTATATCTTACTGACTATTTTGAAATTACCAATTTGTACTTCTTAATCCCTCTTCCTTTTTTACCTACCTGCCCAACCCCCCTCCCATCTGGCAACCCTCAAAATGTTCTCTGTGTCTATGAGTTTGTTTCTATTTTGTTTATCACCAGTGTTTTGAACTCTGTATCTGGTAGATTGCTTGTCTCCATTTTGTTGAGTTCTTTGTCTGGAGCTTTGTTCTTCTTTCATTTGGAACTTGTTTCTTTGTTTCCCCATTTTGGTTGCCTCTCTGTGTTTGTTTCTATGTATTAGGTAGGGATTCTATGTCTCCTGGTCTTAGAAGAGTGGCCTTATGTCGTAGGTGTTTTGTGGAGTCCAGTGGCACAGTCTCTTGGTCACCTGAGCTGGGCGTCCAGGTGTGTCCCTTTATAGATTGGTTGTACCCTCCTGTTGTAGTTGAGGCTTGATTGCTGTTTGCATGTCAATGGGAGGGGTTGACCCTCGGGCTGGCTGGTTGTGGGGACTGGCCTGTGACCATAGTGGGGCAGCTGTTGTGCAGGGGCTGACCCTACAGAACAGGATCCACTTCAGCAGAGCTCTGGTGCCTGCCCAGTCTGCACTTTGGTTCTGTCGTCCTTGGATGTGGCCCTGGGTTATGCTCTGGCTCAGACGAAAGCCAGCCACTGGGTGTGCCCACCCTGGGATCTCCTGGAAGGGACCCCACTCCAGGCCAAGTTCAGTCACAGCCTGTGCCCTGTCTGGGGCCACCTGGCATGAGCCACCAGGAAATCCACAGATGGCTGCCACCCATGATGGGCTTGGATGTGCCTCGAGAAGCCAAGCCGCAAACTGAGGCTGGCTGTGGCTAGTGCCGGGCTTGGGGCTGCTCAGCAAGAGGTATGTGGCATGCTGAGGCCAGATGCTGCCTCTATGGATTTTGCAAACCTTTAAGAGATTTTAGGAAAGTCCACAGCACCAGCAAGACAGGCCCTGTGTATGGGAAGTCCACCGGAAGCAGCTGGGGGCCCGCACGTTGGGAGGGGCGGGGTCTCAGGGAAGCACTGGGCGGGGCCAACGGCATCAGGTTGATGGAGACAACATGGCAGCGCCTGCGTCTGCCTGGGCAGGGGAGGGCCCAACGAAGGGACAGTGGCCTCTGCCAGCTCTTCTGTCTGGTAAGCTGCCCCTGCTGCCCTCGCACCGAAGCCAGACAACTCAGTCTCTCCCCTTGTGTCCCTGGCACCTCTTGAGCAGCCGCCCCAGTGCTGGAGCTCAGTGAGTGACTCTGTCAGCACCAAGTCCATGCGTGGGTCTTTAAGAGGAGTGTCTGCGACTCCAGGACCCTCCGTCTCACTCAGCCACAGCTTGTTTTCATAGCAAGAAGTTGTGGGGCTTGTCTTCCCGGGTCTGGAACCCTGGGCTGGGGAGCCTGGTGTGGGGCTGGGACCCCTCGCTCCCTCAGGGGAATCTCCACAGCCGGGAGATCCTTCCAGACTCCACCGCCACACACAGCTGTGGGACCAGCTGTTCCGCGTCTCCGGCCCTCCTACCAGTCTCGAGGTGGCTTCTTTTGTGAGTCACCAGTTGTAGGACTTCTGTTCAGCTAGACTTCAGGCGACTCCCAAAGATGGCTGTTCTGTAGTTCGGTTGTAATTTTGATGTGGTTGTGAGAGGGGCAAGCACAGTGTTACCTGCTCTGCCATCTTGTCTGCTTAATTTTTTGAGAAGAAGAAAAATGTTAAGTAACAGGCAATAGAACTTTGTGTTTTAATTTTCTTTTAGTGTGTCTGTCAGTTCCATGGGCTGTGAGTACCTCAAGGACCATGCCTGGGTCTGTGTCATGTCTGTGTTCCTAGGGCTCAGCCCAGGACTTGTGACTAGTAGGATGGCAAGTGGGGAAGAAGGTCATGCTGTTTGCCTCTGGGAAAATAATTCAGTCTCTGTGAAACTCTGAAATGGAGATGATGATAATAACATCAATCTCAGGGTCTTGTTTTGGGAATTAAAGTGATCACTGTAAAGTACTTAGCACTATGCCTGGCATATCTTAAGAGCAAAACAAATGTTTATCATTATTATAAGTTCTGAATAAATGATACAATTAAAGTTTTGTCAAATGGATGGATGGATAGTGGATGAGTAGGTGGGTGGGTGGGTGGATGGATGGATGGATGGATGGGTGGATTTTTCAACTAATGAGTGTATGTATGAATTTATAAGTAAATGAGTTGACAATAGACAAGAAGATGGATGAATGGATGGACGGACGGACGAATGGACGGACGGATAGATGGTTGGTTGGATGGGTAGATGGATAGATGGGTGGACTGAGGCTGGTCCATCATCTGCTTCTTTGCGTAGCTGAGCGTTCCAGCCTCCATGACAACAGCCAGAACATCAAAGATAGAGAGGGTGGCCTTGAGAATAAGAGATTTAGTTAACTGTTAAGTGGCCGTTCGAGACTGTTCTCTCTTTTAAAAGGAAAGCCTGATGAGGAGATCACTGACAGTCTTCTTAAAGACACAGAAGCGAGAAGGTCGTTTCATGCCAGGAGCTCTGTCATCTCCAGTGTGTCAAGTCATCTCACTGTCCCTCTCAGAAGCACATTTGCTCCTAACCCGATAAGCAAAAACTCCCTGAGCAGCGATCAGACCTGGCCTCCAGATACAGCCTTATTTGCAGACAGGCCCTGGGTAATCTATCATACCTTTTTCATCACCAAGCACCACCCTGGAGATAATGAGCCTTTCTGTGCAGTCTGGGCGCGTTTCGAGTCAGTCTGGCAAACTGCCAAGAAAGCCTTTGCCACAGGAGTTTCATTGCAGGCTCTAGCTTCTTTAAAATCATCCAGCAATTGTCTCAGAGTTGCCAAAAGGGCCAGGTTCTCGGGGCGGCCAGATGTTTGCCGCTTTATCCAAACAGCGTCACTGGAGTGTAAGGGCGCCCAGTGGGGACAGCGTTGCAGATCAGCTCCCATGAGCCCACGGAGTTAAAATGAAGATGTGGGGCATTAACACACACCTGTTCCCTCTCCTCTTCTTCCTTTTTTTCTTTTTTTTTCTTTTCCCTCCTATTTAAGTGCTGATCCAAAGAGCAGAGGCTTTCTGTGGAGACTCCCATTTCTCCATCCTCTGTGCATGTTGGCAGTCACAGTGGATTCTACTCAGGGACTAGTCGTTGAGGCCGACTGACCAGGCTTCCAGTCCTGGGGGACTTGGGCTAGTTACCTAGCTCCACTGAATCTCTGTTTCCTTGTCTCCAAAGTGGGACTGATAAACCCTAGCTCATAAGCTTGCTTTAAGGATACAGTGGAATTACATATAATTCGCGTGCCTCTTCGCTCATACTAAACACTGGCAAGAATGCTTACCCGCACGATGCCATGTAGTCAATGCGTTTTTAAACACCAGCCTCATATAAAGAACTGTCCTGGACAGAGGGGCCGTGGTGATGTTCCTTTCCCTTTGTCTTGCCTCCTTGAACCTGGACGTGATACCCAGACAAGTGGCTACAGCGCTGCCGTGAGGTGACAGGTCAACAAGCTATGGCGGAGAACGGAAAGACAGAGAAGTTTGGCCATTGGGGGCATTGCCAGGCCACCTGCGGTCTTCTTGTCTGAGAAAATCAATCCCATAGGTACTTAAGCTCCTGCCAGCCAAGTCCTTAATGCATATGTCCACTAACACCAACACTAAGGGATGCTTTTAAGACCCAGTGGGACAACACCAGCTGAGACAAGGCCCATAAAAGCAGCCTCAGGTGAATTGGAAGCCACACATTGGGCAGAACTGAGGGAGTGGTTCTGGGCTGAGTTCCATGTTTCTATTTCCTGATGAGTGTGGACCCAACTCCCACATTTGGCTTCCTTTTTGCTTAACATTCAAGGCTATTTGGGACCTTGGTTTACTTAGCAATTAGTCAGGATCCCAACAGGCTACAGATGGCAGACTCGAGGGTTTACCTGGAGAGGCTTTTTTCAGAGGTGTGGGCAGGGTTAACGGAACCCACAGGGGCTGATCTGGCTCTTCTGACCTGTACTCTCCTAGGCCAAGGGGCAAGGGACAGGAACTGTGTTCGCACGGCCTGGAGACAGCTGTGAATGCAGAGAGGGGCCATGGAGGTCGACATAGCCCGACAGTGGTGAAGCAGGAAGCAAGCGAGAAGGGAAGTGAAGGCCCAATGTCTCCTTCCTCTGGCCAGAGCCTCCCACTGGCTGACCCCCCGACCCCCCCACCCCCCGCAGAAGCCAAGAGACCAGGGAGCCACTTACAGTGTGGGCTCCCAGCAGGGAGAGGAGAGGATCTGGGGGCTGGGAACAAGCAGACAAAGACTAGCAGATGGCCTTTGACATTCTCACCTCACTGAGAGCCCCCAACACTGAGAATATCGCTACCATCAACAACCCAAATACTTGCCATTTGCCAGGCTAAAGGCCAAGGGTGTGGCATTTCTTATCTCATATAGTCCTCATTATTGCTCTCAAGATAGGTACTCAAGTGTCCTTATTTATAGACAAGAAGCCTGTAGGATGTACTGACCATCACATCTCTCTGGTTCCCTTTCTGCCCAGCCACCATTCAAAGGGGTCCCCTCAAAAAGAATGCTCAGCAAGATTCAGGGAAGGGGACGTAGAGTGTCCCTGGACCCTTGCTGTGCAGGTGGTCTGAGGCATACGATGATACCTTATGGAGACACACCCCGTCACAGGGGCCCAAACCCTTAGGCCAGCAAAATATCTTGAGTGTTCAAGCCACTATTAATATAAAATCTCACCAAATGCCCAAGTTTCACAAAAGTGGTGACATTTTGGCCCACATGAATGACTGCCACGCCAGCATCCACCATATCTTGACCTTGAACTTCGCCTTTCTCTCCCTGGGTCCTGCAGCTGGAGACACTCCCAGAAGCAGCCTGGCCTGGCAGACAGCTCCTTTAGGCTTTTGGGGTTTTCATTTGTCGTTTTATCTATATTTTTTTATTTTTGACAAATACACATACGACTTCCTTTTACCTGACTTCAAAGAGCTATTTTCTGTTTCTTAAATAATCTGCGTGCGCTAATTAGGAACTCATAAAGAAAATGAAATCGCGAGAAATCAGGCAGAGCGAATTATTCGTGGTGTGTTTACTGCTGTCACCTTCCCATGGCATCTC
This sequence comes from Eidolon dupreanum, assembly GCA_028627145.1. Lineage (NCBI taxonomy): Eukaryota > Metazoa > Chordata > Mammalia > Chiroptera > Pteropodidae > Eidolon > Eidolon dupreanum. The sequence goes on from CM053515.1 coordinate 3,056,826, forward strand.
CATCTGAGGGGAAAAGAAAACAATCATGAGAGAGTGAAAAATTCCCCACTCATCTCACAATGCAAGCCCATTTGCTATAGTGCTGGAGCTATACAATAGTTACGGAGCAAAATAATGATTACGATAATTGCAGTCATCCTCACGGCCAGGAGGGTTGGTGTGGTTTTGTTTCTCTAGTAAAAAGAAAAAAAAAAAAAAAACTGGTACTACTTCTCTCAACCTTCCATTCCTTCTCTATTTGTCTGAAAATTGCTCATTGAGAATCCTACTGTGTGGCAGCTGCTGATTCTTTTGGCAGACTGAGGGCAGGAGGCATCACCTCCAAGAGGCCTCTGTTTGGATAATTTTCCTCCCCCAACTCCCAACCCAAGATTCTTATCACACAGCTTGTCATTTATCTGGTGTCCCCCACCCACTGAGCTTCCTGCCAACCAGGATAGTATCTCATCCACCCTTCCATCCCCCAGGGCCTGGCTTCCTTCTCAGCACCCATAAGGGCTTGGAAAAAAAGATAAGAAATAAACACGTGAATAAAAGTAATACAAGAAATCGCAAATACGCTTATTGATTTATTCACTCGATAAATAGCTATTGAGCCTTATTGACACGCATGCTTTTTATTCCTCTAGGTGCTTGGGATGTACCAGGAAGCAAGATGGAAAGAAGTCTCTGCCTTCTTGAGGCTTCCAGTCCAGTGTGAGGAAACAGAAAATCAACACAATAAAAAAGAAGAATACAGAGCAGTCAGAAAGTGATAAGTACTGGGGGGGGGAGGGGAAATGCACACAGTTCAGGGAGGAAGGGCTTCGGAGTGCTAGAGGGGAGACTGCAATGTGAACGGGGTGGGCTGGAAGGCCTCCCCACGCCTGCGAGGTCTGGTCTGGGCAGACTTCACAGAGAGGTGGGCCTCTCCTGACGTGAGGGCCGTGCCCATCTCAACATGCAACAGTAGAAGGCCAGTGAAAAAAAGATGGTAACCCACAGGACGACACGTCCGGCAGCCTTTGCAAATAATCGTTACATAGATCTCTATTTCTGTAGGAAAAATGGTCATTTTAAGGAGAAAATAAAAGATACAAAATGGCATACATGGAAGCATTCCCAGTTTTGTTTTGTTTTGTTTTCTCTCAAAGGATGAATGAGTGCATAGATAGATAGATAGCAAAACTATCTGGAAGGATTGTATCAAAATATTAACAATGGTTATTTCTGAATGGTAGGAACATGTGTTTTATAATTTTTTCCTCTTTCTCCTGAATTTTTAATTTGTTTTCCTGCAATGAACATGTGTTACCTGTACAATAATCATTCTAAAAGGAGGAAAAAACTTACACAGGAAAATATCCTCTTCTTGAATTGGAGCCAGTGTTTATTTTTACTTTAACGGGATGCTCCATTTTAACAAAACAAACACTGCCCAAAGCCCCCTTTCTCCTTCTGAAAGCATGGATATACCCCCAAAGCAGCATTTTGTTAAGAGAAGGTGGATGGTGCCTGGAATACTGTGAAGGTCTGAGAAAGGGGAGTTAGCCATCTTTCTTTCCCCAAAGTCATTAGTCGTTGGAGAACTAATGAAATCGTTCAGAGGTATCTCTCTGATCAATGCAAATGCAGGGTCTATAAACCAGTTCTTCTTGGAAGAGTAAGAAAAGGCTCCCGGCCGCCTGCTTAGAGCTCATCTTGGAAGCAAAGACGCTGACCCTCACTGGTTATCAGACAAGCCGAGGTGTACCACCAGCCAGGGCATCAATTCAGTCTTCCTGCTTTGGGTCTCAGTCATAGTGATGACATTAATAACAGCCAGATGAAGAAACTGAGACTCAGCAAGATAATCAACTTTAGGATTATAGTGATGAAGAGCTTGAGTTTTAGAATCAGATGCACCAGGAGCCGCAGTGGGACTCGACCCCATGTTTCTCTGGCTTGAATTAACCACCCTCCCTCTCCAGAAAAAAAAAATACGTGTTTTTTTTTTTGTGTGTGTGTGTGTGTGTATGTGTTTTGTACTTTCTGTAATTTTATATGGCTTCTTCATTGAGTATAGTTAAATTTATAGAAATTATTTTTATAGCTTACATTTTTGTTTTATATTTAAGAACAGTTTCCCTACTCTTTCTTAAATTTATTCTAAAAGTCTTAAACAATGTTTTTTACATTTAAATCTTTAAGGCATCCAAAATCGATTTTTGTGTGAAGAAGGTATCTGATTTCACTTTTCCCATAGGGATACAAATTGTCACAACACTAACGATTGGCTTATTCTGCAATGCCATGTCTGTCACATATCAAGGTGTCATGCACATGTAGAAGAACTCTTTTTCTCTGGTCTATTTATCTTCACCTTCGTAACATCAAAATGTTTTGCTATTTCGTAGAGCGAGTCCCCCTTTTCATTATTCTTCTTCAGAAAATACTTTTCTATTTTGGGCCCTATGCTTTTTCATTTTAGAATCAGCTTGTCAATGTCCATGAAAATTTATGTTGGTATTTTGATGAGTAAAAGATTAAATCTAGAGATCACTTTGAGGAAAATTGATATCTTTATAAAATTGATTCTTCCTATCCACAAACATAGTGTGTCATCCCACTTTATTTGGATCTTTAAAAAATATCTTCAGTAAAGTGTAATTGTGTATGTGTTTTTCACATAAAGACCTGGCATATCATTTTGTAAATTTTATACTTTTGTAGGTATCAGTTTTTAAATGTAAAATTTCTAGCTGTTGTTGGTGTTTGTGAATGCAATCAATTCCATATTTTAGAGGTATGTCCAACAATCTTGCTAAACATTCTTATTAATAATTTATATATAAATTCAACAGTCTTTCTTATTCTATTCCAGATGAAAAGGGAATGCTTTTAACATTTTACCTTCAAGTAGGACATTTTCAGTCTTTTTTTTTTTTATCATTCTTGTTTAGTGTCGTTCATTTTGATTTATATAAACTTTACCAGGTGAAGGAAGTTAACTTTAACTTCCATAAAAGTTTTGTTTTGTATCATGAACAGTGGGTCAATTTTGTTAAATCCTTCTCTTGTATTTAATATGATGATCAGGTGATTTTTTTTCTCCTTTACTCTGTTAATCTGGTAATTTATACAAATAAGTTTTCTACTGTTGAATCAACCTTGCTTTCCTGAAATAAAACCAAACTGACTACGGCATGTTATCTTTTTTATCCATTGTTGAATTCAGTTTCCTAATATTTGGTTTAGGAAATTTTCAGTCACATTCTTGAATAGGATCAGTCCATATTTTGCTTTTTAGTATCATTCTTGTCTGGTGTCAAATTCGTAGAAACTTCAGAAAATGGTCTGGGCAGTGTTTCCTCTTCTTTTCTCTGAATTTTGTGAAGTTTGAAATTATCTTCCTTTGGTGTTAAGTAGAATTTGGTGTTTTATTTATGAGAAAAAATTAAATTTTACCATCAACTCCCACAATAATTAATAGACCATTCAGTTTTTCTATTTTTCTTGAGTCAGTTTTAATAATTTATATTTTTCTAATATTTGTCCATTATGCCTGCTTTTAAATTTAACAAGATACAATTATTCATAGGTTCTCTTTTATTTTTTACTTTTAAAATTTCCGCTGAATCTGATGTCTGTCCATTTTCCAATATTTAATACTTTTTAAAATTTGAGCCTTCTGTCTTGTTTGAGATTTGTCAATAGTGCTAAAAATTAATTTTTTTAGATTTTTCAAAAAACCAACTTTAGGTTTTATTATACCTCTTTACCCTTGTTTTCTCTATTATTTTATTTGTACTTTTATTTTTATGTGCCATTCTTTCTAATTGCTTTGCGTTTATTTGCTTGTGCCTTTTCCAGCGTCCTGAGTTGAACGCCTAACTCATTTTTTTTTCCATCCCATTTACTTCTTTTCTAATGTAATCATTTAAGGCTATAAAATCCCTGCTAAAAAGCAATTTCATCGCATCCCACATTTCGTTACACAGCATTTTTATTATCGCTCAGTTCTAAGTATTTTTTAATTGCTTTTATGAATTCATCTTTAAGTCATGAGTTATTCAGAAGTTTGTGAATTTTTTTTTTTTTTTTTTTTTTTTTTTTACATCCTAAGTGATTATGGATTTTATTCCGTATGCCAAGGATGTCCAATTCTGGCACGTGTGCTGTCAGTTTCCCACGCCACGATGATGCCTGAACTGACGACTGACCCAAGCCTTTTTCCCATAAGCCCGGAAGGCTTCCCACACAGAGCGGCACTCCAGGCAGCCACGGCCAATCGATGGGAGAAGGAACATGAAGATGGAAAGTATTGAACAGCCCTGCCGAAGGCTGGGGAGGCAGTCCTGTCTGCAGGAGCTGCTAGACTCGCATTTGTGCTTAAGGAAAATTGCTGTAATCTCGAGACAATGCAGTGTACCAGCTTCCCCCAGCCCTGAGACATTTTCTTTTCCATCGCAAGGGTACTGATGCATCAGTTTAACTCAGAGGCATTTATTGAGCACTTACTATGTTTAGGGCATGCTGTCCTCCACCGTGTAAAGCCAGCCTGGTAATACAAAGTCTCTCACTCAGCAAGCCCTGACAGGGCGTTCTTCACGCCTGGCTCTGCTTCCCCGGTGCCATCTGATTCCCCTGCAACTCTGGGAGCCAGCTGGTGCTATCACCGTGACACAGATAAGGAAACGAGACTTAGAGAAATGAAGTCGCTTGCCCAGGGTTACTCAGCCAGTATCAGGGCTGAAATCCAAAGCCATGTCAGTGCTGCCTCCTTGGAAAAAATTACAAGGTTTAAAAATTTTTTTTTCTCTCCCATTTTACCCACATGCTCAGCCGTGCGGGAGTGGGATGAGGATTGATGGATATGCAATCAATTTCTTTCTCCAGCAAAGCAAGGATATCCCATCTTCAAGCTGCCCTGAGTTGCATAATGGTTAGTGGCCTCCAGAATCTCGCTTTGGGGCCTTTCCACTTTTTTCCTTATCTGTTCAGGAGGCTTTGACCAACCGAGCAGAATGCTTATCTTGTAGCTTCAGGGCTTTGAAAAAAAATGTATTCTGTCCTGCTGAGTACCCTACCCTGGGGGCCTGGGTGACACAGCAAACAGGCCTTCCTGATGGGTCTCTCTCTAAGTCACACTGCCCCAGGCAGAGAAGCAGCCAGCGGTCTGGTCGGAGCTACTGGCTGCCCACATGCATATGTTACCCCGGCTCTGGCTACTGATGTGTACACGTATGACTTACACATTATCCCATTTCACGCTAATGATTAGGACAAATCTCCATTCGACCCATAAGGAGAGAAGACTCCGGGACTATACCAAATCTGCCCAAGGTCACAGAGCCAGCCTTTACCTGGCAGAATCCAGGTTTACACCTTGGTCTGTCCAGCTCTGTCTTCTCTTAAAGACGTGTGTTCGCACAGCATACGCTGCTTCCGTTTCTGCAGATGTAAGGGGAAATAGAGCAAGGAGATAATAGTACGCACTAGGTGTGTCCTCATACACTGACGAGTTTGTCCTAGCAGGGAAGAAAATATGCCAAACAGTCATTGCAATAGCGATGATAAGATTTGTCCTCGGTCCTGCTAATCAAAGCCTCCGCTGTACCTGGGAGCTCGTTACGAATGCAAATTCTCGGGCCTCACAGCATCCCTACTGCATATCAACAAGAGCCCCCCGTGGTGTATATGTACGCTCAATTGAAAAATCTTTACAAGACACCAGAAAGCCCATTAAAGTAAAATTGTCTCATTTATACCCAGCTCTTTACTTGTGCATCGACACAGCCTGCAGGTCTAAGCATGATGTTTGCGTGCCCACGTCTACAGCTCAGAAATGCCAGCCTGCCCCTTGGGAACAAAATCCCAACTCTAGAGAAAGATGCTTCCGATTAGCTGGTTAGACTCGTGTTTTCTATTTTCTCTTTCCCTTTCTCATCAGTGTTAATGAAAGGAAGGGAGGGAGGGAGGAAAGAGAGGAGGACAGAAGGAAGAAGAGAAATCAGTGAGCGTTTTGGCACCCTGGGCTATGAGCTCAGTGTACAGGAAGCAGTTCCTGGGGGGCACTTAGTCTCAAGCAGAGCCTGGGGGGAATTCGAGGGGCGGGGCCCAGAGCAGCTGCTTCCTTATGAAACATTCATGCCCTCTGAGCTGGTCCTCCCCAAGGTGGCAGGCAGCAGTTCTCACTGTCAGGAGACACTCGGACCTTCCTCCAGAGAAATATTTGATGGGAGAACGCTTTTCAGGGCGGCGTAGCCATCCCAGGGTTTGGGCGTCATGCGTGGTCCAGGCTAGCAGATGCTGAAGGCAGAGGCCAGTTCTGGCAGGGGACTACAGAGGCTCCCGTGGGGCTCCTGGTGGCTCCTGCTGACACCAGAGCTGGGGCTTAGAGCACTCAGAGGCTTGGCGGGGGGAGGAGAAGTGATGAGCTGAGCATGGGGGGACCCTAGTCCCGGGGGCAGGCTGCACACACCCGGGGCCCCCGGCTATTACTCTTGCAGAGTGATCGACCCCAGTATGTGCCAGACTCTGACGCAAATTCCTACTCAGCAGAGCCCAGCAACAGCCCCTGCCCACGGCTCCAAGCCAGCACCCCGTAAGGCCACAAAACTGTCACACCCGGGGCGGATCTTCCACGGACGGCGCCATCCGACAGAACCACCTGGGAGGATGGAAATGTTCTGTGACGTGCGCTGTTCAGTGCAGGAGCCACGGGCCACACGTGGCTGCCGGGTGCTCGAAACGCCACGAGCGTCACAGAGGACCTGAAGGTTCGGTTTCATTTCTCTTTAATCAGTTAAAACTTAAAAGGCCAATTTTTTTTTTTTTTTTTTTTTTTTTTTTTTTTTTTTTTTTTTTTGCTTATGGATGTCCAGCGTCTGTTTGGTTAAAAAGCTCCTTTCCTTGTTGATTTACACTGGCTCCTTCGTGGTTTTTCTCGCTCTCGACCTGCTGCGAGACGCTGGCATTTCAATCCAGCGGGACGTTCCAAGGCTTAGCCTGGCTATGCAGACTTCCGCTCCGAGCAGCAGACTGGAGCTGTGTTTTCCCATCTGCGTAACCTCCTCTCTTCCACCTGACACCTGGGTCCTTCTCTCCCAGCTTTTAGGCGAGGACACTGAGGTTCGCAAAGGAGAGATGGTTTACCAAGATCAGAGAACCCATACACGACGGAATCTGGTGACTCCAAGCCCCCCGCTTTCTCCCTGGACACAGCATGTCCCATCGCCACAGCTAAGGTGGCCCCGATTGGCCCCAGGACCCAGGACAAGTGACCTGCCATAGACTCGGGTACCACAGCCTTCATCTCAGCCAGTCTTCAGGTGACAAAGCGGACGGGTCTCTGTGACTCACCACCAGCATGTATTTATCAGCTAGGATGGCTTTATAGTCTACCTGCTAAATTGAATTTGTTTCAGAAAAGTTTAGGGCAGCAGATAAAAGGGATTTTATGGGCATCCAATCAGAGGAAGCTAAATTTCATTGGGGCCTGTGAGAAGGGATGCCTTTCAGCTTTCTCTTTAAAATGAGGAAGCACTTAGATGTTGAGGACAATTCATCAGGCTTCTGAGGCTTTGTTAGTCACTCACAGCAAACATTTCTCCCTTACAGATGGTTACCTATTGCAACAAACAACTCCATCTAAGCTCAATGCCAGGTTTGGAAAGCAAGGGGTACTGGAAACAGTAGCATCTCACTCCTAGTCTAGAATGACAGCTTTCATTAAGGCACCAGGGAGGGTCAGAGGGGGAAGAAGAGACCGACCAACAAACGTTGCTGGAATGTTCAGATGTCCATGTGCAAAAAATGAACATCGACACTCAGCTGATACCACAGACAAAAATCAAGTCAAAATGGATCACAAATTTAAATTTGAAGCCTAAAACTATAAAACATCTAGAAGAAAACTAGAGAAAATTTCTGCGACTTTGGTTTAGGCAAAGTTTTTTATCGCTAGTACCCAAAAAACAAAAGCCATAAAAGAAAAAAAAATTGAGAAAATGGACGTGGTTACAGTGAAAAACTTCTGCCCTCCAGAAAACGCTGTTAAGGAAATGAAAAGGCAAGCCACAGAATGGGGGAGGGGGAGAATTTGTGAAATGCATATCTGATAAAGAGCTTGTCTCCAAAATATATAAAATATATAAAAGAACTCTTATAACTCCATGAGAAGATCAGCACCATTCAAAAATGGACAAAATATTTGAACAGACGCCCATTCAAAGTAAAGATACGAATGGCAAACAAGCACAAGAAAAAATGCTCACCATCATTACCATGTGGTAACTGCAGATTAAAACCACAATTCGATTCCTCTTTTGGAATGGTAAAAGCAAACAAAGGAAAACCCTGGATGCTGCTGTGGTCTGAACGTGCCCCTTCAAGGTCATACACTGAAATCTTCCTCCCCGTCCCCCAACAGTGTGATGGTGTTGGGAGGCGGGGTCTCTGGGAGATGACTAGGTCATCAGGGCAGAGCCCTCAAGAACGGGATTCGTCTCGGTATTTATCCAAAGAAAACCAAAACAATCGTTCGTAAAGATCTATGCATTCCAATATTCATGGCAGCACAATGTACAATAGCCAAGATATGAAAGCAACCTAAATACCCATCAACAGATGATTGGATAAAGAAATTACGGTTCGTATATACAATGGAATATTACTCAGCCATTAGGAAAAATGAAATCCTACCACTTGCAATGACATGGATGGACCTAGAGGTTATTATGCTGAGCAAAATAAGTCAGACAGAGAAAGATAAATACCATATGATTTCACTTATAGGCAGTACCTGAGGAACAAAAAGAACAAACTAATCAAAAACAGACTCACAAATATAGTGGACAATTTGGTGATGGCCGGAGGGGAGGGGATTAGCAAGGCTGGGAGAATAGGGTGAAGGGTTAAAGAAGTACAAATTATTAGTTAATAGCTGGTCACGGAGATGGGGAGCATGGCAGAAGGAATGCAGTTAGCAACTGGGGGGATCGTTTTATGAACTCTATAGATGTCTAACGAAGGTACCATGTACTCAAAACTAATTTAAATAAATAAATTTATT
>CM053515.1:3066359-3090670 GCA_028627145.1 Eidolon dupreanum
GCAGGGAGGTTGTGTATGCAGGAAGGAGCGGAGGATGCAGAGATGAACAAGAGACAGGCTCTGTGGGCCAAGTTCAACAATTCTACCCTGAAGGCCAGGGGAAGCCCCAGATGGTGTTAAGCAGGAGAAAGGAGTGGTCACACATGACTTTGAGAAAAGATACTCATTGGCTGTGACTTAGAATGTCGAAAACAAAGACTGAGGCTGGAAATGAGGGTGCGGTTGAAATATATACAAGATTTATTTTTATCCACTATAGAAAAAGCACAATAAAGCTATTTATGGATCCAAAATTGCATTCTGTACATTTTACTTTGCCCACGAAGCAATCACTTTTAGTCTGTTTAGAATTATGCAGCACCGAGAGAAAAGAAAATTCAAAGAAACATATTATTCCCAGCTTCCACAGCCATCCCAGTTTTTATTAAGCCCCCTAGGAGCTTGAGAAATCTTTTGTCTTTACCGTTACTAATTTTTCTAGGGTTTCAAATCCCCGGGAGATGGCTAGGCTAAGAAACAAATCTGACAAGTCGTGGCAGGCTGACGGTGCTGCGATTTCCGTTTTTACATCAATAAACATGGTGGTAAATCCTAGACCAAGACTCGTAGCCTCCACGCTATTGATATCTGGGAAGGATGGTTCTCTGCTGGGGGCCATCCTGTCCCGTGGGATGCATACAGCACTTCCGGCCTCTGTCCATTAAATCAGTAGCACACACACACACTATACTACACACACCATGCACACCACACACACACCACACACCACATACACCACACACACACCTGACACCACATACACCACACATACCACACACGCACCATACACCACATACCACACACCATACACCACACACACCACACACACCACACATACCACATACACTACAACACACACCACATACACCACATATACTACAACACACACCACACACACATCACACACACCACACATACCACATACTACATACCACACACTACACACACCTGGCACCACACACACCACACACACCACACACCACATACACTACAATACACACCACACACACCACACACACACACACACTACACGCACACCACACACAGCACACACACACCATACACCACACACACCACACACACCACACACACACTACAACACACACCGCACACACCACACACCACACACACTGCACACACCTGACATACACCACACACACCACACACACACCACACACCACATACACTACAATACACACCACACACACCACACACACCACACGCACACCTGACACCACACATGCACACACCCCACACACACCTGACACCACACACACCACACATCATTTCTGACAACCATAGATGTCTCCAGACTTTGCCAAATATCCCCTGGGGAGCAAAATCACCCCTGTCTTAGAACATGAACTGCACAAGAGCTTGGGGACCAGCCCAGCCAACTTCCTCATTTCACTAATGGGAAAACTGAGGTCCAGAGACTGAGACAAGGAAGCAGGTGTCCTTGTTCCATTTGGAGATTTTTTTTTAGAGATTAGAGATCCTTTTCTTAGTCTCAGAGAAATGCAATTTAAAAAAAAAAGTTGAAGAATTTTAATTCAAGTCAGTTTCATCTAGCTGAATATTCATTTATTTTCTCTCTCTCTGTCTCTCTCCTTTTCCTCTCCCCCCATATGCATGATTCACCCCAGAATTTCTATTTTCTAACTTGGTTTTCTAGCCATAAATGCTACAAAGAAGAAGAAGAAGAAGAAGAAGAAGAAGAAGAAGAAGAAGAAGAAGGAGGAGGAGGAGGAGGAGGAGGAGGAGGAGGAGGAGGAGGAGGAAGAAGAAGAAGAAGAAGAAGAAGAAGAAGAAGAAGAAGAAGAAGAAGAAGAAGAAGAAGAAAAAGATTATGCCAACACCTGCCCTCTCTAATTCAGCATTTTTCGTTTGTTCACCATGAAGAGGTTAAGGGGAAGATGGCTGACATACAGGGGCTGCTGTGTGCCAGGCCCTCTGCAAGGTGCATCACAAACATAATCATCACAGCGACCTTCTGCAGGGGGCATTGGTATCCCCACTTTACAAAAGAGGACACTGAGGCTCATGGAGACGAGGTGACTTGTCCAGGGTCACACAGCCCATGAGTCCTAGAGCCAGCATCTGAACCCAGGCCGATCAGGGGCAAAGCACATCTGAGTTCATGTCACGGGACTCAGAGCGAGTTCATGGTTATCGCCCTCAGAGAACCAGGTTCTCTCCAAGTGGCTCGGGTCACTGCACTGGGCAGCTCGGCAGCATCTCCGGGAGGGGGCCGGATCTGTATGGCAGTTGCTATGACAACTAGTTTTCTCATGATTATAGAACACAGTGGTGGCATGATACGCTGCACACACAGCCTTTGTTAGCATGTCTTCCTGACAGGTCCAGGAGCTTAAACATCATAAATTGAAAAACAACAGCAACAACAAAAAATGACCACATTTACCCTAATCATGCACTGCAGTCACAGAGGCCCAGAGAATGAATAAGTCAAGCGACTAAACCTCTCGCCATGTGATGGCACCACAAGGCAGGCCACGTGACAAGCTGTGAAGAAATGACATTTCTCCCTCGGGAAATTTTTGCATTTGCTTTTTTTTTTTTCCCTTTTGGATCAATGCATTTCAGGACTCGGCCAAAAGTGTATTTAAAGAGAAGAAGAAAAGCAAAGAAAGTCAAAGCAAAGCTAGCCCGATGCTCGACAAACAGCAGGGACAAAATTTTAGCATTCCAGCGACCATTTTTCAGTTTAGTTTAATTTAGCCAATTCCTCACATGAACAGGGTTTCCTGATTTGGAATACGGTATAAACAAAAGAACACACACACACACACACATGCACACATGCACACGCACATAGACACACACCCCTCTGGGTCAGAAAAGTCTGACTCTGCCCCTTATTGGCTCTGTGATCTTCAGTACTTGAACTAACCTGTCTGATCCTCAATTTTCTCATCCTCCACGAGTCATAGTAAAGACAAAATGGAAAATGACTAGCTAAATGCCTGGCACATAACAGGAGCTCAATCAAATAGAAGTTACTATTATTAATTCATTACAAAAAATAACTTTTAAGATATCGTTTTACATGCCACAAATATCTTCTTTTTATTTCCCCAACATGGGGTTTACCTTCAGCACTACCTTTGGCAATCCAGCCAGGTATAGCGGGAGAACTCGCGGGAGGGCAGGGTGACGTCTCAGAGTAGTGACAGGTGCGGGAGCCGAGGGAGAGGCTGGGGCCGTGGGACTCGCAGCTGAGAGACTGACTTGGGAAGTCGAGGACAGGTTTCTGGAGGATGTGAGAGCTGGGCTGGGTCACAAGGCAGAAGTGGGATGGCAACACAGACAGAGGGACCCGCCTCAGCAAAACCCGGGGCGTGGAAGTCATGGTGAGAGGCACCAGTGTGTGGGCAGGCAGAGTCACAGGAAGTGGTGGCAAGGACACCTTTGGAAGAGCCCGTGGTGCTATGCTAAGGACCTCACACTCTTGCCTGGAGGAAGCAGGGAGCCATCGAAGATTCTTCAAGCGAAAGCTGATGGTCCAGTCTGGCCTTGCTCATAATGGATGGGAGGGGGCGGGATGGAGACAGAAGGTCAAAGGCCAGCACAGTGCAAAGAGCAAACGAGGGGGACACTGAGCCAGGGCAATGTCAGCTGAGATGGAGGACCACTGGAATAGGGCCAGGCCGACTGTCTACTGGAGGCCCAACCCAGGTGGAGGCATTCCATCCAGCCAGATGACCGGCGCCCCAGAAATGAAACTGTCACGTCTACATGACAAGAGGAGGCTCACACTTATGTAGCAACCATGTAATTGCCTCACTCCGTCCACACGCCGGCCTGCGATGGAGACACCATGATCTCATTTTACAGACTGGGGACCACAGCTTCAGAGAAGTGAAATGACCTGTTTTCGTTCACACGAACCTGCAGTGTCAAACCCCAACCCACGTGTCGCCCTTCTTCCATCCGGCTGGCTGATGGGCTCATGGGGATGGGGGTAGGGGCATGTGATCTGTAGTGTTCGCCCATTTCCATGGTGTAAATACTCCCACCATGGATGGTTACAAGCATCCAACAGCTCAACAGCTGGTTCGCAAACTTTTAATAATTGGCTGTGGGGAGCGGGTGTGTCCTACCACCAGCCCACCCCTGCCAGAGCCCCCCAGCAAACGAGGAAACTCACTAAACTCTGGAAGCCTCCTACTGCATGAAATTGATTTAACAAGTGACTCTCTTTACGGCAGGATTTATTTACCAGTGTTTGAATCCATGAGAATGAGAAGCTGGCAATAGAAGCAGCCCCGTCACCTGGCCGTGGAGTGGCCGCTGAATCACCCCGTCCATCATCCACACCCCGAGCACGTTCATCATGACACAGCACCATGAATGGTTTTGTTAAAAAAAAAAAAAAAATATATATATATATATATATATATATATATATATATATATATATATTAAGCCACATCTGCTGTTCAATGAGCAATTAATAACAGTATGTATTTTTGAGGGTGACTCTAATAGCATAATTCCGTCAGGCCAGGAGAAAGCATCTTGCCACAAACACAGGCCAGCACCTTATGCTGATCACACCACAGCCAGAAATGCAACAACAAACATCAAATACTGCGGCGGCCTCTCTCCGCCAGGCAGGCACATGCAGATTCTTTCTGTGCCAGATGATGACTCTGCTCCTAACCCAGCAGGCAGCATTTTTTAATAACTTACCTAAAATGTTCTTCAAAATAAATTTTTTTTTAAAAAATAGGAGAGCAATAAAAACCAAGACAACGGATAATGAAGTAAAATCTCTTATGTCCGTTTGCTGCTGTCAGCAAATATTAGAATTCCAGCAAAGGACGGCGGCCCCTCGGGGTTTGATGAAAAATTGGTAGAAGCAAATGGCAAAGCCATAAATGGGGTCTCACTTCCATAGGAAAGCAGCATCAGGAAGAAGATGTTTTTGAGGATGTGTCATCTGCAAGATTAGCAGCACAGATAGGGCCCCGATTTGAAATAAAGACACTGCAGTGAGGCAGCCGGAGCGCCCGTGTTAATCACGGTGGAGCTTCTCCGTCAAACTCGGGGATTTTTTTGTTTGTTCATTGACCCATTTCATCGGTCATTAGACATTTTTTGGTTGCCTAGGGTGGCCAGGTAATGGCGAGGCTCTTGGGATGCAAAGAAGAAGACTCCGTCCCCGCCTCGAGTTGGTGGGAGACACAGCGGCTAACTCAATCATGCTGGCATCTGTCATGCGCGCCAGAATGCAGGGTCGCGCGGGCAGGTGCGGGAACCCGACGGAGGCGGGATAGACTGCGCATGCGCGGGCAGGCAAGCCCGCACGGGCCAGGAGCCAGCCCTGGGGTCGGCGTTGAGGGGTGAATAGGGAATTTGGCCAGTGGCGAAGGCGGGAAAAACGTTCCGGCTGGAAGGGACAGCACGAACAAAGTCAGGAGGACCTGCAGTGTGGCCCGCGGTGAACGCAGGGAGCCGCTCCTTGAGCAGGTCGGGCACCTGTGAAGGGGCAGGTGAGCGATGGCAGCCGCGGAGGGTTTGAAGGGTGGCAGTGAGGTTGTGGGCACAGGGACCCCGTAGGAGGCTGGGCCAGGAGGTGATGAGTGAGATCAGAGAACAGAGCCTTTGAGGATGCAGAGGGGCCTGGATTCTGCCCTCAGCCACGACAAAGGGCCCTGGCGAGGCGGCTTCTCACATTTTACGGTCCCCTCAGGTGTTGGTGTGGGAGCGAAATGCCAAGGCCCCATCCCTTAGCATGGGAGAAGAAAAAGAGAAGAAGGAAAGGAACGACCGGCAGGTAAATTCGCTCAGCAGCATCCCCAGGGAGCTGTTGCAGGTAGTCGCCTCCACCCTCCACTCCTGGCAATTTCCTGTAAGCAGCCTGTTATACCCCTAGCTCCCCCCCTTACACCTGAGCCCCTTTACACCTGAGCCCCCGACACCTGAGCCAGAGCAGCCTGCTAAGGGCCTGGGAGCGTCTTCCGGCTCCATACCTCGCTTGCAGGTGGGGTGGTGACCCCTGTCCGCCGGATTCCTGAGATCTGGGTGGGATGACATGCATGAAGCCCCCTGCAGGTGGAAGCCGGGCAGCAGCCTACAGACTCGACTGGATGGGCAGATGGATGAAACAGTAAAAACTCAGCATCCTATAATGCCTAACGTTTCAGCTGGGGTTTTGTTTTATTTTTGCTTTGACTGATTGTTGTTGTCCTTTGTTTTTAATAATAGCCCACAGACCTCGGTTCTGTAGAAGCAAAGCGCTAGCCCTCCCACTTCTAGTTCTCTCCTTTCCACGTGTCCACTTGCCTGACAGGAAAGGTGGGTTCTGGTCCCTTTGCACTAATGCGTCCCTCCCACTCAGGCTTCGCCCCAGCCTCCTGTGCAGGCACCCCAGGATATTTCTCCATGGGCCCGGACACCCTCCAGTCTGCCTTTCCCAGGCCAGGCCACCAGAGTCAGAGTTTCTGACCCCTGCATCAGGATGAGTGGTCAGGGATGAATACTGAGGCTGTCTCAAAAGACAGGGTCCCATACTCGACACCGACTCTATGCCAGCTCTCTACTGGGAACCGGGGACAAGTGGGTGGGCCAAATGTGACCGTGTCTTTCAGGGCCAGAGACTGGGGATGGGGTGGGGAGCTGCAGGCGCAGGAGCAGCCGGTCACAGCACAGGGGCCACCAAGGCCCCGTATGTCCTGCAGAGCCCAGAGGAAGCACCAGACCTGGCTGAGGGGGTCCCAGGAGGCGTCCCGGAGAAGGTGGCCCTAGATAGGGACAGTACGGCCAGGAAGGTGGCCGGAACGTTCTCATCTAATCCGCACATTTGCGAGCTCTCTGAGAGCAAGGATTTGGTCTTATGCATCTCCCAGCAACAGGCATTCAGCCCCACGCAGGGAAAATGTTAATAAAAGACAAGGAAGAAAGGGGAGGAAAAACGGGAAGGATGGAAAGAAGGCAGGCAGGCCACAGCTAGGCAAGGACATGGCAGGGAGGCACCGAGGCCTGGTGCAGAGAGTGGGAAATGGAGCCACGGAACTGCGTTCTCGCTCTGTTCTGATAGGCCCTGGCTCACTGGCTTTGCTTAGCACTTCGCTTCTCCGAGCATCAGTTTCCTCATCTGTAAAATGGGGATAGTAATAAGAGTGTCAACTTTACAGGGCTGTTTTAGGCTAAAAAGTAGATGTAAAAGCATTTGTCACAGATACAAGGATTACTCGCATTATAGTTGATGTGTTGCAAAACGGCTTCCTAAAAAATAAGCCTGCTCCCCAGGGCCATTGTCAAGAGCCAGGGCCGCCCATGAACGCTGACGCTGAGCTGGCTAGCCTTTGAACAATTCCTCTAGGTTTCCCCAGCCACATTCCCAAGGGAAAAGCCAGGAAGGGGAGGCCTGGGTCTGTTTCAACCAACAGACCAAATCCAGCTAATTAGGCAAGAAGCTAAGAACCTAGGAGGAAGGAACGAGACCTAACAGGAAGGAAATAAGACGATCATTCAGTAAGACGTAGAGTGTGCCGAGGACTTCCAGTATTCGCTATGGCAAGATTGTGTCCTGGTTTATTGATGAAGCCGCAGGAGCTCAGAATGGTGAAGGCGCTTTCCCAAGATCTTGAAGCTAAGAGGTGGTGGGGACATAATCTGAGTTGCCCAGGTGAGTCTTGCCCCCAAGCCCAGGAGTTTTCCCAGAATGCTTCTCACTGGCTTCACACAGCAGCCTGCAAACGTAATGCTCACTTCCGTCTCACACCAGCCCAGGGACAGCCGGATGTGCCAGCAGCACCCTCCACAGCACCCGCCATAGCGACACCAGCCTTAGAAGAACCCTGGCTCCCAGGAATCGTGAGAAAGAAGGGGCTCCCCTGCATGCTCCCCTCTTCTCACATAAGCCCGATGGACAATCTTTCACGTCCATGGCCCTTCGCAGTGACCACAAGAGCCCTCTTGCTTTTAGAAAAGCCAAAAATTCCAGGCAATTCTCTCAGGCGATCTTTCTCAATTCATCTGCCCTGTTTTCTCTCTCGCAGCATAATTGCTATGAGCTGCTCTCTCCAGGTCAGTTTCGAAATGTGAAGTCATAAGCTGTTCCTCCTCTGTGAAGGTATTGAAATGAGGGACGGAGCATCTTTGCTGTTCCCATGGTTACCTCTGCTGTGAGCAACAGACCGGAGGGGGGCCGACCACTGGTTACCGGCACCACGCTCTCTAAGACTAACTGGGATTCTCTGACTCCCAGCCCCGGTTCTCCAGCCCAGATCTCCATCCTGAGCTCTGGACCAGTTACAGCCAAAGGCGGTCAGACATCCATCTACCCCCATCCCGCCAGCCTCTCACTTCAGTGGATGGCAAGCCCCTGGCCCGGTCAGCCAAGCCTAGCACCAAGAAGCCTCCCCCAATCCCCCTTTCTCCAACCGGGAACAAGTCCTATAGATTCCACCTTCGCAGAAGCCCCCGGACCCCGAGCCCCCTGCAGCCTCAGACTCTTCTTCATGACCACCAGTCTCCTCTCTCATCCCCTGCATCCACTTGGCAGGTGCCTCCTGCACAGGGCCAGGGAGGGGGAGCTCTCCTTATGAACACAAAAAGAGGCTAATGAATGCTCACGGCTTTACATAAGCAAAGGAAGCAATCCATTCCTGCCATTTTGTTTCAAGTGGCAGGTCCCTCCGCCCACACCTGACAGTGCTGACAAAGGGCTGCCCCCAAAACCCAGCCCCCTCCCTTCCTAACCCCCAGGACTAACTGAGTCGAGCTATGTGGGGACCGCCACAGGCCCTGGCCCCTGACAGAGCCATCCGCTTCTCTTAGCTGCCTCGCTTCTGTTCTGACTGGTAGCTGCCAACCGCAGGCAGCCTGCGAACGGAAAAGCTGGTCCAGCCTGGTTCTGAGCACAGGCTCTGCCATTTGCTGGCTGGGTGAGCAGGTTGCATCCGCGCCACAGTGCCCCTTTAAGAAGTGGGAAATTGTATTGGTTTCTCAGAGGCTCATTCACACTAAATACAATAAAACACCAATAGCACCAAGAGTTGCCAAAGAGAAAGCAAACAAACAAACAAACAAAATCATGGTCCAACAGCACCACTGATAACAGCCACAGATGGCATTTTGAGGTATTTCTTTCCATGTCCTTTTTTCTCTGTTTACTTGTGGTTTCTTTTCATAATTTGAATCCTAGAAGACACACGATTTTAATCTCTGCTTTTTCACTCAACCTTCTCTGTGAAATATTTGCCCAAGTTATTGCATGTCTTCATAACCGTCATTTTAAATGACTGCTAAATAATTTCATCAAAAACTTGTACCACTCCGCTTGATAAAAAGAGCAGATTTTAAAAATAATCCTAATTTTTTTTCCGATTACTGAAACAATACATGCTCATATGAAATTTGGAAAGCACGGGAAAAGAAAGAAAGATAAAAATATAAGCGCATAATGCAGAGTCAGCTAAATACTCTCTCTCTCTAAAAAAAAAGTGATTCTTAAGAAACTAAAAACAGTCCATCCTATGGCTGTGGTCTTATTTACAAAATCATGAGAGAGTTGATGAAAATCTACACTGTTTCTAATATTTGATTTTATAAATAATACTGCAATAAACATTCTCACGGGGGCGTCTGGGCATTTTTCCGGAGTCTGCTGCTAGGAGGCCAGGTCAGCTTTACTCCCCCGCCTGGCGCAGGTCCCTGATGCACCAGATACTCCACCCACCCTCCATACTCCACGGCTACCTGCTGGTTCTCACAGGTGCCTACAGGCAGCTCAGGCCAAGTCCACATTCGCCGGGTCCACACTGTGTGCCAGACACTGAAGCTACAGCCAGAAATAAGAGCCGCTCCTGCCCTTACGGGGTGTGCGGGGGTCAGCATCCCGGAAGTCCCTCATCCCACAGGGATGCACGCACAGCCACCACATTCCCTCCCAGGTTCACGCACTCGGCTGCTGGGACGCAGACTTAGAGGGAAGGAAGACAGGGACAGAAACAGACCAGTACGTTTATCCACACACGCACGCTGATTCCCGGATAAACAACCGAGGTCTGTTTTCCCTTTCAAAGCCTCTCGTCACAGTTGACGCAAAACAGCTACTATTAGTTATGCGCTTTTCAAGCACAGAGCCAAGTGCTTTGCATGTGTCCCGTATGTCGTCCTCACAGCAATCCTCTTGTCATCTCCACGTCATAAGTGAAGTTCACTGCCCTGCCCGTGGCCGCATGCATAAGGCGGAAACAGGGCTCAAACTCGCCAGGCTGCGCCAGTGTATACCCATGGAGCCACTGTTCTACTGCCTCCGTGGCCGACTGTGCCTTCTACATATCCGTGAGCTCTGCCCGCATCTCTCTATCCACTCACCATTCTTCTCTGAGCCACTGTTGTTTTTTACTTGGACGAGTGCAGTAGCTAATAGCCTCCCCACACTCCCTCTCACTCGCTATGCTCCGTCAGCCATGTAAAAGCCAGTGCTTTGGTCAAAACTCAAGTTCAATCATGTCTCTCCCCATTTTAAAGTCTTTCAGAGGCTCTCTTTATGCTTCTAGCATAAAGCCCAAGCTCCTCCAGTCTACAAGGCCTGGAACTGTCTGCCCTCTGCCTCATCTCTGCCTGCTCCCCACACCTCTCCTAGAGCCCAGCCTCACTGCCCCCGCTCCTATTCCGTTGGGGCCAGCCTCCCTCAGCCTCAGGCCCTTTGGATGAGCCCCATTCTTCTCAGCCACCTAAGGCCCTAAGTGACCTCCCCAGGGCACCTCCCTGAGGTTTTCACTGCTAAGAAGCCCACTTCTCTTTCCCTTTGTTTTCATTGTATTTTGTTGCAACCACATACTGACTAAAATCTGAGTTTCTTCATACATTTTTATCACATTTCCTGTGGACTATAACGGACAGGCAGAGAGATGGGAACAGGGGGAGGAAGAAGAAACGAGACACACGTCTCCATTCTCGAATGATCTGAACATTGCGGAGCAGAAGAGAGCGTAAGTCATCCTCGAGAGGCAGAACTTTGTTATGTGCTTAGGCTCAGTGACCCAGACAGTGTGGCCTCAGGAAGTCCTCCAGAAATAGCCTCTGCTGTGTCCCAGCAGGACCTGCTGCACTGGCATGAGGTGTCCGAGCTGGCCGAAGCCAGCCTTACCTTTATTCTTCCCGCGACACCATCGAGAAACTGACCGTAAATTCGGCGATTTTCGGCACCCGGAACTTCCCTTTGTTCTTCTGTTCGGGCTGATACTCCGTTCTCGTCTTCACAATCACCTGAAACATTCGGCCGGGGTTAGCACACATGGAAGGGCTTGAAACCTTTCTATTTTTATGAACTAAAATTTATTACACATGGCATAAAGATCAGAAAGTAAACAGCATCCCTCTCAAGCACACGTAAGAAAATAGAAATTTCAAATTACCCATAATACTTCCCATTCCAAAGAGACAACCATAGATGACCATTTTGGTCACATCTTTCTAGCTGTTCTTAGATGCATATATTATGTATATTCGCTATTTATAAAAACATATATTCTTTTTTCTGGTGGATTTATACTTTATGAATTCTAAGCTGCTCTTACCACATAACGCTCTGCTAACATTTTTTCCATGTAGATGAACACACAATTGTATTCTGCCTTTTGATGTAGCATAATATTCAGTGTATGCATACATTAGAATTAATCGAATTAGTCTCTACAGTGGAACATTTAGATTGTGTCCACAGTTTGGGTTATATAAACAGTTGTGATGAACATCTTGTGGCTGATATATTTAATATATCGCACATATATTTAATTTCAATTGGAATTGGGGCTTCCACAAAGAAAAACATGAACGTCTATCGAATCTATTGTATCATCTTATTTTTCTAAAGTCTGAATATTTTGCAGAGGTGGTTAATATCAAGATACGCCGTCAGCCTGCTGGGACCTTTACGGAACTCCACCCCACAGTGTAGGCAAAGTGGAAGAAAAAAGAAGACTGACAGATAATCCCTGATGGCTGCTGAGTGCCCCAGTGTCATGGGGAACGCAGAAGCTGTCTGAGCCTCATCTATAAAATATGGGCAATAATCATAACATAACCCTACTTAACGAGTCTGTGTGCCCTGCGAGCCATAAGCCCCGGGGTGATGATTGGCTTTGCCTTTTACGATGGCAGCACTCTAAGATGGCCCACCAGGTTCCTGTTCCCATCCCCTGGCCCCATTCGGGTAACCTCGTCCCTCAGAAGTGTAGACAGAACCTGGGAATGCGATGGCAGAGCCACTCCTGTGATTACGTCATGCTGTGCAAAACGCCGTCATAGCAGACTAGAGAGATTCTTTTGCTGGCACAGGAGAGGGCCATGCGGCCAATGCCTAAGAGTGGCTCTAGAAACTGAAAGTGACCTCAGCCAACAATGAATGGAACTTCAATCCTACCACCATAAGTAAGCAAGTAACTGAATTCTGTCAACAACCTGAGCAGGCTTGGAGAGGACCCCAAGTGTCAGGTGAGAATGCAGCCCAGCCGACACCTGTATTTCAGACCTGTGAGACCCCAAGCAGAGAACCCAGTGTCTGCACCTGGACTTCTGACTTACGAAAATATGAGATAATGCATTTGTGTTGTTTTGAGCCACTAATTTTTGGGCAATTTGTTACACAGAAAATTAATGCAGCTCCCACGATGCTGAGTCTATCTCGACCGTCTCTTGGCTTGGTCCCTTCATTACTAGATCCTTAGCCATATGACTGGTCTCGAGTATCTACACATCACACATCAAATGTCACAAAGCATTTGCTTCCTGGTCCTTCCTTCAGCCCCTCTTTTATTAAAAACTTCTTTCCCAAAGCTTCTCGAAAAGCTCAAAACCATTTTCATCATTCCATGTAACTTTCAAAGCCCCTATGCTGTGGCTGACATGTTGAGACAGGAGACAGCACTAAAAATATATTACTGTCAAGATGAGACAATGAAGAGTCATTATAAGCAACATCATTCCAATTGTCATAATAAACATTTTGGGGTTGCTTCTCTAGCATCCATTTCCTCCTTTAATCGAAAGCCTCCCCTATTCTTTTAGAGAACTCACCTGCTGTGTGGCCGCCACGTGGTTATGTGGGATTGATCTCTCCTTCGATGGCAGGGACAGTCCCGAATTAGGTTAAGCCAATCAGGGCGTACTATCCTTTTGATCAAAAAATTTGATTGGCTAAGAGGTGTGCCTATTACCCTATTTGGACCAATAAGGTATGAGGCAGTGTTGACTGGGAACTTGGGAAAAGAAGCCTCCTTGCTATTTATGGGTGTCTCTCAAAGAGCATATCTCCCTCTGGATGTCATGGTGAGGACTTGGGTCCTGGAGTTGCTGAAGCGATCACTGCCACTACAGGGGGGAGGCAGGACGAGGACAAAGGCGGGACACAAAGGAGGTGAGAGGCAAAGGGAACTCAGAGAAATGGGAACAGGCCCTGATGGCACTCTGCCCTCTGGATCACGCCTTTCCTGAAGGCAGGCCCGCACTGGACTCCACAGCCATGGGGGCGAATATCCACTATTTGGGACTTGATCCAATTTGGGTTAGGTTTTCTGTTACTTGAGGTGACAACCTTCGGTCTGATACAAATGTGTTCCGAGAAGAATGAACTGAAAAGCTTCTAGAATTGACTACGATGGCCAAATACTAAATAAGCATAACAAAATCAATGCAGATTTTTTTTTTCTGGGCACCAGCAAAAAAAAAAAAAAAAAAAAAAAAAAATCACCTCAAAATATGAGTCCACCAAAAGATACATCTAAAAATATTCACAGCCACTTTTCCTATAATAGCCCCGAAATGAGAACCACCCAGGCGTCTATTAATAGGAGAACAGATAAATTGCGGTTTATTCATAAAATGGAATGCAATACCACAATGCTAACACACACGGGTGAATCTCACAGACTTTACATTAAATGTGTCTTTTAAAAGTGTCTCGTTTGCAGAGTTTAGGCAGAGCTGGGGCCACAGCCCTCCTTCAAGTCCATGTCCCACTCGGCCCTGCGCCCCTGAGATGTTGCTTATGCCCTGACTGACTTTTGAATGGAAACAGTTCTTTTGGCTTCAGAATCTCACTCCTCCAACCACCAAGTTCAAACCCAGGCCAAAGGACAGGTGGGCACGGGACCCTGTGCCAGTCCTCAGCCACCTGCTCCTCTCCTGAGCTAAGCCACATCTCCTCCAAAGCAACCCAGGTTGCGACATAATATTTTACCTCAGCCCCGTGACAGTGTTAGCTTGTTGGAACCCCACTCCGCATCAGCCGCAGGTCTTGGCCCACCTGCCTGGAACAAATAGGTGATTCTCTGGCCTCATCTTCCTCGACCCAGCTCAGAAAATAGCAGCAGTATCCACACCATCGTTTATGTCTAACCACGTATGGGAATCTCCCATGATCCTTCTCTACCCGTCGGTCCCCAAATCCATTCCATCACCAGCTCCCGCTGCCTCAAAAATTTCTCTCGAATTGGCCCATTTGTTTGGTTACACTGCTGCCCCTCGCCCAGTCCAGAGCGCTATCATCTCCGGCCAGCGTCCTGGTCCCCACTCTTGCGTCCCCAAACCCAGCAGAAATCGAGACTAAGGGAGCAGCATGTACCAGCAAACATTCACAAGACACCCAGGAGGCTGGCACTTGGGGAAACTACAGAGGTGGCTGTGAGTGGCGAGAGGACAGGGTAGGGGACTTGAGGGGCATCTTGAAGTTTAACTTGAGAGCAGTGAGGAGCTGAGGAAGGGTTATAAACCAGAGAATGGCTTCCCAGACGTGCATTACAGGTAGAGGGGAGGCCTCTGTCAAAGGGAGGTGCAGGAAAAGTTGCTAGAATCAGCCAGCCATTAGGCGCGCTTTGAAGCTCGGCATCTGTTCCCATGGAGCGAAGTCAGAAACATCTTCCTTCTATAAAAGGAGATCCAGCAACAGCCAGTTTCTAGTACTATGAGGGGAAGGCATGAGAAATGTTAACCAATCATTATTAATTGGACCTTGGAGGAATCAGCTTGCGTAAGCAAAGAAAGAAGAAATAAATTTGCAAAGAAAGGCTCCATTCTCAGCAGTTGAAAAAAAATGGAGCAAAACAGAGCCCTGGGCTCCCTGAATAACAACAGAAATGGGCTGAAGGATGAAGAGAGGGGAGGAAACATTCTTTCTCCTCTTTTTTATTATTCAAAGTGGGGTTTTACATATATTTGAAAAATGAACCTCCTCCAGATTTTAAAATATCATTGTGGTTTTGGGCAAAGAAATAAATTTGTTTTCTTTTCATAATTGTATATCAGCCCCATTGTCCTGTCGGGGGACGGGTCTGAAGAACATCATTTAATATAACTGGCATTGTGAGAATGGGATAAATTATTCATCCTGGAAGGACCCCTCAGCTGAATGTATTCCCCCTTCACTGGCAAGGCCAGATTAATACACGGTGGTTCAGATGGCGCCAAGTACAGATCATAAAAATTTAAAATACTACTTCCCGGGATTATCAATAATGAAGAGGTCCCCTCACGGATGGGCAGGAACAATAAATAAAAGCGCAGAAGCGCTGATGAGAAGTGCGATTGTATTTTTATGAGCTGGACTTGCACAAGCCGAAAACAGACAGAAGCCACCTCCTTCGCCTCACCCCTACAGCCAAGAGGGGAGTGCAGGCTGGTGGCTGAGGACCTACTACGCGCCAGGCCCTGTGCATGGGCGGGGGGGGGCCCTTCTGAGGTGTGTACACTCAGTTCCTTCCCACAACTCCTTACAACATTCACCCCAATCCTCGCATCTCTCCTTTAAAAGTATCATCATGCCCGTGTTTCAGATGAGGAAATCTAGCCTCAGACGGCTGTCACTTGTCTGTGATGACATGACTGGAGAGCGGTTGAGCTGATCTTCAAACGCAAGGTCACCGTGCTCTTTCCTATCCATCATGTTTGTTTTTGTTTCTTTTTGTTTTGTTTTTTTAAACAAGCTAACAAGCTAACGCTTTCATAGGGGTGAAGGTGAAATATTATGCTGTGTGGGGGTACCTGCTCTGTGCCTGGCACTGTCCCGAAAGCTTTCCTCCTGTATCTCAGCGAACCCTCTCCGTCCTGGGGGCGGTGGGGTGATTATCCCCATCCTACAGACGAACAGCAACAGGGAGCTGCGATGCCTTTGAAGCTCACACAGCAACCACGACGCAGACCTGGGCTTCTGGCTCAGGTCCAAGGGCTACCGGAGCAGGAAGGCCATCCATTGTTCAAGAATCGTCACACTCACACTCTGACCCCATGGCACCTGGCACACAGCAGAGGCCCCGCAAATGTGGCCAAATGAATGAATGAACAAAGGAAGCTGCCTTGATGGGCCCAAGTGCTTAGCTGGGAACACGCTCCCATTTGCCCGCCTCATTCCTCACCCCGCATTCCATCTCTCTGGGTGTGGGTCTTTCCCTAGGCCCTAGAAGCTTAGTATGAAACCCAGGACACAAGGGAAGATGTCAGTGCTCAAAGGACATTGGTGGGGTATTGTCCAATCCCAGTGACTCGCAGGTGGAGGGACGGGACCCTGGAGTGGGGAAGGGATCTCCTACACAGCAAGACGGGGTCAGAGGCGGGCTGCTGGGATGGAGCTGCCAATTCTCAGTCTGGGGCTCACTGCACGGGATCAAGTCTCTTTTCTCTGTTGAGGCTTTGCTTTCTTGGGCAGAACGGACGAGACTCAAACGGACCAGTGAGCCCAATGCGCCTATGGCTCTCCGACTACACGGCAACGTGAGCGGGTCTCCATACCACCTTCCACAGGGACTTCCAGCACCTTCTGCTCTGAGCAGAGCTCCCTGCCTGGGCCAGAATCTCACAGTGGAGGTCCCCAGCTCTGCCACCAGGTCTACCATCTACAGTCCAGAGGCTCAGTCCACGTCCCCTCTCAACTCTCCCTGTGGCCTGGGGCCAGCCCCTGTGCTCTCCAGAAACGAAGATCCAAAGATCTGGAGGACCGAGCTGATGATAAGAGCAACGACAGCAACGGCAATAAGCTTGCATCGAGCATGCACTCTGTGCCAGGCCCTGTGATAAACAAACGGTCCCCGTGTGTTTTCTCTTTTCACCCTGTCACCAGTTCTGAGGAAGATATTATTGTTCCCATTTTAACAGTGAGGAACTGGAGGGTCAGAGTAGTTAATAAACTTGCCCAGGATCACACAGCAATTCAAGGTGTGAATTCCAGCTGCACAGCCGCAACCCCTCCCTAGGGTCCAGGTAGGGACACTAGCTAACCCCACGGTGGCCTCTCTGTGTGTGAACATGAGCCAGTCACCTAAATTCTCTGAGACTATTTCCCTGTCTGTGAAATTGGGGTGGTTTTTTTAAAATATAGAAAATTTGATTGATGCTCATGGTAAAAAAGTATTAAAAATGATAGAATAAAATTCTTCACATGGCCCCGCCTCGCCATTCTTACATCTTAAACATTTAATGGTTTCTTGTGTCTTTCTGAAAGTGCTTTGTGAATTATGATAAACACACACACGTGTTTCCACCACTGGGATCGCTCCATGCCACACTCATGAAAGCTCTTCAACTGAGCGATGTGTCTGTCACATAACCAGTCTGCCTCATTCTCCTAACAATCGCTCAGTATTCCACATCCGGCACCAACTTATCCAACCAGATCCTTCTCATGGAACATTCCAGTTGTTTCCAGTTTTTTGTTTTTGTTTTTTATGCTTGCAAAACTATACCCATAGGATAACTTCCTCTCGATAGGAAGCATACCGATAAAATGGTATAGTTTAAATTTTATAAACAATGTCCAAACACCGTCCAAAAATCATTGCACCCGGTTACATAACTGACAAGAGTATGTTGAGATCTGTTTATCGCTACTGTTAGCAACACTAGGCATTGTTGTTTTTCTGTTTTGTTTTGTTTCTTTTGTTTGTTTTGGCCAATTTGATAGCTGGAAAGCTATATTTTCTTTAGAATTATGTTTTTAAGTTATAAGGAATTTTTCATATGCCTAGTGCTCATTTTATATGTACTTATTGGAATCGCCTAGGCAGAGCCTTTCGCCCAGTTCGGGGTAATTTATAACCCATCTCTCGAGAACCTCTGAAAAGCAGGACGAGGGGCTCCATGAGCCCGGAACCTGCAGAGATGGGCATTTCTGCTGCTCCCCAGGGAAAGGCTGACGGTTCTCCAATCCCATGTTTCAGGGACAAAAGAAACTCCCTCTGAAGTTACAAGAGAGGCCAAGAAGGGACACAGGATTCAGTCACAAGAGCAGCGTCTCCTCTGCCCCACACCTCTCTGGGTGCACCTGGTCCAGCTCCTGCACCCCGCTCTCGAAACCCCATCTTTCTCAGCATGTTTCACATTTAAAGTCAGCTTCCAAGAACATCAGCTTGAGGAGACACATTCTCGATGCCCAGTGAAGGGAAGGAAGCTGCGTCCATGAGTACCGTCTGTGCGCCTTTAGACGATTTCCATGTTGGTAAATCCCATGCTCCCTTTATAGCTGGCAGAAACCAAAGCCCAGAGAGGCTAAGCAACTCATCTAAAGCCACACAGTAAGTAAACAGCTCAGCTGGGCCTTGAACCTAGGTCCCTAGGACTAACGGTGCATGAGGTCTACCGCACAAAATATGAAGTGCGCCGAAATCAATAAATGACCTCTAAATGTCTGCATTCCTTTCCTCCCACGAGCAGGTGAATCGGGATGTGTCAAGACTTAGTAATCAGTAGGAAGGAAAGGGACATTTGCCCGGGGCCTGGGAGCTGGCTTGCCAAATGCACGATGCGTCTGGGGCTTTGCCAAGGTGGGGCTGTGCCCGTCTGTGGCTTGCCTTCTGTAGACCTGCCATCCATTGGCTGGTACCGCCCAGCACACCTGCCTGCACATCCTGGCTGCACTGTTTGCCTCTGGTGTGTCCTAGGATAGCATTTCACCTTTCTGAGCCTGTTTCTACATCTGTAAAATGGGGATAATGACTGACCCCACAGAGGGTTTGTGGGGACATCTGGGTTATTGTGGTTGCTCAGATAAACCAAAGGCAGCAGGGACCCAAAGGCATGCCCCAAAATTTGGTGTCTGAAGACTGATGATTCGGCTCCTCAAGAGCTTGCCCCCCTAGCCTGGAGAAAGCCACCCAACTGCGAAGATTCAAGTCTGTCTTCCACGCTGTCAAGGGGAGGGACTAAGCCAGGCTTTGAGCTAGCGTTTCTCACCACCCACTGCACGCCAGGACTTCAGAGACGAGGCAGAGCCAGGGCAAACCCCTCAGTGACACGGCACCACGTCTGCATGACCCCCCTCCCCATTCCCACCACCACTACCTCCTTCATGACATGGCAGTGGCCTTCTGCTGGGTGAGCTCCTGCTTGCACCCTTTTCTATTCGCCCCCTTCCTCCCAGGAGTGTTACAGGAAACCTGGCCACCTCTGTGGGGGCAGCTACTCTGCTGCTTCCAGGAGCATTAATTGGGAGGAAAGAGGAAGAAGAGACTAGGAAACACGCAGGAGTCCCTTGTCCCTCGGGTGGCCCACAGCGGCCAGAGAAATCTCCCTAAAATAGAAATCTGATTCTTTTACTCTTCCGCTTTAAACTCCTTCAAAAAAATTCACCAGGCCGCACGCGAACTGACACCCATTTCCGAGTCTCTCCCGGTCACTCAATGAGCCCAGGTGACCTGGAGCCCTAACTCTGCCTTCAATGCTCTCGATGCTGGTCCCTCTGTCTCCCACTCCCCTCACCAACCCACCTCGGGTGGAGCTTCCTCCTCAGATGTCCCCTGACCACCCTCCCATCGTAACGAGGCCCCCTGAAGTCTCATCCTCTCTTACACTACAGCACCTAACTCTGTCCATATTAGCCCTCCTCGCAACTGGTGTCTCTGCATTTCTATTTGCATGATGGCCCGCTGGCCTGGAAGCCCCCCAAAGGCAGTGGCCGCGTCTGACTCTTCACGGTGGGTGTGCATCGCCCAGCACACTGCCTGTCACATAGAAGGTGCCCAGCGAGGTGTGCTGGATGTGTGGATGAGCGAAAGAACATCTTCCAGAATGACAAGTACAACCATGGCTGTAGCTATGGGCGGTCAGGGAAGGTGTCCAGGGGAGCTGTCTGTGCTGATAGTTAAGCATCTGGAAGATCCACCTGGCTTTTTGAGTGGAATTCACTTTTAACACATCTGTTCTAATGTCAGAACAGACGTGTTAAAATCTAAAGGTTATAACGCGAAGATGATAAAATCTAAACACTGGCACAGAAAACGGCTAATGCGATTTCCCACTAAGAGGAGAGAAGACAGAGGCCCGACTGAGGAGAGAATTCACGCAGTTCCCACGGTGAGGTGACAACTGGGCTCAACCTCGAGCCGCAGTCCCTAGACACTCAGGCCAGCGGGCTCCCTGCTCCAGCCCAGGCGGAAGCATCTAGAACAACACCGCCTGGGTTCTCTGCCCCCTAGACGTAGCCAAGACGCTCACCAGCTATAGTGCTTCGGGAAGTGACTTTTCCACTCAGCGCCCAAGTTTCACCATCTTTAAAAACCAGATTAAATAACTTCTTTATTGGGCCTTTTTTAACTATTGAAAGGATAAAAGAAAATGGTGTGTGTATGTGTATGTAGTGTGTGCTTGCATGTGTGTGTAGTGTGTGTGTACATGTGGCTGAGAGTAGCGTCTAGCATTTAGAGAGCACTTGAAAATGGTCATTTTACTATTTTCTGTGCCAGGCACTGCACCTATGAGCCACCGTCCATGATCTGACCATTGTGAGGGGTGACTGGTGGCCCACTCCACAGAGGAGGACACTGAGGCCCACCCGCAGGAAGCCTTTGTCATGAACGTCAGAGGGAGTCTGCGGTGTGGGGTTTGCACCTTTCAGGACACACTGGGCTCCCTTTCCAGTCCCCAGGGAGTTTGCCTTTCAGGCTCCGGAACGGCTTTTGATCCATCCGGACTGGGTGCTCAGTGGCTGTCAGGCCTGTCCCCTCTCTCTAGAAGGGAAGGAAGCCCTTGCAGGCAGGAGGGAGGGGTGGGGCAGGGGAAGAAGGGGAGATGGAGGTCACAGTGTCTCTGGATGACTTGCAGGTGCGCACAGGGTTTAGAGGGCCAGGTGGCTTCCTCGCCACTGTCCCTTTCCCTTGCGTACCTCTCAGGGACATGCAGCTCTTCAAGGCTGAGCTGTTGGACGAATGGAGACTTATCCTGAAGCCCCACAAAACCTTGAGAGATGGTCCTCCTAACTCCCCAACTTCCGATATGGCTGGCTCAAACATCAGCACTGCCCCTCTCGTAAGCTTGGATAACTAGCCAAATTTCTCTGCTCCTTCATTTTTTTCACTGACATGAGTGTGAACTCCAGGATTCCCGGGGTGATGTGCATTGGGCACAGCGGTCCTCAGCTTTGGCTGCACGCAGGAGTCACCTGAGGAGAGTTAATTAATACCAAGCCGGGGGTCTCACCCCAGAGAGTCTGATTCGATGGTTCCGGGGCGTGGCCTAGATTTCAAGGAGTTTCAAAAGCTCCCCAGGTAATCCTAACATGCAGTCAAAATCTGAGCACCTCTGCTACGCTTATAGCAGATACCCAATGAATACTGTCCCTTTGCATTCCGTTAGTGTTAATTTGCCCGCTCGAATTTTTTTTTAAAGGCACTATCAGTTTCCCAGGATGGCTCAAGGCTTCTTTATTTCTGCCACCCCCGTGCACATTCTCATATTGACAACCTCTGCACTTTCGAAACAGATGACTCAGCCCCCGGCCAATCACCTGGGCCCTTTATCTAGCTTTGGCTCCTCTTCTGTTCATTGGATGGAGCCAATTGGTTAAGACACACAATGCCTTCCTGGAGACGCCAATGAGGAAATCAAACAGATGGAATGATCCATTGTTCACGCTTCAGCCAGGGAAACCCACAGTTTGCCTCCAAAGCTCTCTTACAGTGTGCCAAAGCCCCCACTGCGAAACCCCAGCTTCTCTCAGATGGATCTTAAAGGATAAGTTGCCCCCACCCGTGTCCATGGGCGAGCCGCCCCCCCCACGCACGCCCCTCTGTATAAATGCCCACCTCCATTCTTCATGGACTACTCCCATGTCAGGAGATGTGCCATCAGCCAGTCACTCATTTCCAGCCACGCCTCCCCCAGAGACACTCTACTCCGGGCATACTATTTCCCCAGAGCTCTCCATGCTTTGCGCATGCGTGCGCTTTGCCTTAAACG
Organism: Eidolon dupreanum; assembly: GCA_028627145.1. Classification (NCBI taxonomy): domain Eukaryota; kingdom Metazoa; phylum Chordata; class Mammalia; order Chiroptera; family Pteropodidae; genus Eidolon; species Eidolon dupreanum. The sequence continues at coordinate 3,088,599 of CM053515.1, forward strand.
CCTTTTCCTCCCGTGGTCTACCTGGAAGGGCTTTACTCACCTTTAAAAGCCAAATTCAAATGTCCTCCTTTGCAGCTGATTTCACCTGGCCTCTCGGTAAACACCCCCCCACCCCCACCTCCACCACAGCGGAATTTAGTCGTTTCCACCTCTGTGCTTTCATAACCTTCGTAATGCTCAGGTAGAGCATTTACCGTGATGCATGCATTAGATGCTGTGCCCGATAGGGATTCTGGAGACTGCCTTTTTATAACCAACTCCCAGCACAGGCACAGGGCTTTGGCAGGTGCAAACCCAACGCTTGTTGGACTGCATCCAATTCTCTCTCCTCAAATCCTTACCAGTCAATTTTTGAAACCCCTCCCCTAAATAATCAAGGCGATTGTCCCTGTCACTATTTAGAAGCTTATTAGCATTCATCTGCTATGATGAAACTTTAAAAAGGAAAGCTTACTTTCCCCGCCCATGTATGTATATGTGAACCAAAAAGAAAATGAATAAACACTTACCATCAGTCTGAAATAACACACGAGACATGCTGTCTCTGCAGGGACTAACTATACTTAACAGGAAAGGGATGGTGTTTGGCTGATGAGGAGGGGAAAGGGTTTGGGGGTGCTTTATTTCCTGAGGTGGGGGCGGAGGGGCACTGGCGGGGAGGGGAGAGCCTGCTTTACCTTTTCTGGAGCAGGCAGCTGTAAGTGGTTAACCTCCAAGGGGGTGATGAGAGGGACGGTCTGGAAGCCATCCTCCACTGAAGGCGGCTTGGCTCCCTTCTCGCTGGGGTTACTGTTCAGCTTCACCATCCTTACGCCTTTCTTCCCAGACCTGAGGCAAGCAGTGGGAGTCTCGTTACAGGGGGAGGGAAAGGCGGGGAAAGAGCAAACGGCGCTGTCCTCAACGGCTCCACTCCGGCGGCTTCCGATGTAGAGACCGGAGTCGTCGCTCTTCCCTCAGATTTCCTGACATGGTTCCCGTCATCCACTAAAACTTCTATAATCATCGAAATGTGCCATCTGCCCCTAGGGCTCAACAGCCTTTAAATTGAGGAAACTCAAGGAAAATCCCAGACTCTCACACACACAAAATACAAGCTTAAAAAAATACATCCAAGACTCTAGAGCTAACGTAGGCATATAATCTCAGTGAAAAGCTTATTCTGACTGCAAAATTAAATCCTATTATTTTGGATTACCCTGGAGTATGATAAATTTCACCTTACCACTCTGGTTTCATTATACCGGTTTTATTGTACTGCTTTTCCTTCACCAGTCTCCCTAAAACACAATAAATACATTCAACATCTCCCTGTGCAGTGCACCCTTTTACATAATATGTAGGTTGTATAGGAGATACAATTTCCTAAGACAAAAAAGGACCGGCTTGAACCCGATCCTGTTATTCAGGCACGGAATGCCTCCATGTCTTCCATAGTGAAGGGCCAAATTTTTTTTTCTTTTGCTTCCATGGAAAGTTAGCAACCCCCGTATTGAGAGATTGCCAACTGAATAAACAAACCACACTTATTCCTCTCCGGTTCCCTTGGAAGTCTAATGGTGCTCCCACCCCACCCCCAGAAGCCCAGCGCAACCGAATGTCTCCTGTCAATCCTGCTGATAGAACATTATTAGACAGAATAGGGCTGTCGCGGGGGTGAAAGGGATGGTAGAGGGTTGGAGGATATTGGGGAGTGGTTAAAGCAAAAAACAACAACAACAACAACAACAACAACAAATGCCTACTTACTGTGCTGCACTCTTGGGGGTCAGAGCAGATTTAAGCCAATTTGAAGAGGAGGCGGAGGACGGCCGGGAGTCCTCCCTCCTCAGCCCGAGCTCGTGGTGCTGAAGGGACAGCGCCTCGCGTGCGTCTGGACCCGGAGCTTCCGAGAGCGCGCGCGAGCGAGCGGGGAAGAGCTAGCTGCTGGCAGCCGCCTGCCTGCTCGCCGGCTCGCGCCCCCTCCCACCGGGGAACGGGCTCCCGCACCATCTGTCATCTGGCACCACCTGCTGTTTCTCATGCATGGCCACAACCACCGCACGGGATAAAATGGTTTCAAGAAAGTGGGAGGG
>CM053515.1:3091170-3178186 GCA_028627145.1 Eidolon dupreanum
TGTCGATGCTTCGGTTCACGTCTGAAGGCCACCTGCTGGCAGAATTCCCCTTTCTTCCAGAGAGGTTATTCTTTTCCTATTCAGGCCTTCAACTGATTGGATGAGGCCCACCCACATTATGAAGAGTAATCTGCTTTACTCATGATTTAAATATTAATTTCATCTAAAAAAATGCTTTCACAGAAACGTCTAGAAGAATGTTTGACCATGTGCCTGGATACTGTGGCCAAGATGACACACAAAATTAACTATCACGATGTAGCATTTCTTTCTTGTAATCTGCATTTTCCCAGCGATTTATGAAGTTGAGTTCATTGTACACTTGGATATAATCTTTGCTATTTTAATCTCTTGTCTATTTACACATAGGGTTCTCGTTCATTTGAAGAGTTCTTTATATATCTTGTATATTAGCTATTTGTTAATAGCATGTATTATAAATTGTTTTTCTTACCTCCTCATACTCTCAATGAATTCTATGAGCCAGATTTGTGCTAAGCATTGACATGGAATATGCAATTTATTTCTCACGATCCCCCTATGAGATAGGGACCGTCATCACCCCTATTTTGCAGATAAGAATGTGAAGGCACAGGAGAGGTTTAGCACCTCAGCGAGAGTCACACGGGAGAGGTCCCAGAGCAGAGTCAAACCCCTGCCATGTGGGTCCTGCATTCGCACCCTCACCCCCTACTCAAGACTGTCCCTATCACAACATCTATCACACTGTGCAGTAGCTGTCCCTCCCCATCCCTCCCCTCCACCAAACTTCTCTCCACCAGAAACAAGGGAAACTGAAGAGTGAGGGGGTCATGAAAGCTAATTCTTTAAGAAAGGAGCTTTTTCAGTTGCCTAGCTAACATCGTCCACCAGGTGGCAGTCACAGCTCTCAGATTAAACCGTCTCTTTTCCCTACTCCACCCCACCTTTAAGAAAGAACTCAAATTTTTATTTTTACCGAGGAGTGAGTAGCCTGAATTCAACCACGACTCTTTCAGTCGAGCTTCTTGAAAATGACACTTGGAGAAAATGCATTTCCACTCCATATGCACCTGGAGTGAGTGGCCCTGGCTGCTTGGGCCGGGACACCCGGGGAGTTGCGGGCCATGCTCGATGGTGCCCTGTGTGGAAACCAGGAGCAATTGTGGAAGATGCCATTTTCGCTCATGAAAGACATGATTGCCTCTTTCTTCCTCCAACCCTCATCAAACAGCTGCAGGAGCTGAGAGGAGAAGCAAAGGACGTGAATTCCTAATCCTGAATTCCATTTGGCCAGCAGCAGGCACGGATGGGGGCAGGATGGGGACATATGGTCCCCCGAGGAGATAGCCGCTGATGACTGTCAGAAAATGGCCTTCCCACCTCATCTGCGCCTGAAATGCTTTCTTCACCCTCCACTGGTTCTGCCACATGCTTCTGGCAGCTTCCACCGTGTTCCAAGAGTGGAAAGGGGACTGATTCCGAGGTGGGGGGTTAGGGGGCTGGAACGGTCCTTCCTGCCCATTTGGCCCCGACTTTCAAAAAGCTAACCCCAGGACTTGTCTGAGAAGGAAGGTGGCAAGAGGGAAGGTATAGTTTTTTAAATGAAGAAGCATGTGATATCATTTAAATGCTTACATTAAACAAATATATGCTGTTAACTCCCTAAACACAGTGTGACAGAATTATGCTTTTCTTAAAGAATTACAGGAGTTTGGGGTGGGTTTTTTTTTCATTATATTGATTTTAGGTGTACAACATAATGATTCGGTATTTGAATATAATATGAAATGATCATCACAATATGTCTAGTTGACAGCCATCACCATACATACTTAAAATTTTTCTTTTTTTGTCATGAGAACGGGACTTATTTTTAAGACTAGAGGCTTTGTGCATGGCAGGTGGAGGATTGATCCTGGTACCCAAGCTTAAAGGTACGTGATGACTCAATCCGGCCTGTCAGAGCATCTCTGGGGCCATTATTTAACCTGGAGATAATGTTAACTGCCTGTATTATCTGCCCTTTGTGAATGAGATTCCTTGGGTCTCAACACTGCATTTGTGGGACTGAATGGGTAAGAATCCCCTGTGGGGAACTGAGAATTCTCTAGACCTGGTAGCAGGGAAATTCACCGCCACTAAACACACACACACACACACACACACACACACACACACACACACACACGCAAGGCGCAAATCCAGGCCTGTCTCCAGAATGTCAACACCGAGGGGACAGAGACTTGGCCTGTCTTGTCCCCACACTATCCTCAAGGCCTAACAATGTGCAAATATTTGTTGAAGATATGAATAAATAAATGAATGAGCAAAGTCCTGGATAGAATTCTCTCTCCCGGACTGAGGAAAATTCTTTTAAAAATAGTTAGATTCCAGCCTCTCTCATCCTATCTGGCTGGTCTGCTGGGGCAGCAGGAGAAGCCAGCTCTCTGCTCCTCCTGGCCTGCCCAGGGCCACCCAGCAGCTTCTGGTCGGGGAGGCGCACCCACAACCCGGCCCCGCTCTGCTCCCCAGATGCCTAAGCTCACCCAGTCCTTGACTCCGAGATTTCAAAGTCCAAGGCTTTCGCAGGGACGAAGTTCCTTCTTCTCCAGCGTGGTCTTAGAAGCCTCAGCAGCTCGTTCACCTGGGAGCTTGTTAGAAATGCAGGGCCTTAGGCTCCGGACAGAGCTGGATCAGAACCCGCAGCCAAACCATCTCCGCAGGTGAGCGTGATGCACGTTGGCAGTTGCCTTTATCGGCTCATCTCTATTTCGCCGGTGAAATATCTGCTCCTTGGGGTGCCGTTAGCTGTCAGGCCCTCCCCCCAGAGCACAGCTGTGCTGTCCACGGCAGAGCTGGGGCAGGCCCAGGAAAGAAAACTAATGCCCAGATCCTGTGCTGTGTGTGACTCACTTATTTAGCAAACATTTATTAAGCGCTTATGACAGGTGCTGAGGACACAAGCGTGAGTAAGACAATATTCATGTCCATTCCTCACCCAGAAAAAAAAACAGGTTAAAAAATTACGTATAGTGATAATTACATATAATAATACATGTCAATCAGGCGTGGTTCTGGTAAAAAAAAAAAAAACATGATGGCGTGATGGTGGGGGGGGGGGGTGCTAAGGAAAGAGCCACCCAGGAAGTTCTCTCGGAGCACATGATGTCTTCGCCAAGTCCCAAAGGATGAAGGAAGTGCCCGCTGTGTTCTGAGTTGAGTCGAGAGAGAGGGGAGAAGGTGGAGAGGGATCAGATCGTGTTTCACGGGGAACCCTGCCCCCAGAAAGGGGGTTTGCATTAGATGAGTGGAGAGAGGTCCACGCTGTGCGGCTGGAGCACAGGGTGGCCACGGAGTGTCCTAGGAGACAAGGCCAGGCAGGCATGGGAGAACGCGGAGAGCGGTCACAGGGTTTTAGCCAGGTGACCGCAAAGCCGGATCCTGGTTCCACCCTGGGTGCAGGGGGCAGGGTGCGGGCAGCAGTGAGGTGCCAGCCTGAACGCTCTGCTACAGCCCTGTTGGGTGGCCGGGTGCCAAGCATTCACCTCGCCTGATCCTGACCACGGTCCTGGGAGCCATTATTATTTGATGGAGACGTTATTATTTGCCCCTCTGACCTATGAGACAACCGATCCTCAGAGGTTACCTGATGTGGCCAAAGTCACTCAGCCAGGGGTGGCAAAGAGACAGAAGTCCTGGGCGGGGGGGGGGGGGTCTCACTCCAGAGCCATGTCCCCCATCCTCATGATCCCTGTGTTTAGGACATGAACCCAACTTTGCTTGACTTCAAAACACAAGTCGCTTTACTTCCCAGACACACCCGCCTGGCATCCATCTTCATCCGCATTCACAGTTTCTAAGGGCAAAGGTGAAATAATTGAGGAACCGAAAGTCCCATTTCCTCTAAGGGAATGTACAGCCACCGGCCGAGGGACTCAGGGCCTGACACTCAGCTCCCACGCTCTTCTCCCTCTGCTTCCCCTACAGACCATCCTCTGACGGGCCCCTGAAGACCAGAGGTCCAGGACAGCCCCTCGGTGTTTGTGCTCACGCTGGTGGCACATGCTCAACACCCTGGGCTGAGACGCACAGCACCCCCAAAACGTGGAGGAACCGTGCCGCTGAGACTCAGCACTGCGCTGGCGGTGGGCACTGTGCCCTGAGTCTCCCTGCGTTCTCTGTCACCATGGCAACTTCTGCAGGCTGGCTGGGGTGGGAAGGGTGAGAATCTGCAGGAGGAAAATGCCATGCGGCGAAGCGGCAGCAGAGGGCTCTGACCCCGCCACTCGGTACCCCTGCCGCCCACTCCTGTTCCCAGCCCGGCACAGGGACTGTCACTTGGCAGGAGCCTAGACAGTAATCACAGCAATCAGAGATCTAGTAATAGCACATATGGAGGACTTATTCTGCACCAGACACCCGATGCTATCAGAAAGAGATGAAGACACCTAGAGAAATTATGGGGCTCCGCTCTCCATCCGTAATTCAAAGGAAACCATATTACAACATAAAGTACAAGAAAAGCCAAGAAAGATTCCAACTTCCCCCACTACGCGTGACTCCTGCATCTCTGCAAAATTCCCTCCCCCTGGGAGAGATGAGTTGTGATGAGTGCGAAAGGCCACATCCCTGGTTATGGGGTGCGTGTGTGGAGGGTGGTGCCAGCGGCTTCTGGACACGAAACTGCATCTGGTAATTGAGTTCTACTTCCCTTCTCTTCCTGTCCTCCCTATTCCCCCTTAACCCACCTTCTCCCCCCAACACCTCCTTCCCTATCCCACTCCCCATCCCTAGGGAGGTCTGCGGAACACTTTAAGGACCTAAACCCGAGTTCCCATTTGCATCCCTTTCAATTTGAGAATTCCACATTTGGGCTTTGTTAGATTTGAATTCTTTGAGTGGCAAAATAAAAAAAAAAAAAAAGGAAGTTGCTGATGACTGTATTTGGCTGTGTGACCTTAATATCTCCCTCAGAAGGACGTTTTGCTGCAAATCCATGTTCAAACATCCTTCCAGGCTCCACAGCATCACATCTGCTCGGGACCAGCTGCTCAGCTGTAGCGGAGATCAAAGCTGTGCTTTCCAGAGTTCCGGGCTCTAAATATGGTGATGCTTCTTCCTTTTCTTTTTTTTTTTTATACGTGTAATCAGGAATATAAATTCTCTGTGGAAGTCTATTTTAATGAGACTGGTATCTCCATCTGGAAGCTAAATATTCAAGTGGTTTTAGAATTCATCGTGGGGACACCAGTAAGTCAGCCTCTCCCCACCCCTGTGGATTTTAGGGCTCTCTTTGTGAGATTATAGAGAGCTGCAGAGTCTCAGAGGATGAGATGAGTGAAAAGGAGCTCGATTTCTACATAAAGTGTGTTGTCCAATAATAGTTCTATAGAAAGAAGTAAACCCTTTCTCCTTAGTGGGATTTTCCTTGAATCTAAAAAAAAAAAAAAAAAAATCCAATGTATAGATATATCTATGTATCTAAATCTGTCTTTCTATCCATCCATCCATCCATCCTTCCATACACCCACCTATTCATCCATCCATCCATCCAACCCCTCACCCACTCACCCACCTACCCATTCATCATCCATCCATCCATCCTTCCATCCATCTACCCACACACCTATCCATTCACCCACCCACCCATTCACCCACTCACCCATCCATCCATCAACCCATCTATCCACTCACCCACCTACCTACCCATTCATCATCCATCCATCCATCCATCCATCCATCCATCCATCCATCCATCCTTTCCCTTTCTACCTCTCTCCCTCCCTTCATCCATCTCTTCATCTGGCCATCCACTGAGCTAGCTAGATATCCTTTCTTGGTACCCATGTGATTTTGGTTGGTCAGTCCACGTCTTAATCCCATGACAATTTAGTTGATGACATAATGACCACAAGGAATACCTATCATGTTACTTTTAAAGACATCCTTGTCAAACAAAATACTGTATAGGAAATGCTGTTTCGATGGCTCTGTAAAATAGTATGTACCCTTTCAGAATAATATCTATGTGCCTGTGTTTAAACCCTGGCTTTGCAGATTAACTGTTTTGAACCTTGTTCACCTTAAAATGAACATGCCAACAGTACCCATTTCGTAGGGATGTGAGGAGGTTAATGAGGAGAAGCCTACGGCACCATGCCCTGGTGCTACGTTCTGTTCAGTGCAGCGGGTCCTCCTCGAATAATGTCATTTCGTTATAATGTCAACAAGATGCCATAGGAACTTAACTCTTGTTTGTATCAATGAGCCTATGGTGAAACTGGTTTCCTTAGAAGTCGTATCACTTAAAGGCACAGAATCTATCGACGACATTAAGTGAGGACTCGCTGTACCTCGTGGGGGTGTTAACCTGCTATGTAAGTGCCTGGCACACCAGCCATCAGCAGTTCTCAGTTTCCTCTTCTGTCACTGCAGAGTCACGAGAGCCAAGAATCACCTGATACGCGTGGCCAGCCCACAACCCCCGCAGCGGGTCAGATCTGCCACCAACAGTGAAACATACAAGGGGCTTCTTCCGGGCCCGCAAATGTGGGGAGAATTATATCTCCATTCATTAAAATAAGGAGCCTCGAGTCGTCACTGGATTCTGCCTGAAATCTTTGACGCAGTTTCAGACTGTGGTGACCAGCAGCTCTCTCCCTAACTTGTGTCTTTAGTGGGTTCTGGGGGGTTGTTCTTGGGTATGTTTTGGTCTTCTCTCTTTCCATATTAAAGGGAGTGGCAGAAGAGTTGAAAATAATCTCTTTAAAATGGTGACATCTGCTTGATCACACTGACATTTTTATGGTATCAAATCTCTGCTTACTGAACTAGAACTCCAACAAAAAGGATGGAGAAAGCAAGGGCATAGCTTTTGGCATCCGTACTCCCCAGATTCACCCCATCGGCCCCCTATCTACCCACAGGATGTTTTTTCCTGACACTTCATCAGATTATACAAAACAGAAAACACTGGTGGGTCACGCACACGCTGAATTTAAATGCTACTGTTCCTCTTTAACTTCCTTGAGACAAACTGCCCTTTTCCAGCTTGGGTCATCACACTTGGTCACAATAAGACACTTTTTCCAGCCAGCCAACAATGACACCCAATTTGCCTAGAAAAAGATTCGAACTTAAAATCTCCTGACAGGACTCGGTCACACCACAGGAGAGGCTGAACTGGCATTGCTAGACAAAGCGTTCCCAGTAGGACACAATGTTCATTTTCTGAATTCTTAAGAGTTTATTCAAAGACTGTGGTCCCCACGCTCAGAGCATGGTGGTGGTGGTGTGTCACTGGGGGACGTTCGCAAAGAAAAAATTTTGAAGGAAAGAAATTATATGACTCATAGAAAGTTAGAAAGCGAATCATGGAATGGCAGCATCAAAGCACAGGCTGCTTGTCTGAAGAGGTATCTGCGGCCCTCAGGTGAATCTGAGCCAGGGAGCAGTGTAATCAAAATAGCTTCGATGAACCCAGATGATGGTTCACTCTGCATAGCGACTGCTCTTTTCTCTTCTGGGGTGGGAGTGGAGGAAGAAGGGAATTAGGGAGCTAAATTGGAAATGAGATGGGAATACAAGCAAGGCCACTACGTAGAAGCCCAGTAAAGCTAAATGTGGTCATGGCGACAGCCCCAGATGTGACTAAGGACAACCCTTGCAGAACAACAACTAAAAAAACCCAAAGTTGGCATTTCCTGACACCAGGAAACAACTATGGGATCTTGTGTTACCTGTCCACAAAGTCTGTAGTCAAAGAGATTTAGAGGAAGGAAGCACTTTAATAACGTGTCTATACTCTAGAACTTCTCGAAGCCTCAACTGCCTGTTTTGACCTTCCAAGAAACAGGGTGCCTTATAGTCTAAGCTTTTTATTTAATGACAAAGTTGTTATTTTTTTGTCCTTTTCTTGTGGTAGAGACTCTCCTAGTGCTCTAAAGATCATAATCTGGGAAATAAATTTTAGGGTTTATTTTATTCTGTTTATTATTCTTGCTGTTTATTATTCTATCATCACATACTTCAAAAATTACTCTGTAAATGTTTTTTTAAACTCATTTCATTGATATCGCCTATGTTCCTTAATTTTTAAAACCAAGAATTTACCTTCCCCATGACTTCTGATCAGAGTTTAGAAGAATATTTCTCAAACTCAAAAAAAAAAATTACTTATTTTCATTCTGAACTGGGTGTGGATACAAACCCAGCACCAAAAGAGCTGATTCTATTACTTGATCATTAAGAATGGTTAAGAATGGGGTAGAGAGCTTTCTTTGTCAGGCGGGTTTAGGTGAACTGCCAATGAATATGGAAATGCAGACCAGATAACCTCTCCCGCACTTTCCAGATTCACTAATCTGTGGCTTCAGACACCTAAAGTATTGCACTTACATGTCATTTCAAGATACAGTTGTCCCATCACTTGTAGTTGACACAGCACTTGCCTAAAATGAGTATGCCCTGTAGTGCCTGAACCTACTTATACCTTACAGTGCCGACGCCATCTCACAATGCCCAGGAATACTACAGAGGTGGCGACCGAATGCCACCTGCCTCTCCAATGTCCCTGCGGCTTCCTCAGGGGCCCTTTGCTGAACTCTGAATGTAAGTTTCACTACTGCCAGATGAGTTTTGGCTACTGCCCGCCAAAGCTTCTGTGACCTGTCTGTCCTGGGGGCCTTAAGCACTTCTGGTTCAACCCTCAGGAAACCCTATGATTGGAAGGAGAGCATCTTGGGAAAGACAATACCAAAGCATTAGACCTCTAAGTCCATTTGTCTCAGGTCAACTACTGCTTCTTCTGGTCTTAAGCATACTGTATTCAAGGGAAAAAAGAGCAGAATTTAAATTTGACGAAATGGGATAGTCTCGGTTACATTTTGTTATACTAAATCCTTAAGTAAAAAGTTAAAATAGAAACACTAACACATTCCAGCACGTGGTAGTCCACATACTTTTGACTGACATGCTATAGAGATTACGATCTCTGGGACCACATCCCATGATGTCAGGGTCCAGGGAGGATCTGCGGGGAGGGAGTCGAAAGTCAAGAGAGACTTGTTAACCAAAAGCCTCTCTCTCGTAGAGGGGCTGGAAATCCAGGCTCTCCCTTGACAAAGACCTGAAACTAAACCTCCCAGATCCTGACGTTCCCTGCTGAATATGCACCTGTTCCCTTACTTTTATTGGGCACCTGTTCCCTTACTTTTATTGGACATTTGGCCTTAAGCGGATGACTGGCTGCATGGAGCAGGGACTCAGGCCTCGGAAACATACTCAAGACCGCAAATAAGAAGACCTGTGCAGGGCGGCATGTGAGGTGACGGTGCAGACCAAAGACAACGAGCCGCCGACATAATTTACGGGCTTACGTGAGCTTTGCACACTTACTCACTAGCATGCACACGACTGGACACCTTTGCCTCTGGCGTCATTCTGCCTTGGCCCAGGAACAGATTCCTAATATTTTTAACGGTTATTTCCTCAACCGTGGAAACACAGCCTACTTAAGGTGAAAATAAATAAGTGTATTAAAGGAAAGCTGAGTTAAAAGTTTTATTCATTCAACATCTCACATTACAAATATTTAAAAATTATATGCATACTGGTATAAATAGTCATTTGCAAACTATTTAATAACATTAATTTTCCACTAGCACTTCAACAAATGAACTCTTTTAAAAAAGGAACTGTGTTATATAACTTAAGAGTAGAACATACAAAAATAGGAACTCAACGTGAAAATGACTTGAATAAAAAATGAATTACCCTTATTTAAAATGCTATAATAAATACTACAAGCTCCCCATACACAGTAAAAACTATATGGAAATTCAGCCAAGTAGTACAATAAACTGACATACTTAAATAACTTTTCCTTCTGATAATATGGCCAATACACTGAGAAAAAAAATTAGGGATTAGTAAAAAGTAGACACCCACTTGCTAAAAGTTTCACTTCCAAAAAATATAACAAAAATCTGATGAAAATTATAAAAACTAATTATACTTTAAATTTTAAAAATATAAAAAATAAAACAGTTGAATACAATATTGTCCCAATTCTTACAATGCTATCAATCACAGTAGCTTTAAAATAAGATAATAAAATAAAGCAAATGACCAAAACCTCTTTTATTCCATTTTTTAAAAATAATCTCAAATTTACATTAGTAGAAAGATTGATTTCTGATTCTTTTCTTTAGAAACACCAGCAAGAAAGAGGATTACTCTTAACAGTAGAAAATGACATTTTTAAATGTCTGCAATTAAAAACAAAGATTACACTGCAAAGATCTTTCAAAAGTCTGAAATAAGTATTGCACGTAACTTGAAGTTAACTTGCCACAATTCATCACATTCAAGTTTTAAATCACCTTTTAACAGAAGATTCAACTCTTCAAAACAAAAGGGGTGAGTTATCAAGTCTTTCCAACAGCACTCTCATAAAATGCTAAATTCATTCACTGCAAGTTTTATTTTGCATTCTGCAGAGGTCTGTGTATGGAGAAGTATATATATATTATACCAAAGCGTGGGGGCCAGACCGGGAAGGGAGAGGGTTCCTTTACATAGAAAACAATCAGAAACACTTTATTTTACATTGCAAAAATAACCATGTAATTACTCTGTAACTACATTGTAAGTACATGGCTGGTGCCATGCTAGCACGCTAGAACTACATGCTTGGGAAACTGAAGTGATACCCTACGATCTGTAAACTAATTACATGTTAATTAGGTTTTGAGTTACATGGTAACTCCCAACTACAATCCCATGTAATCTGAAAGACATGTAATCGAGAAAGTTCAGAGTAGATAATAATTGTTTATGCCCTGTAAATTGAAGTGTAACCAAATAATCTGTAAACACGCTTATCACACAATCACAAGTAAATATTAGTAGAATAACGATTTCTTACATTAGTCGTGCATACTAACATTACACACCTGTCCCACGGCAGGTTATTATTTTTTTCCTTTATATATAATTTCAAAGAGCAGACATCTCGGAATCAAACACTTAACATCAATTTATTAATATTAAAAACGGCTAAACATTCACCAAAAATGTCTGCGTTATGAATAATTTTAAAAACTTAGTAAGAAGCTGTAGACAATTTTGTTGTTTTAAATTTCTACCCTATGCTTACGCATTTAAATTTTTTTTTTTTTTTTTTAGGAACTACAGTGTTATCTGTCACTTTCATGCGAATTTTTTTTTTTTTCATTCATTTGTGACTTTACATAGACTATTTCTTAAATTATAGGTACACCAATAGCCGGTGCTGGGGAAGGAAGTTGAAGCAACATGCTTTCTCTTCTCTGCAGACTCTAAAATAGCATCCCCAGTGCACAACATTCATAATTTAAAATGTATGCAGAGCACTGAAATGTATAAAAAGCAGAATATAAGAAAATAAAATTTATTAAAATTATTTATATTAAAAAATGAAGTATATGAAGATCTCTCGGTAATAAAAGTACAAAAAGCTACTCTTTGCAATATGAAAAATTGAGGTATTGCATAAAGAGATATCATCCCGTCAGTGAAAAGTGTGCCTAAAAATGTTCACTGTTGGAAAAACAAGATATACAAAAGTAGTGCATAACAAATATACATTATGTGCATGACAAAATAAGTTAGCTACAAAAACACTGTACCGAAATTCAGCAGGTCATGTACAAAGGGAAAAATTATTATTCAAAGCTAGTTCTCAAACAGTGTTATTTCTGGTTAACTCATCACACCTGTTTACTGAGTAGGAACAACACAACAGCACACCCCAAGCCACCTACAAGCATTGAAAAAGAAGAAAAAGAGGCAAATGAACCTTCCAATTCGAATTATGTCGTTCAGGAGAAAAGAAAAAAAAAAAAAAAAAGTCCCTGACCAGCTACACAAGAGCACCCTCCGTTCGCATGACTGCTTTCAGAATTGGCAGGGAATTCTCGAAAAGCGACTCCCTTTCTGCGTGTGACGATTAGACAGCGGATGCCTCCATTTTGACCTTTGGAACGTAACGGGTTTATCAATGGGGTCGTCAGCCAGGTGGTTCCACCCTAGAGCTGGGGCAAGTCTTTGGTTTTGAAGGATCCAAGACGGTACCGTTAGGCAGCACACCTAGCAAGGTCGCCGTTAGCTTTTGTTTTTTTTTTTTGATGTTTTGCACACTGATAATAATCCTTTGAATGGTGGATAGGGCATTTCGAGAGAAAGTCAATTAAAATAAAAGTTATTTCCACGACCAGGGCTTCAAGAGACTATTTTAAATTTACCCCTGAAGCATACTGTCCAGCACATAACGCCTTTCGAAGCTAGAATTGTATTTATAATAAAGCATGCATTACTTGATGAAGTTGGCACTTCAAACACTGACTATGTCCCATGCTAAGTTCTGAAACTGTAATGTTATTTTATTTTATAGGAAGAGTAAGATAAACATACGTACCTTTGCACAGATTTACACAGTTACTTAGTTCAACGGTGCAAAACACTTTGCGACTACTTAACTTTTTTTAAAAACTTTTTTTTTTCACTTTCTATGTTACAGCTAAATTACAGGAGACCCAAAGTAATTTTTAATCGAAAAGGAAGCCAATCGGCAGCCAATTTGTATGTTGATTTTTGTCTTCCAGTTTTGGCTACAAGAACTAAAATGCAAAATCAAAAACAATATCCTCGAGGTATCTCTAGAGCTGTTTGTTTGTTTGTTTTTATGTCAAAATGGAGAGCAAAGGCTGACACCTGATGAGTGTTAGTAAATTAGGATATAGAGTTTATATATAACATCAAAAATAAAATTTATACATTTGTTCTTCAGGGGAGGGAATGCAAATTTTCCCACCAGTTGTCATTAATTCTAGCTTTGGTAGGTTTTCCTGGGGCTGTGACCAGATAAGTGATTTTAAAAATAAATAAGTGCACTCCCCTCAGCGGTAAATTACCCCAATTTTTACATTCTAAATTTTTAAAAGTGTTTAAAAGAAAATAAACCTAGCTCTGCCTACTTTACTAGTTTTTCCTTTTTTTTTTTTTTTCTGATGTGGTAGTAACCGAGGCAGAATGAAATTATATTCAGCCTCAAAACCCTTAAAATGAGTTCTAATGCTGCTTCAGTCTCGCTCATGCATTTGTGTTTGCTTTAACATGCTCTTTCCTGTTAATAATTGTTAACTTCCTCCGCGGCTGTTAAAAGAATAGAAAGGGGATGGAAAAAGAGAGAGGCCACAAAGGAAGAAAAAGGCAGAGGCGTTTCCCCGGGGGACAGTGTCGGGACAGACCGATAGTGTTATCGTTGCATCGCTATTTTAATAAAAGTATTCTTATAGGTTATATTATTAACAATAATTTAATTAAAAACCCAAAATACTCTATTGTTTCATTTCTCTTTTAATATTTCTCTCTCCTCTAAGAAAACGTGGCAGGAAGTTGGCATCCTCTTGCTCTCCAGCCAAACAAGAGAAGAAAACTTCCACGTGCCACGATGGCAATATGAAAAAGGAGTTCCTACGTGTGGTTTTCGGTGACACAGGAATCTACAAAACACCTCTATTATAGGTCATTCTTTTCATTATACTATTGTTACGGACTGCTACGAAAGGGCATGCCAGCGTGAAGAGGATGAGGAAGGGGACAGAATTAACAGAAGAGCGCACTTGTCGTGAGGCCTGAAAATGAGCAATGCAGTTGTCCTTCAGTTCCAGCGGAATGAAATATGTCGAGGACGGTCACCGCCTTCCTTCACCAGGGGCTTGTGGAACTCCCTGCCGGCACGAGAGTGAATAGCAGCCCAGCAATACTCACAGTAATACTGCAGACAGGTAACGTTAGCACAGAAAAACGGAGCGAATTTGCCCCCACAACGGGCCCCCTGACATTCGTCACACAGCTGATCGTCCAAGACATATGGCTTCACTTCCACCTGCAACCGAAAATGTAAACAGAGGGGTTTACGTTTTGCGGGGACTAGACCGGGCGATTCTCACTGTGTGTGGATGTCCCTCCGCATCACCTCCTGAAAGAATTTATGCCAAGATGTCCAGAAGGGACGGTCAAAAATTCTCTCATGGGAAGGAAGACACTCTGTCTCTTAAGAACCTGGTAAGATTTGTATACACGTTGCCTTACATTTTTTGTCTTATTAAATAAACTCATTTCAAAGGGAAACAAGGATTCCGTCAGAAATAAAAAAGTGAAGGCAACTATTTAGAGTAGAACATTATGAAATTAAACCCACGGAGGAGTTTTCATGGATACAAACCGTCGTTTTAACGAGTAGATCTGGATGTTCATCATATGTGGAATTATAATTTAACCAAAACCAACTAAGAGCTCCCCAGTGCCACAGAAGAGCACTTCAATATTCAGATCAGAGGGAAGACGCCTGATTTCTGTGTGACACAGCCCGGGTCATGGTTTCTGTCTACAGGGTCCGCTTCTCTGATTATAATCGCAAAGCCAGAGCTCTGCACAAACAAGACACGCCATGGTGCTCGCGATCTGAAACCCTGCACTGTTCGCTGTCAGCAAGAATGGTTTACTTGAGTCTAAAAGTCAGAGGTGACTTTATAAAACCGGCGCTCAGCAGGCCAACCTGGCATTTGAGCCTCTTGAGCATTAAAAATAACCTGGCTACTAAGTCACTAGTGAGAAAAGACTTGGTTATTTTTAGTCTTGGAGAGACTCATGGCTGAAACTCCCTTATACCAGACTGTCACCACCACCAGTGCCATCCAGTTCTGACAAGGCATCCTGACAAAGGTCAGCTGAGAACAAAAGAGGAAGGGCGACACGGAGCACGGCGAGAGCAGACATAACCAGAGCACTGGGCTCTGGCCCGAGGCCACTCTAACGTCTCTGGAGTGGCGAGGACACTTTTAGCACAATCTGATTGCAGAGGGGTGAAAATGAAGTCTGAATTTCTAATGACTAATGTCACGACTCTGAAACCCATGTTGGAATGAAGCAGTGAGGCAGGACAGACCGTGTGAATAAAGAACAAGGAGGGACGTTAATGGATTCTGTGGCTAACAAGACCCCCTTCCTCCGTGTGGATAAGAGAATCTACATCTTTCTTTTGAACGTATTCACAGTACAGCACGATGACAACTATGACCGGAAGCTCTGTACCGCCACTGAGTAACAGCATCCACGGATGAAACGGAAGCGGGCCGCGCAAACCACTATCGACCTGACAGCTGACATGTTGAACCGAGAACAGCACAACACGATCCACCCTTTCTGAGAACGATGCCTCAGAGTGTCAGCTGTCTGCATCGGCCTTAATGACAGCGCCGGTCTAGCATGAAATAAGGGGCTGGCGTCAGAATGTAAATCAACGCATCGCTTCCTTCAAATCAAGGTCCTTCTATGAGACCAAAAAAAAAAAAAAAAAAAAAAAAAAAAAGCCAGCTGAACTAAACACTGAGCTTGTTAACGGAGCTGATTCATCTTCCGGGGTAAATTCTTATCCACCATGAACTAGGAACACATCGTTTGCCTACTGGCAGTCAGTCTACAGACCACGCTCTGCATAGCACTGGTTGGGGTAAGACAGAGTTCTATCTACTAGACCAGAAACTCATGAGGACAGGGACTTCTCATCCCGGGCACGAAAACATTTGTTGACTGCATGGAACACAAAGATAGCAAATATCTTTGTGAATGTGGAGAAATGAGATACATCATGGAACAAAGCGTTTCAAATACAATGGAAAATGGAGGTTTCCTTCAACCTTTTGATTCAGACGATAAACCCAGCAGAGAGGAGTGTTGGAAGTAGTGGTAACTAGTTACTACCTAATTTCAGTTACTACCTGGACTACAAACGATTATGATTTCTTCTACTTAATCTGTTATTGTAATGAAATATTTCTAAGACATGCAGTCCTAGAAGTGAATTTATTCAATCATTTGTTGCATAGTGTGTTGGAAAATAGGGCTTGCTGAGGTATTCGTGATGTCTTAGGATGAAAAAAATAAAGGTCAGGAGACTTCAAGGGCATTCATGTCTGTATACTTGATATAATGTAGTTTAAAGGATTTGGTAAATATTTATTGAATGTCGGAGTAACGGAATAAATGAATGGATGTAGGTGACGGCTTAAGAAAAATGATTGACTCGCGTTAACTGATATAGTGTTCTGCTTAGACTACTAAAAAAAAACCGAGAGTGAAGAAATTCATAGGCGATTCCTACATGTATTATAGGACATACATCTAATTGGTCCCACAGCAGACCCGTCAGCTTATTAATGTCATATAAAATTCCCCCATTCCACTCTTGCTAATGACACATTCAGAGGGCCATTTCGAGAACTTTCCAGAATGTCCTAGAGCACTTACCCGTTTATCTATCTCTCCGTGCTGCAGCTGAACAAAGCGGGCACTGATAGCAGCTATGTAACTCTGTTGATTAGAGAATGCGACCCGCCCGGCTCCTTTTGGGTACTTCAGCTCAGGGTCGGTGTCGATGCCAGCGTAGCACACACCTCCATACAGGCGATCCATGATCATGGCAAGCTCCACTAAATAAGGGAGAAGCAGAAAGGGTACCTCGACATCAGGAAGATGTATCATTAAAAGCAGTTTATCTGTACTCTGAGCCCACGTCAGTATAATAATTATTAAAATCTAACGTAACCACAACCAGGTCTCCATTGGGCTAACTTTTTATCTTTTAAATGAAGGGCAGGGGCTCTGCCGAGTGTTTTACATATAGTCTCTTTTAATCTTCACAGCAACCCTATGAAGTAGGTAGTAATTTCTTGGGGAGACTTGAGGCATGAAGAGGACAATTATCATCTTCTCTGTGAAATGTTACAATTCTGAAACTGCATTCTTGTTCTTTTTACATTATTTATTTCGCTTGTACACTCGAACCTCAAATTAGTTGACTAGGGATGAAATTTCTTCTGTAAGTACTGCTCTAAAAACGCAATACACTGCCAACAATCCTGCTATATTTCAGAGCTGGATAAACAGCTAATAAGCAAATGAGAACATGAGAAACAAGTTAAACATCTCAATATATAATCTATTCTTGAAGAGTGTTTTGTTTTTTTTTCCACTTGATGATGCAAGTGGGTAATGATCACCAGCATTATGAGACACTTTGCACTATCTTATTTAATCCTCAAAGCAACTCTATATACAGTAGATACACTTTTTACTCCATCTGATAGATAAGGAAATTGAGAATTTAGAAATTAAGTAATTTGTCCAAGGTCACTCAACGATTCACAGAGAACGGAGCACATGAATTCAAACTCAGACACTCCGATTCTAGAACTCTCTCTTAGACATGCATGCAAATGCTCATGGAGAATTTATCCTGAAAAACCTTTACAAAATATTCCTTATGCTTAAGGACGAAGAGGATTTTGTTGTTGTTTAATCATACCAGCTCGTAATGGTCGAGGAACACCACCAACGAATATAGTTTTTCGTGGGTCGAGAGGCTGTGAACCATCCATCACAAAGTCACTATCACTGAGATTCCAAGGCCGAATCTGTACCTAGGAAGTGAGGGCACCGAAACATTTTATTCTCAGTACAGACAATTTGTGGGGAAAGGAGTTTAAAACTGTTACAGAATATTTTATAGTTTTAAAAGCACTAATCCAAGCAATGAAGCTGTAAAACTAGAAAAGACTTAAAAATAGCATATCCCAACCCTTCATTTCATTTTTAAGAGCAAACTGAACCAAAGCGGAAACTGAATTGCCTATTATAAGCTAAATCTATTATTCAGAGGAAACCAACTATGTTATCAAATGCATTATCAAGTCTTTTAATTATAAATATTCACCCATATGTTAATTAATCAAAAATTCGATGTCAAAATAACATGCACGAAGATACAGAATGTCCATGTGAGGGGCCCGATGACAATAACAAAACTTCTAATCTACTTACAAACGTGTCAATTAACAGAAACATCGAGATGTCGGTGGGTTTTTCAAACAGAGTGGAGATGGGGGCAAAGACAAGACACTATCTCCAGGCTGAAGAGCACTTACTGGCTTATCTTTGATGGTGGGGCTCGACACACACAGGTAGAGTTTTCCATCTTCTTCAATGCATGCGTCGATGAGCGCCTGCACAGAGCTCTCGTCTTGAAACAGCAGAAATGCATAGCCTGATCAAAAGGAAAAGAATGCTTATACAGTTTCTTAATTTTATTTTTCTTTTTTGTAATTCTTCAAGAGAAAGGAAGCATAAACAAAACTAAGAAAAAGGGATTAAAAAGTGAAAAAAATTAAAACTGAATATTCCTACCCAAAGTCTGATAATATCAACCTTAAATTCAGTTTGATATCTTGAAACATCTTTTAGAGTAAAATTAAATTTGAATTGAAAGTATATATTAGGTAGAAATTTTCAAGATGCATTCAGGAAAATATATGTTTAACAATGGAAAATTTGACAGGGAAGGCAAACATTTATGAAAAGGCAAAACATTAAATAATATAAACTATACGTGTGTCGAATCTTGATAATTACCTTTAGGAGGAAAATAGGATTTGCTCTCTGCTTTATGAGGCCAGTCTACAATCAAGGGGCCAAAGCGACGAAAACTAGCTGTGATTTCATCTGATGAACGACAAAGAAAAACAGATTTACATATTTTGATCATTTTGGGGAAGTAGTTTAGAAAACAGTTTCAGATCTACTGTTTATAAGAATAGGACAACGAACTCCCGTATTCCCTCATTGAGATACCCCACTCATTAATATTTTGCACCTTTCCCCTCTCGTGGCTCTTCCCCTTCCTCCTTCCAGCTATACGTATGCATGATCCAACCTACCTATCATCTTTTCCTGCCATGATGCTCTACAACCCAAAACACAACTGTTGGTACCTGCTCAAAGCAAGGTCACTTCCTTAAATACCACTGTATGACCCTTCCAATCAGGAAGCTGATACTAATACGAGACTACCAGCCGATTCACAGACCCCATCCAAATTTAAAACTCTCCCAACAGTATCTCTTTTTCCCTTTCTGATCCAGCAGATGTATGGCCCTTAGCTGTCATGTCTCGGGGACATCAGTCTTCTTCAGGTAGGCACGGCTCCTCATTCTTCTGTCTTTTGCATCCTTGACAGTCTTAAAGTGAACAGGAGGACTCTCAACCTGGGCCTGCACTCTGTTTCCTCCTGCCCAGACTCCTGCTTTGAGTTCTAAACAGGACTGCCACCACAATGATGCCATGTCACCCTGTCCTAACTGGGCATGTGAATCTTGATCACCTGGTCAAGTTGGTGTCTGCCAACCTGGTGTTGTGTTATCCACCAATATTCTATTTTCTCATCAGCCTTGGCATGAATGAAAGATTCTCGCCCTGTACCAGCTACCACAATGACAGTTGCCAAACGGTGATTATCTATTTCCATCATTCCCTCTACATTTACCAGTTCATATTACACAATAAGAAAGAGCTTTCTCTTCTCATCTACTTATTTAGCCATGTATTTATATCAATATAGAGCTGTTTTATTTAATGAGTTAAATCTAATTCTTTCCTTATTTATTTTGGTACTCAATTTGTCCCCCAAACTGTCCCCAATTTGGCCAGTGGGAGTTCCTACGTCCTTTTGGTCCTTTTGACCTATCCCCATCATTCTCTAAGTGCTTCTGTGCTTTCTGACCCAAGAAGATCCTCCAGGGTCTTGCCTTGTGCCTTCTCTGCATTTTTGTTTGTTTTTCTTCAAGAAGTCCTGGTTTCTTTCAGTGACAAAAGATATTTAGAAACTAAGATCTGGGTACTCTATGTGCTCACTGCTAGTGAGTATTTATAATCTCTAAGTCTTCACAGTGGACAAAGCTAGGGAATACATAAATATACACATGCAGACGCATTTAGAACCTGTGTGTGTTTATAAAAATGAGTTTGTACTGACACTTCCAATTCACTTCCAACATCTCACGGTTTTTTTCAGCCCTCCTCGTTTCCGTGTTTGTAAATTCCCTTCTCACCTTGAGTAGCCTAGCTCTCCTTAACCTCAGTATGTTCACTTACCTTCTCAGGTAAACCAATCTCTCTGCTACCCTGGGAGTCTCCTCTACCTTGTACCTCTGTACTCCAGCCCTGATTTCTTGGGTGCCAAGTGTACTGTCGCTGAGGCCTCTGAGCAGGCCCCGCCCATGTCTGTACCCATGCTTGCCCTCCACCTGGCACTCTCCTTTCCCTCGCCAACCCACTGCCTTGCACACCAATACCTCTGAGCCTCGTGAGGAAGGGAAAGGAAGGGAACATGGGACGGGCAAGGAAGACTCGATCATATTTTCCTATTAATTTAAATGATACCAGTTATGTTATACTATATGTTTGGACAACTGATGAGTAGATTATAGGAAAATAAATTTCCAAGGAACTTCTGGAAAGAGTAGGTAAGCACGTGTAGAGAAGAGGTGAGAATACGCAGGACAGAGGGACGGAAGGCAGAGCTGGGGAGTATGATCAACTTCCAGTCTGGAAGAACCGTTTGTCTCCTCTGGGTTGGAACCATGTCGTCTGTTCTACAGAACCATTTAGCTCCTGTGAGACTGGTAAACGGGGATGATTTCGGCGTAACCTGGAACTTCCTGTTTCACAGATGGTTCTTCCTAGGCCAGGTGAGCTAGCAGAGTGGAAGTAGAATTATTTAAGAAAAAAGCCCCCCCAGCTCATCTGATGTGCAGGCAGGTACCCCCTCAGTTCTCTTAAGAAGAAATTAAACATGAGCACAGCAGCCGACAGGTGTACCCCAACTCCCATCTGAGAGTCTGCGCTTTCTCTGGTGCTCAGAGGTCCACTTCCACCTGCGTCGACTCCGGGCTTGCGAGCCAGTATTTCTGCTCCATTGGTTTTATGCATTTCCAATATTCCTCGAGACGGCCTCTAACCTCTGTGACATTACACTGTCCGCGTCATCTCTGAGGTCCTAGTTGCCCCTTGAACAACACGACTTTGAATGACAGGGTCCACTTATACAGATTTTTTTCTTCCTTAGGATTTTCTTAATAACACTTTCTTTTCTCTAGCTTATTTTATTTTAAGAATGCGGTGCATAGAGCATACAAAATATGTGTTAATTGACTATGTTATCGGTAAGGCTTCTGGTAGACAGTTAGTTATTAGAAATTCAGTTCTGGGGAGTCAAAAGTTGTATTTTTGAAAATTTTTGACTGCGAGGGAGAAGGGAAGGGTTGGCAGCCCTATCCTGACATTGTTCAAGGATCAATTATAATTCTCTTTTTGTTAGTGCTTCCGGTACAAAGTTCATTGGGGTTTAAATGATCTGCCTCTAATCCTATTTCTCCCATGGACCCCGTAATTTTTAGAGCCCAATTCTACAGAACACAATACTCTTCAGGAATACATATCTCCCATTCTGGTAGAAAGGCCTGCCAACCTCATTTGCTACTACTGACGTATCAACACACGTGGCCTTAAGGATAAAGCAGCAGGCAGACGAACACAATTCCCATTAGTTTTGCTCTGTTTAAATCTCTATTGCCAAATCTGTTACATTTACCTGTGCCTATAAGAATCTTAGGAACTGTACATTTCATGTTGATGAGTAATTTTGCAAAAAGACACAGACTATCTAGGCCAGAGTTGTTTATGCCAGCCAGGTCGAATAAGATTCAGTCTCCTCTTTTCGTATGCATATAATTTACTCATCAAAGACCAGGTGGGGCTCAGGAGTGCTAAAGGTTTGACCTTAAAGGGATAAAAACCCCTAGAATCCACAATACTAAAGAAAAGAGAAGGCCACAGCCAGGAGCTTACTGGAGTGGACAAATTGTGAGCAGATAGTTGGCCCATAACGAAGGCTGTGAACACAAGCTACGCCCTCCTAGGACCGGATGGAGACTGAGTTAGTCTAGACTGAAACTTCAGCACAGCTTCCACCAAGAAAACCAACTTGTGTTTATTTTAGTCTTTGGCTTTTTGAAATTATTTTTGTCTCAACCTTCCAAAAGAATGATTGTCTTAAGTGGCTCAATACATTCAACTCGATCTAAATGGGATGTTATTAAATATTATTAGACCTTATAGGCTTTTAGAGAAAACTCTCTATTCTCCATAACATGAACCGAACTAGTTCATTTCCATTCAGGAAACCAAGACAAAGGAGATTAGAAAAGAAAGCGACTATGGATATATGGTTGCTACACAATCTGCTATTTTGATTTTTATTAGGGTCACTGGCTCCCACAGATAAATAAAATATTCCTGGACAACTAGTCCTCTAAATCTTTGCACGGCTGTCTCCTTATTTGAGTCTCAGCCCAAATATCATTTCCTCAAAGAGAATTTCCTTAACCACCTGCTCTAAGCTGACTCCCTACATTATAGTATCTGATCGCCTTGTTTTCTTTTCAAAACTTATTCTCTGCTATTTCCTTGTATGCTTACATTTTTATTTGCCTTCCCCACTAGAATGCAAACTCCGTGTGAACAGAGACTATCTACCTTGTTCACTGCTGTAAACTGGCCTAGGAACAGGGCATGGCATTTAGAAAGCATAAAAAATTTGACAAGTGAAAAGTTACAAAATGACATAACTCTAAAGATGCCCTTTTTCGTGGTACAGTTGCAGTCTATATTTTTCAAAAGTTCATGCTTAATCTAAGACTTTAAACTTTTAAACAACTGACCATACATTTACGGAGCATTCAGAAAAAAGATGCGAAAGAAATAGAAAAATATGTAATTGAATGTGGCTAAGGCAGCCTGCACAGACACACAGAACCCTTGGGAGGTTCTTCCAGTGCTGTTTACTCTTTTTCATTTAGTTCAACCACCTGCTTTGGCTGGTTCCCAAAGTCCTGCTCCCTGCTCCTTCTGTGAATGAACCTTACAGGCCATAATAGCAAGGTATGAAAAGAAAACAATGCAATCGAGACTGAATACCTGGAACCAGATCAGACTGTTGCCACAATAACAGTAGCCACCACCTATGAGTTATGTACCGTGTGCCGCATCTGGGTATCGTGCTACTAATGCTTCTTTCTAAATATACCTTCGTCGATGTCAGGAGGCAACCCGCCCACGAACACCTTGCGAGAATAGCGTTCCACTCTTTCTCCGTTCTGGTGAGTGAAGCAGTGAGGTGAACCCAGGCCACTATGCAGAGGTTGCTCCCCACGGCCATCATCCAAGAATCCATCTTCCATTGGAAACAGTGAAGACTGACCTGGAATAGAAAGCAGGAAAAAAGCTAACAGAAAGGGCTCCCGGCCACTGATTATCTTGCACGACAAACAAGGAGAACAGCTCATTCAATAAAAATGCTGCCCTTATTTTTCTCACTGAATAACACACAGAGGATCACTCAGCTACGCTCTTGAATTCCCATCACCTTCAAGTCCCACTGAGCCGGAGAGAAAGTACATGGTTAAAGCAAGGGCTGTTGACTCTCCCACTGGCATCCAGAAACTCCTGCGAGGTGCAATGGAAGGACAGTTGGAGAGAGCTCTCTTTCGAAAGCGGTTGGCAGCAGACTTGGCAACTAGATGTGCACACCGTTAGATGTGACTGTCAGATGCTAGATCACTTAAATTTTTTTTTTTTTTTTAAATCGAATGCTATAGCCAGTATGATTTCCTCTGAGAAAGTCCTTAAAATAAACATGTTCATTCTTAAAGTGAGCATTCAGTTTACCTTAACTAACGGGATATCAAAACCCATTTATTGCTGTTATCTCACTTCATTGTCTAGGCTTCTTGAATTTAGGATCTGGGGGCATGCTATAGATATATTTTCTTTTAGTTGAGTAATAATCAGTTGCAACTGATGCTAATTCTAAAAACTAGTCAGTACGCTCGCTCTTTAAAAATTATATCATTATAGACTACATAAGCAGAAAAGACAAGAGATGCCAACGTAGTTAATATTCTTCCCATACTGACCTGACAGCAAAGACCAAACTTTTAAATCAGAAGCAAAACACAGAGCCATAAATAAATGCAGAATCTCTCAAGCACTGTTTTGTCACTTTTCAGGCTGCCAATTTATTTCTAGGTACTACACAAGGAATTCATTAATGGGTCTTGCAGAACTGTATCTTAAGTGTTCTTTCTTTATTGAAACATTCCAATGTCTTTCTTCTGCCATACTTGCCTTCCTTTCAACTTTCATTACTAAACACAAATAATAACAGTATATTGGTTACAAATTTATCCTGTACAACTGCAGCTTAAAAGAGATATATATTATAAAGATTTAAAAAAAAAAAAAAAGACTACGAAATTGGAGGCTATTTCCTGAATGATCTTCAAAAGTCACTTCCATTTTGAAGTTGAGCTATTTAACTGTCTTGCTTATAAAGTAAAAAGGCAAAATCTATTACAGATGGCAAAAATCAGGTCTATTCAGGTACCTCTAAGGAAATGATTTCTTAAAATTCTCTAAAAATTCTAGAGGTTCCCCCACCCCTCAATGTTTGAAATTTATAAGATTAGTTATTTTATTTAGCTAATTTCATTTTAAACCAAATGTATTATGCTGACTTGGTAAAAAACAAAAAAAAAAAGTAGACATAGGTATTCAAATACAATTGAATTTCCAATATAATCAGGTATTTTGAGATGAGTCGAACTGTATTTTCCTTTGGAAAGATTCTTAATCTTTTTCTCCTAAGAAATTCCTTTCAGAAATAAAAGGAAATAAATGTTTAGATATAAATAGGTTGAGTTTATAACGTAATATAGGGAAATTATTTTGATTCAGATCCAAATCCTACCATTCTGACTCCTCAAAATAAGAATGTCTAGAGGATCAACTACAGCATGGAAAGTGTGTATGGACCGAACCGAACCGAACCTGTTCCACTCCCCCTCCCCACTTCCCCCCAAGGGTTATCAAATGAGCACAGCTGGGTCCTCTCCAAATACAACTAGACATTCAAAAGTTAGAAACAATAATATTACCTCTCCTTCGCCCATATGTCCTTGCTGCATGTCAAATGAGAAAAAAAAAACAACAACCTTTCAAACATTGTCAAGAGTCAACTGAGATTTCAACTACCATCTTTTGAAATTGAAAAAAACGTGGCTATACAGAATTTTGTCTCAGAAACAAAAAATGTGGATGGTGAGAGGTCCATTTAAGGCTTGCTTTCTTTAATTTCTTCAAGGACACTGTCAAGCTGTATTTAACCTTGTTTTAAGGGAAGCCTTTTTGCTATGACTGAAACTCAAGGTCTAAACTCGTATAGACTGAGCATATCGCATGATCTAAGCAACTACTACCACATTAATCTTTTTTTTTTCCTCAGAATTCCCTGCTAACAAGCAATTCAGTAAATATTACAATATTTAATTCTTAGTTTTTTCACCACTGGAGGATAAATAGCAATTTTCTATTATCTCTCAATTTCTCTCTAAGAATATCATAAGAGATGAAATCTTTAGGCAATTTATAAAGTTCTTTTCAGCCAAAGGTTACTTGGCCCTAATCAAGTTTTCAACTATGCCCCAAATGTTGAAAAGCAAAACGTTTGGCATTTATCGCAAAGTAGGATACAGCCAGAAAGAGAAGTATATAAATATATAATTATATGTATTTCCCTCAATACTCAGAAAATGGCAGCATAAACTTTAAAACAGAAAACTTTTGAGAAAATGTCTTCCCTGAAACAAATTGGCACTTATAAGCCCAGCCTGTCCAAATACTTCAATTCTATCGAACAAACATTTCTTGAACGCCTCCATCTTGTCAGGCACCGTGGATAATAGCCCAGGGCCACATACGTGGCCACATAAGCAAATGACAATAATGTAGCATGCCTGTTTGCTACAATAGTTGTGTGACAGGTGCAACCGAAACAGAGAAGGAAGAGCAACTGGTTTTGATTAAAGAGTCAGCGAGAAGAGGGTGTGGCATTTGAGATGGACCTTAAAAGAAAAACAGGCAGGGCGTTGGAGGGTGGCGATGCTACAAACAGGTGGCCGCAAGGTTCAGGGAAAGGTGCCCAGAACAGAAGCATATGGAACAGGTGGGGTCTTGGCTGGAGATTAGGTTTAAACAGAAGGCTGAGACCAGGTTTTTGAATTAGAAGGTATAAGTAATATCTTTAAAAAGTCATTACACAAACTGGTCAGGGTTTTAAGTCTTAGCCCATTAGATTCAGGCTAAATAATAACTCAGTTCTAAATGAGTTAACAGTATAACTTAGAGGTGCCATATGTAAAGTTATTTTCCAAAATGGAATTATGTCTTATACCAAAATACATTTCCAACACTGGAATTCACCAAATTACTTGGACAAATGGATTCAAACAACATAAAATCTCCCTTTGCAGTGAGGTTTTCACTTTAATAGGTCTTCAGTTTGGGAAAGGGATTTTTTTAACTTAGTCAACCTGACAGAGGTTAGAGAGACAAAGATGTCACAAAAGCAGATGCTTAAAAACATTCTATTCACACAACTGCTCCAAAGACGAGGGAGTTCGGGGAAATGAATGATTCACAAATCTTGGTTCTGTCAACCTTAAAAAGTTGCCCAATGTTGCTTGCATTTCTGAGAAAACATATTTGAAAAGAGTAGGCTTTTAAAAGCTACAAAATTAACGTAAAACTCTCATAGCTTCCATTATTTCAAAAATAAACATAGTTTTCAGGAACAGTAAAGTCTACAGATCAAAAGCAAATTCATATATTCTTAAAGTCTTCAAATGTGTACTTTCTAACTTTGATTTTTATACCACAGAATTAAGCTGATTAATCTAAAAGAATTCACAGTTAAATTTTGAAAACTATTTAGACACATTTTCCCACATTAAGGGAAAATCAGTTATAGGTGTCCAATGCTTATAATATAAAAATTGCCCAAATAGGGAAATTAATATAAATGAATACCAAATAATAATAATAATAACAAGGAAATTCTGGAGCACATAAAATGAGAATGTTTAAATGTTTGCTTTCCACTTATTACAATGCTGTCAATACTATATGTTATTTTTAATGTAGATTTTGACATATGACAGATATACAGGAAAGTACACAAATCATAAGCAAACAGTTCAATGTATTTTCCATAACGTAAACACACACCTGTGTAACCAGAACCCGGACACTAACAGAATGGCCGGTGGTGCCACTTCACCCTATGGATGAAAGACGAACAAAGCACTTTTTCCTCACTTACTGCAAATCAGACTTGGTGCAAACCAAACACACATACGATGAAAAACCTGTAACACAGATTCTGACCACTTTCCTGAGGAAACTGTTATGTCAGCTAATTTCCAATCTCATGATTATCAAGTGTTGCATATTATTTGATGTTTGTCAAACGTTCAAGGAAGTAGCAGGTAAAAAATTTTTTTTCCTTTAAATATGTTTAAAGAAATGTACACTTGGAAAAGTTCTAGTTGGGTTAGCTGAAAGAAACTCTGCTCAGAATTCTTCTCCAATTACCAAAGAATACACTGTTAAAAGATTTCAAAAATGCATCATGCTATTACTGAGTGAAATCTTCTAGCTCCCATCAGAGTTAAAAGAAATACTATTTATATGTTTATCTACTCTTCTTTTTATTCCTTAGTTTTGATTTATAAAGTCCTCAATGCAATGTTCAGTACTAACATGATTCAAGAATGTTCTAAATGGCCTGGAAATATTATGGCTATAAATTTTTATAACTTCTCTATGCATGTTGTCATTAGATCTATTAAGGAATACTTTATTTCCAAAATGTCTTCACAAGATTGCTTAAAAATGCCCTCTATTCATCATTAAATTCCCTCTTATAAAATATTCCACTAGTCTGGGATGCTAGACTTGCAAAGAAGGTTTAGAAAGACTCATCGGGGCTTTTTTTCAATATACTACATATATTTTATTATGAATATAAAAATACATACTATATATTTCATTATAAAAGTAAAAATGTTTATCTCTTAATCAGCATCTTTTTCTCGTTTGTTGTAACATTTGTTACACTCAGCAAGCATCCACAATAGTGATATATTTATAGGAAATATGCAGTATGCAGCCATTAAAAAAATACGGCACATATTCATGTGCTGATGCTACTCTCTAAGACGTAGTTGCATGAGGAGCCTAAGTGTGTATTGCATGGTTCTTACTGTGTAAATATGAAAATAAAAAAATATAAATAGATATGTGAGAATATGTATAAGTCTTTTTTTCTAGAAACCACCACAAGACTCTCTGGGGAGAGAAAGTGGAACGGGGAAAGGAAGGATTTCACTTCTTGTTTATCCATTTTTTGTACAATTTAAATTTTAATATTATTGTGCATTATTTTTTAAAGGACACTTCTTAGTTTTCTTCTCGGTGCTTACATTAAAAAACAAATGACATATGAAAGAAAAACATCCTTTCCTATATGAGGGCATCTAATCAATTCTATACAGAAGAGGCCTTGGAGCTGCAAGGGATAAAATTTCCTAGGTTTTCATAGGCGATGAAAGACTGATCCCAGCCAGGCTACCGGGGCCTCCTCGGGCTCTCCACCACCTCTCAGCATCCCTGGCTGAGAAGCAGACAGCAATGCTGCTTGGAGAATCAAGGGGCGAGGGCTCAGATTAAAAGATGTTATCAAATAGCTGATTGTTCCCGTAGAACTAAAAAAAAAAAAAAAAAAGTGTGTGGGGGAGTTAGCCAAATTCATAAATCCATTAAAAAAAAATATGCCAGAGGCTGGAAGCTAAAAGGAGTTAATCTGTTAACAAAAGAACAAAGATGGCGGTACCAACACGTAGACACTCATCACAGAGACCAGGACACGCAAATCAATGAAGATGCAAAGAATCATTTTAAATGACTGTATACATCAACCCCTGATTTAATGTACTCACTGTCATAAAATTATTTTAGACTTATGCGTAAGAGTTAGGATTTCCTATGTCACATTGGCTTGTGTTTACACTAGCTTGTTGGTACAATATTCACAGAATGTTGAAAAGGTACAATAAATATGAGACTATTATCTGTGCTATCTTAGAGAAGGGCAGAGAACGTAACTCTAGTTTCTGCATATTCCTAACCCTCAGTTTCTCATTTATAAAAATGGAAATCTGATGAAAGAATAAATGACCCCATGTGTATATATGATGACTGGGCAGTTAGATGCTCAGCAAATAATCATTTTCTCCCTTCCTCAAAAGTAAACTCATAGTCTAGTCTGTATTCTTGAGTTGGTCTTCAATGATTACTCTCAGCTTTTCATTACTATTCTGAGGCTAACCACTGGAGAGCACTTTAGAGTTTACAGTATATTGTCCCATCATCTTTTTCATGAAAGTATCTTTCAATGTGTTCCTTATTGTAGCAACTAGGACCATACCGTGTAGGTTTTCAGTGATTGTCATCTACATTTCTCCTCGGTAAATTATACCCTCTCTTCTCATAAATTTCTCCCCTCCACCCCAACCCTTAAGCGAACAATCTTCCTCCTTTCATCCCAAAGACTTATAATTAAGAGATGCTGTCCTATGCTAACCTCTCAACGATCTCTTACTAATCTCCTCTGAGACAAGCAAATCTTTTACTTGATGCTTCAAAGTGAAAAATCTCCACAGAGGAAAGGAAAAACCTGCATGAGTCTGTTAAAACCTAATATAGTTAGTTTGTCATCGTGCTATAACTTTTCCTGCCCAAGGTTCATTTTTGATGCAGCGAATCCTGAAGGGTAAGGCAATGGAATGGGAGGTTGGAGAAAAAAAGACAACATACAAGCAGGTTTATACAGAGGTGGTGGCAGCTACATGTTAGTTTTCTTAGGCAAAATAAAGTGTCAAGCCAGGTAAAGGGAAAATTAGTGTTTTACTCTGGGGTGTACCTCAGAGCTAAACCAAGACACACCAGAGGAAGCTGTGAGGTGAGCTTCTCATATGCTTAGCCCTCTTCTCTGACTAAGCTGAGAAATTGAGTACATTTTGGGCTTGCTTTCATATCCAAAAAATGGATATAATAGCTAGCTATCTTCCTATTAGATAAGATTATGGAATGAATCACTTCCCATTCTCAAAATTCATATGCTGACATCCTAACTGCTCCCTCCATTCCTCAGAATGTGACTATATTTGGAGAGAGGGTCTTTATAGAGAAAATTAAGATTAAATGAGGTCAATGGAATGGGCCCAAATCCAAAATGACTGATGTCTTTATAAGAAGAGATTAGGACACAGACATGCACTAAGGAAAGTCATATGGAGACACAGACAGAAGACAGACATGTACAAGCCAAGGAAAGTGACCTTGGAAGAAATCAACTCAGACTGCCAGCCTGCAGGACAGGAAATAAATTTCACCCAGTCTGTGGTCCTTGCTATGCCAGTCCTCGCAAAGGGATACGGTATCCAAATAGTAGCTAGAAAGTTTACACACACACACACATATTCAGGATCCAAGGATTCCCCCTCAAAAAAAGTCTCTACAACTAATAACCCAACAATAAACTGAATAAATCCCTAGAATGTACACTACAACACTCTGAGCACAGGTACCAACTACTATTGGTTGAATTATACTGGCAATGTCTTTAAAAGACATGGTACATAGAGATCACTGCATAGTATGAGACCCGATGACTGGAATGCACCCCCCCACCAAAAAAAAAAAAAACAACCAACAGCGTAATTTGACCAACTGACCAAGTCAGCCCTTTTCATCTTTGTACATGCAAATTCCAAGATCATTCCAACATAAACTGATGAAGTTGGTAGACTACTCTGAATCTTTATTTTTATCTATTTTAGACTTTAACCCCACTTCTTTCCAAAAACCTTTGTGATTGCTTAAAAATTTCAAAACACATTATGCAATCACAGTCGACATTCAAATGTTCATGTAAGAAAGAGAATAAACAGCTCTTCTATCTTCGTATCCAAGCAAAACAAGAAATGGCTTTCAACTCAAAAGAGGCTTGGAAGAAAAAGCTCTGAAAGTTATAGCTGAAACAAAGTAGAATAGCTATATCATCACCTTTCTAAAGGATTTTAAAGCCTGAATACACTATTTATGTTGGACAGGAAAGGCTCCTTAGAGTTCCTTAAAGTCTTAAAACTGAATAATGAATATAAAGCAACACAATGTATTAGGTTTCTATTTTCGGTTTTAAGAAAAGGTGGCATGGATCAAGATGCAAAGGGCCTGGACTGCATTTAAAAGTAAATAAAGTATACTTTGGCTATCTTGATAACAGACAAAGTATGTTTAACCACAGATAATTTTTACAAATTCATCTTAATTTTTGCTTTGTGTTTCCTTCCTTATAAAAATTTAGCACTAATCATCCTAACAACAACAACAACAACAACAACAACAACAACAAATGACACTATTTTAATTTTATTATGTGCTAGGTGATATGCTAAATGATTTGCATGCATTTCATCTTCACCCAAACCTACGGGATGGGTAGTATTTGGTGATTTTTGAATTTACCTTCATTAAGCACAATTAATGTATTACACTAGATTTGCAATATGGGTACTCCCAAAACCTGAGCTAAAATAAGAACAAAGCTATTAGGAATCAGTACATGAATCGAGATTAATTAATGAGATGTCTATAGAAGCAATTACCACAGAAGATGTTTCATAAATTTGACTAAAGAGAATGAGCTATGTCTATTCCTAAACCAAGGTGACTAAGAAATTATCTTGACACTCCTCCACCCCCAACTTGTTTTAATTTCATAATTTTTAATCAATCTTCTGTTGTAATTTAGACTTTGCTATTGGAAAAAGAATAAGTCTATCTGTCAGCTTCAACATCTGGTCTACCCAGGAGCTTTATTCCCCATGATAAATGCATAAATTGACATCTGGTCCTCATTGGTTGGTTATTAGGAATTGATGCTTTATCAAATCAGACAAAATCAAGTTCTGAGGCCCTAAATCAAGAATACTAGGTCCGAGACCATGGCGGTTGTAACCCCACACTCCGGGGTTTTGCTAGAGGAATCAATAAATTTCTCTGATATCTCTTCATTCTTTCTTTATCTTCCTATCTTCCAGTTTAAGACAATGTTAATTAAAGCCAGTAAACCTTTATAATAAAATGTTCATATAGGCAACAGTAAAAACCATCTAGTCCCTTCTAGAATCTACAGACTGATAAAATTTCAAAACATAAACATTTGGGGGGACATGTTACCTTTATTTTTTCTTTGCTAAGTCAGCGTTATTAAAAGCTAATCTATTCATAAAAGAGAATATTTACAGGGGGCAGAAAAGGAAAAACAATCTCATAATAGTAATTTTTTTTTTCAAATTAAGTGAATTTAGCTTTAAGGAAAACCTACTAGAGAGTGTTTATTTTTCTCACCTCAACAAAATTAACTGATCTAATTTAGTGACTTCATGAGCAAACTGGGACAAAGAAGAGTTGACCGCTTTGCCTAAGAGCACGCAGCATTACCTCAAACCTTGGTGCACTGCAATTTTCATCACACAGATCTGACTCTAAATCTTGTTCCACAGGAAAAGCTAAAATCCTGCTACAAAGGCAAGCCTTATATTTTTCCCCCTTATCGCGACGCCACCGTCACCACTGGGGTTGGTTTACAGTCTACACATATTTATGCTGAAATATCATCTTTTAGCGTTATTTCTGGCAGTGGTAGCGTAAAAAGATCAAAGTCCGATGAACAAGTGAGGTTTTGATAAACCACACAGCCTCCAGAGGACCTAATACACCCACAGCCACCCCCATAAATCAAATCTCCTCACTTTTCCTGGCGCGACAATCCT
Organism: Eidolon dupreanum; assembly: GCA_028627145.1. Classification (NCBI taxonomy): domain Eukaryota; kingdom Metazoa; phylum Chordata; class Mammalia; order Chiroptera; family Pteropodidae; genus Eidolon; species Eidolon dupreanum. The sequence continues at coordinate 3,123,885 of CM053515.1, forward strand.
GTGTTCCACTGATTTCAAACACTAGCCCATAAGAGGTCCAGTCATAAAGATAACTTTTGATTTCCTATTCACAATATACCATAGACAAGGAGCGGAAGAGTTTTGCTTTGTTTTTGGAATGATGAGAATATAGCTATTTAGTCAAGACCACTTCTTAGAAGTGGTGGGACTTCAAATGTGTTTTGGGCAAAGGAAGGCATCATGAACACAGAAATTTGAAATCCACTCAATAGTAAATGAGTAGAAAAGTAGTAAATGAGACCTCTGCATTCCACCCAATTATTTTAAACTATAGGACTATCAAAGAGATACTTTTTCATCCTTTAATTCCTTCTCTGCATAGCTGTCTCCTCTTTCTCTGTGAAATTTAGTTTGCTTCGGCATAAGCTCATAAGAAGAGAACTCAGCAGCACACTGGTAATATTTAGGACAGGCGAGGCCTTCACTAAAGGCACTGTAAAGGCCAGCGAAACTTCCTTTTTCTGGTTCTCATTAGACAGCTCACAGAGAATGACCTTGTCCTTTGCAATGTCAACCCTGTGGTCTTAGGCTGCTTTTTCTGGTTTTAGATCTCTGTCTACCCTCCTTTGTCCTGAAACATTTTTCCAACTACACAGAAATGACTTTCCTGTTGACATCTCAAAGGTCACTCTACAGAAGCTAAAGTTAGATTAAGCCATCCTTCAGGTATCATTATGGGATACTTATTTATCCCCATGGTCACCAATTTCGGAGAATCAGTGGACTCTCAAAGCTTAAAAAAAGTTCTTGCCACGATTTGGGAGAAAATGATTCATATTCAATTATTAATCTATCATATGCTGATAGGTTAATGACAACTTGCAATTATTATTACTGAACAAAGTAACGTCGTTTCTCCACTTGTTGAAGCAATAACTACTGTATTTTCTCTCCTAGTGCTAACTTGTTTCAGTTCTGTGAACTTTGCTAGGGTATATCAATTATCACTTACCATTAATAAGCAGAGAGCTATCGGATCCTGGATATGAATAGTTTAGACGACCTGAAGGTAAAAGAAGGCCGTTACTAAATTTATTTTTTTCATGGATGGTTTCAGCGTATTCAAAAACAAAACTGAACTGTTTTCATAGGTAAGGTATTTAAAAAGCTCTATTATGGGATAAAACTTTGTCGTGCTAGTGAACACAATGAGTCAGAGGACATATTGATCAGCATATTCACAAACATTCAAAAATGGGAAAGTTTGAAAGTGGAAAATAAAATGTCCCTCATATTGAACTATTCGCTCATTCTAATTTCCAAGTCCTTATCCAAAGTAATTTTCTTTAGACCATCATGTTCTCATACTAACTCATAATAACAATTTTCACATTTTTTTTACTCCATATATGTGATAAAATTTTTTTTCATGTGTACTTTTTTTTTTTTTTTTTTTTTTTGCTTTTTAGGAGTATGTAATTGGCAGTGATATTTTTCTATATGATTTGGAACAGAATTGCCAGGCTTATGCCTACACGTACAGACACGCTAAAGGGTTTAAATTTGTATTTGGGTGAATTAGCGCAGAAAAAAGTAAAACAGATCACTGTACTTTCGCATACCAGAAACTATCAAAACATACAGCAAAATGCCCAGAGCATAGCAGGCACTCAATAAACGCTGGGTTAGTTTCCTTTGAATTTTTAAGTGGTTCAAAATCTCATTTTGAACCTAAAACGGGCACCTGCGATGTCCACCAAAAAAGAATTTGTGAAGGTACTAAAATTTTTGGAGGATGCAACACTTTCTAAAAACTGGTAACCACAAATGAAGGGGGGAAATGGTGCTGGGATTTCTCCATTTATAAGGTGCACCATTTCCGTTTGGGAAGGATTTCTATATGTAAATTGAGGTATCTAGACAACATATTCTTACTGAACGCAAACCATGTACCTAATTCTACGCTGTAAATTATAAAAATCACTATGGCAACACGTTTACGTCTCCATATTCCACATGACCATCTACATGCGCCTTCATAAGAATGGTGGAAAACTCTCAACAGATTCTTGCTCACCTAAAGAACGGAGAGGGGAACTAGGCTGTGAGTTATCTATCATAGTTCAGCACTGTATAAATCCAGGTTGTGTAAGAATTTAAAACTGACTCAGATTACAAACATCCCATTAGGAAACAGTGGTCTAAGCCCCGACCCCACTGAACCAACTGTAGTAGACTCTCCAAGGCTATAGAAAAGTGGGTAAGCAGAGGTTCTCGAACGCCTTGAGGCTGGCAAAAGCCTTCCAAGATACCAGGTTAGAGTCGACATAGTTCCACTGAGCACTCTGGGAACTAGAGCTTACATGTGGTCCTATCAACCCAACTCTAGAAAGGCCTCGACTACCCTTCAATCCTTCAAAATCCTGTTTCTTTGAAATAGTCTCCACAGAAATGAACTCATGCCATGAAAAGAGAAATTTTTCTCTATTGCTAATAGCTTTACCTAATCCATATCCTAACCTGGAGTCTGATATGAAACAAAGTCTTAATCTCATAATTTTCCTATAATTTAACATCAAATACAAGGATTGTTTTTATTTTTATTGTTAACTGTTCACCTTAAAATTTCAGCTGGTTCCTATTTAGGGAGTGGAGGTAGGAATGGAGATGGGGAAGGAGGGGGTAAAAAAATAACTTTGTTATTTCGATTTCTTCCTAAACATTGGCTTCATTATTTAATGCTAATGCACACAGCCAAGTGTCCAAATCTACTGAACTCCATCTGAACTGTTTTAGTGACAAGCCCTGATCATATGACCTGTCACAAGTATATGTATTTTTTTTTAAAAGCATAGACCTCAGATGCTGGAACAAGAACATGACTTTAACTGTGAAAAACCTAGGAGGGGGCGAGTACTTTCTCTGAATCACTTAACTCAAAGTAGCAGCTGATTTTCTGTAATGGAACATAGCATACATTTTATGACTGTAAAACTCCCTAGTAAGTTAAGTAACAGAGCCCTCACACATACCATTTCTATTTGTCATAAACCATTTTTTAAAAAGGTGATGTCAGTCATACAGAAACAAAAATATTTAACTATATTAACTGAAGTCAAAAGGAAACTTTTTTTTTTTTAAACACATCTTCATATAGTCTAATACTTCTAATGCTAACATTCCCAGTGAAATCATGGCTGTTTCACATGAACTATATAGTCCCTCTTCTTTGATGCCAAGGATGGATGATTAACAATGAGAATTGAAAGACAAATTGCCAAACAAGCTGGCCCAGTTTAACCAGTTTAAATCAAGTTCCATCTCATCAGAAACTCACCTTTTGGGTATCTTTTAAGGAGAGAGAGAGAAGTATGTTTCAATTTGACAGGCATAAAAGTGCTCCTTAACTCAGTTCTCAGCGTGCCTCTGAGAACACCTCTTAAAGAGATCCCACCCCCCACTCCCTCCCAAGGTGACCTCTGGCATTTTTCTCTTCTTTAGACTCTTGAATACAGTAATTCTAGCCTTCAGCTAAGACAATAGGGCACTGAGGAATTGTTGGCGAGGTTCATGGTTTAACTCTGAAAAGTGATACTTGTTTTTTAATTTTCTGACCAGGTCTCATGAGCCCTGTCAAGCTAGAATCAATTTTGGCTTCTGAGTGGCACATATCTCTGTGACATTTTATTAATCAGTAATGCTTTCTACTTCAATTTTTTTTTACTTCAATTTTAAAATATAAGCAGTGACATTAAAAAAAATCTTTTTATTTTAAACTCTCTTAATGTATTCATAGCCTGTGTGCCCTATTCTTCTGTGAATTTTTTCTATAAGGAAAATATCTAGTCATCCATTCATGACATCTATCTTAGAGAACACGTATCACTTCCTTTGTGGAAATCTTCCAAAAGCCATGGGACTTTCAATTCTCCTACGAGCCTTTCTCCTTCCGCCTGTACCCACCCCTCCTTCCACTCCTGCTCTACAGTTCTGCTGCTCTGTGGATACCAACTTACACTAACATTTCTGAATTTTCCATTCTGCAGCTAAAGTACCCACAATCCCCTCCCTCATCTGAGATCGCGGCTCTTTTTCTTTCTTCCCCATGAAGGGTATTTTTCGAATCTTTATGTTTTTTCCAGATCCACCAATTTACAGGGCACAGTTCCCAAAAAAAGGAAACCCACCCCTCGCCTCCTCTTTCTTAGATAAACTCGCCAAATTTTATTTCTAGCTATGTTGCACCACTGGCTGACTTAGGTAACCATTTCGGCTACTGCCTAACTTACTCTGTCTCTCTTACATGACAGCCCCTTTTAAGAACTAGAGGTTGTTGTTGTTTGTTGTTTTACCTAGTACCTTGAGTTTCCTGTTTGGGCACCAGATAAGCATTCAGTAAGTTCATTCCATTGAACTTAAAACACCAGCATTTCACAAACGAATAAAGTGAAGTAAAATAAAAATAACTAATCTATCTAATTATCACTATAACCCAGTGTTTGTGGGTTTTGCTTTGTTGGTTTTTTTGATAACTCATCTATCTATAAACATAAGCTAGGTTTGGGCACATTTAGAATTGAATTCTTCAAGAGAGGAGGAGGGCATTAGGGTTTTAGGCTAGTGAACCTATTTGGTGAAGAAAATTCAATCTTTGAAGGCTCTTGGTATTGACTGTGTTATAAACATGAAGAACTACTGCCTGATCAGCAGTCTTAATCTTAAGGGACACCATGACAGGAAAGAAATTGCCTCCAGAGGCCGGCTGTGGCATTTGGAGCCAGAAGCCTGGCATACAACATGCAGAAGGCATAGACTATATTTGGTGACATGACTCAACCTTGCCAAATATAGGCAACTGATACAGTGGGACTCTGGAGAACTATGCTACCAAATTCTACAGCCCAGAAAAAAGCCACACTCCAACTAGGCAATTCTATGCTAGGCATTTGCAAGTTGGAGAGAACCAATATTTACCAACCCAACTAAGAAATGCTGGGGGAGGAAGTACTCAAAAGAACAGAATGTACTATCATATTCTTTTAAGACACGAAGTAAAATAATCTAGTCAATGAGATTAAAGGAGAAAAGACTGGAAGGAAATACTCTAATATATTAACAGTATATGTATGTATTACTTTCAAAATTATATAAAAAGATAAAAGTTGCTTTCTGAAAAGTAACCCAGATATTATTGCTACTGATAATTCAGCAGGAAATAATACAATAAATGCTGCCATTACGAAAACACAAATACCAAAAAATATCAGGTGCTCTACAGTGCTATTAGATTTCATGCTGTGACCTTCTCTTTTTCAGTCATGCCAGCATTGTTGGTGACATGCTATAGGCCAAGCAATGGCCATAGGAGATAACTTGATAACTCCACACACTGTCCAAAATATAGCCATGCAGTCCTATAAAGTGACTAGTAGTATGAAATTAGTCCTTTTATTGACTCACACTGTAACAATTTAGATACTCCAAGGAAAAAGAGGGGTCTTCAGTGGACATCATTAAAAATTTCTAATAGGAAAAGGATAAGTATGGGCTTAAGCCCATTTCTAAAGTAGATCAAAGATTTACACACACGACACACACGTATTTACACATCCACATGCATTCGCTGTTGTCATCTAACTAGAGGTGCTCCTGACATCTCTGCTCCTGCTAATTTTATTTAGTTCATATCTAAGTATGTCAAAGCCATTCCGCCATAATTTTTTCAAGGAGCAGCAAAGCACCACCTGCCTTTCTGCATCTATTTTTATCAGCAGTACCTGCGCCTTGTAGCAAGGTGGCACTGTGGAGACCTAGACGATGCATAGCAAAACTCAAGAAACGCATAATAAATTCAACTTTATGCTGATACAGATGCAGAACACATATCAGTATGAACTAATAAAAACGTGTTCCGTACGTTCTGCCGCTGAATGATATGAAGAGAACTATTTTTACAATTGATTCTATTGATCTAAGAATAATTCCCCAAACCAAACTCTATATAATCTCCTTCTACCTCCTGACCTATCTGTGATACAACAACTTCCGGTGAAGATGTCTGCATGCACTGTCACGGAGAAGGAACTGGTGGGACTGACATGAACCAGAGAGTCTTGTCCCCCTTCCTGAAAAGCCATTTAAATGAATAAACAGAGAGTTTAGGCCAAACGTAAACGAAATCGTCTCTGGGACAAAACTGGCTTTCAGTTAAAAAGCTGGGCCTTATAAAAATGAACCTCGCTCTCCAGGTTCATTTCTCTACACTTCCAGTCTCCCCACCCCCACCCCCACCCCCCCATTAGGAACTTCGGACATTCAGAATGACTGGTCCATTAACCTGTACTTCCGGCTTCCTCCCTCTCTTCTCCCACTATTTGCCACTCAAGCCCCCACCACTGTACCCAGGTAGCTTCTCTCTTAGGTCTCACTCCCATGGGATGTCTTCCCTACATCAAGCCATGTGCTCCATAGAACACTCCTGACACTCATCACACTGCATTGAAATTACCTATTTTTCAACCAGCTCTTGCTCCAGGACAATCAGATCTTCGAGGACAGATTTTGGGGTCTTACATCCCAGAGCTTGGGGCAGGGAGGGGTGCTCAATATAATAGCTGTTGAATGGATGAATGAGGCAAAGCCAGCGATTGGCAGTGACAAGGGTAGGGAGTCGGGCCAATGCCAACTGTGACCTAGGTCAAATTACTTAGCTTCTTTGAACCTCAGTAAAACAGGGAAATTTCCATTTACTTCACAAGGCTGTTATGAGAAATTCATGAGACAATTTTTGCAGAATATCCAGAAAAATCCCCAGGATAGAGTAGGTGCTCAATTAATATCAATTCCTTTCCCCTCCCCAACTATAAGGCAGAGATAACCAACAATTTTCCACTTGTGAGAGAGACAAAGAGGAAGGATTCCTTTTAGCCAAATAAGACCCAAACTGGAACCTTGGAGAAGGGAGTGGCCATCTGGGGGATTTTCAAGCTTCAGAGAAATGAGAGCTTGCTAGTGTTCTTGATTACAAACAGTGATATAATTCTTCTTTGGGGGAGAGAAGAGAAAAAAAAACCTAACTCCTTACTTTTATAATAGCCAACAAAGCAGCAAAAGTATTTTAGGAGATGAAAACTTTGAAAATTTTTCCTTTTAAAAAAGCCTGGAAGGATATTCTTTTTATACCAAAAGCTCGAATTTAATTTTTCAGTTGTGATTTGATAGATAAAAAGCAGACTGTAATAGGGGGACAAGAAAATAACATTTATCTATAAGATGAGGTCAGTGGGACAGGTTCCTACAGATTGTGGAAGGTTTCATATAAAAGAAGGATTGCTTAGACTATAACCCAGGGCAGGTGAGACATTGCGAGATCTCAAAGCATCTCCGAACTTCAGGCAGAAGGGAATGTCTAAAAGAGAGAAGGCAAAGAGCTGACCTAATTAAGGAATTCAAAAGATTCCTACTGCCAGTAAACCTAACAACAAAGCACAAAGCAGGGATGCTATTTTTATCCTTGTTCGAGGACTTCTGACTCTGGATGCTGCATTTAGAGGACACGGCAACAAGATAACTTGCCTTAAGAGGATGTTATGATACCAGTGATTAATGGCAATTTTTTAAGCTTTAAAAAAACTAAGCATTGTTTTTGTCCAAACGAAACCAACCAAAGTCAGTTTGAAAAAAAATAATAATAACATAACAGAAAGAAAAGTGGAAAACCAGCCAATAGGTAGTAGAAATGCTTTAAGTCATCTAGAAAAAAAAGCCAAGGCAGTGAATTAAAACTCTCCTACCTTGAAAAAAGGTTGATTAAAAGCAGCATGCTTCAAGAGGCACATTTTAAAAGAACCGGTGAATAAACATCTAGAATTGTAAAACTGGTCTCAGGGTAAAAATGATCTTGAGAAATGGCTCTCTGACTGACTTGAACATAAAAGATCAAGACAAACTCAAGAACTTTCTAGGGACCGTAAGCTAAGTTGTTTGCAAGTGATTAAGAACTTTAGAGAGAACAGAAATAAGCCGCTCTTAAAACTTGGTTCTCAAGTCCCAACCCCAAAAGGCAATCTGCAAAGTCACTAGCTGGCTTTCTACGTATATACCGATCATCCCCTCTCTAATCACTTATTTCAGATAAATGCTGTGACTGTACGGAACTTCAGTGAAGAATGCGCTGAAATTTCATACCTGATCTGATTTCACCATCAGTTATTTCTCAAAAGGTCCAGTTCCTATTTTCTCCATTGAGACTCAAGGCACTGAGTCTTCCTCTCATTTATTAGCTCTCAAAACTAAATTAACAACAGGCTGCTCAAAGGTAATTTTTAATTATTTAGAGAAGAAGCTGTATGAGGCCAGGATTCTTCGTGTTTTATTCCCTGATATATATCAACAGCCTAAAATAGTGCCTGGCACAGAATAGATGCCTGACAGGTATCTGTCGTGTGAATGGCCTCCCATAGCGTTAGACGTCACATATACACCGGAAGTGAAGGCGGGGTGGAGGTGGGGTGGGGAGGAAGAGCAGTGTGTCTGAATCACCTTGGCAACACACGTGCTTAAGGTTCATGACAGACCCGGTGAATCAGAATCGGGGACAAGAGTAAGCCAGCTTGGAAAAGTTTCCTCGGTGATTCTATTTTGACCTCCAGCCCCAGTAAGGCGCCGTCTATAAGACACCAGCTCGTGTGAGATCTGAACCTTTTACGGAAGATGATGATAGAATACAGATCTAAAATTCTGCACCCTGTCTCCTAAATAGAAATTAAGAAACTTTAATGCCTATTCTATCTAAAGCACGCCCAAACAAAAAGGTTTAAAATTCTTTTATACTTGTTTTCCTCTTAAATGCAAGACAATAAAATACCTAAGCTGCTGAACCAGAAGCCAGAGGCTGTGTGTTCCCATCTCGATCCGCTAGGTATAAGTTAGCTGATTGACTATAAAACTGTTGCAGCTCTCTGCACTTGGACTTCTTCAGCTGTAAAACTCACGTCAAAGGTTATTGTAAGGATCTAGTTAGCGATAACTCTCAGACAGGGCATAGAATAAAAGTCAGAAGTAAGTGCCCCTTTACTTGGAACTGCTTCCTATACAGAATATCCCGGTCTGTCTCAAAAAGGAAAAGTAAAGATCAGCATCAAATGTGTCCTTTGGTCTATTACTACCTAGTTCCTGGAATATACCCAAATGTGTACGGAACTGGGATGCAAGCGGAAGCTAAGACGTAAGACACTTCCATAAACCATGCGGCTTAAAGAAGGCTGGCTCCCCCTCTTCACAAGGGGATGGCGTTACCCAATCCCGCGGTGTACCCCTTCATCATATGGCTCCGCCTGCCCCCTGGCATTGGGCAAGATGTCGCCTAAAGAGTATTTCTAGTCCTTCCTCAAAGGGCAAAAAGACGGCTTCAGACGTCAGAGACAAAATTTCAAAATGCTATTTGGTGGAAATAATCTAGGATGGGGTAAGTGACTCCTCGCTCCTCTCTGTCCCCTCACTCTGCCCTCCGCCACCATTTTCTCTATTAAATGCCTTTTTATGTTACGTTCCCCTTGGTCATGGGGACCATGCTAGCAACTACTACTTTGACATCAATATTTCAGAGACGCTTTTGTCATGATAATGACGAAAGTCCCCAACCCCTCCTCCAGTGAAATCTATAAGTAAAACAACGACTACGACAAAACCTGGATAATAAAAGGCAACACCTTTGAATGTACTTTAATTGCATTACATCAGCATCCACGTGCTTTGGGGGATAATTGTGCATATACAAATGATGTATCTATTACCTAACTAGAACGCTTGGTCTTAATGGGTTCACAGACCCCATCAAACAATTCCCACGGCTGAAGAGGCTCGTGGTCCAAGCACTGAAAACGGACATGTTTCACGAGGCTAAGTTTAAACAACTGCTTCCTAAACATAATATTTTTTAGGCCTATTTCAAATAGAAAAGAGGCAAAGCCTTCACTTGGCCGACTCGACGTGACTGATTTTTTGGTTAGGTTCCTTTTACAAGCTATCCAATATTAAATCCTGTTCCACCTAGACTTGCATGAAATTCATATGCTACTTTCTGTCATTAAACTATCACAACCTTCAACTTTGTCACTTAGGAAGCGCATGCCAGAAACACTGTATGGAACTGCTAATGGTAATCAAAGGTCATGAAGTTCAAGCCCTCTGTTTACAGATGAGGAAACCAAGACCTAGAGAGAAGTGACTGACCCAAAGCCACGTAACTGCTAACAGCAGAGCCAGGTCTGAACACAATCCTAAATGCTTCTCTTTTTATTTATTACAATTTGGGAAAGTCTGTTATGAGCTAACAACTTCTAATCATTGACAATAAAGAGATCAAGTGGCTGATTTAATACTTAATTCACTATGCCAGACATTTATTATTTGGAATATTAGAGCCAGAAGTTTTATTTATTTAGTTAGTTTTTTTTTCCTACTTCAATTAATCGTGGCTGCTCTTCAGAATTCAGATTTGCACTTTATTGTTGATATTTCGAGAAATAAAAAAGGATCCTCTAATTGGCGGATTCCTCCTTCTCTTCCCTATGTATCAGATCAATTGGCCTCCAAAGAGATTACTGACTGCCTCCCCTTCAGAGTTCCACTAATGTTCTTCAATGACTGGTTACCAGGTAATACCAAGAATAAAACAAAGCCTTGCTTTTAGAATGCAGTGTACCGGTGAGGGATAAATTCAGAATCAGTCAATTAGACAAAATAATAAAGCCCATCTCGACATCTGACTCAAAAAGTAGTAACAGGTCTAAAACTAGTTAAAAAGTATTCCTTTTGCAAATTTTTACTGTTGAACAGCAATAAATTCACTGAGCTTTCTCTCTTTTCTTTTAACTGCCTAGTGAGGACAGAGGCAACTGGAGGGGAAAAAATAAGGAGGAGTGAGCAGAGAAATTCACAAATCAGGCATGGACAGAGGATCAAGGAATCAACTGCGTGCAATAGTCTGGTACAAATTCCATGTGTACCAGGAAGAAGTAATTTTGTGGCACAATTGAGCAACTGTTCCATCCTTCCCACTACTAAATTGAAAGCAAAGAGGATCTTGGATATTTTTATGACAGCTCTGCATCAGATGGCACTGTTTCCCCTCCCTCAAAGTCAGCAAATAACATATTCCAGGATTATAGAACAGGATCAAGGAAAGTCTTAAGATCTTCATGACAGCTCTGTACTGTATTACCCCATAATCAAAAGGGCTTTCATTATGCAGATATTAGTCTACAGGGCTGTTTTAGGAGCTGTCAGGAAATGAGACAGCAAGTCACCTCTATACAGAAATTATAACATAGAAGGAAAAAACAGAAAAATAATAAGTGACACTATCAAAAGGTACACACTACATTATTATTAATTTGGATATGGAGCATGAACAAAATGGAGCTCTCTCAATGACACGGACCGCCTTCTATTTTTGATACTGCAGGAGGTCCCTAATATTTAACACTGACAAACTGTTGACAAAGTCTGAAAACCGTACTACCCAATGTTGCTTGGATTCCATTGCTCAATGGAAAATAATATTATTACTATCCTTCCAAATAGTAATACGTATACTTATTAAGTTATATGTAATACTTAATGTAAAATGTAAAACATTACAGAAAAGGACTTGTAAATTTGCAACCTGGTTGCTGCTTGTCTTCTGATTTGTTATTTCTAAGTGTTAACTGTCACATATCATTCATTTCTTTACCAATCACTGCCCCGAATGTGTATTGATCAAAATTAAGTCACAACAGCCATAAAATGTTAACCTTAATACAATTGTAAAAAAAAAAAAAAAAAAGGATCTTTAAACTTTCTAATAATGTAAAACGCTTACTGCCACTTTCTCCCCTGACCCTTACCTGTCACCCAGGTAAAATCAGAGTTGCAACAATGTTTTAAGATGACCATTCAATTATCACAACCTCAAAATAAGACTCTGTGTGCTCAGCGTTCAGGATTAAGATCAAGGGACAGCTTAAGTAATCATGGACCTACATCATGGATGATATAATACAAATTCCCCCTTTGTGACAACTGCTTATATGATTTTCAGAACAAATAAAAATAAGGGTCAGTATTCTACCGCAACCACGTGGAGAGTAAAAGGCAGAGGATCGTTACTTCCTGCTTCCCAGGACGTGGTATGTAAATAAACTGGGCCGATGAGGGTCTGGACAAGGCACGAGAACATTCAGTGTGAGCCAAGTTGGTTTCAGTTCAGAAGCAAGTAAAGACTTCAGTCCAATACTGTGAGCACGGACATAGATCACATTTGGTTCTCCCAGGCATCTCCCTTTCCCTCCTCCCCTTAAAAAAAACCACACCAAACCAAACAAACAAAACCAACAGCAACAGCATCCCCCAATCTGAAAAAGTATAATCACACTGTTCCAAATGCTCGCTGGCGTCAACTCTGCCTACCCAGCACTGAGGAATCCAACGAATCCTGATCGACAGTAAGCCGGAAAGGAAAGAGTGGTTCAAAATTCAGAATACACCCTGTGCCTGTAATACAAAGAACACCAAGTCCTCTTCTTCCTCGCAAAGGAAGTTACCTCAACACAGAAGCCCAGGTCCCATCCTGCCGCACAGCTAAGCCAAGCCAGAGACAGAAAGACTGTTTGGGATGTTCCATTTCGGCAGCCGGGAAGGGAGCGTGCAGGAGGAGAGAAAACCGCATCCTTTACCAGCAGCCACTCGCAAAGTTCTTCATAGCCGCATTTAAACTGTATTCTCTGCTATGTACCTTACTCTATTACTCATATGGCTTCTAGAAGTAGGGCAATTTTCTACTCTTCAGAGACCTCGGCCGCTCCCCTGCTATGCTGCTTTGAATCACTTGGTATCATCCAAACAGAGCGAGCAAGAACCAGGCCAGTTCAGGAAGGCTCCATCCTGGGGCCCGGGGCAGCTGCCTGGCTGATTCTGAATCTTTAAGACCTGTAATATTTAAAGATCGCCGCAATTTGCCAGACATTTGACACCAAATAATGGTAATTGATTTGGAAGGAGATATTTGATTATGAATCCAAGTAAAATTAGCTGGTTTGCATTATCCATTTCTTCCACATGGCACTTGGTATCATGCTCCATTAAATGTCCCTTAAAGGAAGATGACCATCTCAGCCTTTGACAAGGTGACAGTGTGGGGGACAGAGTAGTTAGTTCATAGTAGTCTTTTCTCAAATCACCACGGGCAAGTGATTTAACTAGAAAAAGGTTAAATACTGTAAAAAATGATACCCGCCACCACCATTTGAAATAAATCATTTAAAAAATTATAGCAACAACTTATTTTAGTAAGATGTCCTTTTGCTTTTGAAAATTTTATGTACTCCAAATTCATATTCATAACTCAGTGATAAAAAAATTTCGTCTTATTTTCAGCAACTCCCATAGGTTTCTAGCATTATCTCAGTCCACATAAAGTCGGTATGTACTATCTAGTCAAAAACATCTGTATCAGTACGCAACATCTGTTCTTTAAAATAGAGTTACGTGACTGCAATTTGGAATATAGGAATATTAAGAGAATAGTGTATCAAAGGGAAATTTAAGGTTTCCTGTTAGTTATTTATGGTATCTTTTTAAAGTAGCACTAACTTCATTCTCCTACTGTAAAGATACAGAATTTAAATAACAGTCATAAAAGTGACGTAAAAGAATCTTACAGAAAATTAATAAACAGGCTTTGTGTGCTAAACTTTCAATGGAGTTTCATGACTTTCTTCTAGAGAGATTATTATAAATTGTTTTGCTTAGCAACAAAGAAAGGCACAGATGGAATCATTACTTGCCCACTCATTTATGCACTTGTTTCAAACAAACCCACAGCAATGAAAAATGGGGGGGGAGGGCCTCCAAATTTAATGTGTAAATAAATAAATAAAACAATAGCAGAAGTATGTTTAAATGCAAAGGTCACGATACCTTTGGCAATCAGGAATTAAATACGTAGCATTTTTGAAGTAGATCCAACTCTTAAATTCTTATTAAATAAATGCATGAAGTAAGAGAGGCAGCCTGTGTCACACACACCCCTTACTCACTCTACATATGTAATGGGTCTCTTGGGCACCCTGGGGATGTATAAAAGGTTGGCACTTTAAACAACTCACATTTCTCAATGCAATCATTACATCTAAGGTTCAAATTAAGTATTTAAAATGTCTGACGCTCAGAGGGATCAGGGTGGATGTGCTGAGTCCTCCCTTCCAAAAATTGAAAGCATGATACACTCTAAAACAATTTGAAAAGATTCCAGTTTCACAATATTCTGGGGGAAAGTAAAATAATAGTCTGACTCATAATTTCGTTAATTAATAGGTGAGGAACAACTATCATGTTTTGACAATGTAGATTGCCTTTGTTCTCTCAGTAATTTTGCTGTCTTACTTGGCTTTCTAGTGAAATGAAGCAAATTGGATATCAAATTATTTTCATGTATAGGACATAAAATAGTCAACCACTATTACAAAATTGTTGATTGTTCTACTCCGTCTACACCTGATAATTTTCAAATGCTATTTTTTATGTCTTTATTCCAGTACTGTCGCCCTCCATTCCCAACCTACCAACTTCTGTTTCTCGGGTGTATCTATATTCCTTCATTCCCTTCGCACATGGGAAAGATGAAAAGGTTCCTTAATTTTCAAAGGTCTCTCCTACTATACACTGAGTATAATACCACTTCGTGAATCTTTATTTCACTGTGTCCAACCTATGTTTCAGAAGGCTGGCAACAGATGTACTCACATGTGGTTTTAATCTAGTTCATGCTGCTCCATTTCGAAACAATAAGTACCAATTTCACAGGCAAGAAAAACGCAAATAACGGTAAGATACAATATTCCCCAAATAATCATCTGAGCATCTACACTAGTAAAAGATTTTTCTGTCCAGGTGAAGAAAATACTTGATAAGCCTAATAATGGAGCGAGGCGTAAGCTGCCACCTGGGAGATCAAAATTCAAAATTGGTCTGTAGCTCGGGCTCTTAGTTATGAGACTGGGTGTGCAGGAAAGAAAATGAAATTGATCTCTGGGGAAGGGCTTCTGTGGACTGTCACTAGCTTTGGTTATAGAGAAGGCAACACACAGTTTTGCAGATAAAAATAACATACAGACATGCCAGCTGATCAGAGAAATGACACAGAGATAATGACGCTGACCATTTGCCTCCCCTAAAGGTAATACCTCTGTATGTGGAGAAAATATTAGCCTTAAAATTCTTAGGAAAACTATATTTTTAAATACACTTAAAAAAAACTAATATAAATTATGAAATGAAAGCTAGGTACTCCTTTTGCACATTTGTTAAAATGTTAAAAACAAAAGAGGTTTCCAATAAGCCAGGTGCAATCAATAACACATTCATAAAGAAATTCAAAAACTATATTTGAAGGTTCCTAGGCATATTAAGCATTTTGCCATCTGTTGATGGCAAAAATAAAATTTTAAAACTCGCTACATGAAGGGAGATTTTTTTTGCCCAAAAAGAAAAAGTAAATTTAGTTTTCTGGTTTTTTTTTTAAATTTTAATAAGTAATATGGCCATACTAATTCATTCAACTTGTAGTTCTTGTAACAATTTTAGGCTTTATTATTTAAACACATACACACAGATTGCATTTCTATGAGAAACTGCAAATAAAAGATAAATATAAATGAGGTAGTTCTAATATATTTTATGAAAATATTTTTAAGATAAAATGAACCCAAATAGAGAATTTGCCTTCATATGATATGGAAACTTTTTAAAACAAATCTTGAATTCTTTTAATTGAATTTTTATATTTTTTTTTTCTGAGAGGCATATTATTCTCTACTAGAATTAATGATCATTTTGTTTTCCCTGTTTCTAAGAAAACAAAGCACATGCAGAGGCTATTTATTTTCAAAATGGATAGTCATGTTTTACATACTTATTTTAAAAGAACAATGTGTTATTTTTTAAAAAGATATTCAACTTTTATTATCACCTCGAAACAAAATCTCACAAAACAAGCAGAATCACTTAAAAGCAAGCATAGTTTTATGTCTAACTGCTATGCTGTATACCCAAAACTAATATAAAATAATACTAAATGTCATCTCTAATTGGAAAATAAAAATTAAAAAAGAAATAAAAAAGAAAAGAAAAAGAAAAAGTCATCTCCACTCCATGGATACCTATTAAAAAAAAAAAAAAAAAAGCAAGCAGAATGTTCCTTACAGCTATCTAATCAGAAGAGAATTTGATGAGAAATAAAGTGTTACCCTGAGCAAAACTACCTTTTGGTAGTCATAGACTATAGTGATATAAAGTTCAACACCTTGGTTAAAAAAGTATATATGTCAAATATAACCATAATCTGGCATTTTAGGACCATGAACTCATCTGTGAATTCTTCATTGATCTTTGAAGGAAAAAATGCACAAAGTCCATTTAATATAGTTAAGTCACCTTGGCACTTTAACTGGCTTTCTCATTTGATAAGCATGCAAACAGACTTAATACCTGTTTTGTAATAATCAAGACCATTTATTGAGTGGCTCCTACGAACTAGGCAGCATGCTGGGTTTTATAGATACGTCGTATCATTTAATCTTCACAAACTGTGGTGGCAGAATGGCAAAATAAATCCAGATCTGACTTCATGGCATTCTGCCACACTTTCTCTTATAAGATCACAATTTTACAAAATCTTTAAGTTCCCAGACTAGCCAATTAGATTGAATTTTCTCTGCCATCACACTTAACTTTTGGTTATCCCTGCAGCATCAGCATAAAGAAACTTAATTTAGGTAAAAATTGGTAAGAGGGAATTAAAAAGGGAATATAGAATAAAGGCAGAACTTTACACAAAAATTCAACAATAGGAGACAAGAAATAGACCTAAGAGAGATGTCCTGGCTCTATGTGGCAAACCAAGGAAAAGCTACTGTTAATCTTATCACAATAATGTGTGTAAGCTCTTCTACCTAACCTAAGTACTAGTTAGAGGCTTGCTTCTTAGAGCATCATATAATAAACTGTTTATATTTGCTGCTGTTTGAAAGCTGTTTTCTCTAGTGAAGAATAGGTACTTATCATGACAATGACTTCCAATTATTTACTATCCCTAGAATCTAGTATAGAAGAGGCTCTCCAAAAAAAAAAGTTGCTCAACACTAATACATTAAGAATAAATGAATTTCTTTTGACTATTTTTTTCTGCATTTTTAATTCTGAAATAATTATAGATTTACAGCAAGTTGCAAAAAGTGGTACAGAGAGATCTCATGTATCCTTTATCCAGTGTCCCTACACGGTAACACCTCATGTGATTAGAGGACAAAAGCAGGAAACTGACATAGGTACCATCCACAGGCCTTACTCACATTTCTCCTTTAGCTACTTTTTAAGGGTATACAGTTTTTCTGGTGCTAGAAAGGGCCTGAGACTCTCCTCATTTTTCGGATGAGACAGTGAGAAGAAGGGTCAAGGAGGCTGAAGGACTATCCGAAGTCAGAGGGTTAAGAAGTGGCAAACGTGAAGCAGATGTTCTCTGAGTGAGAGCTCACCTTTCCTCAGAAACAGCATGCATCCAATTAGTCATAAGAATCCATGACAAAATCAGTAAAGACCTTCAAAATAATCTTATTTCAAGTTGCCTCATCAGATGGATGCATATTTTTTCATATGTTATTTTTCATCTCTCCAGACTTCAAAAATGTTCCTCATTTTAAAATTTACCACTGTTCATTTGTTGAGAAATACTTAGTTTTGCTGCATCGGGGATAATGATAAACCAAACTCAAAGGAAAACTAGGCCAGGCTGGTCACCAATTGAAACAACAGGCTGTCTCGCCACCTTTGACCCCAGTGCAAGCTGTGTCTGACACAAAGCAGGCTCATAAACATTGAATGAATGAACGAATGAACAAATGGACAAATGAACGAACAACTTAAGTGGGATGACTAAATACACCAAACACCTTAAATTTAAAAAAAAAAAGTGCTTCCAAGTAAAATATAATTTTTATGCACAAAAATATTTTATGGGGTAGTTTTCACAAAATCAGAGTTGGAAGAGCCCTAGAAAACATCTAGTCTGGTCATTCTTTACCCTGGCTACACATGAGCATCAACAGAGACATTAAAAAATAACTTGCCAAGTTCTACCCACACATGGGATTGGCCCAGGCATCTTTTATTTTTAAAGCTCCCCATTAGAAATCCCTTATTGTAAGGGTGATTCTAAATTCCTCATTATAAAGATGAAGACAGTGAGGCCTACTCAAATTCAAATGTCTTATTCAAGATAACACAGGTAGTTAGTAATAGAATCGAAACTAGAATCCAAGTAGAAATAGCACTATTATTTTTCTTAACACAGGAAATATTTCGAGAACGAAACTACATTTGAACTTTGAAAGTGACGGCCATTTTTTAAAATGCAAACTTGGCCAAAAATCTGTAAACATTTGAACTCTTCCTAATATACAGTCACTGTCATTGGTGGAAAGACAGGTTTAAAGGCACCGAGCAATTTTTGCCTGAGATATATATGTAGATATATAAATATAGATAGATAGATAGATAGATATGTATCTATATCTATATCTATATCTATATCTATCTATCTATCTCTATCTATCTATCTATCTAGATACATATCTAGATAGATAGATAGATAGATATAAAAAGAGGGCTATGGTTCATGTCTATCTAGTTAACCGCCCACCCTAAGCAATTAGTACTCTCTCAGTTCTTTTAATTAATATGGTGGTGGGCTTACAGTGGATGTCTATCAAATATGTTGGCTTTTTAAACAAAAAGAGGTACATGCATAAAATTGATGGAACTGACTATATAACAAAATATGAATCTGTAATATTCGCCATATTGCTCACCAGGTTACAGAGATAACAAAAAATTTAACTTTGATTAAGATTAAATAGTTACGTTTTAAAAATTACCTTTCATCGAATCGTTTTCGGCTCTCATTATGTCAATGAGTGAACTCTCCAGGGAGTGCATGTCAAACGTCCTGGGGCGGTCCTGTAACACAAACAGCCACAGACCACTTTTAAAATAGCATTTAATTATAAAAGAGAACAATAAGCAGCCCGGATGGGACACAGATGAAGAAGCGGCAATTTTGCTCCTTCTCTGTATAAGGTACATTATCACTACATTTTAAACACTTACAAAACATCAAAACCACAAAAGTAAGTGCCTCGGGCTCAGCAAGGAGTAATTTGATTTCTAATAATAATTTCGATAATAACTAATAAAGGAGAAACAATGAAAACGATTTTATGTAGTTAAGAACATTCGATAAATGTAAAAATAAACTTCGTAATCTTCCTCTGCCACTTAAGATCACAGTACCGTGGCGAAGTTTTCCAAGCTGGTTCTAGCAGTTCCGACTGACATGGCATCTACACGTGCTATTCGCAAGAGTTATATCTCCCTACAAGCCAAGGTTTGGAAAGAGTCATCAAATGTTTTCAAGACCACTAAGTGGCACAGTATTCTTGATTTTGCTGTCATTAAAATTAAAGGGAAGAAAGGGCGTGGAGAACTCGGCTGCTCTACGGCCTGGCTCAACGAGATGCATTTCAGGAGTGGGTGAGGAATTTTAAAACGCACACCAACCCAGCTGCTCTGGCATTCTTCTGGATGAAAAGTGCTGGAGATAACTCAAATTAAAGTTCAACTTGATAAGTGAAAAGCGGGGTATGGGAGACATTTTCAGATTAAACACTGACAGGAGGCAGTAATACTATAGAACAAGGAAATTGATGAGCAGGATTTCACAACCTTTTCTTCAGTGATATTTTCTCTTGCATTATTTTTTAACTCAAAGATTTGGCTTTTTAAAAACATTCACCTTGTTTTACCCCCTTTTAGAAAAACTTTTGGGAATCTTTCCTTTCCTAGCTATCTTCTTAGGACCTCAAGGCTGGATGGAGCATGTCCTTCATTCAGAGAGTGTTTTTTGATCAACCTGCTGTTTCTCCTCTGTCCTTCCATAATACTGCTCACCCAGTACTATTATTATATCTCCCTGAAGTAGGGGCCACGCCTCCTGACCCCACCCCACCACATAGTCAATGATGTTCATGGAGTGAATTCCTTTATGATACAAACTTTTTTTTTTAACTCTGCAATTTGAGGAGCCCAAGCACAGTTCTATTTGGATATAATCTAATCGTTTAAGTAGAAAGTATCACGGATATTATTATATCAGGCTATTCTGCTCTGCTCTAAGCTAGTATGACTCATTCCATAATATCTCTCTTTCCCACTTTTCCTCCTAATTCTTTCCTCGTTATCCTAAGCTTCTCAACGTGGTCCACGGAGTTTCTAAGGGTTAGTGTTCACAAAAGGGAGAGACCGTCCTGATTTTATCCTTTCTCATCTCAAGCACTGAATTCAATCAAAACACCTTTTGCATATTCTTTTGGAATTAAAGGTGTTCTTTTGGAAGCAAAGTGGATTTGAGACATTATCTGAGAAAGAAGTTAATACAAAGTTCCACCATCTCATTCGAAGGTAGCTGATTTAACCTTTATTTTCAGCAATCTGTGAACCACACCCATAACCAGGCCCATCCACTATCTTCCATCTCTGGTACAAAACCAGTTTTGGAAGCAATCATTGTCAGAGTCAGCTTGTATGCCTGTGTCCTCTGACTGTCTGCTTCCCAAGGGCAGGAAGTATTCTTATATCAAATGTTCCTGATGTGTATAACTCCAAGGGTTATTTTCAACTTCTCGGCCTGATGTGACAGGAACTCCCTAGCAGATGATTGCTGTTTCATATTACTGTTTTCTATGTGTGTCGTGACGTGAGACAGGTTGAGAGGCCTTGTCCTACATTTCTGTGTCACCATGCCTGACGCAGGACCTGGCAGGTAGAAATCATGTATGTTTGCTAAATCATTGAATGAATTCCTTCGAGTTATTTTTCAATGTTTAAGATAGTTCTCTCTCCTACTCCCTTATCTTAAAGTCTGTTTTTACATTTCCCTTTTCCCCTTTCTTTTGCCAAAATAACTGCAATCAGGAGGAGGGGGACTCAGTCTTTTTTTTTTTTTTTTTTTTAATGAAACTAAAGCAATAGCAATCTTGCAAATTTCCAGAACTTGGATTTTGCCAATCACTGAGTGACAAGAACACCAGAGAACCAGCAGATAAAGAATATTACACAGGGATTTTTGGTTTGCTTTATGACAGCTACTTTCAGTAAGTAAAGAAGCCTACCTTTTGCCTATGAGTTGCTAAAATTGGTACAGAAATTTAACAAAGTTATTTCATACCCCCCAACCCCAGGGCCTTACTTAAAACAAATATTTCTGCTAAAATAACAACTGCTGACTTCTAATAGGGGGAGTATATTAACACTACAATCCTAAATGAAATTTAAAATTTTCAGTAATGCTTTATGGAATTAAA
The DNA here is from genome assembly GCA_028627145.1 of Eidolon dupreanum. NCBI lineage: Eukaryota > Metazoa > Chordata > Mammalia > Chiroptera > Pteropodidae > Eidolon > Eidolon dupreanum. Next base: position 3,145,304 of record CM053515.1, read on the forward strand.
AGAAAAAAAAAAACCTTTCTATCCTTTTTACACTTATTTAACTTCCAAAGAAAGTCAGTGCTTTGCTTTCATTTGTCATGATTTCATAAAAGGGTGACAAATAAATACCAACATATAAACTCTGATCAGCTGGTATCGATCTGAGATGCCATGTGTTCAGAAGGATTTTCAGGCTCTGTATGGATTCAGAAGGAAACAGGGTCTTGGCAGATTGCTGTTGGCTACTAAGAACAGGGTACAGGATCCAACGGCACAGGTGCCATGTGCTGGCCAACCCTGGCCTAATATGTACTACTCCTCACAACTCGAACTTATTAGCAGTTGGGATTATTATAAGCTACTTTACATTTGTATAACTATTCATGATGCTTTGGAAATTCAAAGAGTTCAAAAGCCACATATTTTGTCAAATAAACATTCTGTTCTCAGAGAGAGTCTAAAAAGTTTACCATTTCTAATTTACTCCATCTCACTGATCTTTTCAGTTCATTTGTAACCTCTAATTTAAAAAAAAAATTAAAATGTAAGTGTCTGTGCCATTAGGAAGTAGGTGGCGTAGACGCGAATAAATAAATAAACCCAAGGAATAAGAACGGCATGAAGCTGGTTGTCTTACCCAACAATGAAAGTGTCAAATCAAGAGTGTTTTGATTTCCATGGTTCATTCTTCGATTTTGCCATTTTTGATTGTTCACTGGGCCGAGTATTGTAACCACTGATCTACTTTCTAGGATCCATTTCCCGGAAAGTAAACTAACTATAAAATAGAAGCCTTGTTAAGTGACAGCTCTTCTTGACTGAACTTGAGCTGATGACCAAAACACGAACATCAACATAAATCAGTGGAATGGACATTAAATACCAAGAGGCCCTAACTTCGCCACTGACATGTCATGTGAACTTGGGCACTTTCATCCTTTAGACCTCTTTCTTGATATGAAAAAGGAAAGAGCTTGATTAGATCTCTAATGCCCTTTTCGTAGCTCCAAAATATATTTGTATTCTAGCCTTCCGATGTCCTTATTTTGTGCTCTTTCAGAATTTACAGTTTAAATTACAATGATGGCAGGAACCAAAAATGTGAACGAGAATGACTAATCACTTTGTGCCCACAAAAAGGTTGGGGTTGATGGCAGATTAATGCAAAATAACAAGCTTTTAAAGAATCCACTTAAAACAATTCATCGAAGGGGGATGTCCTGATTTCAGGGGGAAAAAAATGGTCAAAGAATCTATTATAAAACAAAAAACACCGACAACTGTATTTGCTCCAACCCACCACCGCCAGTTTCTCTTGGAAGCCTACAGAGAGAAAAGGTAGAAAAGCAGAACTAAACTACCCTTTACTGAACATCTACTGAGTACTTCCATTATTCCAGGTACTTTATTAATACTACCTTAATTAATCCTCGAACCGCCTTATAAATTAGATTGTATTATTCTCGTTTTAATGATAAAAACTAAGACTAAGGTAAAGTCAGGGTTTACTGCACAGATCACTGCATAGTTCAGCAGCTTAGTCAGGAGTCAAGGCCAAGTCTCACTCCAAAGTAGGCAATGCTTCCTTAGGTAAGGTAACCATCTTGGCAGTCAAAGGATCACACTAATTAAGGCACACATGTACATAAAGAGACACCCTGCTGTCAAGTTCCACGGTGCAGGAATGTGCTGACTAGGGCCCAGAAAACAGTAGGCACTCAAATATTACTCAATAAACGAAAGAAAGAACAAAATGCATGTATAAAAGTAGGATGATATCAAAGATACTAAAAACATAAGAAAAGAAAGAGAAGTTTTATCTTCCTTCTCTCTGTTGAGATGACAGATAGATATGGTACAAAAATAAGAGACCTATCACAAATGTATCTCTAGGTTATCTACCGCCAACCAGGGGTAGAGTGGTACTAATAGTAATAATACTACTACTATTAATGGTAATATCAGCAGCTAACATTTATCTAGCTTAATGCTTTACATGTCTAATCTTAGTTATTACAAAAATCCTATACAATTAGGTATTTTCAGTTACTATCCCATTTCACAGATGAAGAAACTGAAGCATAATGATCAATAACTTTAATATTAGGTAACTGGAGAAGAACGAATTGGAAGGAGGAACCAGGACTTCTGACTCTAGAACATGTGAGATTAATAATCATGAATGGAAATAGAAGAGCAATTATATTCAAGTCTTAGAAAAACAAACTTGATTACAATGCCTGGACCTCGTTTTACTTGGTAATCTTAATTGTTATATTTAACATATTGAGTTGCATGTCATTTTCCGATTGGTTTCAGTTTCTGTCAACTCCATAGAACAATGTCTAAAAGAAAAATCTTAGAAGTCGCCATGAAAATCAAAGCCGATAAAAAGAACTTTCCAAAAGAAACAAATCGGTATTTCAAAAAGCAGGACCTGTCCTTTTATTACACACCTGAATGGTCCCAACTGTCATGGCAATGTAAGAGAACTGCCATCGGCATGTAACTGATGACACGACACGGCTTTTCATAACATTCCAGAGCAGCCACAAGAAGCACATGAACTTCTTGGTCTATTATTATCAGAAAGAACTAGATCGCAATGAAGCCGGAAACCGAAATCATTTGAGGTTTCGGTGGGGGTTTTTGTTGTTGTTCAAGTTCAGGTGGATAATTTAAGCCAGTGTTCTTCACATTTAAAAGTCCATCGAAATCATCCGGAGGTTTTGTCAAAACATGGGTTACAGGGTCCCACCCCCAAAGTTCTTCTTTTGGGAGCTATGGGTAGGGTCCAAGAATTCACATTTCTAACCAATTTTCAAATGAAGCCAAGAATTGAGTTTTGAGGGCCACGGAGTTAAGCAATTTCATTCAACAGCTTAACTACTTTAGGTGCTTGGGGGCGTGATTTGTAGCTTACATCCTGGTTGACCGGCCATGACACAGCCCAGCTTAAAAATTCTACATCAACCATTTTAAGGTTTCCTTATAAAAGGAAGCGCTTTGTTCTCAAAGCCCAAAACAGAGCACTCTGTTCCAAGCTCTAAAAAAAATTACAATCAAGTTCAATTTCAACAAACCAACCACCATGACGACTCTATGATTGGTTCTTGTCCTTTTATGCTTGAATTAATATATTTTAGCATTACTAGGCTGGGTCTAAAAGCCAAATATAATTAATTGGATGTAACCACATTATTAAGAACCAAAGCCAAAATTCAGCCTCTCCCTTTACTCGTTCTCTTTCTATAAAAACAGATGTTATTGTGATGGTCACTTCTCAGACTGCTGTGTGTCTGTATCAGTCTATGGAAGTTTTTCTTTCTGCCTTAAATTTTCTCTGGTGAAGAAGGGCAAGGAAAATATTTAGTTTTGAAAGTAAAGTCTATGCCAGTGTGTCAAACAGGTGCCAAAATGAACAGAAAGTGTCAGATGCTGGTAGAACCCATAGTTAATTGTAGGAAACTATGAGACTTTTAATCAAAGATTTTCCAAAATGTAAATATTCTTCTTGGATTAAGTATTTAAGCCGGTAGACATCGAAAGTTAACTATACAGTCAGCTTTCAAGATTCACTTCCAGATAACCCGCACATCCTTCAGCAGGCACGAGTCCCTTTTTTTCCCCATGTCCCCCTAGCATGCTGACTGACACCCCGTGATTCTGACAAGCTCTCTTACTGCTATTTTCCCACTGGACTGCAAGCTCCACTCACCTCACAGATTTTAGCATGCATGTAGCACACAATGAGTCCATCACCATCATCACCGCCAATATGAAAGTGACTAACATATTCCTCCCAGCTCTGTGCATCTTATTTACATAAATTAGTTGCTCACAATCATCGTGTGAAGTGGGTCCTATTATCACCCCCATTTTAGGCAAATGAAACTATAAGAAGTTAACTAATGGCCCTAAAAGTCACACAGTAAGCAGTAGGGTCTGACTTCAGAGAAGCTCAGACAAATGGTCCATTTAAATGAGTCTTGTCATGACCTAGAAATTTCAATCGATTAACACCTGCAAGGCACGAATCCTTCACTGTACACAGGGCCTAGATTCAGAGAACAGCTATCAGAGGTTAAAGTCAGAAGCAGGTATCTGCATGGTTAGTGGCATCTTGTATTCAGTCTTCAGTCAGTACTTTTTCATTATGACCATTTTATAAAGCGGGCAAAGAGTCTTACAGATCTGAAGCTATCAAGTGCCACCTACAAGAATAATAAACTCTAGCCAATGAATGGATGTCTTCGGTGTGTTACCCTGATTAGATCTATAGCTCCATTCGCTCCACGTGAATCGGCAAATCAGATCTCTCTAAAAAGCCTTTGAGAAAATTTTCTCTGATTCCACTTCACTAAATAAACCAAACTCACTTGAAGCATTAGAAATCCTTAAAGTGGTAAACATTTGTCACCACTTCATTCTGTTGGGGAAAAAAAAAAAAAACCAACTGGTATTCTAGGCTTGATTACTCAGTTCCTGGATCAATAGACCTCTTCTTCTTCTTGACATTTTCTTTGTTCTCACCTTGCCCAGCACAGAGAAAGAATTAAAATATATTCCAAGACCTAAATTCAAATCACCACTTACTAGACAAATGATCTTGACACCAGCAGTATCTCTGAACCTTGATTTTATCAACAAAATGAGGATAACACCTCCCTTAAAAATCTGGGTGGGGAGAAATGAGATAAAGTACGTGACAATCTGTGCACAATACCTGGTAGCTAGTAGACCCTTTCAAGAAATATCCCCTCTGCCCCTTTTCCGGTGCTATACAAAAGAGTCTAAAACTAACATTTTAAATTAGATATTGTTTATATCTGAATAATTCAGCTGTTCTGTGATATTTCCCATAGCCCATTTTCACAGAGATCATCAAAATGAACCAGAATCTATTAACCCCAAAATATTAGTATATGATTTCTCCTATGTAATAAGCTATTCAGGGCAAGAGGTCATTAAATGAAGTAGGTCAATACTCTGAAAATTCATCCGTAAGGAATGAAGACATGAAGACCCTTCTGGCCTTTGCTCTGTCTTTGGGGGCTTACTGGCTGTCACAGCTCTTCTGCTCCAAGTCTCCTGGGCTGATCAGGGTCCAGAGGCAGCAGGGAGAATGGTCACCCAAACGCACATTCTTAATTCCTAAACTGAGGCTTATGTCCTGTAACCCATGACATCTCTTCTCTGTCATGAGCCTTGACAGCAATTGTCAAAACACAGCATGTGCCCAGCGTCAGGCTTCCTGGGCCCTCACAGCTCCCACCCCGTCACCCTTAGCTCCCCTGAGTCTCCTGGGCAGCCTGCATCTCTCAACACTCAGGCACAAAGCAAGAGGTCACCAGGCTGTACCCTTCATGAGGAGAAGGAGCACGTTTGTCTTGGTCTCGTACTCCCAGCCACGGGCCACTGAAAGCAAGCATCAGATGTTTGTGGGTTTAAAGAGAGCAAGAGATGAAAGAGAGAAATGCAGTCCAAAGGCCCGCAAAAGACCTCAAACCTCCAAATTCCTCCTAAAAAACAAAAACAGACCAAAAAAAACCCAAAAAACTTTCAGTCCTGCCCTGTTCTACCTTCTTTTGGGGGTCCCTCCCACAAGCCCACAGAAGACTGAACCTGGGGGAAGGCTGACACGCAGAGAGGAAAACTGGCCCATCTCCTCCTCAAATTTGGGTCACCAGCTGATATTTCAATGTTTTTTTTTGCTGGATCTTTTTTTTTTTTTTTTTTTTTTGGATGGCCATATGACTACCAGCATCCTTCTCCACGCAGAAGCGGGGACAGGAGGCTAGTAGTGGTTTCCTTAAAGATTGCCACCAGGTTGAGTCACGGTGACACAGGCTGAGCAGGTGCGACAGAAATGTAGGCCTTGCTTCAGTTTCTCACTGTTTCTCTTTCAAAAACAATAAGAAAAAACTTGTTTATGTTTTGAAGGGGGGAAAAGGCTCCTATCTTTTAGAGACATGTATTAAACTCTTTACAGACGAAAGGATGTAATAGCTGAGAAGTATTTCGAAATCACAAGAAAGGGGGAGAGAGGATTAGGACAGATGAAAGAGGATTGTCCCAAAGCTGACCACAGTTGAAGCCAGGTGACATGTACATAGAGGTTCGTTATGTTATTCTGTCTACTGATAAATATGTTTAAATTTTTCCATAAAAAGAAATTTAAAAGACATGGGGGGAATTTTTTACTGAAAGAGGAAAAAAAAAAAAACAGTTGGTCACTAAATTTCTCAGCAGTGTTCAAGACAGTATTATTTCACTACAGTGATTTTATTTTTAAAAATTATAGCTCAGTTTATAAAATTCATCTTTAAAATTAAGCTTACATTAGCATGTACCGGTTATACAATGGTTTTTACATTTGAAGAAACTGTGCTATTTGGAAGATTTCGAATTAATATTATTATTTGGTGATGTGCTTTCTTATAACAACAAAATCTTTCTGTAACTAAAGATTAGATATATTCATTTCATCCTCAAAAAGACCAGACAAAAGAAACGAGAAGATGAAGGATGAGGAAGGATGAGGAAGGTTGAGTAACTTGTCCTGCAGGTAACATATCTAGTAAGGGGCAGAGCCATATTTGAAACCCAGATCTGACTTCCATACCATAATCAGGAGATTTTTCTGAATAAAAATGTTCTTATATTGAGTTTTGTTTTGTTGTTTTGTTTAAGGTTCTTACAGACAGTAAGATGACAGCAGCTATTTTACTGACTAGCACTAGGTACATTCCTCACAAACAACTGGAAGAACTATTAAAAGTATGTTATATAACATTTAAATATAAATGTGGCTATATCCTGTATAATACTGAGGGATTAACTATAGCCTAATCTAGATGTATAAAATAACAACAATTGGGATATATCTGGTAAATATTCAGCAAAGTGAAATTGCTCAATCTAATTACAATATGAAAAGTACTTGCATGGCTTAAGGCTTTATATTTTAATAATTCAGTTTGTAACCAGGAGAGATAATCTGTAAGTGGCTGATGGAGTTTTTCTTTGACACGTGATGGGGCCTGCATTCTGCTACCCCTAGTTAAAGTCTGCCTTTTGTGGCACCATTTTGTCACCAAACTTAAATAAGCACATCTGTGTACAAGGTAGTTTGTACGAGTGTGTATTTTTGTGACCATTAATAAAATATTTAGAAATGCCATTTACACGTTTTTGTTATACCTAAGGTTGGCATCTGTTATTTTGCCTTAAAGTTTAAACAGCTCATAGATTAAAATAAAATGAAACTATTTGGGCTAGTTGTTAATTTGTTTATAATGAAAAAAAAATACATGGTATCAAAGATTATGGTACAGATTGGAAATACGTTACACAAAACAAAACAATTTTTATGAGATATCGAGTTCTATGCCTAGACTATAACATAGCAGGTGCTCAATAAATATTGATAAATTAGTGATAAGTTAATTAAAATATGAAAAACAAAACTCAATTCCAGGATAAAAGCTAATTCAAATCTATGGTACCTTTTCCTGTCTGAGTCAAAAAAAAAAAATCACAAATTCTCCATTAAAATATGATCTCCTTTAATATACGCAAATGTTCTAAATTTCTGAAAATAACTATAGGCAAAATCTTTCAAAATACTGAAAGATTCAGGTTACCAATGCTAATAAAGTTTAGGTATACAAACAACCTAAATTTCTTTTCAAGAAAAGTAATGTTTCTGCTAAACGTTTTATATGTCCTGGCTTGTATATAGCTTGTTTAAACAGAGGACTCAGGGAAGTATAGCATGTATAATAAGCTAAGCAATACTAAGGACTGTTCAAACCTGCAGATGCTCAAGCTATATTTATATTAATTTCATGATTTTACTCAATATTAGAGATATGTATTTTAAATTTTAAAAAAAGTAAGCTACCTAATATGGCCACATACTTAAGGTACCTCACAATAACCCTTCACTGTTAGGTATTATTATCTTGATGAAGTACTTTCTTCCTGAATTTAAGCAATTTGCTCAAGGTCACACGGCTAATTAGAGTTCAGAGTCAAACTTAAGTCTGGATCCAGAGCCTTCACTCTACTACATTTCTAGGCTTAAAAATAGCATTTCTCAGTAATTATTCAAGTTTCACCTTCAGAAACTGATTAAAAAGAGGATCTACACCTTTATCTTTCTATCTACTAAGAATTTTCTGAAAACCTGAAATTGGAACTCCTTCTGTTTCGAGAATATAAAATGTTATGAGAATCTACACGAAATCTGGAATTAAAAAATTATATATTGCTATAAATTTATCATGGTAAAATATACCTTAGTTTCTATAAGAACAATTTTCTTCGAACAATTAAATATAAAATGAGTTTTGTCTGGAAAAATTAAAATGAATGCTCAGGTTTTGGGGCTCCTTGCCTTAAAGATAAACACATTATACACCTTATCTTGTCTGCTATGGGACTGAAAACTGAGACCCAATAGAGTGCTGAAAAAAATATGCCAATGAATCTTCAAGCTTATTTTCCTTATAGCAAGATAAAGTCATAAGAAAAATCAATTTAGACTCTAAGAGTCGAACTAGGCATATGTGAACTTTAAGACGACTTTTCCATTTCTTTCTCGTGAACACCAAAAGGATTATTCTCAAGAGCATAAATTCATACACTAAGCGAGGAGCATCTTTCTAGTTGCAACTAGCAATGACTACATTCACTAGACGTGCAATAAACAGGGTTTTCCTAAAAGATACTAGATATTCGATGGCTTCTCTAAAGACAACAAAAAAAAAATAATCAAAAAACTCTATCCTGCCCAAATTCTATTCCATCAGAAAAACAATTAAACCTAGTTAAAAGTCTTTCGACTAAAAAGTATAAAATTGTATCTTGAAGGCTTTTCCCAAAGTTTTTCCAGTATCTCAATTTTGCTGGAGCCAGAGCCGCCCAATCTACTTTACAGTTAAAAAATTAGTCTCCCCTCTTCTAATATAAATAAATTCAAAGTCAGTGACAAGTTTCCTATGCAAAGATCCCTCTTGGGACCATATTAAAAGACAAAAAAAAAAGAAATGAAATGAGATTTCACTTTAGACAATTTAATAATTCGCCGTGACTTTCAGAACTGAAGCAATGCAGTAAACTTTGTTTTCAAATATGACATATAGAATTTTAAGGATCAATAAACTGACAACACAAGGAGAGTTATTAAAGTGACATGAATTATTTGCCTGGTTAAGACAGCTTAAATCCAGGGTGACTGTGTCTAAACAGCATATGATCTCTAAGTCCTAAAATGTCTCCCTATTAATCAAATTTTAGTTCTTGTCTCAGATTTGTCCCTTTTTCCTGTCAACTTCCTGGTTCTTAAATAATGGAGGTGGGAGCCCAACTGAGTTGAAGATAAGAGAGAATCCGAATATACACTGCACAATTACCCTTCACTTTGCTATAAACACAGAAGATCTAGGCGCCCCTCCAAAAAAGCATAACATAATTATTCAAACATAATTATTGGCAGGTGTCCCAATATATTATTTGGTTTGGACATCAGAATTCCAGGATGTGCTTGACAGGACAAGAAGGATTTCCCCCCCTTAATGTAAAGGTCAAATCATGCCTTTAGTCACGTGAATATTTCTTCATTTTGAAATTGGGACAATAAAACCAAACCTCAGAGGGCTGTGAAATCCTACATAGGAAGTAGGATAACACTTGCATGAAGGCACTAGCTCAGGGCCTGGTATGTACTAAAAACAGAAAAAAAAATGCTGACCTGAATACTATCTCAGTTTGACATTTGAAAGTTAATAATATATTCTATTATTTTCCACTTTCAAATGTTATCTGTAATCAGCTTTTGATCATCGTGTATCAGTTATTCACTGTAAAATATTTCCTCTCATCTTACATGCCTCTGGGAGGCACTCCCCACCATCCATCCCACCTGTATTATGTCTTTGTGAAGGGGCGCTGCCATATAATGGTTAAGAATCAAATCTTGTGTGTGACTAGTAATAATAATTTCTACCTCATATGATTGCTGAATGAATTAAATGAGTAAATACATGTAACATACTTAGAATATCGTACATATGTCAGCTATTATTGAATATATATTAGTTTTATCTGAAAACTAAATTTGAGGCATGTCATCTGAATTCACATAATGAAAACTTTAAGCTAATCAAAAATAACTTAGAAACAAATTTTAATACACACAAAAAAAATCCCCAAATATAATGCCCTGTCAAATCAATTATTTAGAGGATTGTTCACATATCTGGAAATTTTGCTTTGCTCTGTAAATATTGATAAGAGGTTAAGACTGGCCAAAATAACTAGTTAAAAGTGTTATCATTAATTTTAATTCACTGTATATACCCAAACCTGCATTAAACAAAGGGAAAAACCACTCTGATTCATTTCAAATTAAAATAGACATTGCTCAGTATTAGTTACACTTCAGGTAAATTATTTCTTTTTTAATAGAACACCATGCTGGTCTTTGACTGGATACCAATATTAAAATGAAGCTGCATAAGCCCTATCTTATAATTTCTATGGTAAATTTCAAGACCTCTCTTATACCTAAGGATTTTTTTCTAATAGCAATTGAAATTGAATTACTAATATCTATAAAATTTCTTTCCTAAAATTAATAGTACTCAAGGTAATACATTTAAATAAAATAACAGTTTTTTTTTTTAAGAGTGGATTTTGACAGCAGTAGTTTGAATTTCACAGTAGCTTGCTTTAGGATCAAAACAAACTTAGGAATTACTTAGGTCAACCCCAACTTTTTATGAAGAAATGGAGTCCCCTCAATGCTTTGACACTGATAGGGCCAAGACCACATCGTCTCCTGGCTCCCAGTCAAGTCAATGTTCCTTCAAGTTTTTTCATATAAAATTTAAATATCAACTAAAAACTTTTTTGTGCCAAAAAATTAATTCAAAAGAATAATTGTTAACACACACACACACACACACACACACACACACACAGAACTGCATTCGTGTAAGTAAGCAACACAGCGGTCAGTTAACTAACTTCTTATATTTTCAAAACCGAAGTAGGATTTCTTGTCATAAAGATTTTTTTCAAATCACTTTTTTTTATTGTAAGTTCCAAATCACCCAATGCTAGCGCCTGCACACGCATGCGTGTGTATGCTTGCTCCTGCGCAAGCAAGCTGGCGTACTCTCTCTCTCTCTCTCTCCCTCCCTCCCTCCTTCCCCCCCCCCTCTTTCTCTCCCTCTTCTAAAAATTGGTGAGGACAGTGAGCAGAAATCAGCAACTTACTTTCTAATCCTGCCATATTTAAGCCAGGTATATTGACTCATCCTTTCTTCCATACTCAGCAAAACAGACAATTCTAAGGGAAGACTTAGTTTCCAACAGTATGTTTTAGTATCAATTTTAGCCTACTTTATTATTTCTTCGTGAACCAACTTAATCTCTAAAAAAACCATTTGAACAAAAAGATAACACAGGTTTAACACATTCCATTAGCCCCATAAAAATATTAATCATGTGCATACATGTTAGTTTATTTATTTTCTGAAGCTTTTATTTTTCCCAAAGCAAACTTTATCAGAAGTCAGTAAACTGAGAATGGAAAATAAAACATAAAGTCACATAAGTTCATTCTGTCAGAATATAGTAGCAAAATAAAAAAGAATAATGTAGTGAACTATAATTGAAAAAAATAAAAATATAAAAATTATTTTAGAAATAAATAAAATTGTAAAACAAAAGAGACTAGTGTAGTCAATTCCGAGCCAATTTTAACCCAGTTAAAATGTATAAAATGCCATTTTAGATTTTTTTTAAATTGGCAATATATAAATAAATAAAAGTTACCTTTGCATTAAATTTCCCTTACATTTATGCTCCAAGGAATATCAAAAACAACTTTTTAAAAATAGATTTCATGGGATTGCCAATGTTTCAAATGGCCTTCTACCTGACCACTAAAACACAGTAATTGCTCTCTTTAATTTGAGTAAAATCCCTTTTGAAAAACAGAAGCCAACAGCTTTTTAGTATTTCAGCAAAAAAAATTATTTTTGAAAAAGCTAAAACCAAATTTAACTAAATATTTTAAGATACATCCTAACCATGACACCTGAATCCTTAGAGGACGGATATTTAATTCCTTGGAATGACAGTGTTTTCTTAGCAAACGTCCCCTACCACTAAGCAAGCCATTAATTAAAACAGATAATTCTGCTTTGCTGACGTCATATTTGGGGACATTACGACTATTTTGTAATCTGTTTTAGCACTTGCAGAAACATCCCTAAAATAACCCTCTTGTTAAATAAAGCACATGTGCATGTGTACACATGTATATATACAGATATAATTTTTAACCCTTGTTTTTTTAACCTAGAGTTTGTACTCTTATCAGCCGTATGCTCCCGAGCAAGTTACTAATCTTCCTGATACTCAATTTTCTCACCTGTAAAATGTAATAATACGATAACTTACCTTGTAGGATTGTTGTGAGAACTGATTCAGTATTAGCTTATTAATCCATATAAATTTCCTAAACACATATACATAATCATAATACCCCAAAAGTATACAAATTTAGTGGGGCATCTGAAATTTCCCTTTAGTTTGTATCAGCTAGACTGTCAGCCGATTAATTCAAAAACATCAAACAATGTGACTCCTGCAAAATAAGAACACACTGGAGGCAAGATAGACAAGTGATCTTGCTTGAATCTATTTTTAGGCATGGTTTAATTCTCTACACCCCTAGTGTTAACGCTGGAAAATAAACGAATGGGTGAAAGGCATCATAAAAGAGTCATTCTGAGATCTCCAGTTTCGCAGTATTCAGAAATAAATGGGGATGAAGAAAACATTCAGATCATCTCTCTAGCAGTCGTGACTGACGCCAGATGGGCCAGAATTTGCAGAGGTTTAAGAGGAAATTGACGAATTCAGACCGTTTGGACTTTCAGGTTTAAAATGTAACCAACAAGAAAAATGTAATCCAAGAGTTGGTTTTCAGTGACTCATTACCTTATGGTGGGGAAAAATAAATGTTTTGGGTTATATAGTACTGCATAAGGGCAGAAAATGCTCATCAGTTTCCACAATAAAAGATATTTATATCTCTATATTATTTACTCTCACCTAAATAAGTAGGGAAAAACCAAGCCTGATTCTCTCGTCAGGCTAGAAAAGTACTACAGTTAATAATTATGACATCACTAGCTACCTGGTAGTCATAATTATGCCAATTTATACAATTATCTATGGGAAGAGTACAATTAGAAATTTGCCCAAGAAACAGCTGAATATTTTATTTCAAATTCCATTCCTCTCCTGCCCAAATGACGTCTGGTGAGTAACTCAGATTCTGAGAGCTGTGATATGGACACAGACAATTCGAACTCTCTTAGTTAAACAGATACTACACCATGCCTTATTTCCTTATTCATCATAATCTATCAGTGGAATACAATCTTACCGGAAAAGGAAAAATGTTGTCAGCCCTGTTCAAGCTGTCTTCCATCCAGGACTTAGGAGCAAAGGCAGAGCTGGGGCGAGCGTACTTCTGGAGCTGAATATGATTGCTTGCAAAATTCTTCTTCAAAGGCGAGATGGAGTTCAGGGGTGTTATTCCTCCATTCAGCCCTCTGCGGTGATCACGGCCTTGGGAACCTCCCCAGCCACCATATCCGCCACCTCCCGGGCTCCAGGAAGAAGAGGGAGTAGGAGAGGGACTCTGGTAGCTGCTCCATGGAGAGGGGGGTTTGTTAAGATTATTCGCCAAATGAGGCAGCTGGTTAAAAGCAGCATTTCTATGTGTGAAAGGTGGGGGGTGGGGACTGGCAGGAGACCTCCTTTGCTGCTGATGCTGGCTGTGATGATGCTGGAAATGAGGGTGATGAGGGTGGTGCTGTGACAGAGGCCCGATCTGAGGGGAGAAGCTGCCTCCGAAGCCGGGGCTGACATGATGGGGAAAATTTTGAAACAACAGAGCACCGTTATTAGCTGAAGCAGCCGGGACCCCTCCCTGGTGAAAGAAACTGGCATCTTCGTTGATGATTGTAGACGAAGAAGGTGCGATGGCCGCTGACCAGTTACTGAAACCAGTAAGAGACGATGCACTGGATGTCAGGGGTTGAGTGGAAGTACCTAGCCCCGCGGCTTCTTGATAATCAAACCCCGTCAACACTGGCGATTCGATTCTGATCTTCTCCTTCCCACTGCCGTTTTCTGAAGAGTTGTCCCCTTGATTTTCGTCAGATTTTGCCTTCTCAGTTTCAGGCAGGATTCCGGCTTCCTGCCCGGGACTCGGGGACAGCTGCTGCTTTTCCAAAGGGTCTTGCTGTTCCTGTTGCTGACTTTTTGCTTTTTCTGACCCCAGGATCTCATCCTGAATGTTGTGGGTGGCCGGAGCAGGAAAGAGCCAAGCTGACCCAGCACTGCTGCCGTTGGCAGCTGTGTTATTATTTATGAAGGCGGCAGGGCTGGGGGTGGCATTTTGGTGATGGTGCGGAGGCTGCAGATGTGGATGGAACCGGACTGGAAAAGCAGATTTATTCCCAGTATTGCTTTGCACTAGCACTCCAAACCCGTAATCCCCCATTTATTATTTTTAGGAGCAGAATCTTACAATAAAAAATGACAACCTGATGTCTCACGCCTTTGTATTCTCTACTCCAAATTTAAGTTGTTTGTTTGAAATGTCTTATTTATAGCTAGCTCAAAGATCGCAGCTTATTCACCCTAAATAGTTTTGATTTGTAATTCTGGTCTCTGAAAGAAAAAGAAAAACCTAAAAAAAAAAAAAATCTCTTAAAACACTGACATGGATCCAACTGGGCTTCTTTCTAGGAGGGAATACAAACGAAGAGGGCAAAAATCAAGTCTTTGGTTAGTAAAATAGGCGCTTTCTTTTTCCAAAGGAAAATGTACATGAATGACAAAAACACAGCTTCTCAAGCATCTATGGATGTAGAAGAATAAGCATTGTGCGGAGTAAAAATATATATATATATATATAATTTAACAATCACATATGGTCTTCCTCAGCAGTTTAGATTCACTCACATAAAAATTAGAATAGGGCTAAGGGGAGAATACGTTCTTTTCTTGGCAGCTTGGTTAAAAAAAAAAAATCAGGAATAATTTAAGAACATTATATATTATATATTTATATATATAGATTATATTAGGTTATCTGGGGCGGGAGGTGAATTCCTGGTTGCGGGAGAGGAAATCAGCATTGACTAATGGAAAGATGACTGCAGAGGGCTTTCTGCCGTGCCGGGTCCTGTTTCTGCTCTTCCGCGGGGTGCAGTTCTGGCCTCCGGGGCTGTTCCTGAGGCTCTGGGTGCAGATCTTGCTGCGGTCGCTGTTCTTGGGCTCCCCCCCGGCTTCCTCTCCCCCATGAAATGGGTTGGAAACACCCGCTTCTCCCTCTCGGTTAGGGGGGTCGCGATCAGGAGGGATTAGCGAGACTCGACGAGGGCGAGCCGGCGGCCCGGGGGTGCGGGGACCAAGGGGGCGAGCTGGAAGGTCCTGCGGTTTCGGCCTCTTCCCCTCTCTGCGACTCCGGGGTTTTTTTCCCTCATGGGACCCAGGGGCGGTTTGGTCAGTTCTCAGTTCGATTCTCCGCACGGGGGAAAAAGGAGGGGAAAAAAGGAAAAACCCACTAGTGTAGTTATCCTAAAAGAGAAGGGCCTCCCCCCTTTTCTCTCTCTCTCTCTTTTTCCCCCAAGATCTTTTTTAAAACTATAATTTAGGAGGCTTTTGTTTCTCCTCACGGTTGCTGGGCCGTCGTCGTCGCCGCCGCCGCCGCCGTCGCTTCACCCCGGTCCCGCAGTCCCCGCTGTCGTCGTTGCGGACTCCACCCGGCTCTTCTTCTCTCCTTCTTCCTCCTCTTCCTCCTCTGCTGTCGCCGCTGTCGCCGCCGCCGCCGCCACCGTCTCCCGGCGCCCGGGTCCCGCAGCCGCGGCTGAGTCCTTCTCCTCAGGACCGAGCCGAGTGAAATGACAACCAGCTGGAAAGACCAAGAGACACTTCCGGTTCGAAGAGAGAGGGGTGGGGTGCCGCTACGCCCCGCCCACTTGCCTAAAGACCAATCAGCGGTTAGGATTTAGCCTAGGCCACTCCCCGCACGCGAGTCCCCGCCCTGGAAGGTCGGAAAGGTACCTAGAGAGCCTCCCCTTCCGTCTGCGCCTCGCCCAGTGAGGCGGGGCGCCCGGGGCCCGCTCCCCCGCCCAGGCTGAGCGCAGCAGCTCGCCATCTTTAGTGTGGGCGGGGGCCTCCTTCGCCGTTTATCTCCCCTAACCACGCTTTGTAGGAGGCGCGTGTAGAGACGCGTAGAAGAGAACAGGTTCCCGGACCGCCACGAGAAAGAGTCAAGGTGTTGAGTATCGGAGTGGAGACGCGTGAAACCGCGGATGTACGGGAGGATTGCCCACACTAAAGGTGGTTCCCCAGGCGTCACGTGCTTTGGCCCGAGCTCCGCCCCAGAGGGATCTTCCCAGCAGCTGTGCGGTGCCTAGAACTGCGTATGTCCTTGTCCTGATTGTAGACCTCACTCGGGACTCTCCTTTCGCCTTCCATTCCCCCACCCCCATACCCCCATACTGGTACAGCCACTCAGGCACAAAGATGCAGCTGCTCTAGCTAGGCGTCCATGGCCGAGCCCTCATCTCCATCCAGTTCTAGTCCCTCCTACCCTGTACCAGAGGGACATTTCCAAAACGAAAATCTCGTTGTGGTCCTAACCTGCTCAGTTCTCTTCTATAGCTGTCTCTTACCGCTCCTTAGTCTGGTATGCAAAGCCTTCTTGACACATCTCCCCGCAAATGCCCCACACCGAGCTGCTTCAAGCATACTCTGCGTTTTTACCTTCCCTTTCCTCTCTCCTCTGCTTGAAAAACTATTACGTTTTAAGAATCAGTTCAAAAGCTACCAACACTGTCTTCCGAATTCTCTCCTAGGAGCGCCCACTGCCCTGTGTACATTTCGTGCTTGTTTACCACAATATATTCTAAGAGTTGCTTATGTCTGTGCTCAAGGGTGGGCTGGCTCTTAGAGGAGAGACCTTGCAGACAGGAAGCGTGGGTGAATGGATGCTGAAGAAATGAATAAGCAAACCCGCATTAGTGAAGTCTTTCCTGAATGACGGCCTCCTTTCCAAGTCTGAATTATTTCATTCCATTTGGTTTGGAGCTCACATCTCTCAAACTTGCATCATTTAGGTTATTCATTTGTTGCTCGGGGGCTTGTCTTGTTCATCTCTGTCCCCCAGAGCAACCGCCATCAGGGCCTAGCTAGGATCATGAATGCCTGGCTCTCAGCACAGGCTCTAAAGATGTTGAATAGTGTTTTCTTTTAGTAGGAAATGAAAAATGAAAAACAGAAATTGAAGTAGAGCCAGAAGTGACTATCACAAGAGTAGGAAATAAAGAGAGCTCAAAGGCCTTTAAGATGAATCTTATGAACAAAGGTGGCTTTCATTGCATTTCTGTAGCCTTACTTCAATGGCCCCAACTTCTTCTGCCTCAGTTTCCCAATCCTGCAACACTTCCACGTAGAACAACTGTTTGGGCCTCAGTGATTTTACTCTCTTTCATTGTACCATGAGCATGAGTCTTATCTCTGCCATTCTACTGCAAGTACCTTGAGCATAGGGATTGGGTGTTACTCTGCTGTTTATTCCCCACAACTGGACACACCTTGAGACTTAGCTGGTTCAGTTAAGTGTCATTTCCTCCTGGTTTCCTTGACTGCCCTATCTCTCTAGCATCTTGTAGATTCCTCTCTTTTCATTACTGCTGGTTGTCAGTGGGTTAGTTTCTTGAGAGCGAAGGTTGTGTCTGATTTATCTTTGTGTCTCTAGTAGCCAGCAGAAGGCCTGGCATAAAGCAGACTCAGGACATGTTTGCTCAATGAATGAATGAATGCTCAGGTCCCCTAGATGGCTTACAGAATTTTGGAGCTACCAATTCTCAGTAGCTAAAATGGCAGCCATGTGTTGGAGGAAAGAAGACTATCTTTGGAATCTACCAGCCTGAATTGGAATCCCGGCTCTGCCACTTCCTGTTGTGCAGCCCCAGGCATCACCTGTCTAAGCCCTTGGTTCCTCATAGATAAAATGTGAATGATTTTTCTTCCTGCGCTAGGCTGGTAAATTACACGAGATACATGTGAACTGCTGGGCTCATAGGAGGTTTTCAAAAATATCAGTTCCTTATTAATATGTGAAGTACAGAGAACTGCTACTGCACAGATAGATGTCTTCTGCCTAGAAGCAGCTGCATGCACAAGTGAATCCAGGAACCTGTGTTGGTTTGTTAAGGGAGGAGGCACCCCCGAGCCACAGTAGGGGTGCTGCCAGGTCAGCCTGATCTTTTAGGTGGTATCAAGTGTGGGCAGTGGGTTTGGGCTGGGCCGAAGCTAGGATCATTCGTGTAGATACCAGGGTTCTGGTTAGGGATTAAGATCATGGGAGAAGGAAGAGGGAAGCAATTCTCTTGGCTCAGATGCCTACTCAGAAACCCAGGCTACCCAGCTCAGGGCTGCCCTCCTCGAAAACATTCTGGCCTCAGAAACTGTCCTAGGTAACCATGACAACAATTCCACAGCTCCATTTAGGATCTCCAAAGGGATATATAGTTGTGGATGGGTGCTGGCTTGAACACTCTGCAGGCAGAAGAGAGCCGTTCCCATAAAGCTTGTTCACTGGGAAGCTTTTGGGTTGCAGAGAAAGCAAACTCTGCCCACAAACATTAAGGTGCTACTAGATTTTAAAATAAGGGGGGAGGGGCGCGGGGAATCTCCGTCCTCGTCCACCAGAGAACTTGTAAGTTGGTAAATGCATGTACCAGTCCCCTGGGACATGCTCAGTCCGCTCTGGGGTTTGAGGTCAACCACACCTCATATCCAGAGCCTCCCAGGAAGCAGGGCCCCTAAAATCTCCTTTCCCAGCCTCTCTAAAAGCTTAGCAGGTGATATAAATCTCACCCCATAATCACAAAGAGTGAACCCTGCCCCCTCCAGCTCTACTGTCCTCCACCACTGCCCTTCAAGCGTACATTGTCAGCCTTTTCCCAACAGCACACACCCAAGCGCTCCACCGGCCGGTCTGATGACTTTACCAGTCAGGGCCACCACCCAAGGCTGCCCAGGTTATGCACGGTGCAGCTCCTTAAGGCACCACCGACTAGAATGTGAAAGCCACCCCCTGGGGCGGTCCAGTGCAGCCACCCTGCTTCAGTTCGTTTGACACAGGACACAGAGGTACAAAATGGAAATACGACACCCATACCAAAAAAGCCACCAGATACTCCCATAAATCACGTGAGCATATGCTCATCGCATGCAGAAATATTTAAAGCAATGGACTCTTTCAGAGTTGGTGGCCCAGGAGCTTTCTGTAATGGAACTGAAAGGCACAGTGTCCTTGGCGTTGTTATGGGTGGCGAGCTATAGTGAGAAGACAAGTCTGGGCAGGTTTGTGGTCCAGTCCCCAGAGAGATTAATACCCAGCAGTTACTTTGCCCAGCTAATAAGCACTGTGAAGCAGTGGTGGAATATATATCTCACTGAAACTAAAGAAATAGAATAATAATATTCAAAGGCAGGTTCTGTGAAGGTAGGGGAAGAGAGAAGAGTGGAATTACTTTGGGGATAGCCTCTTTTCTAGGAGCATCTGGAAGCTCACTACCGGAAGACAAGCTGGACAGAAACAAAACCGAGTCCCGAAAGCAGGTTTCATGAAACCCCACCTCTGATCGTCACCTGGTTTCAGTATTGGAAAGTGTGCACGTCTACTTAGAAAGCACCCCTGTTTTTTTAACAGTTAATTGCTGGGTTACATATTCTCTTTTTGTTTGTTGTTTTATAACCCACCCGAGCCCTCTGCATTATAAACACTGTTTTCCCCTGCTTTTCCAAACATGGAGTCCACAGTCGACAAGCCATTTTGGTGGGGAGTGGTGGAGCCAGCTCCTCCAATGCACTGTTACCAAATAAACGGTTTGGAAAGGCGCAGGACACAGACACGCTTCACCAGAAGTCGCCGTACCCTGGCAAAGACGCAGGCGAGCCGGAACAGGGGGTCGACCTCCCTCCGATGTGCGTCACGTGGCGTGACTTTGATTCTTTGGTGGCTTCAGCCACCTATGTGGACAGGCTGCTGCCCTAGATCACCTCTTGCTGTTTCGATTGGATACACTTCACTTCCCCCTATCAAAACCCTGGCATACTGCCAAACAGCTGCCGCCTCGCACCCTGTGGCTAAGCTGAAGCTTCGTCACCTGCGATGCCAAAAAAAGAATAGCTTTTCGGAGCTCGCAGGGAAGCTGCAGGGGCCAAAGGCCAGAGAACTTGGAGTCAGAAACCAAAACTGTGGCCCACAACGTAGCTATCAACTCACAGGCACTGACTGGTCCAGTTTGTCTGCCGATGTCCTTTCGGCCAGAATTTTTCCTACCAAAAGAGTGTTTCATTTTGAAACACTAAAGCAACAAAGGTTCAAAGAAAAGCATCTATCTATATTTAAAAAAACAAAAACAAAAAACTAAAACTAAACTAAAGATGGCCCTTTCTTTTTATGTCCAAATTGCTTGCTCCCTATTCTTGGAGTACATTAGATAGATGATAGATAGATAGATAGATAGATAGATAGATGTAGAGATATAGAACAATTATAAGAGTTGACTCATAAGCATCCAACCTCAAACTGTAGTGTGCATTAGTCTTCCTGGAAGCCCATCAAATGCAGATTCCCAGGCCCTACCCCCAAGAATTCTGATTAAAGTTTCTCATGGGGTTTTCTGATAAATTTATAAGGTACAAGAGATTTTTCAGAATACTGTTAAGAGCACAGAAAAAAAGAATGGCTAAAACAAAAAAGTTCCTTCTTCGCATAAGAGAAGATTGGGAGAGTCGATTTAGGGCTGGCAGGGTTGTGTCAAGACATCATGAGAAACCAGGTTCCTTCTGTCTTACTGTTTATCCCACCTCAGAATGTACCTTTTGCCTCTCAATCCGAGATAGCTGACCAAGCTCCAACCATCACATCTGTATTCCAGATGGCAGGTAGGAGGAAAAGATAAAGGACAATTGACTCTTTAAGAAAACGTTTCAAGTGACATACACATCACTTTCATTCTCCTCCAGTTGGTTAGAATCTGGCCATAGGGCCAACCCTGATGGCAAAGAGGTTGGGAAGTATGGTCTTTATTTCATACTCACGTACTCAGTTAAAAATCGATATTCTCTTACCAAAGAAGGGGAGGTGGGTGTCAGGGGCACTTAGACCTAGAATGGTTTCACAACTTACTTGAGGTCTTATAGCCAAGTCAATGTCCCCATTTTGCAGTAGAGGAGACTGAGGTCTAGGGAAGGGCCTTGTTTAAAATAACTCCATTCTTTTGTCTATGTAGCTTGACTCAGAACTCTTTCCTCTACCCAGTGGTCCTCAAACTTTAGCATGCATCAGAATCACCTGCAGGATGAATTACAGCGAACCAAAATTTCTGGTTGAACAGGTATGGGATGGGGTCAAGAAGTTGCATCTCTAACAAGCTTTCCTGTGATGCTAATGCTGCGGGTTTGATGAACACACTTTGAGAGGTCCACAGGCCATCCCCATGTAGGTTTAACAAGGGACCTTCAATTCATCATGGCCAACTGAACTCATCATCTCCCTCTCAGCCTTAGTCCCCCTCCCATTTTCTCTGGCTCACCCAGTGGTGCCATGATTCATTCTCTCAGTTGCCTGAGCCAAATGTGGGAGTCACCCCAAACTCCTCCCTTTCTTTCTCCATCCTCTTATAATTGGACCCCGGGTTTTCTCTGTTCTTTCTTCAGCATCTCCTCTTTCTCTCTATCTCTGCTCCGGTTCAAGCCTGATCATTTCTCACCTGGATGGATTTTTTCCTTTTTGGCAAAAGCCATCTTCAGGCTTAATATCTGGTCTTGCTCACTGAATCTTTCTAAATAGTCTAATTACATTAATCCGTTGCTTAAACACATTCAGTGGCTTCTTGATATATTCCTGATGGATTTTTCAGACTTCAGTGATTTTCATTCCAGCATCACAAATTTTGCCATATTGATGTAGTTCCTGCACTATCATTTATTTCATATTTTTCTATAAGCTGGCTTACCTTTAAAAAAAAAAAAAACTTAAATATACATTCTGGGCAACTTGATTCACCGCCCAAAATGAAAAACTAGTATCACTAGTTATAACCCACGAAAACAAAATAATAATGGTATTGAATTTCTCCCAGACCCTGTATATATATATCAAAGGCCCTATGTCTGAGGCCTCCTTTCCCTTTGTTAAAAAGGAAGATTAATAAAGTTAGAGAGATGCCAAAGACCTACTAGCCCAATCTGGAAAGGTTTTCTTTAGGCAATTAAAAGGACTGAAAGAGAATGGAAGAGGAACTAAATGTCTCACTGTGTGATTCAAGGTCATTGCCGTCTCATCTGTGTGCCACCTGCAACCATCTCATTTATACTACCAGCGAAGGACCCACTGTCAGAACAGCACTGCCAGACTCCCTAACGTGGCATCTCGTGCACCGATGGCCTGACACCTGAATGGCATTTCAGCACCATCTCTTGTAACTCTCCGAGAGCATTGTCCTAAGCACCCTGAAACATTTGAGGTTTTACCAACTTTCAATCAATTATGACTACTGCTTGCTGCTAGTGACCTGAATGCGTAAGAGTGACTTACACAATAAGAAGTTGTTTTTATTTCTCCCAGATATGAAGATGTCCAGGGGTGAGCGGTTACTGGTGCTGGCTCGTCAGTGACATCATGGCTCTGGGTTGGAAACTCTGCATGTTCTCGGCCTTCCCTTGAGAGTCTTAAGATGTCTGCCACAGCCCGTGTCGTCATGTTGGGCATTCGGAAGCAAGAAGCCGAGGGCTTCGGAGTGATAAGTTTGTCATCGTGCATTCTCCCGTGATCAGGAAGGAAAGGTCTTTTGCGAGGCCCTCCAGCATAGTTCCGGGGATATCTCTTTGGTCAGAACTGGGTCACATGCCTTGACGTAGACCAGACCTGGGCCCACCTTCCCGGAGACCAAAGCACCCCAACCCGAAACAAAACCAAATCAGATTCTGCTAGCAAAGGAGGAGAAGAAGGCTTTGGAGGAGTCAACAAGAGTCTCTGTGCTCGGCCCGCGGTTTCCTCAGGCCTTTCTGTGTGTGTGTCATTGTCAAGGGCACCAACTCTGTTTGCCGGAGGAGCTTCTCCGACTCAAGCACCTGTGCTGGCCTCCGCTGAGCCCCACACAAAGGTGGGTGTCTTCTAGGCTGGCGCAGACACTGGGCCGAGTAATTGACTATTATGTAATTGACTCTTTGGACCCCATCAGAGTTGACCCTGCAGGTCAAGCACTGTTCCTCTTTGTGGTTTCTACCTCCTGGGTCCAGCATTATGCCCAGCACATAGTAGGCCTTTTAAAGAGCGTTTGTTGAATGACGGTTGAATTAATCAATTTTCTTTCTCCCCTATATACGAGTCGCAAGGAAGCCCCAAAGTAACAAATGTTAGGCTGGAAAATCTTACAGAGTTCTCTAGATTTTATCATTGTTTTGTGTCATTTTGGGGGAAAATACAGTAATCCCCTGATAGCGTCCATCAAATTACTAGTGGCAGAAAAACTTTGACCACACTGTTGATCTTCCGGCGGGTCAGTCACCGTAAATCCTTGAGAGAGGTTTTATAAACGTAGTAAACCATTGCAAGCTTGTGTAAAGCACGTTAAACAAGGTAATAGCTTCATTTGGCCGAGTCATCTTAGGCCCAGTTCTCCAGCTGCGTTAAGCTAGTGTTTATTGATACGCCCTCACTGTTAAACAGCTTCCTAATGAAGTAGATTGCCTTGAAGCCATTGGATAGTGCCTGCACGAGCGCACGCGCGCACACACACACACGCACACACACACGAGTTATCACCACCCAAAAACAACTGCAGAGGCAGTAATTATATAATATTAATGAGCAACATACAATGGGATGTGCCAGTTTCTAATGCAGCCGAGTTGATTCTCAGTAATGGCTTTCTTGAAATGACCTGGGCCCCCACAGAAGTATCTTCAGGTGCAGCGGCCCATGTAAAATATAATAAATGCATAAATAATTTAGCAAGAGAAAGAGGTAGCGTTATGGCCACACTTCTGTGCTACAGTTATTTAAAAGCTTGGCAGCTTGGTAGTTAGGAACCTCTGTGTCCAGGGGTGTTGTAATTCACCATTTGCTCAGAGTTGAAACAAGGCAGAGGAGAGCTCCAGGCGCCTAGCTCATGTCTTATTTAGAGGCAATTTTTTAAAGATCCATTCAGCCATTTAAGTTCCAAAAATAGAAAGAGGAAAAAGAAATAAACACGCTTCAAATTTAGAAGTTTAGAGGCTGGTTGGCGTCCTCGTCAGGCAAGGTCTGGGGTGCATGTTTTAAGCAACGTAAATACATGGTGAGAGTTTCAAAATTAGTTTCATTTGTGTGTGTGTGTGTGTGTGTGTGTGTGTGTGTGTGTGTTTCTGTTTAATCCATAATACGGTGGTTTAAGAGGCAGTGTTTCTTCAAACTCTAGTCTTTTTTATATATTCAGACGTATCGTTTTTGCTCTATTGTTGTATCACTTATCTTATTATTCACCCAAGAGTATTTGTAAATGGACTCGACTTCTTAGAACTTAACTAAATAAGTTTAAACGGAAAATTCTGCATCACTAATGTAAATAGAAAAATCAATATGTCATGTCGTAAAACACATGCTGTCATTTATTTTCTCCTAACACACACTGAAATAAATACATGTTGAGTCAAACAAATGCCTAGTAATTAGAGTCAGAGTCCCCTCCCTGGCCCCCCCACCCCCACCTTAAAGCATCTCAAAGACTACCAAGTGACACTTTTAAGGAAGTGCTGGCTTACTGGTTAAGAACACAGATCTTTCAAATCAGGCAAGATTGGTTCAAGTCCCACCTCTGCCATTTGCCAGCTGAATTACTCATGAGCAGGGCTTTTTATCTCTCTGAGCCTCAGTTTCCACATCTGGAAAATGGGGATAGAAGTCACTGAGAAGTTAGTTTAAAAGCTTATGTGAAGTAATATATGTAAAGTTCTTAGCATAGTGCCTAACCTCCAGCAAATGTCCAAGAAATGTCAGCTACAATTATTATTAATTTGCAATTGGGGAGATGTGGGTCATTTAAAAGAACCAAACACCAACGAATTGAGTTTCGAACAAACAAAATGTACTAGGCGTCTCCCAAATAACAAGCTCTGTGGTAGGCCCTGGGGACATGGAGATGATTCTTGAAGTGACAGGCATGTTGACTTAATGACAGCACTATATGGGTAGTGCAGTGTGAAGTATGTGTCTAGGTGGTTACAGCAGGCCAGAGGAGAGTGTGATGAAAGTCAGCATCAGGGGAGAAAAATGTGCAGATCCATCCATGAGGCCTTCCCTGGTGGCTTATGGGGATATCAGTTGATACCAGAAAGTACCAAGTAAATTGGATTTCTGCTAAGGAACCAAAGATGCATGAAATTCAAACATATACAGCATGGAGACCTATCATCATTTACTTACGGGCTTAGGTGATATTAATGAATTGGCAAATATCATTTTAAAAATCAAATCGTGATTGATCAACATGTAAATGGAATTTTAATTTTCCCTCCTTCCACAGAGGTCGTGAGCAGATGGTTCACAGATATTTCGGGTTTGACCTGCAGGGTAATTTACTTAAAAAGAATTCTTACTTGCTAATGTGTAAAAATCATATGATATCTTAAGAAAAGTCAGATTCATGTCTTCTCTTTCAAGAGCAGAAGATGCGGCTATCTGGATGCTCGTGTCTGGCAGCTCAGGGCCGGGGCTGAGTAGGTGCTGCTTTCCTAAGATGGGACATTCGCTCTCCAGGTCACCATAGTGATAGTGCTGCCCCAAGACCCAAGTAAGTGGGGCCCCTGCTTTTGGTCCCCTGCTTTAGAGGCCCTGCTCTGGCCCCCTCCGAGCGCGCCCTTCACCATGCAGCCAGGAGGCCACGGAGTGGGAGGCGAGAGAATGAAGCTTGGACGTGAGGGCCGAGGCATCCATCCACCTGTGCGGAGCCCCGTGCTGTGTGAGCTGGAGTCGGTCATGAAGGAGAAGAGCAGATGGCGTGTGTTGGGAGGGGGGACCAGTTCTCCCCATATCATCATTTTCAGATAAAGAAATCTGAGGAACCTGAGAATTCTAACCTTGAGTTTGACCTTCCGGGTCACTATAAAGGTGCATTTGTCAAGGCAGGACACCAGAAAGTACTTCAATTGATAACTTGTGTATATTTAGACATGTGGGAAATGGACTTTCGTTTATGCTCTTTCCCCGGGGCCTGCAAATGTTGCAGAGGTTGGGAATGGGCTGCGGGTGGATTTCACTCCTTTCTCCTTGCTGCCTAGTCCCCGTTAGTACTTGAGCTTGTGGCTTCCACTAGATCAAAAGCTTTGTGGGAGGGTGCCTGACGACTACATCCTCTGCCCTTAGTACAGTCCTCGGCACCTCCCAGGGGCCCCCGTTAATACAGAATGAGTGACTATGTAATCAGAGAGTTGATATTTCTGGTTAGTCCTCTTGGAATTATCTTCTCTTGTCATATACATACATACATCACAAAGGAATTTTTAAAAATTTTCCTCAGAAACTTCATTAGTGCCCAGACTTTTGGGGGATGTTTCTATTTTTCTGATTTAAAATGAATTTATATACATGGTAAACTAATCTGAAAGGTTTAAAAAAGTAAAAGGAAGAAGGGAAGAAAATCACACGTCGCTCCTAACTCTGCTCATGCAACCATTAGTAACCTTTAAGTATATTTATTTCCAGTCATTTTTTTGTGCATTTCTTTGCATAGCTGAGATCATGCCCAGAGATTTATGATGATAAGCTGCCATATTCCAACTATTTGAGCAGCTTTCTCCCTGCTGTTTGTCATTCCCTGTGATGCATTTTAAAAGATAAATTGCCAAAGAAACTTCTAGATTTCATGGGCAAATACTGAAGTGAGTAGTGTTATGAACACCTTCCAGAGAGGTAAATGATGTGGTCCTAATTTTTTTTTTTTTAATGCGTGAGAGTTTATGATTTACCATTTTGTTTTTATATTTTTGTTCATCATTTTGATCAACGTCATGATTGCCATCAAGGGTCGATTTTTAGCCACCTAATTTTTTGCAACCTTTTCCTGTTAAGGTCTGCATGAAGCATGTTGCATACACTCCACCCCTTCCCTTTCTAATCTGACAGACTGCCACGCACTCATGCTTGTCGCTCATTAGTCAGCAGTCCACAAACATTAATCAGATGACGCCCCCGAGCCACACGCCATTGAGATCCCGAGACTGTCCACCGTAACAGGGGAGAGATGACTAAATCCCAAATTGCAATAAGTATGACAAGCCAACACCTAAGGGTGCCATGGGGACACAGAAGAGAGGCTTTCTTACTCAGCCTGGGCTCCAGGGAGGGCTTCTGAGAAGAGGCGATATTTGAGCGCTGTCTAGAAAGCTGAGCTGGGGGTTGGCAGGCGGGGAAAGGAATCAGGTGTCGGGTCGAGGCCCTTGGAGCGGGTGGCCGGTGAAGAGCAGAGCACCTAACCCACATTGACTGGCTGTGTGCTGTGTATCAGGGGCCGTGCTGGGTCCACAGAAGACGGAGATGGGTGGGCTAATGAATGGACACACAAACGGACGTTTGGGTGACATCCTACCTAATGGAACACTTCAGAACCACATTTTGATAATGAAGCCTAAATCCAAGGCAGTCTAGAATATCCCTAATAAAAGTAATTTCAAATGTCCTCTGCAATTTGGCAGTATCTATTAAAATTTAAAATGTGCATATCCTGTCACCTGGGAATTCTATTTCTTGACTTCTACTATACAGAAAACAAACTTGTTTGAATTACTTGCTTGGGTAAATAGGTGTGTATTGCAGCACTATTTGCAAAAGGGAAAATAAATTGGGATCAACCCAAATACAGATGCACAGATGAATGGTTGTCAAAACTAGGCTATATCTAGCTTACGGAAATGTATGAAAAGTTAGAAAGAATGAAGTAAAGTTATATATATACAAGATAGACAGCTGAAGGAAATAAAACAAACTACATAATTCATGTACACTGTATCATTCATGTAAAACATCTACACATAAAATATCATGTTTTCTATAGTTACAGAGATATGCAAGTTTTTATTAGTTCATAGAGGTACATTTTATATAATTACACAGAGAACTAAAAAATGCATTGATAGAGGACTTTTGCTGAACTGAAAACCATGGCTACCTCTGAGATTGGAGGAGGTGATTAAAAGAGACTCAGGCCTTTTAAAATCTTTTTCAAGAAACATGTATTCTATGAATTGCTTCTGCAATTAAAGAATAAATAAACAATAAAAACGTTCTAACTTTCAGGGTAAATCAGAACTACCTATTTGGAAACAAATTGAGCAACGCGAAACAAGACACAAAAACATTCCTGCCCTGTGACCCAGTAGTTTTCCTTTTAGGCCTCCATCCAACAGAAATAACCCCAGAGAGCGACAAAGATGTTCATATAAAGATGTTCAATGCGGTATTATTTATCATTGTGGGGAAAAAAAAAATCATCTGAAATGTTCAATAATGGATGAAAGCTTAAATGGTGAGTTTACATAATAGTATGCTGGGTAGCCATCAAAACCTTGTTGCAGATGAATTTCTACTGACTTGCAAAAAATGTTAACGAAATAGTATTGTCAGAATATAAACATGCGAAGGTAGTGTGACCTCTAATGTGACATGAGCACAAATACATGTACACGAGACCCATGGGGGCGGGATAGGGGACCCGGGAGAGCCTCACATTCACCTAAGTTCTCTCCTTTAGACTTTTGATGTGATCTCTAAATGCAGTTAATGATCATGAGGACACACTGAATAGTGACGCACGGTCACAGATATACTCTTGCATTTATCACGTAGCTCTGTTGTGTGTAAACATTTAAAATACAGCACTTTTTTCCCCATTCTGCTTTAATATCACTTCACAGAGGCAGCCCAGCCGACTCCCACTCGCTGAGAGGACCCGTTCCACCACAGGCACAAGGGGTCGGAAGGGGACACCCCACGTGAGAATGTGCACGCTGTTTGTCTCTTGGTGGTAGGATTGCAGATTTAATGGAAAGTTTTCTGTTTTATTCTAAATTTTCTACAGTGAGAATGTATATTCCTTTTATAACTTAAAAACAGCTCCTAGAGTAAAATTTAAAAGCAAAACCAAACAAGCAAGCAGAAGAGGGAATATCTTCCTTTCAAACACAAAAGCAGAGCCTGGCTCTAGAATGTGCCACATCAGGATGTCCCTGGGCGGAGACCTCGGCAGGCTGGCACCAGGGCTGGACAGAAAGAATGCAGCTGGACCCTGCTCCAGTGTGTCGCAGAGAGGCCAGGAGTGACTCTTGCTCCCGTCCCTCCCCACACTTCGAGGTGCAGGCCAGAGTGGCGAGTTAGTTCTGGTTCAAAGCCGGACTTGACAGCTGGAGGGGGCAGGGAAATAACACAGGCTCCCGCCAGGCCAGGTGAGCCAGGGGCCCTGGCACCCTTGCTCTAAGTCAGAGTATGAGAGAGCTGCTCATTTGCAGGGACGAATAGGATGAACAGGTCGACTTGACAAATAAATCCCTTTATCAGGGGACTTCGGAACAGAGGATTTATTTGTGTGGCAGACAAGCTGCACGGGGGGTGGGGAGGCAGGAGCAGGAGGACAGAGAAGACAAGAATCACCAGATTACGGAGGAATCCCTTCTGAATGGATGTGGGCCCTACTCCTGACAGATTCTACATGTGCGTGTGGGTGTAGGGGGAGCTTACAGCCAGCAAGAGTGAGCGCTCCTCCCCAGCCTGGTCCACCTCTGTGCCTTAGGCTTTTTCTTCTCACTAACAAAGCGGGTAGAACTGGTTCAATCAGCAGAACAAACACAAGGCGTCCAGTTTTTTTGCCCCTGTGAGGAAATGCTCCTGCCTTGTCACCAGGCACTACGTGCACCATAGGTCAGGTAGCAAACAGAGTGTCTAGTGGCAAACAGCTGCGGCCGGAGCCAGCACCCTTGTTACAGGAAGCCGCTCCAACTTCCAGATTTCCAGCCTGCGGTCTGTTCAGTGGAAGCAGGTCATTATAAACACAGTGCGTTTTTGCATATTCACCAAATTAAAATAATAATATGTTCTCTCCTTTCATGTACTATACGGGTAAATCCCAATTTATGAATGAAACATGCTGATTAGTTAGTTAAAAGATAATTAGTCCCAGAATGTGTTTCTGAGTTGGAGATTTAATGAAAGCATGCACATGTTTTCCCAAGTCCTCAGCACGTCAGTCTTTTAAAAAAGAAAAATATTCATAAGATGCATTTACGAGAGACAATTGATGAAGTGGCCTGACTTTATTTTTCTTTCTCACTGTGTGAGGTGAAAATTTGGATGTAATTTGGTGCCTGTCAGGCTGAGTCACTTCAGAAATATGGATCCAAGCAATGGCTGTCATACCCGATTGGGTTTTGATGTGCAGATTGTCAAGAGAAAAAGTCTCGGCTGAGACTTCTCGTTCCGGAGTGGACCTTCTGACTCAGTATGGAGCCTTCATTTCCTGGACCCAAAGCAGAAAGAGCGGGGTGGCAGAGAACCAGGAAGCGGCATCTGGGGTCTATTCAATTTTCACTGTGTTCCCACCGCTATGAAAACCAATATCGGGTTTTGGACAAAATCTGGGTGTTTTAGTCACAGAATCAAAAGGTCGTAGACACTCCAAGGACAAAGGGGCATAAGGATGACCACCAAGGGCCTTTAACCTGAGGACCGGCTGACAGTTCCTGGCCTGGGAGGCTATACGCAGCCCAGCGGCACGTTACTGGGCTGTTCAGTTCCATCGCATGTCATGAAAGCGGAAGTGGCTTCGCTCGCCCATCAGCTGCGTGCGGGGCAGGGAGACGGTTCAGCTTCCATCGCGGTGCAGCTTCCATCCTCGGACCCGAGCTCCGTTTCTCTGATGGAGCCTCCTACGAAGTTCAGGTGTGCATTCGGAACCCTTGTTGCGGGGAGATCGGTTGCAACGCTCTGAGACGCTCTGGCCACGAGAGGCCTGTGGGAGCACAGGTGAGTGTGGGACCTGTGGATCCAGGCTCCTGCCCCTCAGTTGTCCCAGGCTGCGGGGCACTGAGGATGATGATGAGAGGAGCGGCCCGTGTGCCTAAAGTGTCCTCATTTCCCACGCGTGCGTAGTGGTGTTCACACAGCTAAACAGCTACTGCCTGTCACACTGTGATCCTTTTTCTCTGAGTTTCAACGCGTGTATCTGTAACTTTGGGGCAATGATGATGAAGAACTATATAACATTTACCACGTGCCAGGGACTGTTTTATATATGTCTTCCCTCTTGGTAATTCGTCTTCCTCTGATGGGGAGGCTGGAGCAATATGGTCTGAGGAAAGGCCTGGCACGTAGTAGTCGCTGGTAAACGGCAGTAGCTCTCTTACTGCCATGCTGCTGCCCTCCAATCTCTTCCTCCGTGGCTGCCCATCACATGGCCTCCTGTGCGCATTCAGCAAATGTCTTCTGACCACGCTGGGCCCCTAAGGGATCAGAGACAAAGAGGCCCCAAGAGTTCCCCCAATGGACTCTCTCCTGCCCTGCTGCCTTCGCTGCTGCCTCAGCCTGGAGTCGGCCCCCCACCCCTTGAAGCCTGTCTGCCTAATGAACATGCCCTGACAACCCAGCTCAGGCAACGCCTCCTCCATGAAGCCCTCCCATCCACCACAGGCTGATATTCACTCACTATGGCGTAAAGGCTGGACTCTGACGGGTTAGGCAACACTTCTACTTGATCTGTCAGCACCAGCGGTAAACTGTCTTGAAGACCCCGCTGATCTCTTTCGCCCCCTCCCCGCTGTGTGGTCCCAAAGTGCCGTGTGCATCTCCATCTTTACGCTGTTAGCGTATATTCTCATTATTGGGTTTCCTCTCCTGTCTCCCCTGCCTGACTGTGAGCCCAGGCAGGCAGGTTTAACTATCATCATCTCTGTGGCTAGCCCAGAGCTGGCCACTAGTATCAGTAATGGAGAGAGAGGGAGAAGGAGGAAGGAAGGTGGGGGGAAAGACAAGATACACATAGGGAAAGGGAGATGGTGTATTTTTGGCCATGTGCTGAGCACCATGAGAAAGTGGCCACAGGCTACAAAGCTGCCTTTATAGACACCTCCCCTAGCCATCTGCCCCCAAAACCCTGGCACCAGAAATCTCTCTACCTTTCTATAAAAATTCCAGCACACTTGCAAATTGTATCTAAGCGTTGAGTACGATCTCGGTTTTGCACTTGGAAAGAAAAACAAATCTTTTGCCCTTGCCAGTGTCTGTTTCATTGTCCAGCCCTTTGAGGCTCTGGTCTGTGAATGTCGGTGCCAGTGCATGTGGCTGAGAATGCATGCTTTATGTGCAAAGGAAGCAAGCTTTCTTTGGCTGGTTCTCCGACCCCAGCTGCCAGTCACAGGGTTGTGGGCCTCCACGGGCTCTGAGGAAGTCTCCCATCTGTACTGAGGAGGCCGTTGCCTTTCCAGGGAGCCCTCGAGGACATCCTCTGAATCAGGAGTGCCCTCGGGCTGCGGAAGGCCCACTGCCAAGCGCCAGGCAGCACCGAGCAAGGGCACAGAGCCCTGTGTCCCTTCCCCCTCAGATGCTGTGTGCTGCAGTGGAAAAGAGTCAGGCGCAAATGTAGCTCTCGGTTTTGAGCTGTGAGGTCTTGGACCAGCTTTTTCACTTCTCCGTGCCTCAGTTTCCTCATACGAAAAATGGGGAGAGCCGCATTGCTGCCTCAATAGCACCACTGTGAC
>CM053515.1:3178686-3201983 GCA_028627145.1 Eidolon dupreanum
CAGCAGCAGCAGCAGCAGCAAGGAGTAAAGTTTCTAGAATGCAAATGCAAACCTGGTCACCACCTCCGTCCCTAAATGCTTCTGTGCTGCTCTAAGGAAGATTTAGCCCCTCCATGAGTCCCCAAGGCCTGTGGCTAGCCTGTGTCGGCCTCGACCCCGCGCCCTGCTTGGCTTCATTTATGACCTTCCAGCCACACCACCCTTGTATGAGTCCCCGTCATAGACACTCCGTACCTCTCGGTCCTCGCCCACCTCATTCTCTCCCCCTTATCTGCCTCCTACTTATCATGCAGTTCTCAGATAACATCACCTCCTCAGAGAAGCCTTCCCTGACCTCCTGTCGACCCCACGCCATCAGTCCCCTTCTCTCCACAGCCCCTGCATATTTCCACCGTGAGACTCAGCCCAGCCAGGATGATTCTGTCTACCTTTTGACTTCCGTATTTATCGCCTGTCTCCCCCATGAGAAGGTGAGCCCATGGAGACACAGAGCCTGCCATCCAGGAGCTGGTGGTCCTGAGGGTACAGCTATGGCCCTGTCTTGCTCATAGCTATACCCTCAGGACCACCAGCTCCTAGATCCTGAAAGGGGGGGCAGTAAATATGTATTAAATGGATATTTGGAAGCCGGGGTGGAGGGGCTGGCATTGTAGAGCCGGGTGAGTGCTAGACTCCTGGTCTAGAGTCCAGGGTTTGGGGTCCAGATCTGTGACCTGCTCTCTGTGTGCAGTGAAGCTGTTATTGTACCTCTAGAAAGTACAGGTGGGGTCAGGAGACCCGGGGTCCAGCCCAGGAACTCACCCTACCCCTTGGAGCCTCCTTTTCCTCATCTGTCACACGGGGGTCGTACCCTCTACCTCACAGGAGAGTTGTTAAGATTCCACTAGGTGAAGCGTGTGAATCCATGCATGTAGATAGTCTGGCACATTCTGGGGGTGATGGAGGGGAGCCTAGGGCCTGCCGAATCCTACAGGCATTCTGCACTGACTCAGGAAGACAGACCTGGTCCATGTTCACCCCACAGAAGCCGCAGCCAGAGGGGCAAAAAGCAACCATCCAGCCCAAAGCCTGTTAGACGGAGCCCACTTCACAGCAGCCAGGCCAGAGCAGCGATGCCATTGGGGGGTGAGGGGACCCCTGCCGGACTTCACCGAGCTTCCCTGTGGGA
This sequence comes from Eidolon dupreanum, assembly GCA_028627145.1. NCBI lineage: Eukaryota > Metazoa > Chordata > Mammalia > Chiroptera > Pteropodidae > Eidolon > Eidolon dupreanum. The sequence continues at coordinate 3,179,855 of CM053515.1, forward strand.
AGAGGCTGCTGGGGGGGTCGCTGCGAGGGACCTTGGAACCTCAACCACAGGCTTTCCCCCTGCAGGATGAGTATCTCGTATGCAAACTGGATGTAAGCCAATGGATAATTTACGGCATACATTTGAACTTGCAGGTCCACAGGGGTGAGAGGTGAGAGGCTCTAAAGTTTTAACCTCTGCTTAGAGAGACTTTATCATAACACTGGCTGGAAACGACGATAAAGAGGATAAAAAATACATCAGATGCTTTGCACAGGTGTCAGAGCTGGTGGCTGTAGGCGGTGGCACATGATTTTATACCACAGGAGCCGCCGGCATTACGTTTCAAGGCTACGAACTTCCAGCTACAGAAAAACACCTTTGCTGCTAGGGCTCCCATGGGAAAAATTATTTTTGTTATTGTGACTCTAAAGCTCTCTTGTCCCACCCCCACCCCCCTTTTTTCCTTCCAATGAAATAATTTATTTTATAACCATGACCCAGAAGTCAGAGTTACGCTGGCATTAAAGCAGAAAGGGCCATTAATGCTGAAAAGACATGCTTCCGCCTGCTCGCCAGCGTGCTGCATTTTTAGAAAAATCTTTGAAAAAGTATTAATGTGGGTGAGGCACTTAACTCAGTACTTGGTGTACAATAAGCACCCTGTACCCATTAACTGTTCCTATTCCTACTCCTATTTTATTAACCGTAGTGTATATAAGCGCACTGTATAGTAAACAGCCTCGGATCCTTTTCTGGGGGGTGGAGGGAGGGAATGAGGTGAATGGTTAAGAAATTCTAGGAGTCTGGAGTCCATTCTGGATGTACTTGGGATGGATGAGAATTTAGTTCCAGTGCCAAGTGACCCTCATGCACCAGGCGATGCCTGGCTGTCTCATTCCTAAAACTGATCTGCAGAAAAAGCCCCCGATTGGATGAGAGGAGGCAACTCGTATAAGGGAAGCACCCACCAGGTACCTCCAGATACCTTACCCTGTTTAAGTCTCATAGCAGCCTTGGGATGTGAGGTTTTCTCCCACAACTTACAGGTAGAGAAACTGAGGCTCAGTGCAATTCAGTAACTCACCAGGGGAATATAGCTAGAGAGTGGCCAGGCTGGACTTGAACCCAGATCTTTACGACCCTAAAGAGTGCAATCCTCCTCTGTCTGGAATCGGCTCTCAGGCCTTCACTGCTTCTTTAGGAGCCTGTGGTTAAGTTCAAGCTCACGAAGTTTGCATTTGTTTGAAGGGTGGCATCCTAAGTTGTGATTTATTTTTTAGCATTCAATTCCCACTTCGCAGGCAGCCTGCTCCAGACCTCTGACTCCTGTGCTTTCACCGGCCAGGCCTCTCATCTGTCACCCAACCCCAATCCTGGCAGCTTCCAGTCAAAGTCAGTTATCTGCTGTCAGGGCTGCTTCAATATTTCATGGTGGCCTGGAGGACAGATCGCTCTGTGCTGGGGGCAGGCGAGGCAGCTAATGGATCAGCTGCGGCACCAGATGTCCAGTGCTGGGGCGGATGGCCTCTCAGACCGGTCAAGCAGACAGTGGAGGTGCAGGTAAGCATCTCACGAAGGACAGGGCTGCACGTTTATAACGGCAAATTTTTAAATGCCTGACTTAGATGAACCTTGAATCAAGACTTAGAGGAGAAGCCGCTTTAGTGTTTTTACATCCCTTGCATGATCTTCTGAGGAACACACACACACAGACACACACACACACACGTACACGCACGCACACGCTAGTGGTGTCTAGCAAGGTGGGAGGGCTTCCGGTGTAGAACGCCAGCTATCCACTTCTCATTCACCCAGAAGCGGTTTGCTGAGTAGGCATCACGTGATTTGCCTACTGTATGTCAGGCACTGAGCTAGGTCCTGGGGACATGCAATGAATAAGACACATTCCTGCCCCCTTAGCCTACGTTCCAGTGTGGGGGGGAAGGGCACTGCACCTGAACCAGAGAAATTTAATGAGACCCAAGGGTCCTGCAGGAAACAGAACAGAGTGGGATGGAGGGACGGGCAGGTGGAGCATCCAACAGGGAGGTGACCTCAGAGCTGGACCTGAAAGATGAGATGGAGCCAGCCAGGGGGAGAGGGTCAGACAAGAGGAAAAGGCAGTGTACATGCTTTTGGAGGCCTTCAGCTGAAAGTAACGGAAAATCAAACTCAACATGACTCAAATGATAAGGACATTTCTGACCTCCCTGAGCTGGGGGTTCTCATGTAGAAGGGACTGTCCTCTACGTGAGGGGACAGTCCTCGATCAAGTGAGGGGACAGTCCTCGATCATGCTGGCAGGGTCTGGGGACCTTTCGCGTGTGCCTGCTCTGCCAGCCCCAGCATGTGAAGGCTGGATGATGCTCTCATGGTCCTGGGGTGGCTGTCTGTATCCCACGCACGTTCAGGCCTAACTGTGTCTATAGGAAGGAAGAAAATTTCTCTTGTGCTTTTTTTTAAAAGAGAAGAAGCAATCCCCAGGACCACCCACCCCTCCCCCCCGCAACATGGTTTTCCTCAGACCAGAGCTGGCTCACAAGCCCAGTTCCAACCAATCACAAGTGAGAGAAGTGGCATTATCCGTGATCAGATTGGGCATCTCATTGGGATGAGTAGGATAATCCCCCACCCGGACGGGTGGGCACACCTCCCCAATCAGGGTTCTGTTCACGAGGATGGAGAGGGGAGAGGGTATCGACAAGGCACCCAACAGCACCCAATGTAAAGACGAAAAAGCTGGTGGTGAGAGGTGGGAAGAGAAGGCAAATCTAGCAAGAGCAACATGTCCTCAGAGGAAGTTGGTCCAGGGCTGGTGTGGGACACCCTGACAGTCATTCCATGAGAAATGACGATAATCATGTACTTCATGAACCTAAGGCATCAAGAACTGCAAGGCCCACCGTTATTTCATGAACCACTAAGGAAGATTAGGCACATCAACTGTAAATTATGCTCTAACTTCTGAAGTGTTAAAATGCGAAAATAAAAACAAAACAATATGTGTTTTTGTTTGAAATACGGTGATTGAAATACAGTGGTGCCAATCTCTGGGGCAGAGGCAGAACTGGGATTTAAGCCCAGACCCTCTGTTTCTATTCCTATGTTGTTGTTTGAGTTCTTTCCATCTCCCCCGCCCCCCACCCCCACCCCCAGGATGGCGAGAAAGCTTCTGCGAGGTTTGTTATGAGCAGAGCTTAAGAGTAAGGTGGGCATATTCAACTCACAGTGGGATGGAAAATATACATGGCATAGAGTGAAAATATCTGAACTCTGTATGCCTCTTGGGCCACTCAGCTGTGAGGGGACCTTGGATGAGACCCCGCCCTCCCTGAGCCTGTTTGCTCTTCTGCCTCCCCTGGGCACTATGAGGATTCGAAGAAGCCATGTGCAAGGAGCCTGCTAGTCTGTCGCTCACCACAGGAGCGGGCGCCCAATCGGTGCCCTTCCTGCCTCTGTTGCAACTGGGGAAAGATTCAAACGTGGTCCCCAGAGAGAGACAAAGCCTTCGATCTCACCTCTCCCTCCAAACCCACTGGCTCTCATGAAGCCTCATCTTGCATTTTGCAACAGTCCCTAAAAGTGGACAGCGCATTGGGCTTTTCTGGATGGTGGCTGAGTCAGCTCTGTCCAACCCGCCACGTGCCACCAACACACTTGCTATTTCAGGCACAGTCACTAAGCGGTTCCATCTAAGCCTCTTGAGGCTACAAGGTACCAAATGTTTAGAATTAATTGGCTTCTATTTTCCTTCCCCGTACATGTGCCTTGGTGCCTTTTTAGGGCGAGATTGACTAGAGGATTCCTTCCTGAATTCTGGCAGCCCTGATTCAACTTGGAGTTAATTATCTCTAATATGCTATACAATTCCCTCTGTACCCTTTATGACATGGAGTGCAGGCATAATTTATCCAAGTCTATCATTTGAGACTTTTTTTTTACAGAGTGGAAATTGTGCATGTGCCTCACAAAAATTTTTTTTTTTTCGTTTATCGTTTATTCACGAGATGTTGATCAAGGACACGCCTCTGGGCCCAGCATTTAGGTCGTTTATAATTCATTACTAAGTTAATGTCTCACGACTCTATCAGGTCAGTAGTCTTATCCTCATTGGGCCAAGGCAAAAAATAAGTTCAGAATGGAAAGCAAGGTTGAAGCCTTTTGTCCCCACTCCTGCTTACTTGGATGCCCTAAGTCTGCCAGGGGCCATGTCCTTCAGTGACTGCAAGTCCCAATAGCCGCAGATAACATGGTTTCTTCCCTCTGTCCCCCAGCCCCAGGGCTGGTCCCCACTTTCCTCTTGCTCATCTCTGCATGCTTGCCCACCCCTTGTCCACTAACCATGTGTAGTGAATGCCTTTCCTCCAGTCATGAGCGATTATCTATGACAGCGGTTGTTTTAAGCCACTAAGTTTGGGGATGGTTTGTTACACAGCACCAGATGACTGACATGTGTCCTACAGTAGCTTACAAACAAACTTCCGGTGATTTCCTGTGCGGCCCTAGCCCCCTTGTACTAATTCATTTTCTGTTTAAATAAGCTAGAGTTCTGACTGCGGTAGGGACCTTGACTGACAGCTGCTGACGGAGTGTCAGGATGAGTCTGCATTTTAGAAAGACCACTTTGTGGGGGGGATCAGAGAAGAGGTAGGCAAGGGAGAAACTCGAGGCAGGGAGGCTAGTTTGGAGGCCGCTGGGATGATGATGATGATATCATGATATCGACTTGGCAGTGACGGGAAAATGACCACCCTGGAGAGATGGTGAGGATGTAGCCTCTCTATGTCTTGGAGGTAAGAGGGTAAGAGAGAGGAAGGGGGAGAGGAGGGTATGCAGGTTTCCGACTGGATCGACTGAATGGACGGAAGTGCCAGTTACAGAGATCTAGAACGCTGGAGACGGGGCGGAGCAGGGGCAGTGGTGGCAAACATCGGCGTTCTTCTTCCTCGGTGGGCAATGGCACTGAGCGACCATCGGGTGCAAAACCGCTCTCCGATCCGTCCTCTGCCCTTGGGGATCTGCCGCCTGGGTGATCACTCCAACAAGCACAGGGGATCGTGTCGCCTCTCTCCTTAAGACCCTTCACGGCATCTCTTTCTTCTAGGATGAACCCGCAGTGCTCAGCGACTTGCTCCTTGCTCTTCCCGCCATTTCCTAAGCTCTCCCCGGGAGTCCAGGAACAGGAAGGTCCTACCACGCACCACACACCACCCACTACGCACCGCGCACCAAGCACCGCGCACCACCCACCACGCATCACCCACCACCCACCACGCATGCGCGTGCCCATCTCCACGCCTTTGCCCCTACGGCTTCTTTCGCCTGCCTCGTCCTTCTTGTCTTTGCTTGGCTGATTCTCCTGTCAAGATTCAGCCCTCACCTCCAACACAAGCTTTCCCATCTCGGGGCAGGTCCCAGGTCTCCAAAATCAGAGACACCCCCTGTTCGCTTAGGGAGCTGCCCGGATTAGGATCATTGCAGTGGCCTGTTTGTGTGGTTGGCCTTCCCGCCGGAGGGACGGAGAATTCCCTGAGTATTTGTGTCCCCAGAGGAGGGACGGAGAATTCCCTGAGTATTTGTGTCCCCAGAGCTGGTGCAGAGCGGGGCTAGGGATTTTCACATGCATTACCTCATCTCTTCACTACACGATTATCGCCAGGCCACGATTATCAGGGCACTTGTCACCTTGCTGTCCCTTCTCTCATTGTAACAGAGTACCCCCTGGGGCAACACTGTCCCCAGGAATTCGTAAACCTACTTCAGAAAAAAAAACAAATGTTTCAGAAGTGAAAAACAAAGAATTTCTACATTTATACATGACTTCGTCCAGGAGTGATTTAAGCAAGAGGACAGTGAGTCCCCAGGTAGTGTTTTATAACTAAAACAAGCCCCAGACGACATGCGCAGACTCCAAAGAGCATGAAATTGCACACGAAAATCGGAGAGCTTCAGCAGAAACCGGCTTCAGAGAGGCAGAGTGGCCTGGCTTATTGCAGCCTCCTCAATCCCGGACCCTTAAACCAACCTGCTTTTAGGTTTGGGGGCCACGTCCACACCATACACCCCCGGGTGTGCCACCCACGACTGGCCTTTGCGGTTCAGATGATACGTCCATTATTAAGTACCAGTCTAGATCACGCTGCATGCACACATACTGAGAACCACGGATGCTTTGCCTAAATGGCCACAGGTCTGTTTCTGGAAACTGCATAGACTCTTTCCCTAGGTCCAAGGCTGAGCAGGCTGCCTAGTGCAAACCTCGGGGCCCAGTGGGGGGAGGCAGCAGGTGATGGGGCTTGGACACGAGGCTGGGATACCCTCAGGTGTTTGCTTGCACAAGGTCCACCGCGGTGCATCACAGAGACCAAGGTGGGAGGCAGGGACCAGGCCCGAGGCTGGAGACCCGTTCTCCTATGTCATCCGACTTAGCACAGAATTCCGAGGCATCTGTGATTTCTAAATTCCATCTTGGCTTTCTAGGTCATTAGACAGATATATTTCCCGAGGTATCTGGATAGAACCTGTTTTATTGAACGGTTTGTTAGCCTGTCATAGAACTTTTACTATTGAGATCTGTGATAAGTGGGGCTGTCTTTCCGACTCCCGCCCTGGCAAGGAAGGTAATCACGGTATGGCTTTATAAGGGCTGTAATACAGACGGATACGGTGCAGTGGGAGCGGGGACAGGCTCTGCCTGGGAAACAGTGGGCTTTGAACAATACTGAAATCCAGAGGCGAGGGATAACTGAGGGACCACTAGCACAGTGGGAAGATGTTAGAGCCATTTATTTCGCCGTGGCAGAAAGGCAAGAAGAATGCCCCAGCATATAGCTGCTGGCCTGTGGATGCTGGTGAGTAACTCGCCTGGCCTCCTCCCACTGCCTCCCATTTGCAACCACGGAGCATCTGGTTGCCACACACCCATCTGCTTCCTTAGGGTAAACAGAAGATGAATCAAAGCTGGAAGGGCCCAGGCTGGGCCACAGTTTTTTTAAACCTCTTAACAGCAGCAGCCCACACAAGATGCAAGACTGCTGGGGATCAAATTCCAGGTCCCCCTCTCTGGGTCTCAGTTTCCGCATCAGTAAAACGGGCTTGGTGATAATGGTACCATAAGAGGTTCTTAGGAAAAGGAATTGAGATACTGTTTATAAACAGCGTCCGGCTCAGCATAAGCGCTACCCAAACACCAGCAATTCCTAACTCCATTTCACAGGTGGGACAATGATGGATAGGGCGGAGAGGTCATCTTCCTTCAGAATCACTCCTCGTTAGGGACAGAACTGAGGTTCGAGCCCAGCTTCATACCCTCCAAAGCCCGAGCTCTTTCCTGCTGTCACGTTGCCTCTCACACGTGAGCATTTATCACGAGATAAATTCGTCTCCTCTTTCATGTGGGTGCATTCTCCGGGCTGGAGAGAGGCAGCTAAAAATACCGCTGGGTGTAAATCTGATCCAGCGGGAAGGGGTCAGCTTTGGCGGGGCTGGGGATGGAAGCGAAGGCCCAGCTCTCCAGACTTCTCCCTGGTTTTTCAAGCAAAGGCCTTTGCTCTGAAAATGCAGCTGAGCCTGGGACGAGCTCGTGACACCGGCACTGTGATGACAGAGCAAGAGCTTCGCAGGGCTGGCTGCTGGCTCAAATGTCCCAGTCAGAGTGGCCTTCCCTGACCAACTACCCTGCCTCAAACGGCCTCTGCCACCTGCCCCTGCCAGCCCGCTCACTCTCTAGCACGATGCCCCTTTGTGATGGGTATAGCACTTAGCACAATCTGAAATGACCCGTCCCTTTCCGTGTTCGCCTGTCCCCAGAATGCACGCGTGATGACAGCCGGCACAGTGACGGCCTCGTCCGTGGCTCTTACCCCGGGACCTGCAATACGCCCGATCCCTATCCGTCTCCAAACACACTTTTTAAATAAATAAATAAAGGTATGCACAGAGGGATGAACGAACAGAAGAATGAAACCTCAGTTCTGGTCTCGACGGTGCCACTCACTTGTTGTGTGACCTCCCGAGAGTCTCTTTAGCCCTCTGGGTCTCCATCTCCTCAATTATTAAATGAGGGGGTTGCACTAGAGTAGGAAGCGTCAAGGTTGAATTCGTAACACTGAAAGGTTTAAGTAGGAGAGTCACACGCTCATATATGCATTAAGCACAATAAGAAGAGGACCCGGAGACGCAGTAAAAAGCCCATTACGAGTTCATGCGGGGAGTGGGGGAGGCCAGGAGGCTGCGACAGATGTACAGGCCAGAGAGAAATGAGTCAGCCAGACTTATCAGAAGACAGCAGATAAAGCTCACGAGTACTTTCAGGTGACAAACTGTCACCAGGGACCTAAGCCAACTATAGAGAGATATGTGCTGTAGTTGAAGCTCGCTCTCTCTCTCTCTCTCTCTCTCTCTCTCTCTTTCTCTCTCTCAAACACACACACACACACACACACACACACACACACCCACACACACACACTGACCACCCCATGTTTCATTATCACCTGGGTTTCCCAGATTATGTGATTATGGAAGATTTTAAAAATTTAATATTTTGATCATTCATCTTCCCAATGACTATTTATATATAATTAACCCCTTTCTACGTGCGGCTTACAATAATATATAAAATATTATGTATGTCCAATAATATAACACAATAATACAATAAATTACAGAACTATGAATAGAGAACAAATCAAGATTAGAGAAAGATTTAATAGATGAAGACCAGGAAGGAAATTAGAACATAAAAAAGCAAAGGATTCTAGGCTTTTATCAAAACTGAGAAACAAATTTGGCTTCGAACTTCCTAGTGGCAAGAAGAAAAAGGAAAACATTACCAGCTACATTATTGTATCATACAAGGAAAAACTATACTAATTAATATCTTAGGAGAAAAACTTTCCTTGGCACTTAAATTGGAAAAAATGCCTTACATGGATTTTTATAGAGAGAACTAACTAGCCATGTACATTTTTCCAATTAAAAAAAAACAACAGAAATCAATTGTATTAGCAATCGTTTTATGAGAGAAATATTTAGATTAAGAAAGGGAGACATAAGGAGGAAGAAAGATTGGGCGGCTTATGTATCAGCAACATGTGCTTGGATGTGGGGGTATAAATTAATTAATTCAATAACAAGTCTTGAAATCAACTCTTCCTCTCAGTAGAAAAATGAATAAAAAGAGCTACAATTTACTGAGTCTTAATTATGTGCCAGGCATTATGTTAAGCAGATGACCTAAATGAGCCACATTGCCTGAGAGGTGGGGTTACGATCGTGTCCATTGGTGGGGTTGCCAATTCCCACTCTCTGCTGAAGCTCAGACAGCTCTTAATATTGGTCATTCTGCCCCTACTTCCCACCCCAGAACATGAGACTTCTCTCCTGGGAGTCTGTGAAATGGACTGAGGATGTGGATAATGGTTACAAAGCCGATTTTATTTCATATCAAATCAAAAAGGAAGAATTTTGCAGGAGATATCAGCCCAGGATGAAGGCACGAAAATGTCCACATCGACTTCAGTGGGAGAAGCTGATCAATCCACCAAGATGTAGCAGATTCATATGACATGGTGGCGTTTTATCCAGAAAAAATAAAATGCCTATTACCATAAGGCTACAGATATTCATCTTCACACTGCTGGTAGGAGGGTGGGGGAGACAAGCCCCTGGGCAGCCAGGCTGTTCAGCGGGACCCTGTTTTCCTTGATTTTATCCATCTGGTAGTATATTACTGGCCCCGCTAGAAGACAAGTAGTTAAAATTAATACTGTCATTAGTAGAAATCATCCACAGAGCGCTCTGGGTCCACACTCACATGTAAGTGTGAGCCTTCATTCTGGAGTCAGAAAGAATTGAGTTCATTCTTTGGCTCGGCCCTCCTTGGACTCCTTTGTCAAGTTCATTCAGCCATAATAATAATAACAATGACAACAAAAACAACAACACTCTAATAACAACAACATTCACCACATAGGATTATTGTGAAGGTAAAGGAGTGAGATGCTGGTGGTTAAGTGTTGCATCCCATGTCTGGCATACAGCAAGTGCTCAATAGATGAGAGTCATAGTTTTTCACTGGTTTGAATTACAGCTCCTCCCTGAACCAGTCACGCTGGCCAGGAGGATGCTGTACCGTGGGTGGCCAGGCCTGGGTCACAGAGTCACATTCTGAGAGATGATACTGGCTGCCGTGCGGACCAGGGGTTGCGGGAAGACGAGGGTGAAAGTGTGGGAAGGAGTGATTAGGAGACTATTGCGGATGTCTAGGTCGGTGATGATGGTGACTTGCAAGAGGGTGGTGACTGTGGCATTAGAGCTGAGGTCTGGCCAGAGTAATGAGTTCCCCAGTTGCACCCATAGCTACATGTGGACAGGAAAGGAGAATGCCAGATGACCAAAGATGCAGTAACACATACCATGGACTCATGTGGAAGGCTACATGACAAGTTACCTTTCCTATACCAGGTCAGGCCACCAAATATTGCCCTTCTTGGCATCTTGAATTTCTAAGAAAATGCACCCCATAGAGGAAGGATGTACCATTAAGCCAGAAGCAAGTTCAAGGGCACACGGCCCCTCATGCTAACCACAGGTGTCAGGCAGCCCTTTAGGCATGGGACATTGGGAACTGCCTCCCCCAATCCTCTACTGCTCCTCCTTGATTGCCAGCGAGTCCGTGGGTTTCAAAACCGGAAGTAGCCCCAGCTTGGGGTGCCGTTCCTCCTGGCAGCTCCTCTTCCTGGCAGCCCCTCCTTCCATGAGGCAAGACAGCTCTTCTGCACAGTGACAACACACTTCACGGAGCTCTGGGGCAGGAGACGAGATGCGCAATGACACCAGGCAGGGAACTGGGGGCGGGTCATCATGGAAGAGCTTCAGCATGGCCTGCCGCCTCTGCACGGGGCACACTTGGGATCCATCAAGCAAGAATCGTATGAGAGGGGAAAGCTGACCATCCACAAAGCGCGGGGTCAAGATATTTTATCTGGAAGTGCCTCTCGAAGACCCTGAGAGGCGGGCACTGTATCTCTCATCTGACAAGCTCAGAGTTGGTGAGTGGCGCAGGCTGGATTCACACCCTGTCAGACTCAAAAGTCCATAATTTCTTAGCCGATCGCCTAGGCATTTTCACCTCCACAGTGATCCCGTGATTCCAGCCAATTTTTCCCCTGTTGATCTGTATGAACCAGGAGGAGAGCGGTCAGACACCACCAGCATCTACAGCCAGGAGATAAGAGCAGCCTTGTAAGCCATGTATACGCATGCACATGTATGCATGCACTTTGCATATTGAAGAGGGTAATGAAAATGTAGTGCTTATCACTATGAGCAGCTCCCCTATTTATCATCCCGATTCCCTCCTCAAATTAGGAGAGTTAATTTCCTTGAAGTCAGCACCTCTCTCAGTTTCATCTCGTTCACCCAAAGGATGGTACCCCATCAGTATCTCACACACGGCAGCTGCTCACTGTATATTGCTTAAATGGAAATGAATTGAATTCTGTGTTTTATCTGGGCTTCGCAGTTCTTGGAAATTTAAAGGGAGCTGGCACTCCACAAATTTTATTGCCTTGTCAATGTTAAAGAGCCTTTCAGAAGGAGGCATTTTCTTTAAACTCCAAAGGGGTCGGTAAACGTTACACAATATTCGGTCTCATTTCTCAGAAGGGGGTTTGATGGCTAACACATTCACAATTGTTCTGTGTCCAAGACTCTTATTATGCTTTTCAGCTTGGCCTTGACGAGAGCCTGACCAAACACCCAAAGGCCTCTCCAACTTCAACTAAGGCTTATCTTGCCAGAAACTAAAGTTCCCAGCCATTAATCAATGTCTGGCCCCTACCAGGCTGAGAATAGACCACTTGCTTGTAAAGATGTTTAAGGAAACAGCCAGTGGCTTCCGGTAACAGCTAGTGTGAGTGAGAAAGATATAAATTATCAGAGGGCGGCGTCGAGTGGGTAGAAAATGAGGGATCGTTGTCAATGCTTTTATCCCAAGCAAGGTATGATTTTAAAAAGAATAATAATGATAAAATAGAATTAAAAAAAAAAAACAGTAAGGTCACTTCCTAGTTCATCCTGAGTTGAACTTCAAACAATGACGCTTTGTTTCCAGTCTTTTCTCTGAAGCAAGATGTGATTGCAACTGAAGTACACTGATTAACCCCAAATAACTTTCCCTCAATTTGCTGGATGCTCGAGAATCCTCTGGAGACCCTGCTTTTGTGTCGAGTTAGCCATTTGGGAGCTTGGCGCCCATCCTTGTGCAACCATTCAAAACGAGTGAACCAGAAAAATGCCAAGAACTAACTACACAAGGACGTATAGTACAGTTTAATTAGTTTAGAGAGAGGGTAGATCCCCACCTTCTCCCTAAACATCACTCAAGCAGATTTTTTTTTTTTAATGGTCTTGTTAAAATCATTTCATGGTCTCAGTTTTGTTCTCGTGCTAACCGAGCAGGACCGCGTGGGTTATTAAGAAGGGGAGTCGCCCTGCCGAAGGTGGGCGCATTCTCTCTGCCTTTAAAAAGGCAGAGGGGTGTAATCACCTGGCTTGTGCAAGGACGTATTAAAGAACCCCATCTTGAATGTCAGCGCAAGGCTGAAGCTCCTGTTAATAATAGTCGCCAGTTAGGAAATTCTGCTGCTGACTTGAATCAGGAATTTTCCATGGTGACCGAGGCAGCCCACGGGTAGCTGGGCAGGGGGTTTTCCTTCCGTCACGCACATGCATCTGTTTGTGGTGACAGGGACGTGACTTACTGCAGCACGTGAGCAGAACTGTGATCTCCGAGAGTGGAAAGCTTACTTGGCCTCCTTGGGAAAACTGCTCAAAGAAATTAAAGAACTGTTCTCTTTGAAAAACAAAAAAAGGACAAGCCACCACAGTTTCCAAATATTGGTCTGTTGCATTTGATTCCAAGCCCCCAAGTCTTTCTGATGTCACTCTGTCTTTGTCACGTAAATCTGGTGGTCATGACAACGATGGGGCAGTCCTTCTACCTTATGTGGGAACCAGGTTCTGATGGCACAGAGATGTCGCTCCTCTGCCAAAGAATCTTCCGTGGCTCCTCGTGACCCTTAAGATAAAATTCAGAGTTTTTAGCCTGATGTTCAAGGTCATTTATAATCTAGGTGACAAACCATTCTGGCTTTACTTCCCTTTCCCCATGCTGCTCTGACCACGTCAAGTGGCTCTGTCCTTAACAAAGCTCTTCCCTTGGCTTTAGAATGTTCTCCAACCCTACACCCATCAGAATGGCTGCTATAAAAAAAAAACAAAAAACAGAAAATAACAAGTGTTGGTGAGGATGTGGAGAAATCGGAAGCCCTATGCACTGCCGATGGGAATGTAGAATGGTGTAGCGCTATAGAAAATGGTTCGGTGGTTCCCAGAGACTTGAAAATATAATTCCCACATGACCCAGCAATTCCACTTCTGGGTATATACTCAAAAGAATTGAGAGCAGGGTCCCAAAGAGATATTTTTATACACGTTCATAGCAGTGCGATTCACAATAGCTAAAATGTAGAAGCAACGCAAGTGGCCCATAGACGGATGAATGGATAAGCAACATGTGGTCCATCCATACGATGGAATATTATTCAGCCTCAAGAAGAAGGAAATTCTGACACGCGCCACAACATGAGTGAAATGTAAGGACATTATGCTTGGTGAAATAAGCCAGCCACAAAAAGGCAAGTACCGTACTTACATGAAGTACCTAGAGGAGTCAAATCATAGAAATGGCAAGTAGTATGGTGGCTGCCAGGGGCTCGGGAGAGGGAGAAGTGGGTACAATGCTTCAACTTTAAACAATGAAAAGAATGACGGAAATGGATGGCGGTGATGGTGGCACAAACCACAAATGTATTTAATGCCACTCAACTGTACACTCAAAGATGGCTAAGACGGTACATTTTATGTTATGTATATTTTACCCTAATAAAAAATATAGGAAAAAAAAAAGAGAGGAAATTTGAATGTCTTTCTCCATGTCTCGGACAAAATCCGTTTCGTCTTTCATCTTTCGAGGCAAAGCTCAAGTGACTTACCTGTCGGGGCTTAAAGAGCGTGCAGTAGGGACAGCAAGGCCATCTGCACAGCTACCTCCGGCTGAAGCATTTATACGAGGGTGTGTACGGCTCTGTGTGTGTATGTGCAATACAAAACTTCTTTTTAACCCATTTACTCTTCAGACAAGACGATGACTCCCAGAGCATGTTGACTCCAAGGCTGGTTTGCAGCCTCAGCCTCATGCGGGATTTTTACTAGAAATGCATAATCGCAGGCCTCGCCCCAGCTCTACTGAATCAGAATCTGTATTTTTATCAGGGTGAATCATTTCTGCATTACCATTTGAGAAGCAGGGCCCGGCTTCGTGAGGGTCGTGATGAATTCCTCCGTGGTGTGTGGTCGCCTAGCAGAAGCAATGGAGAACTCTTAAAATATCACACACACCTAGGCCTTACGCAGGCCTAGCCCCATGGTTCTTGAACTTGAGTGTTATATCAGAACAACCCAGAAGGCTTGTTAATACAAGCTGTTGGGTGCCAGCCCAGAATTTCTGATGCAGAGATCTGGGGTGGGGCTCGGCGTTTGCATTTCTAACAAGTTTCCCAGTGATGCTGATGTGGCTGGTGCAGAGACTGCACTAAGAGCCGCTAGCTGAATGCGCAGGAAATATTTATTTGTTGCATGTATAAATGAAAGGGAAGATTAAGAAAAAAAAATTACATTCAGGAAATATCTAGCGTTTTAGTTATCGACTGTTATGGTACTAGCCACAACACAGGGGTTTACAACAGTAATGTATTATTCTCACAATGCTGGGGGTCGCGGGGACTCAGATGAGTGGGCCTTGCCCTCCACACAGTGCAGGCGAGGACACTCACGAGGCCGCCTTCCCCTGGGAGCTTGACTGGAGCTACAAGGCCCGAGATGACCTCTCACCCTCTAGGCCTCTTTCCACACCTTGGCAGTCTGGCCCGCGCTTCTTGGAAGCTGCTGGCTTCAAAGAGGGAGAACACGGAACATGTCAGCCCTCATCTCAAGGCCTATGTTTGGAAGCCCCCAGAATGTCACCGTTGCCGTGTTTGATTAGTGTAAGCTAAGTCCGAAGGCCAGCTTCTGTTCAAGCAGAGGGATCTAGACTTCCCTCTTCATGGGAGGAGCAGCGAAGAATGTGTAGCTTTCATTATCTAGTTCGTTTGTTTCTCAAGGGCTGATGAAGAGACTTCATGTGAACTATCTCAAATCCCGTGAATCTGTCTGGTGGTCACGTTAGCTATTCTTGCTGCAACTTCTGTCCCTCCGTGCTGGACCTCTGTGGCTGGGTGTCACCCCGTGGGGGTGTCAGCTTTGCTCCACGTTCCTGCTTAGTCAAGCTCTGCTTGTGATCTCATTATTTTAGGACTCGGGCCTTCTTCCTGTTTTTATCTGTTACACCAAAGATGGGAGGGGCTTGGGAGTATTGGTTTGTGGATATAAAACGGCACTTCACAGAGAGTTCTAGAAAACTCAGATGCTGAAATTGCGAAAGCCTCTCATTAGTGTAATAAAACACTGATAAACCTCTTAACCCCTGATGACCAGATGACAAAAAATTAAAAAGTTTGGGAAATGAATAGAAAATTGAAGGTATGCAAAATAGGACTCTACCTGTGGTCCATTTGACTGGGAGTTGTGATTAGCAATCATATTATTTTGGTTTTTATTACTTGAATCACCACACTTTCTGTTCCAGCTGCAGAGTGTATCTAAATCCCTCATAACCATCCATCAGGCGGTACTAGTAGCCCCATCTCGCCAATGAGGAAACTGAGTTTCTAAAAACAGAAGCCGCGCAAGGTCATGATCACTAAACAGCTACTGGAATTCGAACCCAGGACTCCTAGCCACAAACTTTTCCTATGACCCCGTTGCGGGAAATTTCTTCTAGGAAAGAACTTAATTGAACATCTGGTAGGCATTCTACATCGCAAGAGGGAGTATAGTGTCACCTAGACCCCGCTACCCTGCCTTGTTCACCTACTAGTTACATGACTTGGGAGAGAAATTCTCGAAGCTGCAGTCTCTTTAGCTATAAAATAGTGATTGCAAAAAAAAAAAAAAAAAAAAAAAAGCACCTGGCTTCCCCAAGTCCTTGTGAATATTCTACAAGTTAATTCACACGAAAGCGCATCACGGGGCTGCCTGGCTCATAGCGAGTGCTCAGCAAATGTAAGCTATTGTTATGATTGTTCGAAATCATATCCTTCCTGATCGGCCAGCCAGGTGGCCTGGGACTCTCCCTGTGAAAAGCAAAAGTCTCCCCACATCCACCCAACTGCACGAGGAAGAGGAGACAGAGCCTTTGCCCTTGAGAGGCCCTTGTGGCAGGAGAGACGTAGGGCGGACACATAGCGACACAGACGAGCAAACTTCTCCCAGGGAAACAGCCCCTCGGAGCCCGCACTCTTGTAGGCTCCATGCGCTGTCGGATGAGCCGCCACAGGGCAGAGGGGTGGCTCCGGAGCTCGTTAACTAACTGATGAGTCAGGGCCGACAGCAGCCGGAGCGTGAAGGTGGAAGTATACAAACAGGGCTCAGCGTGGCCCGCCTGCCAGGCACACGTCCCCTCCCTCGTCCTCCCACCCCCCACCCATGAGAGCACAGATTGGGATGGTGGGGCTGGGGGCAGGCCCCGAAGGAACAAGGGTAATGTGGGGTCAGGGTTGGTCCCACTTGGGGCAGCAGGGGACATTGGGGCCTGAGGGGCTGATTAAGGCAAGATCTATAGGACAACGCTGGGCTCCTAGTCCCGGGGGCAAGAAAATTGCTTCCAAGTCCAGAGTGGGTGCTGGCAGGCTGATGTCAGCCATCAGGACACTCACAGAGTCCCGAGACCCATGCGCTGTAAGCACTGTGAGCCGGAGTGAGGTCAACGTGAAGGTCCCGAGGAGAGCCTTGAACCATGGTATTGTTAACAGTCATAACTGATGCAAAATAACACAACGATAGTATTCATCAAGTGCAGAGCACATGCCAGCATTTTCTATGCATTAATTCACTTCGGCCTCACTAGTATATAAAGTCGACACTTTCTTACACAGATGAGAACACTGAGACATCTAGCTGGGAAACCATTTTCCCATAGACGCACAGCTAAGAAGGGGCAGAGCCAGGTATTTTGTTCGCAGAAACGGCTCTTTTAATGATTAAACTGAACTGAATATCAGCTGGTCTTTGATTCTGTTTTTTTTTTTTATTTTTTATTATTTATTTTTTGGGGGGTGGGGGAGATGGAGCTGATGTGTAGTTGAATCTACCTGACTTAAGGAGCCCGGGGGAGACAAAATTGGGTGATGCGGTGACACTGTCTTTTGAAGAGGTAGCCACCTTAGAGAAGACATCACCTGTCTGGGTGAGACTGGGTCACCAGGGCCAAGGGAGACTGGTACAGCGTGTATATTGCTTCTCCCTGTGGTGTAAAGCTGGCGATGGAGAAGTGGGTTGCGAGTGTCTGTTGAGTGACCAAGTGACATTGTCTGCTATAATCTTAACTAAAATATTCTTCCTCTAATGAACCAATCCACTCAATGTTTTCCCCAAAGAGCATATAAAATCAGCTTCTGTGACATTGCATATGCTGGTTCCGTCTGCCTGAAATGCTTTCTCTTTCCTTCTCCATCTGGTAAACCCCCACTTCCCTTCCAAGATTCAGCTCTGTGATGCTTCCCTTTGATGTCACTTTCACCCTAATCTGGGTCAGACAGACCTCCCTTCTATTAACCGAAAGCTTCTCTGATTCATTCCTATATTCTAGAGTCTAGCATACTACTCAACATAAAGAGGCGACCATTAAAAGCTTGTTGAGTAAATAAATAAATGAAGGTAATAGTCATTACCTCAGAGTCATTGTGAAGTTGAAAACGAGATAATTTTTGAAAAATAGTATACGTTTTTATTAATAATAATTGACATAATGATATTAGTCATTTCCGCTAGCATTCATTGAGTACTTACTATTCTAAATATCGTACATGGCTAGCTCATCTGTTTCTCAAAAACCATATGAGTGGGTCAATTAGTTAGCATAAGCTAGGTTTTGCTGAATTAACAAACAATGCTCAATTCTCAGTGGTTTAAACACCACAGATTTATTTTACACTCTTGGTAAACATCTTTCATAAGTTGAAAGAAACCTCTATTCATTTTCATCATTCAGAACCCAGCCGACCACTCTCTAACTGCTACATCCGGGACACACAGCCCCATTGGTCAACATGGCAGAGGAAGAGAGCATGGAAAACACATCATCTAAATGCTTCTGCCTAGAAGTGATGCTCATCACTCCCACTTACATTTCATTGCTCAAGGCAAGTCCCCTGGTCACGACCAAGTTTAAGAAAGTGTGTGTAACAGGAGGCGTTGGCGAGTGCCGGTAGCATCTACCACACTGATCATTGAATTAAAAATGAAGAAACTAAAGCAGAGGATGGAGGTAAAGCAATTTGCATGAGATCACAAAGCTGGCAAGTGGCTGATCCAGGATTCAAAGCTGACTCTTGTGAATTAGAGCAGAGGTCAACACTCCTCTGTCAAGGGTCAGCTGGTGACTATTTTAGCCTTTGCAGGTCATACTGTCTCTGTTGCAACCACTCAGCCCTACCGTGTTAATAATGCAAAAGCAGCCTTAGACAATATGTAAATGAATGCGTGCAGACGTGCTCCAATAAAACTTTATTTGCAAAAACATGAGGTGGGCCAGCTTTGGCCAGGGGGCCATGGTTCACTGAGCCCTAAGTGAGAACCCTTGCTCATGATCTCAAGGTTACCCTGAGTTTTGAGGATTTGGAAGTGATAAACAAATGTGAGTTATCATAACCATTTTCTAGCAAATATCTGCTACATTACCTCCCTCACTGGCCAGACTTTAATGGGTCACTGCACTTTCATCCAGCCAAGGTTAAAGGTAACCAGCTTCTGTCTGGGGCGGGCTAATTATTACTGGGCAAGTTTAAAGGGAATGACAGACAGGTAATTTTCTTATTAAAAATGAGAACAGGAACCATACCAAGGATGAAGCAAGCCAGCATTAAACCCCCCCTAGCCATGTGGGGTCATTTCTAATGGCACATTCACCAATGGGACAATTGTTCTGCTGGCCTGTGCTAACCAGCAATTGAAATCAATGGGAGGCTCTGGGCACCAAAGCAGGTTTTGTTCTGGGCCACCTACCCCAGACCTTGTTTTTCCAGCTGACACTCTGCCTGTGTCAGCTAATTCTTGCTTTGGAAAATGCATTCCAGGGCTAATAGAGACTCGAAAGTCATACTATTTTCTCACCATGCTATTAAAACCCAAATGGCTTTGCTCAGTCCTAATGTGACCAGGAGATTGCCCAGCTAGCTTAGAAATGGCCCGGATGTCACAGAATCTGGGCTTCCAATTGGAAAGACAAGGCCCGATTTGTGGATGAGCCATTTCTAAATGATTCCAGTGCTGCAATGCAAGGCAATGAGTTAAACACAAAAACAGGACTTGGAAACCATGATTTTACTGAAAGGCACGTGAGTTTGAAACTCAGTAAGGTGGCATTCGTTCATCTTCACTGCTGGAAACCTGGGCCAGTCACTTCACCTCACTGAGCCTCAGTTTCCACGTCTGTAAAATGGCGACAGTGAGACCAATCTCAGCGTGTCCTCATGGGGGTGGCAGCATGGCATAAGTGCCAAGAACGCCAACCCGGAATGGCAGCTAGCATGGAAGCAGGAAGGCCCCGGGCCTGGCCAAGCCAGAAATAGCTGAAAACTGGCTCTGGAAAACTGGCAGAATCAAACCCAAGCTGGGCTCTCCCCAGGGCTAATTGGAAATTAATCAGGAGAAACAATAACCAGCCAGAAAAAATTAGGAGAATGAGCTAATGGATGCTTTGCTCGTTCTGCTCCGAAGCTTTGCGCGATCTGCAGTGGCAACCGGTCCTCCCCCAGGCCGGTCGGAAGCTGCCTTAAGGGAGGACAGCTGCGTGGGGGCCAAGGGAGAGGTGCCTGATTCAGGGTCTATCTTTATCTCCACCATCAGTTCTCATGAATGCCACCCTTAGGTCACCAAAGAAGGCAGTCAGGGCCATCTGTGGGAGGCCCAGGGAGACTTATGGATGTCCCCAGCAGGGGAGGGCACCAAGGTACAGGGACAGATGAGATGTTGCCCTGGACCCCAGCTCTTCTATGGCGGAGCTGCAGGCAGGGGGCCAGACCAGAAGGTCTAGACGCGTGGACAGAGCTCCTCTCTGCTTTGCACACCCTTTTTTCACGTAAGAAAACTGAGGTCCAGAGAGAGTCAGTGATTTGCCTAGGGTCAGGCAGCAGGGTTGTGGCCGGGCCAGGAACTGAATCTTTCCAGATCTTTCCTACCTACCTGTCCACCCTGAAATCCCTTCAGCAACGGGGCAGACAGCAGAGCTGAGGAGGAGAGGCGGGGGCTGGAACAGAGGGAACAATGTGAGGTCAAGGAATCAAGTTACTAAAATTCTGAGTTAAGTAGAAGGAAACGTCTTTCTCCACCATGATGACACCCACACTGGAATGAGGAACCCACCCCCACCCGTCTCGCCTCCAGATTGTAGTCAAATCAAGTGTCCGCACTCAGGGGAGGGGTAGCTTCAGATCAAGAAGAATGAGCACAAACACTACTTCTGCCTGATCTGCCTGGTGGAACACTTCCAAAGCCTGGTCCCGCCATCGCCTCTCAGTGTGTCCTTGGACGAGTCACTTCCCCTCTCTCATCTCCAGCTTCCCCCCCTGCAGACCTGGAGCGGTGGTCGAACTGGGAATCTTTTGTAAGCCGTGAAGCCTCAGACAAATGGAAAGCTTGGACCTTGTGGCTTTTATTTCTTTGGAAAGCAGATGGAGGCAGAGAATTCCCAGTTGGTAGTGGGTGTCTCTGCTTCTTAAGAAGGGCAGAGAAAAATGCCAAGCTGCCACCCTGCAGAGCCTGGCACCCCGTTTCTGCACCCCATTTCTGCTTTCACAACCACCCTGTCAACTGCCCCCCTGGGGAGGGGGTGTTGACAAACTCTCTTCCACTGAAATCCGCAGTAAATGGCATGCTAGGCCGACTCACTGATCATTAGCCATGTGATCTTGTTTATCCTGCCCCGGCCTGGAATTTGGCCTCTTACAAAACCCAGCTACCAAAGGAGAACAGGTTGGACCAAAACTGCTGAGCCAGTGAAGGGAGACTTCCTGCAGGCCGGGGTGTTTATTAAACAGACGCTGGCCAGGGTCCACCCACTCAGCCCCCACGGCCCGGCCGACCTGACCGTTTCGTTGGCACCGCTTTGAGAGTCTAAGATATGATCTGAACCCAAGAAAGAACGGCTCCCAGATCGGATAATCATCTAGCCTCACCCCAATACTGCCGATGACGGCACACTGCCTCAAATGAGTTGCCGGCCACTCCAGTGGGGCAGGAACTGCGTCATCCTCACGGTATCACTAGAAGTGGAGGTCGGGCTTCTGACCCACTGAGTCACTTGCCCAAGGTCACAGAGCCAGGAGGGTGGAGTGGCCGGGGGCAGCTGCTGTTTGTGCTGGCACACTTCTCCGCCTCTCCCATTTCTGGGGGTAACAAACCCAGCTGCCTGTCCACCTGGGCTGGGCACAACACCCTGGCGAACACAATCATAAGACCACGTCCACCTGGCGAAATGACATGGGTGCACTCATGTGACAAGCAGGGCCGAGCCGACACCGTTTTAAGCATTTTCTATCTATGAACACACTGATGGCTCGGAGCCACCCAATGACATAAATGACCTAGACCTCCATTCTACAGATGAACAAACCGAGCCACGGCCTAGTTGCGTAACGCGCTCAAGGTCACGTAGAAGAAGGGCTAGGATTCAAACGAAGCGGTCCGGCTCCAAAACCCACGCTCTCCACCAGCAGCTCAGCCTGAGCCTGAACGGCCCTGGCTGTGAACTTGGGCCTTCTGACAGTCAGCCGGCTCCTTCTCTTTCATTTCCACTGCACTGATCGTCCGGGCTTTTGTTTTTCATGAGACCTCCCAGGCCCTCTCCCATTCTGCTGCTGGTGCCATTCTAAACGATCTAATCAGGTCAGTCTGCCTGGCATGGCTTCTGAATCACTCTCTGTCT
>CM053515.1:3202483-3219161 GCA_028627145.1 Eidolon dupreanum
TATGCGTATCTCCCCGCCGACCTCCAGCTTGGCCTGGGGCGTAGGACAAATAGTCTTGTGGTCAGGTGACAGAGGCCTATCACCTCAGCCTGCGCACTGCAGCGCCTGGGTCTTGTTTGTCCACTGACTGATCTTTGGACATGTGACCTCCGGGGCTTCCATGCTTCCGTCTCTAATCCCCTGAGACGCCGGAATGAGAAACACTAGGACGCAGGTCCCCAGAATCTAGCCTGTTGTTGATTGACTGGCACATGTCAGCATGAAATCTCCTTTGACTATAAGTGAATTATGTAATAAAGGATGTACATGCACAATATTTAGCTCCAAGATGTTGGCAGAGCACTGTTTAATGTAGAAAAACAAAAGGGAAGAATCAGCATACTAGATAGAAAGTGCTTGTTTATTTGGGGGGGCGGGTCTCCTCTGCCCAGAAATCTAAATTCTGTAAGGGGAGAGAATTTTGCCTGTTTCGTTCCCCAGGACTTAGAATAGTGCCTGGCCCAGGAAGGGTGGAATATTTGATTTCCTGAAACCAGTTTAGCTAGCTGCATTCAAGAAAAATGACGCACTCAAAATCTATTCAAAATGAACTTTTCTGAAGCTCATCTTCCTTGCTGAGGAGATGAGAGTCACAGCTCCCTAAATTTTAGAGGAATTTTCCTCTAATCAGCGACCAGCTCAGGTGTCTGGTGATCGGGGCACAAGGGCTGAGTTGCCTGGCCTGCATTCCCCCACACTCCCCAGAGACCTTCTGGCATGTTTTTGTTTTTGAATGGATTCGTCATTGGCGATCAAGACACTCGTGAACGCCCAGTACTCAGTGAGTGTCAGGATTCTGCCACTGGCTGGTTCCACCAACAAAGGAAGGGCAGGCCGACTTCAGGGACTTCTCAGCATTCAGAAATCCCAAGAGCCACCTTGGGACTTGCCTCTTAGAAGCAATTCTCCAAGGGCGGCCGGCTAGGAGCGATCTGACACAGTCTGTGACTTGAGAGTAGCTGGCCAATTCTTGCAGCCGTATTGAGGTCCCCTCACCTGAGTGTGGCCCTTCACCCAGTTTTATATTAACTGTCACTATTTCAGCATCCGCCCCCCCCCCACATAGTTCTCGAAGCAGCCTCTTCCTTCCATTGCTATCACCTGCCCTACTGCGCCTCTCCATCTCTCCCAGGACTGTTGCTTCTAGCTTTTCCTCCTCAAATACACCTTCTCCATGGTCCCAAAATGACGCTTTTGTCAACCCAGGATCAGCTGCAGTCAGCTTGTCCCATATCTCCCATTTTATGAAATTTAGGAAGCTCAATGTTCTCCATAAATGTTACTAAGTTTCTTTGTGGGAGATGGGGTTAGACAGACTCTCACCGCCATTTCTGGCCCTGAATACCTGCTTCCACTGAATGAATCCAGCATAAGGACTGAATAACTTGCATCCACACACACACACACACACACACACACACACACACACACACACAGGCACCAGTGCCATCCAATCATACCTCACTTCCACCCAAATATGGCCTTGACCATGTCCCCTCTTTTCCACCCCCGGAAAATTCACGCCCATCCATCATTTCTGTGAGCGTCAGGCTTTGCTGAATTTTTCTAGATGGAGAAATTTACACGTCAGCAAGACCTCAGCTGAAGTGTTTTTAATTATGCACTTTTAAGTAATACGAAACGCATGAATTTGTTCTCTTCGTGAAAAGAAGTTAAAGCCTCGGAGATGATGCCCGGGCAGTGGGACAGGAAGACGGAGGGACGTGGCGTTTCTGCCGAGGTGCCGAGCTGCCGAGCAGCCCTGGACTGCTCACCTCCTGGACTTCCTGTTGCGAGATATAAATACATCATACGTTAGGCGGCTGTGAGTCAGGTTTTCTGCTCCTTGCGGCTGACACAGTCCTGTCTGTCACACTCTCTGTTCAGCACTGAGCCTCCCCCTGTCGCCGGTCACTAGCCCCTTTCTTACCTGTCTTCCTTCTTCTACCGAGCACTTCATCGTGAGCCGAAAAGGTATTATTTCTTAATTGCTTACAGGTTTCTTGTTTTCGCGTGAGAATGTCGGCTCCACGTGGGGAAGCAGCTGGTTTGGCTCCCGTGACACCCCTGGGGTCTAACATGAGACCTGGCACATAGTAGGGGCACGATAAATATTTGTCAAATAAATGAGATGAATATCATTTTGATCACGTCTCTCCCCATTTAGAGGCTAAAATTCAAACTGTTCAGATGGGCAATCAAGGCCGTTTCTGCTGTGGGCTGTGCCCACCCACGTGCCTTGTCCCGGACTGTGCCGTTTGGGCTGCTGCCCATGTCTGCGTCCTCCGCTGACCCTTTGAACAGGCTGCTCTCCTGTGCCCACGCACATTACTGGGTGCCTGTCCTTTTAGGTATAAGCGATAACTCAGTGAAGTAGACAGGGTCCCTGCCCCCATGGAGCTCAGCAGAAAGGACCGATGTTGGCCAAATAGCTACAGTGTGGGGGATACGGGACTTGCGAGAGCCCCTCAGTCTCTATGTAGCAAACTCCTATGCATCCTTCGAGGCCCAGCTCCAATGTCTCCTGCTCTAGGAAGGCTTCTCTACACCCTCGGGCTGGGGTAGGTGCTCCTGCTGCTCCCCCAGACCTTTGCTAGACAGCCCAAGCCACAGAACTCGGCCCCCCTTATTGTCTTGTATGTGTCTCCAGCCACCATGAGCCTCTGGAGCCAGGACCCCTGTCTTACTGGTCTCTGTTTCTCCAAGATCTAGTGCAGGGCTCAGCAGGGAAGCTTTGACTGAGTCCAGCGACTGACCTGCCCCTTCCTTAGCCTGCTTCCCTTGCTCCCCAGTCCCCTTTCCCTGGCTCAAGTTTCAGGCCGCCTTGGTCTCTCCCCTCCACACTCAGCTTTCTAGCCACTTCTTCATGTCAATCTGAATTAACCCTTCCTCTTCCAACGGGAGCTGTGGAATGCAGTACAAACTTCCTCTTTGGCTGTCTACACAGAGGTCGAGTAAAATCGTCCAGACTACTAGTGATTGCCTTTCTTCTCCTTCATCCCTCCAGCTAAGTCCCCCATCTTCTCCTCCCTGCCTTTGTCTTGCATTGCCACTCAGCTACAATCTCTTCCCTAGATTTGCCAGTTTTCTCATGCACCTCTGCACACGCTGTTCCCCTCTGCCAGAAATGCTGGCAAAAGCCGCCACATCCTTTGAAGCCCTAGCTCGCATGGTACCTCTTCAGTGTGGCCTTCTCCCATTCCCCCTCCCCACTCCCCAAGCAAAGTGAATCACTCCTGTGGTCCATCCACACATCCTTGGCTGTGGCCTCACCCCATGACATTTTGGTGGTTCCTCTGTGGTCCACTTTCCCTGGTTGTGCAGTGATGGGCAGGTGAGCCTGGCCAACGAGAACGCGCCAGCAAAATTAAGACTGAGTCTGGAAACTGGGGGAATGGAAAATGAGAGCAGAAGAAAAATGATATGGACCAAATTTAGAGGTAGCGCCCTTGAAAAAGCATTCGTGTATTCACTCCTGGCTCTGTGTTTTCAAGGGACCTAAAAATCTGCCGTGTGGGAGAGACGAGAGCCATCTAGAGTTAAACGGAGCAGGACAGGGCTGTGGTCAAGGAGCATGAGCTTAGGGGTCAGAGTGGCTGAGTTCGAATCGGGGCTTTGCTGCTTGCTGACGGTGCACAGGTCCCGTCCTCTCTGACCCTCGGTCTCTTCATCAGTAGGATGGAAGCATTTGACGGGGACCCTGTCGTTAGCATCACGTGCATGCAGACAGCAGTCGCTCGGCTACCACTGTTTTTCTCTGTTGCAATCGTTAGTCTGGGGTTGGTACGGTAATCCAGGGCAGAATGTCAAGGCCAGTGACAAGGCTTAAACTAGGACACAGAGAGTGAGAACAGAGAGGAGGATAGATAAAATCAATATTATCCAGATGGTGTAAGCCAGAAATCTCGTGTCCGCAAATGACAACAACCCAACTTTAAAACATGTGCAAAACAGACGGGGAAGTGTCAGTCCACACAGCTGAAACAGTCGAAGGTACGTTTGAGTTTCGCACGTGGCTGAAAGGCGGGGTCTCCTCCTTGCATCCCCTCTTGGCTCCTGATTTCTCAGGGGTGGCCTCATTCTTAGGCAACCAATACCCAGGTGCTCCAGGCCGACATATGCACACAGGTAGCAATCTCTGCAGAAAAAGAGACGGTCTCTTTCTCAACATCTCTTGGAAAGTCTTGGCGTCGAGTCTCATTGGCTGTGTGTCCATCATGGTCCCATCCTGGAGCCAATCGTGGACGAGAGAGAATATTCTGATTGGCTAAGTGGCCGGGCTTGCTGTTTGGGGAGGGGGAGAGAATCTGACCTCCCCCTGGGCTGACAGTGGGGCAGATGATCTCCAGGGAAAACTGGGGTGCTGTCACTCAAAGAAAGGGAGGTCTGCAAGGGAGTTCGTAGGGCCCAAGGAGGGACTGGATGTCAGCAGGGCCCGCACTAACCCGGCAGTTTTGAGCTCGCGGCCTCTGACTTGGGTCCCCAGTGGGCTTAATGCACATGACTCAGCAGGGCTTTTGCAACTGACCTTTCCCCTCTTCCCCAGCCCTGTGGTGAGTCCCTGGGGTTGGACCGGGCTCCAGCCTGGAATTGCCCCAGCCAGGGCTTCTGCCAGCCCTTGAGAGTGGGTGGGTGGGGGTCTCTGGTCTCCTCACCCCAGTCCTCCCATCCACTCTCCCCGCTTGCCCCGGGGTGAGGTCTGGAGACTGTTGAGGAAAAGGTGCAATGCCCCTTGCTCTCCGGTTGGGCACATCCTCCAGTCGGTGCTGCTGTGGCTCCCCGCCCCCAGCCAAGCAGCGGAAAGAGTGGGGCTGCCTTACAGACGCTCTGGCCCTGGAGACGAGCCCACGCTCGTCAACCTGCCCGCGATAAAATGGGGAAAACATTAGCTGTCCCGGTCCGTCCTCCTCGACTAAGTAAATGCCAAATAGACTCATGCCGACAGGACACGATGAGAGAGGGGGCTGCGGCCCTCGGCTGGCCTTCCCTGATCACCCGCTTTGCTCCTGCCTGGAGCTGCACTCTGGGGCACAGGGGAGAATAAATTCCAGCCCCTGCCTCCAAGTTGCTCACGAGTTACTGCAGCAGACTGACAGGTCGCCATCAGCCTGCCATGTGGAGTCCTTTTATAGAAGGGAGAGCACAGTACAGGGGCCTGGGTACAACTGAGAGGGGCGGGGGGTGGTGGAGGAAGGGTCAGGCTGAGCTGGCTCCCCAAGGAGAAAGAGCTGCTGGGGTCAAGAAAGGAGGGCAGGGGCACCCCAGGGGAAGAGGCGTGTGCAAAGCGAGAAGTTGCTCGAGAAGCTGTGAGCGGAGCCCGGGGCCAGGGGCCAGGAGGCGGGGAGAGGTGACACTGGAGTGGCAGATGCACCAGCATTTAGAAGTGCTAGACGGGGCAGGGCGCAGGTCTGATGGAGTCCCCTGGCCCAGGTCACTTCATCAGAAACAAAAAGGAAGCTCGTGCAGAGTCGGGGTCTCCCTTCTGTGCGAAATTCAATTAGCGAAGATTTGGGGCTCCCCAGGAAACATACGGGGAAGCCCGACTTCCTGGCGAACCTCATTCCAGCCTCTAGTATCCACTGGCATATCTGGTCGCCAGTTTTTATTTCCTGCATTGTCACCCGCACCACCCCTAGAGGAAGCTCCTTCCTGAGAACTCACGACCCAGTGGATGTTTGGACTATAGCAGTAGCCAGGCGGAGCAGCACGCAGCCGCTGTCCAGCGCGGCCGGCCTGGTAAAACGCCAGGCACACACCCAGCCAGGAAAACCTGCTGGTGCCGAAGGGACAGCTCTCCCTGTCCCCTTCCTGGGTGGGTTCGGAATTCGGGAGAGGTGAAAGCTCTTAGGGCATCTGACTTGCCAAAGCCCCTGAGGGGAAGGAGGACCCGGGATCATTCTGTTGCCCCCCACTCCCCACCCCCACCCGCCCGGCTCCACCTGTGGGTCTCCTCTCCCTCCGCCGGACCATGCTGGGGGCAGCGCCGCGTAGCAAAGTGTGCCCTGGACAGCAGGCCCACCCTGGGCAGGGTCATTAACACATAGTCTAAGTATTTCAAAAGTTACAGATCAAGGTGATCAACTGTTCAAATATGTCGTGTTTCCTAACCTGCCAAATAGAGCTTCCTAATGACCTGGAATCAGGCCCAGCTCGGAGTCTGACGCCAGGACACGGCAGCCGCTTTCCCCCGTTCTCCATGTTTCTCTGCTCCATCGGGTCGCCCCCCGCAGAAAGCTCACGCGTGCGCCCTCCCCTCCCCCAGCGAACAGCACCCGCGGGCCACGTGGTCCACCCCGGGGAAAACGGAACAGGGGAGAGGCCTATGTTGGCCTGGAAGGTGGGCTGGGGCAGTTAACAGGAAACCCCGGCATCCTGAGAACCTGGACTGTCACCTCGAGTTGGAGTGCATGGGCTCCACCTGGGCTCATCCCCTAGTCCCCCAGGACTCCTCACTTGTGGGGACGGGGAGGATCCGAGGGGAGTCCTCTGAAGGGCAGGGCCCAGGGCTGGGGCCCTTCTTGTGCTGGTCAGAGGGAGCTGGTCGGGGAGTCGGGGAAAAGCGTGGGGTTCTTGGTTTTGCCCTTTGTGGGTGAGTCAGGCCCGGAGCCTCTCTGGACCTCAGTCTCCCCAGCTGCAAAACGACGAAGTAGTTTTATTTAATCTCTGAACTTCCTCCTGGCTCTGGCCCCGGCTCCTAAAGCTGGCCCTGCCCTTCCTCAGACCAGTGGCTATCAGCGGCCATCAGCTTCTCCAGGCCTTCCTGCCTGGTGCCAGCACCTCTGAAGTCGTGATTAGCCCCAGAATGGAGCACAGTTACGTCCCTAACAGCAGGTCCAGGAGCGAGGAGCAAGCAAACCAACAGAAAACTTTGATGTGTTTCATTTGTGACCTGGAATCATAAAAGCGGCCGAATCTTGACGAGGTGTGCCAGGTGGGTTCCCAGATGTCCCAGGCCGGCCCCCTTCATTATAGCTGGCTACAGCCTGTGGGGTCGCCCCAGCTAGATCATTAAAGAAAATAAGTGAATTAGGCAAACTGAGAGGACAGAGGGTTCCTGTGAGTTCTGCAAGGCTGGGGGTGGCACTGGTGAAGACAGATAAGGCCAGGGGAGGTGGGTGGGGGCGGTGGGGGGGGGGGCGGAAGGAAGGGCAGAGATGGGAAGGGGAACAGGAGGAAGGGGCATATTATTATTATTATCATTTAGTGAGTTTTACCAAAACTTTCATATACATCTGCCCAGTGATTTAAGGATCTCAGAGACCAGTAGAATCTCTTCCTTTCCAATGCTCCATTTTTGGAGCCAAAAAGTAAGTGAGTTGCTCACTTATTATTTCACCAAGGAAAGGCAGAAAAAAATAAATATCCACTGAATTGTTTATTCTTTTGACATGCCAGGCATTATTTCAGGTCCTGGGACATAACTGTGGACAGGACCAGCACAAATGTCTACCCTCATGGGGACGTCAGGCAAGACCCAAACGGGACATAAGGAATGGGCCTAACGACAGGAGGAAAACCAGGTCGGAGAGGGGACAGGGCATGCGGGTTGTAGTTAGGGCAGGTGTCCTCGGAAAGGGGACATTGGAAGTAAGTTCTGACACAGGTGAGAGGTGAGGCTGGTGGGCAGCTGGGTGAGGGGGATGGGTTAAGGATTCAAGGCAGAGGGGATAGAAGCACAAAAGCTCAGTCCTTTCAAACACACAAAAAATAAAAATAGAGGAAAGAGATCATCTCAGAATAAAGGCCAATCCTTCTTCTTAAGGGAGGGCAATCGGAAACCTATCTATCTATCTATCTATCTATCTATCTATCTATCTATCTATCTATCCATTCATCCATTGATGGCTGTACAGAGAGATATATAGATATATACATATTCATGGTCATTATTCTTCTCCTTATGTAATACAAGGGTAAGGACTAGTCCCAAATCGGTATTTGTCTGCAGATTCACACAGGGTACTTGAGAATTATTGCGTTTTACAGGGCAGGAATCTGAGCCTCGGAGAGGGGGCCAGCCTTGCCCAAGGTCATGACAGCTGGTCCCTGCAGGTGGAACCCAGATCTAGGGCCCCCGCTTTTAACCGCGAGCCACCCAGCCCTCCTGGCAGCCATACCACCTGACTTCAGCCTCAGAGTGCCACCCGTGCTGACCAAAAAAACAGCTTGACCATCTGGTCGAACCTGATTTTCCCTTCTCTTTCTTCCCTAAACTGCAGGCCCAGGAGGCTGGGTGGTATGGATGTCACCGAGCTGGCTAGACAAGGGGGTGGGGAGGAGTGGGCAGCACCCCGGCGCCAGGCCTGCTGGGGCCTTTGCGTTGGCATTTGTCCTGTTCGGGAAGCCGAGCCACGCTGGCCCACGTGGCCTAGGAGACCACATTGCTTCAAACCAGTGCATGCCCATGGGCAGGATACGGGCACCTGCTCTGTGCCTGGCTCTGTGCTGGGGCCTTTGTCAGTCATCTCACTGAAATGAGTTTTGCCAGCCACAGTGGAAGGTGGGCAGGAGGTTCATCCATTTGTGTGTTTGCTCCTTTACAAGTTCATTCTGCCAAAAGGTGCCGAGTACCATTTCACTCCTGAGACTACAGTCTGGGTCTCTAAGGTGAGCCTGGCACTGTGCCAGGTATTTACTTGCGATCTTATTTAAAGAGGTATTAGATCAGAGTAGATAGAGGGAGAGAGTCTTTGGGGTGGATGGAGAGATTTATTCAGAGGGGGCGGGGACCTGAATACATTAATCTAATTTATTCAGATTAAGGGGGAAGTGAGATCTGAGCTGGGCCCTGAAAGCTGAGGCCTCAGAAAGTTTGGGGTGCAGATTGGATATTCAGGCAGGGGGAGCAGCCTGGGCAGCCAAACAATGAGGGGTGCGTTCGGAAACGGGAGCTGGCCCTTGGGAACAAGGGGACCCTGCAGGACAGTGGAAAGAGAGGTGGGTAGTCCGAGAGGCAGTTGGAGGGTTCTCCGACTGGTCTCTGAGTGGCCTTGGGCCCGTCACCGACCTCCCTGACTCTCAGCTTGTCAACCTGTAAATCGGGTTCAATGATCCTCATCCCACCTGTCTTACAAGGAAATTGGAAGGTCTAAGGGACAAGAGATTTTGCTATGCAAAGAGGGGTCACTGGTTTCCTTTAGTTTGAGCCTCTTCTTTATGCTCCCAGGAGCCCTGTTAGCCTCTGTCCTGGTGGGTGTGAGCGATGCTGGGTCTCAGTGGCCTCCTCAGGGCTGGGCTCTGACCACAGCCCACCAGGCACCCGAGGTGCCGCTGGAGGTCGGGCTGTGTCCTGCTTGTCCGCATTCCGGGGGCTCAGCCCAGGCGTGGCCAGCGCATGAGCTGTGGGGTTAGCCTCACCCCAGTCTGATTCCTCAGTCGGGTACAGGTTGCCCGTATGAGCCCTAGCCGATCAAAGCCTCCTCTGAGCCTGTTTTCTCACCAGTGAAATGAGAGTGATCACAGGTCTTCATGGGACTTCATGGGCATCGGTCTGTGTGGAGCTTCCAGCCTCACCGGGCCCTGTGAGTGCTCCGTGATGGGCTGCTGTCGCTGGTGTACACCTAGGCCCTCGTCACCTTTTCCAGCAATCCAGGGGCCAGGGAGGTCTGATTTGGGATTCTGGGGGACAGAAGGAGTCCCACTTGAGAAGGGTCACCGCAGTCATTCACTAGTTCACTCGCTTGCTCGCTCATTCACTCGCTGAGAGCCTTTGAAGCACCCGACACAGCAGTGCTCGTCATTGATGCAAAATGCCTAAGACAAAGTTTCTAACCTCAAGAGAGAACATATAAGAGAATGAAAATTAGCAGGCGGGACATAATTATGTACCCCATGGACGGGGCAGGAGGTGGTCTGGTGAGTTCAGAGAGGAAGAGACAGAAATCAGGAGTAGGGGTGTCACGGGTATGTATCAGGGAAGACCTCCCCGAGGCGGTGGCCTGCAGCGAGGCGTGTGGAACTCAGCTGGGCGGAAGGAGAAGAGGGCACCCCGGGTGAAGGGACCTGTTTACCAAACAAAGGTGCAGAGGGAGGAGAACATGTGGCAATCAGACGGCCAGCCCCGCGTGGCTGGATGCAATGGGCGGGCCTGGGCCCTCAGGTGGCCAGGACCGGACGGTGGGAGCACCTGGAGGCCGAACACTTCCCGCAGCCTCCGATCCCAGGCTGTTGACAGGGCGGGGCTGTGGCACCGCTGCCCTCACAGGCTCTGAGGAGCATAGAAGGCGACGGCAGAGGGGTGCGAGGGCTCCCCTCCACACTGGGCAGGCTTCCCGCCTCCTCGGATGGGGCGCGAGAGCGGAAGAGAGCTGTGTTTCGAAGCGACCTCTGCCTCCAGCGCACTGTGTGGCCTCGGGGGGGCCACTACGCTTCTTCAATTGGAGCAACTGGGCCAGATGCCTTCCCCTGCCTTTCCAGCCCCAGGATTCTAGAACCCTCTTACTATTGATTCTAGACACATGCGTCATTGCAAACC
Organism: Eidolon dupreanum; assembly: GCA_028627145.1. NCBI lineage: Eukaryota > Metazoa > Chordata > Mammalia > Chiroptera > Pteropodidae > Eidolon > Eidolon dupreanum. The sequence goes on from CM053515.1 coordinate 3,212,997, forward strand.
TACCCATCCAATTTCTTAGCGATCGCTCTCCCAACCGGCCAGCCGCATGGTTGGCTTAGGCGGCCACATTTATTCCATGTGACCCCTCTCCCCTGGCCAAGCTAATTGGACCAAATTCCAGAACATTCTTGACCTTGAAGGGACATTCTTCATAGCAATCAGATTAATTCTTTGGAGAATTTAAACCAAGATATCCAGGCCCTGGATCAATTAGATAGCGTTAGCCCCTAGCTGCCAGCTGCCATTAGCTCTATTATTTTAAGTCTTCATTATGGGCCTCTCATCAATAATGCGAGTTCATTGGATACACTTAGTGCGAGGGGGAGAAGGAGGGATGTGGGCGTTGAATTTGTCCACATTGCTGAAATTCGTCTGTCATGTCACTCCACTGGCAAATGTGGCAACAGCTTTCCCTGGATTGGATGTGACCAAGTCTTTTATCATTTCACGCTCCTGCCTCCCCAGGCGGTGGTAGGGAGCTGGACCAGGGCTTGAAGCAGGAAGGGAATAAGGGTCTGCAGGAGAGGGGAGAGCATATGAGCAGAGAAGCAGGGCCCAGGAAGAAGCCCAGAGGGACACGGAAGGAGGGCTTTGCCTCCTCGGAGCCCAGGGCACCTCCTACAGCCTGGTCTCTGAGTTAGATGTCCCTGTGTCTGGATGATCCGTCTCTGTTCATGCAAACTTTTCAGAGTAAAAGCCTGTTCTTGCAGCCCGACAATTCCTGATGAACACCTTGGTGCTACGATGCTGCCCTATTACTAATAATATGAATCCCACTCCGTGAACTTCACTGTGTGAGAAATGTTACGTTACTTTATTTCCTTGAAGTCTAATGAAATCTGATCCTGAGTCTGCATTCTTGCTGAGGTGGCTGGAAATTCAATCTCAGTTGTTGTGGGCCTCTTCCTTATACAGGCCACAATCTGGGAGGTTCCCATCTGAAATAGGTCTTTGGGGCGACCATCCAGCCACAGCTACTGTTGATCTCTCCTGTCCCTCCTGCCTGGTCCCCTGAAGAAAGGCATCCTACTATTGCTGTGCCTGGCTCTGGCCCCCCTACATTGCTGCCCTCCACTTCCAGCGACACTGCCAACCTCTACCTGCTCCCTGGTCATGGGGATTCCCCCCTCTGTCTCACTGCACATGGCCCTTGACAGGCTCCCTTCCCCGCAGCATAATAACCTCAAGGCCAGGCTTTTGAACTATGAAAGCCAGGGAGGCAGCCTCTCGTTGAGCATCTTCTAGCATAGCACGGGGGCTACCTGTTTGCACTGCAGAAAGGAAGAGTGAATATAGGAGTTGTCCTGACACTCTGCCAGTGTGTATTCCTAAGCCGTGACACTCACTGCTTCTGGTGACTACCTCCTTTCTCCAGGGGGGCCCTGTGGCCACCGTGCTCAGGGCCTCTGCTGACATCCACGTGGGTTCCTGGAACCCCTGCCTGCAGTACTGGCTCTGAGTGGGGAGAGATGGAGCAGCAGCTGCCGGGTCCCAGGCCCCAGCCCTCCTCCTAGATGGGGCGCTTTGACGGGTGTGGTCAGCGCGAGGACACAGCAGGCTCCCAGTGGGTAGCTGCTTCTTCAGCCACGCCTCCCAGAGCCCCGCTTCCCAGCCCGGGCCGCTGCCGTTTCTCCTGGATTCCGCCTCACAGCAGCTCTGGATGTATTTTTATCACATGTGCAAAAGTCATTTTGCTTAAGCTCAAATGTGACTTTCTCACTTCCTTGTTTAATCCCACCGCCCTGGGATAAATCCCGCACTCCTCAGAGTGGCTCTCAGGACCTCGTGAGGTCTGGTCCTCGTCTCTCCACGGTGGCCCTCTTCACATCACCCTGTGCTCCAGAGTCACACACACACTCGCCCTCCCTTCCCCGGGCCTTTGCTTGTACTGTGTCCTCGGCCCGGGACAGTCCCTCAGCGGCCTGGTCACTCATCCTTCAGTGTCAGACAGCAGGATCAGCCAGCTCGGCCAGCCCATCGGGCTTGAGTGGGCTGAAGTCACACGGGAGGCGTGGGCAGGGACAGTGGCCCGTGGGCCGGGGTAGAAAGTGTAGTTCTTATTGTAAGAGCAATGGGGAATGGCAAGGAGATTGTAGCTGCGGGAGTGACGTAATCAAACTTACTCTTTTGGAAGAGCACTCGGGGTGCTGTGTGGCACAGAGACTGCCAGCACACACCGAGGGGGCAGTGGAGAGCTACGCGTCCCGGCGAGGGGCGTGGCCTAGCCCCTAACGCATCTGAGCCCCAGAGCCCTCTCTCCTTACCGCATGTGGGGCCAGCGGGTCACGTGTTGGGAAAGGAAGATGAGGAAATGAGGGTGTTGAAACCCGCTGGTGCCCGTGTCAGTGGCAAAGGCTCAGCCCTGCTGGGAAGGGAACATGGCCCAGGCGGCCAGTCCATGAGCCTGAGTCACCTAGCTGCCTAGAGGGCAGGGGCGATCTGAGGATAGGGGCCGAGGTGGGTGGGCGGTGACTTACAACAGCTCCGGCCTCAGCTTTCAGCAGAAGTGGTTTCACCTCAACTCTGCCAGCGGGCGCTCACCTTGGAAGAATGAGCTCCCCTCCCTCAGCCTCAGTTTCTTCGTTTGTAAAAGCAGGGTAATAATAGTACTTACATTGCTAGGTTGTTGCAAGGATTCAATAAGATAAAATTAAGCTATTAGCAGAAGGTACTACACAGGGTAAACACTCAGTAAAGGTCATCATCATCATCATCATCATCACTTTGCTATCGATGATCTAAAACATTTATTCAATCTGCTCTGGGGACATGAACACCGTGAGACATCCCCACCCGAAGGTTATAAATCGAGTTTACATCCCATCGATTAATAAGACTGGGTACTTTTTTACACCCCGTGAGCATCTCAGGATCTTCATCGTTTCGTCCACCTCGGGTCACACAGTAGGCTCTTCCATCTGTGTCCTTTGACGCCCTGGTCTTCATGCACTCAGAACACCTGGAGTCACATACTCAGTGTCTGTGTCCTCTGCTGGACCGTCTCCATTCAAATGGACCCGCACTCCCTCGGTAACATCGTCGTGTTACCGAGACCAGTTAAGAAGCCAGGCTTCCTATTTATAACCAAAATAATTGAAAGAAGGACCTTGAAGAGATACATTTGCACAGTTACTTTACGGGAGCATATTTGTAACAGCCAAGAGGTGGAAGCAACCCAAGTATCCACTGATGGATCAATGGAGAAACGAAATGTGGTGTGTACGAACACTGGAATTCAGCTGCGAGAAGAAAGGAGATTCTGACCCATGTTACAACAAGGATAAACTTGAAGACATCATGTGGAGGGAAATAAGCCAGTCACAAAGTGACAAAGACTGTGTAATTCCCCACATACACGAGGTCCTAACGTCATCAGATGTAGAGACACAGAAAGTAGGGTGGTGGTGGCCACAGGCTCGGGGGAGGAGGAAATGCGGGGTTGTTTGATGGGGACAGGGTTTCAGTTTTGCAAGATGAAAAACTTCTGGAGATCCGTTGAACAACAATGCAAATATACTTAACACGACTAAACCGTCTACTTAAAAAAACGGTGACAATGGTAAATTTTATGTGCTGTGTGTCTATAAGTTGTTGAGATCCGCTGTGCTGTGTCTTTCCTAGAAGAAAAAGTATCAGTGTCCATCACTCCAAGATCAAGCTCTAGGGGAGTTTCTTGGGGAACCCCATGACCCCACCCAAACTGGAGATTGAGACTCCTGGAGTTTTCCCCCCATTTCTGCAATGACCTAAGTCCCTGAGTAACAGTCAGCCCCTCCAGCTGGAGCCTGTCCCAACGCGGATGCTGCTTGCTCAGGGTACCCTGACTACCATTCCTGGGTTCTCTGGGAAAAGGGCAGTAGAAATGCAAATGCTCACCCCCAGGAGGCCGTGTTTGCTGGTCACGTGCGCGTGCGGCAGACCAACAGCGAAGTCTTTCCAAGCCTAGCACAAAGCTCCCCACACCCGCCCCCAAGCCGGGACTTTTCCTTCCTGTGCGCAGGCGCAAGCCCGCCCTGGCCACGGCATCTGGCAGCGTGTCCCTCGTTCCTTGGCTTTCTCTCTACGTTGCCACAGACATGGGGCTCTGGCCCTCCAGAAAGACGTTTTCCGGTGATGTTCATTCGCACATTTGATTGCTCACACCCGGAGGCCTGAACATATGCACGCGTGCGCGCGCGCGCGCGCACACACACACACACACACACACACACACACACAGCGACCTCCGTGCCATCACTCTCCCTGCCCTGTGACACCACAGACCCGAGAGTGAGCGAGTCACATGGTAGGTTTAAGACTCACATGGGCTGCTCATGGGGCTCCCGTGCAAAGATGAGGGGAAATAACCTAAATTCACAAATGCGATCATCTTTGCGGGCATCTCTGGCTCTCGCCCCCTTGCATTCAGCTAAGAGGCAAAACCAGGAGAGGGCTTTAGCTTGAAGGCAGATCAGATCATCGTTGCAGACGTCCTCACCCGTCCTCACCCGGGGAGCGGAAGCAGTACCTTGCTCCGCCCGGGGCCCTGCGATCACAGCCTGCCTGCTCTGTGCTCTGTCACCCCGCGCTGTGACCAGGATGTGTCTCCCCCGCAGCGTGGTCAGAGCCACGCTCCGGGCTCCGGGCTCTGCCGCCTGCCTTCTGCTTTCGGGAGAGGCTGGCGGGGTCGTGGAGGGAGCCGTGAGCTCGGGAGCAAGTGGAACCTCGGAAGGACCGATAGTCTGGCGTTTACCGGTGAGACGTGGACATGCACGTGCAGCAGACACGGTGCATGTGCACACCGTGGGGATGCATACAGAGATTGCTTTGCACACTGCACACACGTGCATCCGCGTGCATCCAGCGCCACATGCTCCCCCCGGGCGCGGCAGATGCATGCACAAGGACCTCCTCCCGCTGCCACGTGCTGTCCATCACATCTCTGTGTATGTGACAATATACCACAATGGGACCCTTTCCATCATAATGTTTCAGAGATCTCAACGAGCTGAAAATAAAGGATGGGGTGGCATGGTCCTCACCCACCGCTGAGTGACGAGCTACCCAGAACTTACCAAGGTGGAGGAAAAAATCTAGCTTTTCAGTCCTGCGCCCCGCACCCACTTGAGGTATCAAAGTGTTGAGGTTGAAGAGACTGAGGGGAAAGATGGTCTTGGGAAACGCTGGAATGTTCTGGCATTTGCTCTTGGCCCCCACTCAAGGCAGGAGATGCGAGCACTTCCTTCTCACCTTAAGCGTGGCTGAAGGCCAGAGGACCCCTGGGAGAGCTTGACCTGTGTCCCCGGAGTTGGGGTAACACATAGGCCTGGTGTTTGCCGCCCCTCCCCCATCCCAGAGGTCTACAGTCAGGAAGGGGCAAGGCTGAGGAGCAGGGGAGGAAAAGGGGAGTGAGGAAGAGGCTGAGCTGACAGCGGCATTAGCCGGGGTAGCGGATGCACGAGCATTTTCCATGGATCTGTGAGCCAGGCAGAAGAGACGGCTGGCTGGAGACTTTACCCAGAAAGGCCCAGATGCAGCGTCCCCAGCGATGAAGCTACAAGGGATGAGGGAGCTGGTACACAGCCCGCCTGCAGAGACAGTCCCCACCGTCTGGGAGTTCCAGGCGGGAGACCCCCAGTGACCGGAGTGTCCAAGAACCCACAGAGTAGTCAGCTGAGAAAGTCAGGCTTAAACCTCAAAGCCAGGGGAAACCAGAGCCAGGGACCACGGTTGCCAGGGAGACCAGCTCTCCCCAGCCCACCCTCCATCTCACCTGGAGGAGCCAGAGGAGGCCTAGGCAGTGGCCTCCCAGACCTAAGCAGGTCCCAACTAGGAGAGGAGACACACCTTCACTTTAAATAAAATTCAGAGTTTCTTAATTACCCAGACTGGAAATTTTAATTATGGAAATGAGACTCTTCCGAGGACTCTAATTGTCTGGGAAGGATTTGTTGTTATATAAAACGAGTGACCAAAGAAATTATAGCTGAGTTTCCACCACTCAAAGATTTCATCCAAGATGGCAGGAAGAAACGAGTCAAGCCAGCAGTTGACAAGGGCAGTCCCAAGGGAAGATGAAGTTCCTTGCTTGGTACCTGGAACCTAAGGGCTGTGCTTTTCTACCAAGAGCTACACCTCCATACAGAGCCAGCCTGATGGAAAGATCCAGCAAAGAGCTTTCTGTTT
>CM053515.1:3219661-3248606 GCA_028627145.1 Eidolon dupreanum
TCACGCAGCTTTTGAAGGGGACTTGAACCAAGGTCATACTGTTTTTAAAGCCAACGCTCTATCTCTTAATCACGGCTCTAAGTCCACAGTAAGGAAGATGGACAGCGAACGTTCTGCCACCAGTATGATTCTTTAAGAAGAAAGAAAATCCAAAACTCATGTCTCTTAATCTCTACGCTGGCAGGTATTCATCAAGCAATCAAAAGACAGGACGTGCAGATCACAGCCAAAATGATGTCACAAGGAGCAGGTTGTGCCAAGTGAATCTAATTTCCTCCGACAGAGCGGCAGGCTGGGAGATAAGGCCGACGGCACTGACGCTGTCACAGCCCTGATTCTGAAGGACGAGTTAGATCAGCTCCACGGAAACCACTGGGGGGCAGGGAGGGAGGCAGGTCACACCACACGCACCTACGGAGGCACACGCGCATAGACACAGACACCAGCACACGCACAAGTGCACAAGCATACAGACTCAAAAACAGATAGACGCACATAGAAAGACATGCCACAAGTCATGCACACACAAACACACAAACACACCCACACAGCTCCAAGGACACACAGATATACAGACACACAGATGCACACACATACACATACACACACACACAGACGCGCCCACCTGCCTCCCCTCCACATGCAGGTGTGCAAATATAAAGACACAGGGATACTCACACATTCGTTGAACTAGGCTTAGACACAGAGACATTCGTGGACACACATGCATACACCTAGACACGTATATACACACCTGGACATGCATGCATACACCTAGACACACATGCACATACTTAGACACACATGCATGCCCCAGGACACATACACACACCTGGACACACATTCACTCATCTATATGCATGCGTACACCTGGACACACATGCATACACTCAGACACACATGCACACACCTAGACATGCCTAGCGCCTTTCGCTGCCTAGAGGTGCTAACTCTCCTCAAACCCCTCCTCTGTGTCTCAGAAGTTACATCCTCCCCAAATTGGAGGCCCTGGAAAAGGAAGACCTTGGGAGCCCGTGTGTGCTCTCGACTCTGGCCTGACGTCTTCATGCAGAAGCTCGAGAAACGTGTCCTGACAGCCGTGTGGTATTAAGAAAGGACACAGACTTTGGAGTCGGGCTGGTCTGTGTTCCAAACCGAGGCTCTGTCGCTCGGTAGCTGTGGGAACCTGGGCAAGTCTCCTTAGCCCTCTGAGCCTCCATTTTCTCATCTGCAGAACAGGAAGATAGACCCTACGATGAGTCCGTTGGCCTGGAGCCCCTCAGAGCTCTAGCATTCAGCAAGGGCCTGCCTCCTCTAAGCATCCATGGTTATCTGAATGTCTCTCATTCGCCAGGCCAGGGGGCACCCTGGTCTGATTTCACCAGAGTCAGTCTCCAAGGCTTAGCAATGTCTGCTGGACACACAGTAGGTGCTCAGCAAATACTTCTGCAATGACTCAAGTCGATATCCTTATGTCTAGCGTGGACCTGGCACGAAGTGTGTGCTCAATTACAATTAAAGTGTGTTGAAAAAAGTAATTCGGGGAAGTGTAATCGCAACCACGGGCCAAGCTCTGATGACACGCCGGGCATACCTCTCCCTCATTCCATCCTGTCCATGGGACAGGCATCCGTTTATAGGTGAGAAAACTGACATCCAAAGAAGTTAAGTGATTCACCCAAGGTCACCCAGCTTCCTGGGTGGCAATCGAAACCAGCACTCTGCTTGCTAAATACAAGCTCAAAACCTAACTATAGACTTTCTGAATGAGTATTTTCCCCCAGTGACACAACTCAACCGATGATGACTACAGCCAACTCTGTCTTACCTGGGTGTGGAGTAACTCTTTAGAATGTATCATCTCATTGTCTTCAATCCCCAGTTAACCTCTCAGTATTTAGCACCTGTCTGGATCACCTACCACTGAGCCACGGTGTTGCATTTTAAACGTACCGCAGTCTAAGAGCTCCTGCGGTCTGCATCTCCTTGCTCCCTCTCCATTAACATCCATCCACCCACCTACCCATCCATCCACCCACCCATTCACCCACCCATCCATCCACCCATCCGTCCATCCTTCCTTCCTTCCTTCCTTCCTTCCTTCCTTCCTTCCTTCCTTCCTTCCTTCCATCCATCCATCCATCCATCCATCCATCCAACCATCCATCCATCCATCACCTGACAAACCATTTACCATTTGAGGCCCTCAGATGTGTTTCTTCTGTACTTGTGTAAACCACCAGTTCCATTCTGAATCACACTGTTTTCCTTTCTCTTGCCTTGGTATAATTCCTGGTTTTAAAACTCAGTCATCCTGTAGGACGATTAAGCTATTTTGCCTAACTGCATTTGGCAGTGACTGATGCTGCACAGCGAAGCACCTTGCAAACCCTGAGAGCTCCCTCCACTTGCACCATGAGCGCTTCTGCCCACCTCGGACCTGCTCAAACCCCCCTTCCTCCACCAGCCCCCATTTTCTCTGAAAAAAAGAGTACTGTGAAGGTTCTTTGCCTCTGTCTGGGGCAGGCAGAATGGATACAGCCACAAGGCACGGAGGCCATAATTATCCTTCCCCACAAAGGAAAATAAAAATGTCCAAAGATAGTGGCCACCTGGCAGGCACGGGCCAAGGCAGGCAGCAGTGACCCATCGCCTGCCGGGCAGCTCTGTGCTCACAGCTTTGCCAGGAGAACGAGCAGGGCAGACGTATCTGAGGGTGAGGGGGGGAAGCTCTATTTTTAATAGCTTGAACCCTCAGATGACACAGGTGGCTTTTAAGGCGTTTTGAAAACCACTCTCTTACTTCCAAAGCATGACTATTCGTTGGGTGAACAGAGCCGATTTGAAGAAAAGGAGCCAACCAACCCATATTTCCCCCGTCCTTTGCCACTGCAGGTCCCTCTGCCTCTCAGCACCTGTGTGAACCCCTGCCATCAGCAGTCCACTTCACGGGCCTGAACTTGGCGCTGTCCTGGGTGGGTCTTTAAAACAGCAACTTCCCCTCGTGTGGGGGAAGTGGGCTGGGAGGGGCAGGATGCTACCGGGGTGCAGGGGAGGGCTCCCATGTGCCAGGACCCATGCCAGTGCCAACACTTGACACGGTCCCTGCCGTCTTCAATGAAAGGGACAATCAGAGAGAGGAAGTGACCTACTCAAAATCCATGGAAAGGCCAGAATTCAAATGCAGGTCCGTTTGGCTCTGAAGGCTACCTTCTTCCCGCCCCCACCCCCCATTCCCCCCACCCCACCCCGCCGTCCCTGTCATCCCCTAAGTGTTTTCCAGTACGGCTCAAAACACTTCAAGACACACGGCACGTTAGGATTGCCCATGCTGGACAATCACAAAGAAATGTCACCCCAAGCGCCAGTTCCAAGACATCAGTTGAATCAGGAAAAGCGTAATATTTTCTGGTCTTTTCACTGAGGCTCAGAAACTGAGGACGTATCTTGCTATCAAGAGGAATCAGCACGGACGGAGACCAAAAGCCACGGCTAAGGATGGCGGAGCAAAAGGCAAGCATCCGGGGCCCCAAGGGGGGGCTGAGCCCTGAAAGCTGCTCTGGAACTTTCTTCGTCAGCGAGTCCTAGCGTCTGTATTTGTACGGGGGCCACAGTCAGTGGCGTTTTATGGTCTTCTGTCATTGAAACGTCCTACTGACCACAGCGCACGACAGCTAGAAAGCACTGGCCTTCTGAGGCTGCCTCTTTCACATGCTTCTCGTGTGGCTCCTGCTCGGAGCCTCTGCTGAGGTCCAGAGCAGGGGAACCAAGAGGTTCCTTATCCACAGAATCCTATCTCTTCGCTGGACTTCAGACTAAACGAACTCTCGCCTCCTCTCCAACCGTCATGCTCTCCTGGAGTCACCATCCTGCCTGCTCGGTCAGTGGCAGTGTCACGGGTCACAGCGTCAACCTGACTCTCTGCTCTCCATCTCAGACGTCAGATGGCCCTGCCCTCTAGTCTGTCCCCTGCATGCCACCTCCACCTCCCTAGCCCCACCTTTCCTCGCCTGGCAGGGAGGGGCTGAGTCAGGCTCCCCCCCGGGACGCTGACTGCAGCCCACCCCGCGCCCTGCACCCTGGCTCACAGGCCACGTTCTGCAGCAAAGCCGGCCATGATATCCAGCCTTAGAACTCCTCGCACAAATCCACATTTCCTGAAGACAGGGTCCGAGCGCCTCGGCCTGCCACCCAAGGCCTTTCATTACCAGATCCCTGCTCACTTCTCCGACCTTATTGATAGCTGCTCCCTGAGACCCAACCTGCCTTCCCTTCCCGCAGACACACCTCTCCACTTCTCCACCTGTGGCCAGGTGCTTCTCTCGGCTGAGCCGTCCTTCCCCGCTTATCTCCCCTCCTCCTCCTCCAGGCTCAGCCCTTGCCTCCCAGGCCCAACCCCTCCCGGATGGTCGGCCCAGATGGGGTGACTCCTCTGGGCCTCCACGCCCTCCACTGTCCCTTATCACACAGGGTCAAGGGTCCTCCCTGGCTTCTGAGCTTCTAAGGCCAGATTCTCAGGAGATTGGCAAGAACTCATGGCTTAGCCAAAAACGTCTGGAGAAAGACATCGTGAGCAAAGCAAGTTGCTCCCCTGTCCTCTGCAGACAAGAAAAGGTTCCCTGGGTATATAACAAGGGGACTGGGGGGGATGACAAGAATTTTGATGTCCCTGTGTAACAGGCCTGTGTGCTCCACTCCCAAGGCCAGGTAAGCTTTGTGGGACAAAGGCAAAGTTCCCAGAGGAATGATCTGTGGGATCTCTGAGCAAAGGGAAGAGGGATCCCCAGTGAGGCAGGAAGACCCAAAAAAGCTGAAGTGGCCACGTGGTACCTCTAAGCATTCAGGGGCTCGGACCTCTCACAGAGCTTCTCATGATCCTGTGAGGCACAAGAAGTAATATATCTGCTCCTGTGAGCCCCAGGGGGTCACAGAAGTGACAGAGCCACCTAACCTGAGACAGGTTGCAAATGGGGACCAGGGACAGCTCTACACTGACCTGTGTCGACCAATGACTCAGAATAACAAATGCCACTGACAACCAGGTGGTCTTCCTTCCATCACCTTTGCACACCAAGCATAGATGCAATGTTTGGAGCAAAGAAGGAGATGAATCAACTATGACTGACATGCTACCTCCCCAGGCCAAATGGAGTCTCTGATTCATAAAATCCATGCACCATCTGAAGTTGGATGTAAGCTGATTTTGATGCACCAACGTCAGCGTGGTAGGTGGGCAATGAGACGTTGGAAGGGACAGGAACTAACATTTGCTGACAACCAGTTGAGCACCAGGCCCTCGCCCAATGTTTGGCCTTAAGTATCTCCCTGCTCCTTATGGAGAGCAATGCTCCCTGAAGCATGCAGTTAGGCATCTCGCCCAAAGAAGCCCAGCCAGTGAGAGGTGTGCCCGGGCTCTGACCGAGGCTCTGCTCCTGAGGTCGGCTTCAGATCAGCCCTCCAGCATCGCTCTCACCGATGGCCTTTCCAGAAATAGCTGGTCCACTGGACGAGAACCAATAGTAGAGAAGGCAGAAAGACATAGATGCTTTCTTATATGTGGGAAATATTCCTGATGTTGGCCCGGTGAAATTGAAAAAGCTGTGGCATTGGCTGTGGCAGGGACAACACTCTCCTATTACTCCTTGCCAGCAGAAATATTATTGGGGGTGTCCACTCCCCCAATAAATTTACCAGCCTCCCTTGTTGTAGCAGGTGGCCAATAAGCTCTAAGTGGATGTCACTGGGTGAAGTATCTGATAGTTTTGTAAAAGTACTGACTCATCTTAGAGGTGTGCCCTCTTCTCCTTCCACACCTGGAATGTGGGCCTGATGGCTGGAGCTGTGGCAGCATTTTATGACCATGCAATGACCTTGATGAGGGAAGCCACATTCGAAGGCTAGCAGAACTCAAAGATAGAAGGAGCTTTGGCTCCTTGGAGGGGATAACCAGGGAGCTACCATTTCAGCCCTTGACTATTTACAGCAAGACTTCCATCAGACGAGAGAAAATACATTCTTATGTTAAGCCACTATCATTTGGGTTTTCTGTTATAGGTGGCTGATACTAGTCCTAAGTGATATACATGCATTCTTAGGAAAGTATTTAAGCAAGATTTGGAGGTTTCATTTGTAAATTTCCAGGACCCTAGACTCTCAAAGAAAGATTTTCCCTCATGCTCCACTTAGTTAAAAACTTACTGGTATGCTCCCCAGAGGAGAGGGGTACTAACATTTCCTGAGCATTGCTTTACCCCGCGCACTGTACTTGACTCATCATTCATACTTGCCTCACAGTGGATCTGTGCGATGGGGTTATCATCCCGTTTTACAGGTGAGGGGATGGACGCTCAGACAGATTGTTTCGCTGTCCAGGGAACACAGCTGGGATTTAAACTCACATCTGTCTGACCCCACCATCTGTACTTTTTCTAGTGCTTTCCCAATGCCTTGAGTCCCGGTCCTGGCAGAGGTGGGGCCGGTCGATCATTCCAGGGGCCCAGGATCAGGGCCCTCAGCCTTCACCCAAATCTTCCGACTGCAGCCACGGGCTGAAGGTTTCTCCATTGCAAGGTGACTAAAGCAGGTTGCCCAGCTGGTCCTCCCCCTACCTCACTGCCATCCTGTTTACTGGCCATCTGGCCCTCATCCCTGTGATTCTCTGACTGTCCCTCCTCGATGACCCTCTTAAAGGGACAGAGGCTGTCTTTGGTTTCAGGAAAGAGCCTCCATTCTTAAACTAATACATTCCCAACCTTTACCAGGGCAAGCCAAACAAAGAAAAGGCCAAAACAGCAGAGTTTCTGAGAGCAACACGAGTCTATTTCTAACCTCGGATTACAGCATCCGAAAGGATGACCTGTTCCAAGTAAACACGTTCCCACCCCCTGGCAGAAACGCGATCGGAGCAGCCTGACCCCTCAGCGGGCTCCAAATATTCTCCACCGAAACTGGCTTTATCCTGTCTGAAACTCCGGCCTGTCCCAGGAGAGACTGGAAATACACTCTTTCTAGGAGCTGGTGGAAAATTAACCCACATTAGGAGAGAGCGAGGTGATGCTGAATTGGGGACAAGAAGGTCCATTTGAAAGAACAAAAAAAATGTTCTTTGTAACCAGGACAAGGCTAAACAAGCCTTCTCTCGATTGGTCCAAATCTATGCCAGCCTCCCACTGGCATCTGTGGGTGTGCTCAGAACAAGCTATGGATTTCTATAGAGACTGTCACCATGGCACTAGGGGCCTTATTCTGCTATTTCAAGAGGAAAAAATCATCAAAAGGTCAAAGGAAGAAAAATCTACCACAGAGCTTTTCAAACTATAAGTATTTATTAATGCTTTAGCATGTGCCTGGTACCACAGCAGAGGCTGGTTATAGCAGGATGGCCCGAGAGGGTGACTAACCTGTATTGCAGTCCCCCGGGAGTTAAGTTCAAGGCTAGGTGCTGTCTATACATGATCTGATTTCTCTCGCACAGCAGCCTCCAGGGGCAACAGTATAATCCCCACATTGTCACCTGGTGGGGAAACGAAGCTTAAGTTAACTCGCCTGAGTGCAGGCAGAAGCTGCAGTCGGGCCTGAGGTACTGAACCAGGCTGAATCTCAGCCAGAAGTCGAGGGTCCGCGCCCGGGGACATCCTGAACATAAAGCACTCCAAGATGGGTTCAAGGACGTGAGGTGAGGGAGGGGCCAGCAGGGATGTTGAGGCCCCTGAGACTAGCACATGGGCAAGGAAAGGAAATAGTGTCACCAGCCCAGTGGGGGCTGCAGGTGGGGAGCGGGCCCTGGGCTCAGGGAGTGGACGGTGGAGGTGGTAAACGGAGAGTCTCAGGCACAGACGCGCCCACCCACCACGCCTCGGTCGTGGTCTCCCCACAGCGGTGCCCGGCCCCATCTGAGTGAATGAGAATGAAAGGGACATGTCCCCCCATGGAGAGAATGGTCATTGCTGGGCTAATTCTGAGTAAGGACCCCCTACCTAGTGGCTTCCACTAAGAGGCATTGTTTTTCTCGCTCATGAATCTGAGGACAAATTGTGCCCCTGCTGGGCGTGGCTCCCGGCCACAGGTCAAATCAGGTCTGTGTCATGTGCTTCTCATCCCAGATGGACTTAGAGACGTGATGTTCTCATCGGCGACAACAAGGCACAGAAGACTGGCCCACACAAGCACATTTAGAGGCCCTGCCCTCCTGTGCTCACCGACCTCCCACTGGTCGGCGTGCGTCTCTAGACCAAGCTCAACGTCAGCGCTGTGGGAGGCACTGAACACCCACGAGGTCAAGGGTAAGACGTGAAAATGAAGAATTAGAAGCAATATTCCAATCTATCCTATTCCCCGAAGGAAAATAAAATGTTAATATTAAAAGAGGAATAGATATAGGTTAAAAACAACCAATGTCCATCACGTTATTTGCCTGGAAAGCTGGAGAGGTTTGGAGTCGGGGTGCCGAGAGGGGGCTGCACCACACACAGAACGACATGTTTTAAGCGCAGCCTCTCTCTGAGCCTCTGCTGCCTCGTCTGCAAAATGGGGCTAATAAGCCCTGCCTTGGAGAGACACAGTGAACGTTCAAAGCAACACAGTATGTGCAGCGAGCCTGGAGTCTACGGGGGGCTCAAGGCGCATTGGTGCCTGGGTGTCATCGTCACTATAGCAACAGATGTGCTCGTCACCTGGGGTCCTTGTGGACTCAAAGATCAAGCTGTGGGAGGTGATTTGAGAGAGCAAGTGCTCACGAGAAGGTTGAAGGAATAGGGGATCCTGAAGCAGGACAAATCATGACGCAGAAACTTGCCCGTGCGCTGTTGAAAGGAGAGGCCTCTATTTTGAGAAGATAGAAAGCTGTTGGATTGAAATGGCAAGCGATGTGGGCTCAGAGTGGGACAGACTTTGCACCCAGCGCAGCTGCTGCTGGAGTCTGGAATGTGCTCCTCTGTGGGGATGCCTGGGTCAGGCACGCCCCACTCAAATCCTGGCTGAGCTGCTGTGTTTGCCCTGTACGACCTTGGGCAAATATTTCCACTTCTCTGGGCCTCAGCCTGGGTCGGAGTTTTGATCACATAAAATGCTAAGGACGGGGCAACAGATGATAAAGACTCTGATTCTCCCTGCTCATAAAAATCACCCCTCCCTCCAGGACCAGGGAAGAGGCACAAGCCAGATGAGGGGAAGAATCGACCCCTTTGCCATCAAAAGAGAGTGAGGCTGCGTGAGGGTCACTGTTGATCACCTGCCTTCCTGCAAGATGGCAGGCTCGAGGGAGCAGGGGAGGGCGAGGACGCTGTCTGCCAGCTCAGGCCATCCCTCCCAAACCTAGCACGACACCTGACACAAGGGCAGCCTGGGGTCAGTCTTGCAAAGAAAGAGAGGAGGAGAGAAAGAGGAAGTAACGAAAGAGAACCTATATGCTAAGCGGTCCTCCCCTACAGAATTGAATCTTCCCAAGTATCTGACGAATGGAGAATTAGTATCCCTCATTCTCTGAATAAGTAGAACTTAGCAAATTGCCTTTGGCAATATATATGACCTCGGGTAAGTTACTTCATTTCTCTGTGCCTTGGTTTCCCCATCTGAAAAATGGAAGCGATAACAGTAATATCTATCTAGCTCATATATTTGTTGCGTGAATACTTTGCCTGGGACGTGACAAACTCTGACTGAATGTAAGCTGTGATTATCATGTTGTAAAGAGCAGATTTGGGACTCGAAGCCCAGTCTCTTTGATTGGAAGATTCTTTCTCCCACACAATACACCTCCACAAGGAAAGATTTAACTGGTTCCATCACTGTAGCCAATGCCTGAGGTAGAAATTAATTTTCGGCTATCTTCCTATCCAAACTCCAGGCTCGAGAACAATTTTGATAAGCCACAGATGTATAAGCTGTTCTAAGCTGAATTTTTTTAGAAGGTGGTGAAAATGCAGCACATAGCAGAGAGGGAAAATAACTCTCACGAAATCATGCCAAAGCAATAAATGCGAATCGTGGGATTCGTGTTGATGACAACCCATCGGTGTCTGTGAACACTTGATCAAGTCAGCTTCCCAGAGCATAGCCTGGCTGTGGTTCGGGCTTGCAGGAGTGAAATTGACTAGCATCTGAAATATCTGTCCCCCAACCTGGAGCAGGGGGTGAGTCAGCCAAAGGGGCTAAGGGGCAAGGAGGAGGGGGGATACTGCTCCCCGCCCGGGATCTCCCCCTAGCATACTCCAAATGGCTAGCGGTTCCCCTGGCACTAATCTGAGGCGACGCCATTAACAAAGGCCAAAAGCCACTTAGCTTGCCAGTAAAGAGCTGGGGTACTGTGAACCAATCCCCGAGTCCCAAGCTGCCTTCCAGCCCCTGTCAGGGATAGCCTGGGAGCAGCTCAGGTTTCTGGCCGAGTGACCAGGACACACTGGAGCCTCGCTAAGCAGGTCCAGTTACACTCCAGCCACGCCTACCTAAGCCAGGGACATTCAGCTGGAGAAGAACAGGCTTTGGCTTTCTGGAGACCCCAGGGTGAAGGCCTATTGCTGTTACTTGAAGCTTAAAAGCAAGTGTCTGGTTTGAATCCTAGAGCTGCCTCTTGCTAGCTCTGGGATACGAGCTAATCACTCAGCCTCTTTGAATCTCAGTTTCCTCATCTTTAGTGTGAGATTGATACTCTTGCATTTATTAACAGACACAAGTGAGATCAGCCAGGCAAAATATTTTGCACAATGCTTGGGCCACACTAAGTGCTTAATAAACATGAGCTCCTTTTATTATTTGTTACTGTTGCGGCTGTTAAGGGGGTGTTCCTAGGAGACAGAACGCTGCATTGTATTGGCCAAGGCCATCTTTGTCAGACCCAAAGGGAACGAGATAGGGTAGCACCCAACCTTTTTTTAGAGACTGCAATTTTGAGGCACTGATAAGCGACTTCCTCCAGGTCATAAAAGTAGCTGGTGGCAGAGCAGAGCCTCAAACCAGGCCTTCTGAGTGCCCTCCTCTTCCTTCTCCCCATGTTGTCCTCCTCGTGGCACTATCTAGGATACAAAGTGTCCTCAGATGCATCAGTCCCCATCACTTCAAGCTGCCACAAACCCGGATTGGAAGCCGCACACAGAACAGACGGGCGGGAATGAACCCAGCCAGGCTCATCCGCCTGGGCACGCCCCCTTGCACTGCATTCTGGGAAGCTCTGAGCTCTGGGAAGCCTCACAGTTAGCATCCTTCTGACATGCTGCTTAATGCCCAGAGGAAACCAGCACTGGGAACCGCTCCCCAATTTCCATTTGCCCTTAAATTTCAGCCCCCAGCCTTAATAAAATCTGTTCTTCACTGCCTCCACTTCAAAGGAGAGCTGGAGAAACATGCCTGCCTCCAGGTGCTTTTTGTGAAAGTTAACCCAAATGCTCAAGTCCAAGCTCCCCCCCCCCCACCACCAATAAGGAAGAAGAAAGGAAGAGTAGGGTCTATAAAAATCATGCCCTGGGCACAGAGCTTGGTGCCGAAAGGTGAAGGTCACCTGTGTTGTTATAAATGTTTTTTTTTTTTTTTCCATAAGCCTGAAATGAATCGTAGTCCAGACAAAACAGTGTTTTGCCTAAAAATAAAACAAAACAAATAACCTAAAACTAAAAGCCATGAGATACGTGATGGGGGCATGGGGATGGGTGCAGGAGGCCCGGGCTTCGAACCCAGACAGACCTGAGTTCATGCACCTTAAAAACATCCCTGGACCTCAGTCTTCCCATCCGTAAAACAGGGACAATCCTGCCCATCTCACAGGCTCTCCATCAGGAGTAAAATGAGATGATGGATGAAAAGTACTCGACACAGGAGGTTTATAATCAGAAAGAGCTTTCATTAACTGTGACCATCAGCAGGGGGTGACTTTTCCCCAGTGGCCTTTCAGGCAGAATCCCAGGACAGTTCTCCAGCTAAGAGGAGCCTTAAAAAAAAATCACTGAAACACCTAACCTCATTTTCCAGATGAGGAGCCTGAGGCCCAGAGAGGTTAATTAGAACGGAAGTGGGGGTGGGGGGAGGGGGTCTGGAAATGTCACTAAGTCTGTTCCTGAGTTCTTCCAGGGCCAGAGCTGCTGACCAAAGGGGACGAGAGAGGGACGCACAGCACGCTCGGGGTTTTTGACCCGACTGCAGCGACGAGGAGCTGAGACACCTGGAGCACAGAATGGAGACTTCCCCACGGTGGGTGCCCAGCCAGTGACCTATACATGCTCCTGAGGTCCCCCACATGCCAGCTGCAGCAGGGCAGGTCCAAGAGTTTGGGGAAAGGTTTTTTTTTTCCCCCTAAATGGTTGACAATAAAAACCTAATGTGTGAAGAAACCACAATGAGAAATCACCGCACACCTGTCAGAATGGCCACCATCAATAAGTCAAAGAACAAGTGTCGGCAAGGATGTGGAGCAAAGGAAACCCTCGTGCACTGTTGGCGGGACTGCGAAGTGGTACGGCCATTACGGAACACAGTCTGGAGGGTCTTCAAAAAGTTAAAGATGGATCTACCTTTTGACCCAGCAATTGCATTTCTGGGGATTTATGCAAAGGAAACCAAAACAATAATTTGTAAAGATCTATGCACCCCTGGGCTCACGGCAGCACTATTCACAATAGCCAAGATATGGAAGCAACCTAAATGCCCTTCAACAGATGACTGGATAAAGAAGTTATGGTTCATATGTACAACGGAATATTCCTCTGCCCTTAAGAAAAAATGAAATCCAACCATTTGCAATGACATGGATGGACCTAGAGGTTATTATGCTGCATGAAATAAGTCAGACAGACAAAGATAAATACCATATGATTTCACTGATATGCAGAATCTGAGGAATAAAAAGAACAAACTAACTGAAAACAGACTCACAAATATTGAGGACAATCTGGTGACGGCCAGAGAGGGTGGGGTTGGGAGGCTAGGAGAATGGGGTGAAGGGTTAAAGAAGTACAAATTAGCTGATAGATGGTCACGGGGATGGGGAGCACGGCATAGGGAATGCAGTCAGCAGTAATGTAATGGCTGTGTGTAGAGCCAGAGGGAAGATAGAGTAATCAGGAAGATCATTTCACAAACTATATAAATGTCTAACCAATGCACTGTATACTTGAAACTAATAATAAAATAAAAATTTAGAAAAACCTTATGTAGAGCGAGTTACCACTGACTCCTATCCACGTTTCCCTACTGACGCTCACACCACACAAGACACAGGGACAGTCACTTTCCAGGTGGAGGGAGACACAGAGGCTCAGAGAGAAGAAGTGAGGTTCCCACGACTCCAGGTCTGTCATTCAGGCCCCGCTGGTTGGACTCTGAGTCACTTCTGCCACTGGTTACCCTTCTACTGAATATCAAAGGTCCTGGACACGTCTCAAACCAGGGATACCTCTGAACGTCACATCCTTACCTGGGAAAGAAGATTCAGGAGCTCCGCTGCTAAAATCAATTCCATGGCTCTGAACTTGACTTTGCCGGATCCCTGTCAGACAGGGCTGTCAGGTACAATCTAGGACGCCCCATTAAATGTCCCATGCAATGGGTCCTACACTTATACTAAAAAATTACTTGCTGTTTATCTGAAATTCAAATTTAATTGGGTGTCTGATGTTTTATTCGCTATGTCTGGCCACCTGTCAGCGCAAGGACAAGATTAGCTGTTCCCTCCGTCCCAGGGAGCCGATCTCATCAGAGACAGATTCTGCATTTGCTCCATGAGTTTTGCTCACTTACTGAGGGAGCCTGGAGACTTCTGGGGGGCTGAGCCGAGCACTGGCCCTGACAGTAACCCAGGCCGGTTGGGAGGGACTTTTCTGAAAGCCATTTGGCACAGACACCACCATGGAGGAGAAAGGGCTGAGGGCAAAGAGCAGAAGCTAACGGAGTGTAAGCTTTAGGGCCTCTCTCCGGCCCAGGCTCCACCTGAGGCCCTAGTTCCTACCTGTAAATGTTCAGATGCTCTTTCTTTAATTTATTTGCTTTTAAAGACTTTATCTTTTTAGAGTAGTTTTAGGTTTACAACAAAACCGATCATTCATTTCTTTTTGGCACTGAGAGAGATTCCATCGTCCGAACGTACCACTGTGTGTTTATCCAGCCACCTACTGAAGAATATCGTGGCTGCCTCCAAGTTTTGACAGTTATGGATAAGGCTGCCATAAACATCTGTGCGGGTTTTTGAGTGGTCATAAGTTTTTAACTCCTTTGGGTTGATACTACGGAACATGATTGCTAGATTGCTGGTAAAAAATCAATTTCGTTTTGTAGGAAACTGACAAACCGTCTCCCAGAGTGGCTGCACCATTTTGCGTTCCCACCGGCAGTGAATGAGAATTCCTGTTGCTCCACGTCCTTATCAACATTTGGTGGTGTCAGTGTTTGGATTCTGACCATTCTGATCAGTGTGCAGTGGTATCTTACTGCTGTTTGAATTTGCATTTCCCTGATCACAGGTGAGTAGAGCATCTTCTCATATGACTATTTGCCATCTCTGTATCTTATCTGGTGAGGTGTCTGTTAAGGTCTTTGGCCCTTTTTTTAAATTATTATTTGGATTGTTTGTTTCCTAGTTGATGAGTTTTAAGGGTTGTTTTTATGTTTTGGATAACAATCTTTCATCAGATGTATCTTTTGCAGATATTTTCTCGCAGCCTGTCACTTATCCTCTAATTCTCTAGATATTATCTTTTTCAGAGCAGAGTTTTTCATTTTAATGAAGTTCAAGTTATCAGTTATATCTTTCGTGGCCATATTTTTGGTGTTGGATCTAAAAGGGCATCATCAGTGACGAGGTCGCCTAGGTTTTCTCCTGTGTTATCTTCTGGAAGTTTTATAGTTTCGCACTTTACATTTAAGTCTGTGATCCCTTCCGAGTTAATTTTTGTGAAGGCCAATATCTAGGATAAATTGTTTTTGCATGTGGATGTCCAATTCCCAGCACCATTTGTTGAACACTATCATTCTTTCATTGTATTATCTTTGCTCCTTTGTCAAAGATCGGCTGCCTACATTTATGTGGGTCTGTTTCTGGGCTCTCTGTTCTGTTCCCTTGGATCTATTTGTCTATTCTTTAGCCAACATCACATTGTCTTGGTGACTGTAGCTTTATCATAAGTCCGGAAGCTGAGTAGTGTCAATTCTCCAGCTTTTTTTTAATTCTTTCTTTTAATATTGTATTGGTTATTCTGGCCTTTCGCCTCTCCATTAAACTTCAAAATCAGTTTTTCAATATCCACAAAATAAGTTGCTGGGGTTTTGATAGGGTTTGCATTAAATCTATAGATCAAGTTAGAGAGAACTGACATTTCGACAGTTTTGAGTCTTCTTATCCACAGACATTTATTCAGTTCTTCTTTGATTTCATTCATCAGAGTTTTGTAGTATTCCCTGTAGAGATCTTGTGCATACTTTGTTAGAGTTATACCTCTAAATATTTCATTTTGGGGGTGCTAATGTTAATGGTATTGTGTTTTCAACTTCCAATTCCACTAGTTCATATATAAGAAAGCAATTGACTTTTATATATTAATCTGATATCCTGCAATCTTGTTATAATTGCTTCTTAATTCCACGATGGATGCTCTTTCTTAAAGAGGGGCCACAAACTGTCTGGGTTCCAGGGTCCACCAAACCAGGATTGGGTCCTGGCTGAGAGGGAAGTGCCTCCTTCATGTGGGAGACCAGCAGGTGATGCTATTTATTGAGCACCTACTACGTGCCCAACCATGAGCACGCTTCACCCTCTCACCAACATCCTGGGCCAGGCCTCATTGTGGGCATTCTACAAATAAGTAAACTGAGGCTTGGAGTGGTGGAGTAACTCTCCCAATATCACACAGGTGGGATGTGGCAGAAAAAAATTTCTGAATCTGGGTTGAGTTTCCTCCTCATTGTAAACGCAGTGCTCAGGAGAGAGCTGGCTCCCCGAGGAAGGAGCTGACCCCTCAGGGGCGCTGGGGCCCTAGCCACGGCCAGAACAGGAGGCAGAGCATGAGCGAAAATATCATCGGGCACCAAGTCTGTGTCGGGCACAGTTGCTGGGAGACTTCAGAAGCGTCATTTCATTGAACCCTCATGGCCGGCCTGCGAGGCCAGTTTGGTCACAAGCTGCATTTTGCAGATGAGAGAACCGAGGCTCAGAGAGATAATGTGTGTGCCCTAGAGCACCCCATGGGCAAGCAGACCTGGGGTTCAAGGCCATGTCTTGACTTGGGGACAGAGGTAGTATGGTCAGCTGTGTGGGGACAGGTCAGGGACTGTCCTGTCAGTTTCCTATGTAACAAATTAACACAAACATAATGTCTAAAACAAAGCAAGGGTATGATCTTATAGTTCTAGAGGCCAGAAGTCCAAATGAGTCTCGTTGGACTGTGTTCCTTCTGGAGGCTTTAGGGAAGAATGCATCACTTCGCCTTTTCCAGTTTCTAGAAGTCATCTGCATCCCTTGGCTCACAGCCTCTTCCTTCATCTCCAAAGCCAGCAGTGTAGCATCATCCAAGAGGAGAAAACAAAGGCTTCCAGGGGTGTAACACATTTTTCAAAGTTCAGACACCTAAGAATGACGAAATAGGGATTCACACTTAGGTCTGGGTGAATCTGAAAGGCTGTTTTCTCTCCAGAGGTAAATGAAGGAAGAGATGGTCCTTTCTGGAGCTGAGGAACAATAAGGAATGAGAGGAAGAGTGAAGAAGCCAAAAGTGGGGATGCGGTTGGCTGTAAACTGGCTGAGGGGACCCAAAGGTATGTGGGATAGGAGCCCAAGACATTCTGGATGTTAAGACACAGGGTGACATCAGAAGTTTGAGTGGTCTGAGGACACCAGGGTTGCAAATTTGGGATTGTTTATTTTGCTTTTCTTTCTTTCCTTCTTTGCTTCCCTTGCTTTTCTTTGGGCAATCAATGCCCAGGAAAGCTAACCAGTCTTCAACCCCTGACCCAGAGGCATCGAGATCACCACCCTCCGGCAGTCCTCAGAAAACATCTCCGGCTTGCATCTTCCAGCCCGGAAGGTTCTTTACGAAGAGAGTCATGCTTCTCCCCGGGGCTTTGGGGCCTGTTTAGAAGAGATTTCAGTCGTCAGTGGCTCAGCTACATCTGTGTGGGCCGAGGAGATGACTAACCCTCGTGAGCCCACGCTGGGGCCCGCATGGCACACAACAGCGGCCACCAGGGCCAGCGACGCATTCTGAGCCCCTCTGGGCAGCGTCACCTGCTCCTGACTCACTGCAGGGCCTGCCACGGGAGCTGTGGCTACAGCTGTTCTTCTGTGCTCAGGTCACTGCGTGAGCCCCAAGCTCTGGCTGGAGTCTGATCCCTCGGCCCGGCAGGAGGAGTCTTAGCAGAATGTTCTGGGCATGGGTTAGGGCTCACTGCTTGCGAAATGCCCACTCACAGCTGGACAGCACCTTCCTGCATCCGAGATGCCCCTCTGCCTACTCCGCTGGCCTGATGGCGAGAGCCGAGTTTGGAACACAGCAAACTGAGCTTCAGATCCTGGCTCTGCAGCCTCATAGCTGAGGACCCGCTGGGAGCCTCCGTTTCCTCATATGTAAATTGGGGGTGATAACTGCCAGCCCTCACATTTGTTTGGGATAATACTACAGACCTGTGTAAGGCTTCGGGCTCTGGAAAAAGACTTCCCAATTCAAACCCTGGCTCTGCCACCTGCCAGCATTTCCATTCCCTGCCTATAAAATGGGGGCGATGGCAGCATCTGATTCACAGGGTTACGGTGTAGATCAGACGCCCCCAAAGTGCTCCATCAACTGTTTTGCATGTCCTCGTTGAGTACTCACTCTGCCCCGCCCCCCTGTCCCCCACCACCTGTGACGCAAGGGCCCTGAAGAGGCCTTAGCTACTTAGCCTCTCTTTCAGGAATTCAGATGCAGGGCATTTTCTTTCATCACTCAGGAATCAGAAAAGATGTTGTCACATTAGCGACAAAACATCTCCCTTTCCAAAACGGGGTATTTCCCGTGACAGCAGCTAGAGAAACAGGCAGACAGGGCAAGGCTGTTTCAGCATCATGGAGGCTGGTGTAGGACTGGAACTCACTGGTGACTACAGAGATGTCACACCGTGGGTGTTCGGCACCTCCGAGATGGCTGGCAAGGGCAATGGCAGGCCTCCACTTCCGCCCAGAGGGGGCCGTTTCATCCTACCAGCAGACGAGCCATGGGCTGGGGACCGCCGTAAACAGCTGGTGGAGTCAGGACCGGGGAGAAGGGTGGCATTCCAGAGAGACTGGAAAGGGCCTCACGTGTTTTGTTCTCAGAGGCTCGAATCACATCTTGTCATCGGGACTGCTTTTGCCTCGCTGGGAAGGCAGAGGCAGCTGGCATCGCCATGGCAACCAGGCAGCATCCACTTCCAACTCTCCCCCGAATCTCCTTTAACAACAGCAGAGCCACGGAAAACATGTTTGAAAAGTGAGAGCCATGAGCAGAAATTTCCACCGGGGAACTGCGAGGGGCTGAAAAAAAAAGAGGTGGTCATGTTTCCTCCCTGTTTGGTTAACTGAGAATGCAGTGAAAAGACATGGGATCAACCCGAATTCAGGCCCGAGATGAAAAAACGTTAGTAAGACCCACCTGTGCTGAGCCACAAAGAGCGGGGATTGCTCTTTCTGTGGCAATCAGACACACTGACCGTCACCCCTCCAGCCGTGGGTGAGACACCAGCATGAGGAGCTCAGGAGATGAGGAAAAAGATGGGAGATGGTTATCAGTGGGTGGAAGCACGTGGAACCAAGCCTGGAGAGGGCCTCTCCGAGGGAGGTCTTCGGTAGATTTTCCAGATTCAGATTTCGGGAAGGTTCGTCAGCACCAGGTACCAGGAAGGCGGCTGGCTGCATGTCCATCCTCTTCGCCACATCATAAAGGTCCCCGTCTCTCTTTGCCATTTTACAGTCAGCCACATAATTAATTTTAATGTTTTGGGGAGCCACATTAATACAAGTAAGAAGAAACAAGTGAAATTAATTTTAGTCGGATAGTCTATTGAATCCAATGCATGCAAAATATTATCATTTCAACATGTAATGGATATCTGAAGTGTTCATGAGACACTTGCTGTTAGAAATCGGGCGTGTCGTTGACCCTGACAGCATATCTCAGTTTGG
Source organism: Eidolon dupreanum (assembly GCA_028627145.1). Taxonomy (NCBI): domain Eukaryota; kingdom Metazoa; phylum Chordata; class Mammalia; order Chiroptera; family Pteropodidae; genus Eidolon; species Eidolon dupreanum. The sequence continues at coordinate 3,238,770 of CM053515.1, forward strand.
ATGAGCAGCTCAGTTGACACGTGTAGCTGTCACATCGGACACCGCAGTTCTGGGTCCTGGAGGTGGAGAGGCTCAGCGATGCGACGTGCTTTGCCCCGGGTCACCCGAGCGCGTTCACTTCGGAGCCGGTCGTCCCGTCCAGCAACGCGGCGGCGGGAAGCGGCGTGCGCACTGGGGTGGTGCCGGCAGGCGGGTCCCCTGCCGCGGGGCTCCCGATGTCGGTGACACTTCGGTCAGGGTTGTTCTTTGTTGCTGCGCATGGTAGGACGTTTATGACATCCTTAGCCTGGGTCTCAGGGACAAGTGGAATCGCTACTGAACTCTCCCCGGAACAGTCATTCTCTCTTCCCCTCGCTCTCTGCTTTTGCAGCCACATCGACCTTGCTCTGCTCTATGACGCTAGAGCCAGGACTGCTGCTGGGCCCCAAGCTCATGGGACTCGCCTGTCCCCCAGAGAAGGAGCCTCTGTGCCCCAGAGAAGGAGCCTCTGCCCCTCACTACTGTATCCATCCACAAACTCCCAGGGCAGGTCTCTGATTGGCCCAACCTGGGTCACATGGCCATGCCTGGTCGGGCGCGGGAGCCGAGTTCCCAGGTCACGTGGTAGAAGCAAAGGGGAGCAGGTCACGCGAACAAGCAGGTAGAGCTGGGAGGAGGGAACAATGGTTGTCCCCGTCGGGGCAGCAGGGTGCCCAGGAGCCAGGAGCCAGAGGGGGGGCTCAGGTGGGAAGCAGTTGGGGGGCTCACGTTCCTCCCCCAAGCGCAGGCGCACACGGAGGGCTGGAGGCCTGCATGAGACTGACAGCAGAATTGCAATGATCTCTTTACCAAACTTCCAGCTGTTGGATGTCAAGAATTTCTCTCGTGTGTTTCTGTGATGTTCTCCTTAACGTGGAGCGGAGCGGTGGGCAGATGTTAGCTGTGATGGCTCATTTTCTGTGTCACCTTGGAGAGTAGTTTTGGAAGAGATTAACATTTAAATCAGGGAACGTTGGGTTGAACAGATGTGGGTGGGCCTCATCCAGTGGGTCAAAGTCTGGCCTCCACTCAAGAGGGGAACCTCCAGGAGGCTGCATTTGGACTTTGGGGCATCACTGGCTCTCCTGGGTCTCCAGCCTGCCAGCCCACACTGCACAGTTTGGACGTGCCAGCCTCCATGACCACGTGAGCCACTTCCTTAAAACAAATGTCTTTATATACACATACATCCTATTGGTTCTCTTTTGCCGGTGAACCATACAGGTTGTTTTCAGCTGATACTTGGCGGGCGTGAAGACACCGATGCTAGTCAGAGCACTTCTGAACAGCTCACCTGGTGGATTTGCAAAACCCAGATATTCTGCCCTTTTCATGGGAACCTAGAGGCTCACAAAGGTGACTACGTGGCCTAGTCCCATCCCCAGTTTGTGGTGGGCCAGCCCGGAGCACCTGAGGGTCCCAAGGTCTTGGGTTGCCAGAGCAGCACAGACTTCTCCAGCCTTCTACATCCAGCAGCAAGTTTGATTTGTTTTCCCCAGAGAAGTGACAACCCTGCTCCCTCCAGCTTCTCTCTCCTGTCTTTCATTCAGCTGAAGCTGATGAATACTTCCTACATGCCGAGCACTGCACTAGCCACAAGGCTGAGGGCTGTCTCCACGCCAACGCTCGCTTTCCAGAAGGGGAGGAGGCAAATCGCAGCCTGTGTGTGGTCAGGGACCCTCAGCAAGTTCATGGGCAGGGTCCCTGGGGGCCCGAGAAGACTGTCCTGAGGCCAGTGGAGTCGCAGGAACAAATGAAGTGATGATGGGGGAAGGTGTTCCAGTGCTGAGACTCAGAGGTTAGTAAGCCAGGCCACTGGGACAACTCGCCCCACCCACCGATCAGCCCCGGGGACATGACCCTGCATGGCCAGCGCCTCCGAGGCCACTGACTCTTGTCAGAAGGGAGCTCCTCCCAACGTCACCGGGAGGCTGGCACCGTCCCCTCCCAGCCTTGCCTCTGCCTGGCCGCCTGCCTCCATCTCCAGGGAAGCAGGATTCATTCTAGGCCTGATTTATGAGTCTCGTCCTGGAGCCATCCCAGATGCTGTCCCGGTCTCATTTACTGACCCGCCTGAGGGCCGGGAAGGAAGCGCATTAGGCTGGGCAGGGCTGGCGGCCAGGCCCATCTGTCTGGGCATCTGTCCTCCCTCTTCTGTCCTCCCCCGCTTTCCTCTCCCCTGCCCTCCCCATCTACCCTCTCCACCTGCAAAGGGAGGACTTCTGTGTCTGTGGCCCTGCTCAGGATCACCGAGGCGGTGACACCACGGAGCTCCCAAGTCCCCAGGGAGGACCCCTACCAGGGCAGAGGCAGAAGTCCCCTCAGAAGCTCCCTCACCGCCTTCCCTAGCACGGGGGCTCCTGCCTGACCCAGAGGACAAAGCATTTCCATCTGGGGATACGACACCCTCTCCCAGTAACCAGCACGAGCACCAGGCCTGTCCATTTTCATGCAAAAGGTGTCTCCCCCAGCAAGTCGACCAGGGGACGGAAACCAGGGGTCCACACAGAACGCTGCCCCCTTTTGTGAGGTGTTCCCACCCCACCACGGGGCATCAAGATGCGAAGGAGTACAGGGAGCCAAGCTTTTTTATTTTAATATGTATTAAATCAGTTTTAAAAACATATCAATTTATAACCAGCGTATCTAACCCTCCATGACATAAGTTATTTGATCAAAGCTTACCTAGGCATTTACATTCTTTAAAAGCAGACCAATTTAAAGAAAAACGCTTAGTAAACAACAGTTACTGGAGGTATACGACCTGATGAAAAAACTATGGAGTTTAGGACACATGGCTTTAAAAGGACAGGGCAGTGAATGCAATAGCCCGGTGACACTTTCCTTGGGATGGAGCCAACCTTGGTGAAGCCAGCTCATTTCGTGGAGGGAAACGGAACCCCAGGAACCATGCCCAGCCAGCAGCTGCCCCCCTCCACCTGCAGAAGGAGACCATGCAGAGAGAGCAGAGACGGCATGCATGCACGCAATGGCCCCTGGGGTTAAGCAAACATGGCCTCGGGCCTCGGGCCTCGGTAAATGTTTAGCCTCAGCGGCTGTCTGGCAGAGGGGCAAGGCCGAGGACCTCTGTCCCCGACAGCTGACACCACGGGGGCCAGCTGGGGTGATGGCGGTGGGGAGGGGGAGCCTGGGTCCCTTCCCTGCCCCACGGTGACCTCTTCTGGTCTAAGGAGAGGTAGGGTATTGTGAGCCTCGGAGGCAGCAAGGAAGAAATGGAGAGCCGCGTTCATGGCTTTGTCAGTGCTGATGACGCCCTGGCATCGATCTGCCCATCCCCCTCTGTCTCACGCGCGCGCACGCACGTAGCGGCCACTGTGCGGTCACCTCTGTCTTCACGCCCGCACAGACACAGGGCCTACTAGTCGTGGGTGTACCTTTACATGCTGACACACTGCTGTACACTCACACACACAGATGTAAAGGCAGGCGCACACACACACGCCGCACAAACTCATGCATACATGAAAACCAGCACGCCTGTGTGTGTGTGTGTGTGTGTGTGTGTGTGCATACGTGCAGACAGGCTCATCTCACACACACGCAGATACGACCACATGCTCACGGTCACCTGCGCACACATGTACACGTGGGCAGGCAGCGCCAACTCAGCCAGAGGGAAACACAGATCTAGACACTCGGACCCAGGAAAATACAGAGCAAGGAAGACACCACACACACAAAGGTGTCTGTGCGCAAAGACACAGCACACTTTCACACTTATGTGCACATCCACAGGCCGACACACACAGGTAAGTGCACACATAGGTGAACACTCTCTCTCGCTCTCTCTCTCTCTCTCTCTCTCTCTCTCTCTCTCACACACACACACACACACACACACACACACACACACACAGAGGATGCAAACATATACTCCCCGCTGCGGTACAGACAGCCCATCTCTGGCCTTGGGAATGTCGCATCAGACCTCCCACATGTCCCTTCGGCTGCCAGCATCCCAGCTCACAGCGGAGGGCCCGGAGCAGGGTCTGCGCCAGGCGACTGGGTGCAGGGAAGGAGACAGCCTGGCCGCTCATCAGCTCTCTCCTGTCCCAGCCCCGCGAGTCCTGGGGGAGATGTGGACAGCAAACCCACAAACACATCCGTGTGTAAAGTGTCATGAGGTCATGTTTGCGAGACAAACAAAGCAGGGCAGGAAACAGAGTGATGGCCACGTGCGGCCTGTGCTTTAGGCAGAAGGCCCGTGGGCACCGCAGGGACATTAAAGGGACAGAGGGATTGAGAAGCCAGGGAGAGACCCGGGCGCGAGTGTCCCCGCAGGATACCCACAGAGGCCAATGAGCCAAGCGGACACGCTTGGCGTGCTCAAGCACAGACACGGGTCAGTGCAGGAGAGGGTGCTACGCAGACACAGGAAGGACTTCCCATTTTTTTTCCGGGCGACACGGCGCCTTTGGAGGGTTGGGGGCAGAGGAAGAGGTGGTCTTAGTTCCTCTGGGCCAGGCTGGCTGTGGGGTCTCAGATTCAGCCCAGAAAAGTGGGCTCCGCTGCTCCCAAACTCAAGGCCACAGCCCGTGTTCAGGCCCCACACGGGTGACAGGAGAAGTCTTGCACACGGGTGACAGGAGACACGCACATGCACGCACTCGGCTGTTCCATTCACGATGGCGAAAACGGGAGCAACTCAGATGTCTACAGGGAGGAGAAAGCTGGGATATAGTCCCACACAGAAAACGAACTGCTACACCCACGGGCTCGGGCAGGTCCCAAACCCTAACGTGACAGAAAGAAGCAAGTCACAGAGCACGTGCTACCGGTGTGATGCCATTTACACGACGGCCCCACACCGGGCAAGACAAGCTGTACGCTGTGCGGGAGTCCACGCACGGGTCATGGAGTCGAAAGAAAAGCAAGGAAGGCGACAGCATAAAATTCAGAATAAGGCGGCACAGAATGTGTCATGTCTTTAAAAGGGAGGCTAGTGAAGACCTGATTATAGAACGCCCTTGAAAAGAAGCCCTGATTTGTGACCGCCTGCCAGACTTTGTTGTCGAAGTTGAGGAGGTGGGTAAAAATGTCAGCCGAACACCTGGAATGCATATAATATCGCGTGTCAATCATCACTGAAAAAAAATAAAACATTCTTTAAGAAGAAGGACGTCAGTAGACTAAATTAAGCTCTCACTCTCCTCTCTTTTTCTTGAGATTGTAGGTTTCAGGAGAAAGAGTGCTCCACCTACGTGGTATTGTTTAAGCCTTGAACTTAGCGTCACGGTCATACCCATTTGAGAGATCAGGGCAGTGGGGCTCAAAGAGGTGTGACACGGGTCTGTGTGACTCCAAAGCCGGAAAGAACAGCAAACAGGCCAAGGTCACAGCAGCATGGTCGGTCCATGAGGGCCAGAGAGTAGGGGGATTCGCAGGTCACGGAGGGAAACTTGGGTTTTATTAATGGTGCCCTCAGGTGGTTTCACGAGTTTTTTAAGTAAAAACCAATGGGTTTTTTAAAGCAGAAGAGTGACAAGACCAGCTCTGCATTTTATAAAAATTTCTCCAGCCGCCGAGTCAAGAATAGATTGGAAAGAAGGAGCGACACACGTGAGACCAGCAGGGAGGCTTGGAGCAGACAGCGCAGAGGGAAGCAAATGTGTTCACGAGACATCTCGGGGGCAGCCACAGAATTTGGGGGTGGATCGAATTTGAGGCTTGGAAGATAGGAAGAGGTGGAGGAGAACCCCCGTTTCTGACTTCGGCGGCTGAGTAGAAAGCGTTGACATCTGACATAACTAAAGACAACATGATTGGGACGGGCGTGCATTTTAATCCGATAGGCCTTCTGGTTCCTATCCCTGTCCCCACACGCGAGTAAGGATCAACCACAAGCTGCGCTGAGTCGCCCCTGCCCGTGACGGAGGCCGTGCCCGGGGCATGCTCACGCACCTCGACTCACTTTTCCCTTCAGGCAAATTTTTTCCTCCCTCCCATGCTGGCCCATCAGCTTCCAAAAATTGCTTTTTTCAGTTTTCTAGAAGTTGCATAGCAGCATCAAAAAGCACTGAACAGCCCTTCCCCTTCCCCTGAGAATGACCCGAATTTTTTAATGATTTGCTTCGCTGGACACAGGAGTACAGACTGCCTAAGCCAATGACCTCAGCAGTGAGACCGATCTGGGGCTGAAACCAGCCTCAGCCACTCGAAAAACTGTGTGGTCTTGGGCGAGGCAGCCCAGGGCCTGGCACACAGTAGGGCCTTTCTCAGTGGAAAGCTGAGAAAGGAAAAGAGAATTTTGCTAGAAAGGTCCTTTGGGAACTTCCTGCTATCACAGGGGGGTAAACTGAGGCCTGGAGAGATTGAAGGGCTGGCCCAAGGGTGCACCCTGGAGGTAGAACCTGGGAGTCAAGGCTGCGCCCTGACGCCCCACCCGGCCCTCTCTCCAGACCTCCTCGGGGGGAACCGTAGACACCAGCAGAGGCAGCAGGACCTCAGAGTGTGTTTGCAGTTGCTTGCAAGGGTGGCCTGGAGCAGGGGGCACACGGGCTGGTGGGTTCTGCTTATTTGCTCAGAGTAGGCAGCGTGAGAACGTGGCCACCGGACCTGTGTTCCCGCATGGCCGCAGGCGGCTGGCGCTGACTCGGTACCGACCTCTGCTTGGCTGGCCCCGTGCTCACTGCTTTGCCGCAGTCTCCACCCCTCTCCGGGGTCACCCGGACACTACAGCCTGGCGTCGTCGGCAGCTGACCATCGGGCTTAAGCGACTGCGTTTTGAACACGTGGCCCGGCCCTCCCATGCACATGGCCTGTGGGCCTGAGTTTGTGGTTCTGGCCCTAGATTGTCTCCCTTAAAAAAATGTTTTTGGAGATAAAGTTACGTGCTCTAGTCACCTGTACCGTGTCACCCGTGGGTGCACCGCCCGAGTCGTCTCTCTCTCTCTCTCTCTCTCTCTCTCTCTCTCTCTCAGCAAAAGTGTGTCCTCTGAAACCCTCCTCCCCACAGCCATTCAGAAATAGAAAACCCTGCCTGCAGTTGTGGGTGGGCCTTTCTCCACATGTCCCACTTTCTCTCATCTCCTTTTGGACATCTTTCCCCGTCCTTTCCTCGCCCCCCTAACCTCCTTGCCTGCCCATCAAACGCCTCCCACCCCTCCTCCCTGCAGAAGCCTCGCCCTGGGCTCCATGCCCCTGAAGCATTACGAGGCTTGCCCTTCCTCTCTGCATCAGCTGGGCCAGAGGATCCGAGGACAGATGGCTTTATCAAGGGCACTATTTACCCAGGGGACAGGGCAGGGTTCCTTAGAGCAAGAAAGACAATCATCGACACCCCAACTCCCATGGGTTACTCTGGACGGTGGGATGATGCATCCCGGCCCTCCTGCCCTCCACTTTCAGAGATGAATAAATGAGATGTCCTGTCTGAGACAGGTGAAGCTTCCCCACTAGGATCTCCTCGTCTGTGGCCTCTATTGAGACCTGCACCACTTTTGAACTCGCCTTGGCCTCCCCATCTCCACCCTGCTCCCTCCTGCTGCTTTCCGCCAGGCCCCAAGCTTGACCAGGCTCCCCCCGCCCCTTGCTTAAATGCCATCAATAGCCCCCATCACCTCAGAATGGCCCACCAGGTGGGGCCCGCCGAACTTCCCTGCCCCATCGGCCACCTGCCCCAGGAGCGGTCGGCACTCAGGTCAGGAAGCCGCAGCTCTCCCCTGGGCCTCCGCTTTGCCTGTGTTTCTTCCTCCTCCAGTACGACCTCCTGCTCAGCCTCCGGGACTCGATTTTGTTAAACACAGAAACGAGCCAAAAATGGAGTCACTTTCACTAAGCCACGTCACCGAACCAAATCTAATAACTAACCTAATTTCAGTTTCAGCCTCTCCGAGTAGTTTTTAAACCAATCGGCCTGGAGTTTCCTGGTCCACACTAGTTAGGTAGCCAGTGTTGGTTGGGCAGCTTATCTGCCTGCTAAGACCCCCTGCCTTCCCCTAAGGAAAGGTCACCTACATGAAATAATCCACTCTCTCAGTTTTTTATTCCTGCTCTCTCTCTGCCCATAAAAACCTCCCATAAAAACCTCCCGTTCTTTACAACCTCTCGGAGCATCCTTCTAGTTGCTGGATGGGCTACCGCCTGATTCGTGAACCGCTCAACAAAGCCAAATCGATCTTCAGATCGACATGGCTGAACGTTGTTCTTTAACAGCTTCAACACCCCCTCGTCCCCACTCCGGGCTCCACCACTTACCCTGCCACGTGGGCAGATCGATTTGTCCTGCTCGGTGCCCAGACCCCGCTGCTGCGTTCGGCCTGCCTGTGCTGTCTTTACAGACCTGCGTCCCAGACTCGGAGACTCTCAGACGAGGACCGTCATGTCTTCAGCACCTGGAACAGCGCCCGGCATGCGGAACAGCCAATAAAGACCCGAGGAACTGAAACACTGCAGAACTGAGCTTCAGCGGGGACGTGAAGAGGCTGTTCACTGGGGGAAGCTGTGTCCTTAGATCTTTTGAGAATGTGTCTCATGCTTCGTGCATACACAGATTGTCCTGCAAGGAGATGGTCGTGGGCCTCCCTCCACCCTCGCCAGCCACGAGGCTCTTCCTCTTCTCCATTCCTCTCATGGAACAGGTCTTGCCATCGCTGGGTACAGGACAGTTCACTACAAAGTGCTTAGAGTTACTACTACCCATTTTCTGGGTTGAAATCTTGCGACTCCAAATGAACAGTTAGATCCTAAAATATTCACTCTTAAATATTCATCCATCTATCCATCCATCTGACTATTCATATAACCATCTATCCACCCATCCATCCATCCATCCATCCATCCATCCATCCACCCATTCATCCATCCATCCACCCAATCAAGCATCTACACTATACCCCACACTCCAATGGGTGCAGGGGATAAAACAGAAAGCAAACTCAGATGGGACCTCTGCTCTCACCACAGCCGATACTGCAGTCTGGTGGAGGAGAGCTATGTAAACAAGACAATTGCTTGTAAATGTAAAATATCCACCGCGACAAGGGCTTGAAGGAGAAACCAGCAGGGCTGTGAAGGCCTATCACAGGAAGAATGATCCTGGTACGAGGAACAGGAAAAGCCCAGCCCGGTGGCGGCGGCGAGATGGGGAAGGAGTGAGGTCCAGACGAGCAAGTGCCACAGCGCTGGCCGTGCCCAGGAGCCCTTTCTTCGTGTGACATTGGCCTGCGATGGGGCAGTGTGATGCCACGGAGCTGGCATTTCAGATGTTTCTTTGTTCATTCATTTCACACGCGCACGCTCAATAATCTATATGCATCTTTCCCGTGATGTCATTTTCTCTTACATAATACAAAGTGTGTATTTATATACCATATACATCTACCTATATATAAATACACAGACACATGCACACGTGCACAAGCACATGTGCACGAAGCTTCTTTCTTTTCCCTGACACTCAGTTCTCCATAAAGTAGTCGGTCCACTGAAATACAGCTATCGTAATCATCATCTTCATAATTATATAACTATCACGACTCATACTTTTTTATTGTATACTTGATAATTACATGACTCTCTAGTGAGCACCACTTCATATCCATTTTCCCTACTCCCCACAACAACCCACTGGATAGGTTTTGCTTCCCCATATCACAAGTGTGGAGACTGACACTCAGAGATAGGAAGTCACTTGACCCGTGTCACACAGCCAGAAGTGGGGGGAGGCAGTGCTGGAGCCCAGGTTGGTGTGACTCTGCCTCCACGCTGCCTCCTTTCTAGAATTACAGGACCCTCAGAGACCTGAGAGAGTGGGCAGACAGCTGGCTGAAGCAGGAGCCACTTGTGCCTGCCGAAGAG
>CM053515.1:3249106-3274315 GCA_028627145.1 Eidolon dupreanum
CCGGGGGAGCGAGGAGAGGGCTGTGTGCGAACTCTGTGCTTTCTGTGCAATTTTCTGTAAACCGAAAACTGCTCTGAAAAATAAAGTCAATTAAAAAAAAAAAGTGGAGACAAGTAGGGAAAACCATAACAGGGCACCTGATCTATGGCAGGGATGCGGCCTGAAGCCACGCTGGTCGGCCACCATTCGACCTTGGTCACGTCCGTCCCTACACGTGTCACTTCCCCTGCAGGGAGGGGAGGGGACCACGGTTTCGGGAGTCCCTGTTGTGTGCAGCTAAAACCGTGGGAAAGCCGGACAAAGCGTTCCCGGCCAGTGGGCGTGAAATACTCACGGTGTGGCCTGTGAGCGGGGAGGCCCAGATTTTTGCGCTAAGCGACAGAACCCAGAGTAAAGAAAGTCGAGGAACACTGCGCCATGGCGGCGAACTCACCACGCACGCGAGCGAGGTGACATGACTCCCACTTTCCAGAAGAGGCGATGGAGGCTCAATAAGATTGAGTCACATGCCTGGGTCTCAGCTAAGCAGAGGCCGACGGAGAACTGGAACGCCAACCAGACCCGCAGATGCCGGTCGGACAGAGCCAGGAGAAGTCCTGGTGCCTCCGCGTCCGGCTGGTGGCCTGGGGCAAGCTGGTTTCTCTCTCTGAGCCTCCGCTTCTTCGCCTTTGAAATGGGGGCGCTACCTGATCTAGAGTCTGCCATAGGCCCCGGATGTGACCATCTCAGTGCCTGAGACATCGAAGGAACCCGGCCACTGGTAGTTACTATTGTTGTTAATTGTGTTCTTAAATCATCAGGCAGCAGGGATGTTTGTCCTTAAAAAGGGTCCGGTTTCTGCGGCATGAATCCCTGCCTACCCTGCCAGCATCTCCCACCCCGCCTCAAACTGTTCCCATGAGGACTGGTGCTTAAATTGCCAGAGGGCCCTCTGCTACCCATCCAGTGGGAGACTTTCCGGGTTTGTCAGTTATCCAGGATCACAAAGGCAGGTCTCAGATGCACCGTCTGGCTGGGGCCTGGCCGCCCCGTCATCCTGCAGGATCCGAGGCCCTCGTGTGAGATATTAACATAATACTCCTTCCAAAAGTGATTATAGACTCGCCGGAGACAGAGTGTCATTGGGTGGCTGCAGCCCGCTCCCATCGGCTGCGAAGACTCAATGAGCGAATCAGATCAGCATGAACGTGCACCTGGGCCTGGTGGCTGGGCCTGAAGGTCACCACAGTGAAAGCATAAACCTGCTGTAGGGTGACTTGACTAATGTGGCCCCGTGGGCACCCTCCCTGGCAAGCCTGCATGGTGAGGGCGGCTGCACCCACAGGCAGCCACGGCCAGGGTCCCAGAAGGACAGAGGCCACGTCGGCCAGCTGCAGCGAGAGAAAGGAGCAGGAAGGGCGGGTGTGTGTGTGTGTGTGTGTGTGTGTGTGTGTGTGTGTGTGTGTCTGTGAGTGGATAGAGAGAGACAAGAGACAGGGATTGGCCACCCCACGTACCCTCCCCTAACTTCCTGAAAATGTGGGCTCTGGAGGCTCCTTTGGTTCAAGTTACAGCTCTGTCATTCCTTGTCTGTCTTTGAGCAAGAAATGTCACATCTCTGAGCTCAGGGTCCTCATTCGTCAAATGGTCATAGGGAGTGTCCTTAACTCCTGAGGTTGTTGCAAATATTAAATGAGCTAATATCATGAAGTTTACCACATAATGTCCGACATCGTGAGTGTTCCATAAATAGCAGTTATTTATTTTATTATCATTATTATTATTATTATTTTTATTATTATATTGTTCAACGACCTTCACCTGACCTTCTGTGTGCCGGGCCCCAGACCCGGGGACGGCCATGTTAAGGACGACACTGTTCTTGTCCTCGGGAGCGCACAGCACAGTGAGGGTGACAGGTGAGGAACTAGAGAATGACAACGCCCCCTGCTGAGTGCCGTGACAGCAGAGAGGAGCAGGCCTGAGAACGCACGTGGGGGCACCCCGGCCTGGGCGCCCAGGGGCCCGGGGAGAACCGTCCGAGAGGAGCTGGCACCACAGCTGAGTTTGGAGAGGGAGTTGGGATTACGCAGGTGAGAGGCAGGACCGGAAGGCAGGACCACGGGCGCCTGGCTGGGCAGCGGGAGTCCCCTCGAGGGGCAGACAGGCGCCTACTGCCTAGACCTGCAGGGCAACCTGCCCAAAGCCCGGGGGCTTCTCAAGTTCAAGAGAAAATCAGAAGGCACAGCCATGTCCCAGGAAGCAGGGATGAAGGGACCTGTCCCACCGGAGAACGTCACCCACCAAATTTTGAGTCCCAGGCACACAAAGGGAGGCAGGGGGCCGCGGTAGGGCAGAGGGAGAGCAGAGGGGTCTGGGAGGTGCCTGTCCACCTGGCCACGCTGCCCGCCCCCGGGCAAGGCGCTCACGGGCCACGAGCCCATCCACAGGCCGGGAGGGTCCCCGGCTCCCACCTGTAGTCACCTCCTGTCGACTTCACGACTTGCCACAGCCACAGAAGCAGAAACAATGATTAACTCAGCACACTTGTCTCTAAAACAGCCCCCTTTTAAAAATCCAAATCGCTAATTAAGTCAAAATCTTTACGACACTACCATTACTGAAGAGCGAGCCCATTCGCCACTGATGGAAGACAGTCGTACAAGTGAAAGAGGCAAGGCTGGACTTTCTAGTTGGACGCTGTCACCTCCTGCAGACTGGGTCTGAGGCCAGGCGGTGAGGGGTTGGGGGAGGTTAGCAAGTGTTCTGGGAGGTGCCGAAGACAGCCAGGACCGGAGGAGACTCAAAGGGGGAACGTGGTCGTCGCTGATTAAGTGTCATTTGGTGCCAGGTGTGTGCCCCACCCCTGTGCTTGCACACAGCAGGTGCCTGCCCTCTCTACCTGCCCTGCACTGGGGCAAACGCTGGCCCCAGACACCTCAAAAGCTACTGCCAGCTAGAAAACTCTTCGATGCTGTGAATTTAGCAGCTCTTCCGGATAAGCAGACGTGACCAGACACAAACCACTGGGCCACTCTACCTGCCCTGTCTGAGCTCCGCCCAACTCCCACCCAGCGACACACCTAGACAGCATTCCCAGGAGGGTTGTGCCCACACGTGGCCCCTGGGGACGTCCCGTGGGTGAGAACCTCACGGCCTTGGCCAGAGACTTCTCGGGGAACCAGCCCACGACCCCTCCCACGGCCCCGACTCCACGCCCACCTCTCCCTCCGTCCACGATGCCCAGTTCGGGCCTTCATCGCCTCCCTCCTGGACCACCGCCCAGGCCCCCGACTGCTCTCGGAACTGCTGGTACTTTGCCAACTCCCTGCTCATTAACTCCATCCTCCTCTCCACAGCCAGCACGAACTTAGTAAAACCGAATTCTAGCCACATCGTTTCCCCACTTACAACCCTTCAGGGCCTGGGCACCCAGGCTTGAGATCCTCAATCGTACACACAGTACAGCACAGTCACCGGGCCCGTCCGCCCTTCCTGGCCTTGCCTCACACCACCCCTGCCGTCGCACATGAGGCTCCCCCAGCACCTACAGCGTGTGGTTTGCATCTCAAAACCTTGGCACGAGCCTCCCTGCCTAGACCACTGTTTCCATCATCCGGCCTCTCTCCCTCTCTCCAGCCTGCATCCTCTTCAAGGGCAGGCACTGTCCGTCCTGGTCACAGCTTTACCCCTGGCTTCGTCGCTGAGGTTACAGACCCGGGGTCCCACGGTGCTCCATGACGCGCTTGGTTAAGCCTATCCCACGTTCTCTTTCTTCTTAAAAAAAAAAAAATGTTTTAATTAATTGCCAGTATTGAGTGATTTCTCAAAAAAAATCAAAACCAGGCCTCTCTTTAAAAATATCACGATCTGCCCACACTGGGCAGGGATCCTGCATGACGAGGACAGGCCGGGGTTGAGAAGCAGCTGTCCCTTTCGGCCAGGACACCTGCTGTACAGGCTCACCCAGCCCCCTTTGTGCATCCCTGTGACCTGCCCGGTGGACCGAGCACTTGAAGAAGCCTCAAGACACACCGTGCTCATTCAAGGAACTCTTCAACTCCTCTTTTAAATGTGCACTTATGAGGCGTCCGATACGCGGCACGTCTTGTACACGAGGCCCAATAAGCCATCACTTCTGCCGTATGAAACCTGCTTTTCTTAGCACAGAGAGAAACAAGATCAACCACAACATCAAGTGCCCATGAGAATCTGAAAAGCACAGATTGTCCAAAGTCAGCACAGGCGTCCCCGTAACGAGGACACGGGGCTGGTTTCTCTAAAGCAAGGCTCCTCGGGATTTACCCCGTGCAGGAATCGGCTGTGGGGAGGTGAGGGGGGCTGTTAAAATGCAGATTCGGATCAGTGGGGCCTGGCAGGGCCTGGCACTGCCTTCTAACGAGCTCCCAGGGAAGGACGATGCTGCAGGTCCCTGCACACTCTTTCAGCAGCAGGCTCTGTGACATTCCCACGACAGGCAAGAGAGGCCCTCAAAGCCCAGGTGTCACCACCCATGGCCACCTGGCTGCCTGGAAGAAAACACCTTCCAGGTCATTCGGGTGTCCTTGGCATGATCTCCTGCATGGTGTCACCATGATAAAGGCAGGCAGCCCTTGGAGAATGCCTAACTGCTTCGTGACAGCCCCAGAACGGGAACCACGCAAGCCAGGGACACGCAGGAGGGCGGTAGGTTAGAGCCTCAGAGCTTAGACGCCTTCTCCCACTCCCTCACACCCCCGAGCGGGTTTTCTCACAGGGTCTTAGACTGTGACCCCGTGTAGGGGTTCAGGATGCTCCCAAAATCTCAGGGGGAAGACGACCGAGGCTCAGGTCGACCACGGTCGCACGCCCCAGCGTGCAAGTCGGCTGTTGTGAGCAACACTCACATTCGAGCCACAGTTCCCAGCGTGTTATTTTTCCAGGCTGCAGGAGGGAACCACGTCAGGGACCTCAGAGGAAGCGGAAAGAAAACAGACACTCGGCAGAACTGGTCCCAGGGGCCCTAGCACTGAGCTCGTAAACAGGAAGTCGCAGGTAAACTCCGCAGGAACAGCCTGGACTTGGCTGGTTTGTTTTGCAGCCTTTTGGCTCATTCAGATAAACTAAGGTGAGGGTTATCAGAAACTCACCCAGCCTGTTCACAGCCCACTCCCCCACGGGATAGCAAGGCTGCTGGACCAAGAGGTGTACCCTGGGAGGGGGCGGGCGGGGGTGCTCTAGCCCGCAGGAATGTGCCCTCTGATGATTCTAGCCCCCTTTTCCCCAAATCCCCTGTGCTGCCCCCAAAGAGAAACATTTCTCAGGGCCATGAAGCATCGAGAAGCCAACCCCTGGATGGTGGCTGCAGCTGGCATAGCCGGGGTGCCCGCTCTAGGCTTTCATTATTGTCCCATGTTTTCAAAGAGCCAGCTCTGGTGGGGGCTGGGGAGAGACGAGTTTGGGGATTTGCACGGCCTAGGTATACACAAATAGCAGCAGACAAAATGTCCTTTATCAGCTATTTCCCAGGAAACAGGGAGAAAATTCTTCTTGTTGCCAGATTATGAGTCTCACGGTTCTGGGAGACAGGGCTCTCTTCTTCCCTGTCCCCTGCGGGGAACACTAAGTCACTGTTCCCGACGCCCACCGGGAGGGTCCCTGTCGGAGAGAAGGCAGGGGCAGGCTGGACGAGTCGGGCAGCTGCTGAGAAGACAGGTTCTCTGCCAGCCAGAGCACAGAGATTCTTTCCCAGGAAAGGGAGGTGCATAGCCTGCTGGGTAAACTGGAAATTTTTAACCACAGGATAAGTAAAATGAAAACGAGTTGAAAACTGGTTGTTAGCATTAGCAGGAGGTGTAAGCATGCTAGGAAAAAAAAAATAGTAACAAATAGATTTGAAATATGTTTTTCCTAAAACCAGGAAGAGCTTATTTCCAATAACTCTGTCACGTAGAGCTGTCCAGTGTACCCTCCTGCTGGTATTTCAAGGGTGATTTTGTTATTTCTTCACACAGATGGCCTGGGAAACTCTCAGTATATTTTTCTTTGCTTTCTAACCCTTCGTGAGAATTCGAACCCAGTCTCTCACTTTTCACAGTTCCTCCGTGGAGCCAGGATCTAGCTATGGAGTAGTACCTGGGACCAACTATGCACCCCTTGCTAAGGATTATCAGATGCCCTCCAGTATGAAAACCCATGACAAAGAAGAAAGACTCACATCCGTGGCTACAACAAGACAATGAGATTCTCGGGGATCTCATTCACAGAAAGAGCACTGTGGGATTGAAGCAAAAATTTGGGGTGAGGGGTGCAGATGACAAGGGCTGCCATCACACAGTGCCAGGGGCCACTTCCTGGAGAATGATCCCGCGATACACCATGAGTACCACTCCCTGGAGGTGTACGACACAGGGGCACTGGGGAGACCCCCAGATGGCATATTCTGATAACAAACGTGGTCCCTAAACTGCCTTCTGGCCAGGGTGGGTTCCCTGGGATTACCGAGCTCCAGAAATTTGCTGATTCAGACCCAGGGAAGGGAGCATATGCTTTTGCATGACAGAAGGGGACAGGGTAGAGGGAAAAGCTACCTGGTCGTGTCAGATTCTTTAAAGTCTTGCTGTGACCTATGGGATAGGGCTCTGCCTGACCACGCAACTCTTCAGTAAAACCCACACAAATGGATTTGTGGGGGTGTGTGAGCTGCACTCCAAGTCCGGGCTGAGTGGGAGTCGGCACATACGGGGGAGGAGACATCAGATACATAGTCTCATTCCTTCAGTGGGCACCTGCTGTATACAGGCAGTGAGGCGGGAACAGGGAACACACGCATTCTGAATAAACAAGTCCAAGTGGTTTGTATGTGGTGAAACACGTATAACATGAAATTTACCATCGTAACCATTTTCGACATACGGTTCAAAGGCGTTAAGTACATTCGCGCTGTTGTGCAATCGTCGTCACCACCGTGCATCTCCAGAACTTTCTCATCTGCCCGA
Organism: Eidolon dupreanum; assembly: GCA_028627145.1. Taxonomy (NCBI): domain Eukaryota; kingdom Metazoa; phylum Chordata; class Mammalia; order Chiroptera; family Pteropodidae; genus Eidolon; species Eidolon dupreanum. Next base: position 3,256,063 of record CM053515.1, read on the forward strand.
ACTGAAACTCTGTCTCCGTTAAACACTGACGTCCTTCTTCCAGCCCCCGGCACCCGCCCTTCTACTTTCTGTCTCGATAAATGTGCCCGTTCTACATACCTCGCGTAAGTGGGATGATACAAAACAAATAGTCCATGACCACTGAAAACTTCCACGTGTCAAAAAAGGAGTAGAATTTCTAAATCTTCCCACCTCACTCTGCCTAGACCCTGCTCGGAGCGGCCTTCAGCTTCTGAGAAGAAACTGTGACTAAGACCCAGGTGGATGGAGCCTTATATTCCCCTCGCTCCAGAGTTCCCATCTTGGAGGGCCTTCAGCGTGCAAGGGGTAGAAATCCTCTTCACCCAGATCCAAGACTGCAGCTGCGAATGCCTGAAAAACCCCGAATCACAGACATGTGCCCCACGAGCAACTGTCTTTCGACTTGGGTATTTTCACTCATGGGTTTCCTCGGAAATTGAGGGAGATCGCGGAATTAAGTACTGAGACAAACCGAGCTCTCCTTGGCATCCTAAAGCAAGACAGGTCGAACCGGTGCAGGATGGAAGCTGTTCATCCTTAAGACTATCTTTTTCTTGCTTTCATACTTGCAAATTTGAGCCCAGAGGAGTCTGGTCTGAAAAGCTACCCAATAATACACGAAAAAAATGTACATTTCCAGCCCCAAGACATATAAACGTTCCTGATGTTTGCGGCGGTGTGTTGCTGGGTCGCACAGCGCACTGTAGGGTGGATGGTGCGTGCAGGACATTAAACAGCTGATAAGGGTGACCACACCGAGAAGGCCGACGATGCGCCAGTCACCCTGCAAAGCAATAAGCCAGCAAAGCAGTGCACGCACCTCAGGAGCAGAAACAAGGAAAGGTCAAGAGCAGGAGGCCCAGTTCTGCCAAGTTCACCCCTGCCTCGGAGCATTTGCAGCGGCCGAACCCTCTGCCTGGGATGCTCTTCTCTCACCTACTTCGGCTTCTACACTTATGTGCAGGTGACAATTAGGGACTCGTTTGTCTATTGTCGCTTTCTGCTCCTAGAAAGAAGCTCCTCAGGAGGTCAGGGACTGACCGTCTTCTTCCCTGTTATGTCCCCAGCACCCAAAAATGCCTGGCACATAGCAGGTCTGCAACATATATATCTGTTGAATGAGTGACTAAATGAATTAGTGTTGCATTAGGCATGCCTTCTGGACAGATGAGGATTTGCACGTGTGTGTGTTATATATACAGTTAGCTCTCTGTATCTGCAGGTTTTGTTATCTGTGGATTCAAACTACTGTGGATCAGACATTCCAAAAAAAAAGAAAAAATCTCAGAAAGTTTGAAAAACCAAAACTTGAGTTTACCTCGTGCCCAGCACTACACTGAATTCATGCAAATGAAGTGATGTGTAGGCGTGCCCTGCTGTAATCTATATGCAAATACAGCTTATATGCAAATTCTATGCCACTTTATAAAGGGCTTGTGCAGCCATGGGTTTTGGTATACACAGGGCGTCCTGGGACCAATCCCTCAAAAGTACCAAGAGATGTAATTACATACACACACTGTTCCTATCTACATCTATATCTAAATCCATATCTATCTATAATCTATATTTATCTATAGTGCACAAAGCAGGACATACTCATTTATAAAGGGGTATGGATCAAGATTTCATTTCTGGCTCTGCATCCTTGTGGCAAAACAATGTCGTGTTTGCAGAAACACAAGCCTGAGATCGGCTACCAGGTCCATCAGAGGCCAGTGTCCTATCTGCACTAGAATGCCTCTTAAGGTCTCAGCAAACTATGGGGAAGAAGAAAATAAGAACCAAGGAATGTTAGAACTGGAAGGGTCTTCAAGATCCTCTAACCCAGAGTCAACAAAAAGTATCCTACCATTCACCTATCTCTTGTCCTCGGCAGACGTCACCAAAGGATCACAGTACTTCCCCACCCCCCACTCAATTTCTGGGTTCTTTTGAACATAGTATGTTCCAGGCAGCCTCAGCCGCTCAACTGAAATGATTTGCTACCCCAGAGCTGACCCAGCTCCCATCAATTTTTATTTGCGATTTTGCAGCCCAGAGAGGAGGCCTTTTTATCCCAAATCTCATAGCATGCCAGAGGCAAAGCCCAGGCCACCGGGGCTGGACACATGGTTTGTATTCCCCAAGGTCAGACATTAAGCTGGCAGGGAACTTATAGATTATCTTTAATATGAAATCACACAGTCAAAAGGTCATTTTTTTAAAAAAAATAATCTTTCACTACTTCTGATTATATCAAAAGATTTCAATCATTTTCGGCCAAAGGCAACTCACTAATAAAACGAGCTCAGGAAACAGACCAGGATGGGCTGCCAACAAGGCGATAACTGGAAACAACTACCGTCGACAGACCCAGAGGACACCCCTGCCTTTGGGGAGGCCCAGAAACAGTTCAGCAAAAGTAGGAAGGGATGAAGAAGGTGAATCACGGAAAGTGAGGGCAGCAACACCTTTTCCAACTGAAAATGGAGCCACAATTTTATTCAGGTCTCCCCTTCATAGGCGAGGTAACCCTATCCTCAGCTCAGGACTCAATCTCTACTTGTTCAAGCCAAACATGCAGTCACATTCTTTCTGACAATGATGAATACAGAACTGCATGTGACACCATGCTGACTACCATCCTGCTGCAGGACCCTGGGGATAATTTGTTCACTCTTAAAATGAGAAACAGAGACAGCCAGTCTCTTTTTGTCTCTGGCAAAAATGTATTGCAGCTGAGTGTGATGGCTGGGCTGTGGCAGCCACCTTGGCACCATGAGGAAAGCAGCCGACAGCAGGACTGGCGGGACTGATAGGCCTAGCTAGGATGCCAGGGAAGTGGGACAAAAGGAAACCAGATGCTTGGTAATACAAAGAACCACAGAATTGATCAGCCCTGAAGACACTCTACCTTAGATCAACATCTTCCTTTGTGTTTAAACCATTTTGAGTTGGAGTTTGTGTTTCCTGCGGCCCGGGGCATCCTAACTGGTACATGAGACCACCTGCCATTTCTTCCTAGAGATTAAAGTAGACCTAGTCAAATCTCTAGGCTTTCCCCACTCCCAGGCTCTGCACTCCCACTCAGTGGAGTAAAGACAGAGCAGACCCTTGCGTCTGAGGGCTTCTGAGAGGGCTCCACCATCATGAAAAGCACGCCTTGCCCCCGGCACGCTGTACTCGCTAGAACGCGTTTGCCGAGCGTGTGAGCACACCCACTGCAACACTCAGGATTAAACTGCGCTACGGCACAGGCTTACACTCCACCCACGCCCTTCCCCACCCTCGCCCCCAAGAATCTATATTTAATCGCCTTTGCAAAAGCAGAGCCTCCAAGCCGTTTCACACCGGAGAGCCTTTCTGAGCGTCAGAAAGGTGGCAGTTTGGCTAACGCATGCTGCAGCCTATCAGCAGCCCGGCTGCCTCCGGGGGCGCTTCCCCAGGCGGTCCCATTGTTCTTGGTGGCAGGGAAGCAAAGGCCATCTTCTAAGTCGGGCCTCCCCCGCCCCCTGCCCCCGGCCCCCGCCTCTCCCAGCGCTCCCCGGCGCCCTTCTGCACGTGCCCGTCTCCGCTCTGCACACCCGCCGCCTATGCTGCGGCATGGTTATTTGTTTATTTTGTCAGCACTCATCGGAGTGGTGGAGAGGGAAATGAGACCCCTGGCCTGTGTGAAAGTGCTTTCCCAGGGTCTCCGGGGAGCATCTCACGGCGCATGCAGCACCGGAGGTCACCGTCACCTTGGCCTTGAGGTGGCCTGTTTACCAAAGTGAAACGAGCATATCGGTCAGATGTCAGGGAAACGCCAATGGCAGGCGCCTGGGCAGAGAGGCGGGCGCTGGGCCGGCCGGGCCTGGTTGGGCCGGGCTGGGCCAGGCTGGGCCGGGCTGGGCCAGGCTGGGCCTTCCTTCCCACGTCTGCAGCACAGAGGCTCTGGCGACGTGAAAACTCCGATAAGACGTCAACAGGCAAATGTCAGCTCTCGGATCGAAGGTTCCTCTCGGCCTAGTAACAGAGACCTCCCGGACGCCTCCCCTCTTCATGTCCCTCCCCACGTCTGTTCAGGAGGCAGGGGAAGCTTTTGTTTGAAAGCCCATCCTTTCCCTATCTCCGGCAGGAAAGAAAGCCTTGTCCCTCGGGGCCCAAGATCTGGAAGCACAATGAGAACCGGGGTCATTGACCCCAGCTGTAGATGGGAAAAGCAGGGTGGCGACCAGGGCTAGTCGCTTAGGAGGATGGATGGGACTGCAGTTCACATCCTAGGGGAGGTTCCCGCCCCTTTGGGGAGTCGGCCAGCTCCACCTTGGCAGGACCAGATTGCACCCCACCCTCTGCGGGCAGCCCCCTGCCGCACTCCCAGCTTCAGCTGGCTCCTCCTCTGCGCTCTTCCGTGAGAAGCTAAAGAGTTACTCTGTCCTTATTCCTCCGGGTTTTCCTGCAACGTCTCCTGCTCCTCCATCAGTCCACTGCTTCCATCCTTCCCCCGGCTCCTTCCTCCGGCCCCCCCTTTGTCTGGATGAAGCCATCCCTCCGGGGAGCCCTGCCCTGCTCCTCCCTAAAGCTGGGCCACTCTCTAACTGCCCACATCGTTTCAGGGTAAAACAGCAGCAAAATGATGATGTCATACGCATGTCCAGAATGAAGCTTAAATTATCACCAACTCGCCGAGGCCCTCCTCGGTGCTTACAAAAGGGCAGTTTTGAAAACATGGTTTCATTTGTCCTGTCATAAGGGTGAGGATTAAAAAGAAAGCCCCCTGGTTCCTTGCGACCACGCCAAGTTCCTTTCGTCCCCGCAGGTCACTTTATGATCATGAGGTGATCGCTGCCAGTAGGACTTTGCAGACCAGGAGCACAGAGTCCTAGAGAGGGTACAGGCCCAGGAGAAGAGCGCCGCCAACAATGGGGCCTCGGGATTCTCGCATTTGGGGGCGTGACTGGAGAGCTCCCTGTGGGAGACATGGTCTGGAAGGCGAGGATGACAGGAGGTGAGTGCCGGGCGCTGGCAGGTGCACAAGGCATTCTCCCTTCTCATACTTCATGGGGGACGTGGTTCCATAGTGTAGCGGTCAGCACGTCTGCTTTACATGCAGAAGGTCCTGGGTTCACATCCCAGTGGAGCCACAGTCCACGGTCTATGGCTATGCCACCCTGAACAATCCCGATGTCTGATCTCATAAGCTAAGCAGGGTCGGGCCTGGTAAGTACTTGGATGGGAGACCACCTAGGAGGACCAGGTGCTGTAGGCATAAATAATAATAAAACAACATTTTTCATACTTCATGGGGACGGGGGTGAGGAAATCACTCACTAAAAGCTCAGGAAAACGGGGAACAAACAGAGCCATCTCAAATTCTTTCCTCTTCCTCAGGAAGTCAAGAGGTGTCTGGAAGGGTGAGCCCTCTGTGTGTTTGGGTTTTCCAAGGGTGGAGGGCTCCCTGAGGCCGTCGGGGGCAGGGACTCACCTGGAATGAGTGTGAGGACCCGACACTCATCCGTACACAGTGGCTGTTTTCCATTTGTGCCCTTCGCCCTCCCCCAGACCCATTCCCAGCTCCGAAGTCTGACTGCCCTGGACTGCATCACCCAGTCTCTCTTGGTCTCTGGTTTCTGGTGGAGTTCACCCAATAAACAGTGGGCCCTGAAAAGAAACACGAAGAGAAGGGAGAGGTTGGGGTGTTTTTTCCCTGTTCCCACCTTCCTAAGACACCTGTCTCCAGCAGTTGCATGGCCCTCCAGACCTGGAGAAGGTAACGGCTTCCACTGTCATTAGCTGTATCGGTTATTTATTGCCGCGTAACAAATCACCCCCAAAATTAGGAATTTACTACAATCATCATGGATTTGCGGGTGATTCTGCAGTTTGGGCTCCTCTGGGCCGTGCTCCTGCTGGTCTTCAGGAATCACCCATGGAGCCACTGTCCTCTGACCCCTTGACTAGGTGGGTCGCCTGACTGGCAGTTGGTGATGGCTGTTGGCCTCGGTTCTCCTCCACATGGTCGCTCATCATCCACTAGGCTAGACAAGCTTCTTTCCATGGAAGTCTCAGGGCAGCTTCCGAGAAGGTGAAGGCGGGAGTTTGAAGGCTGACAAAAGCCTTGCCTTGGACGTCTCACACCACCACTTCCGCCACTTCTCTTGGCCAAAGTAAGTCCCAAGACCAGGCCCGATTCAAGGAGTGGGAACATGGACTCCATCTCTTAATGGGAGCAGCTGCGAGGTCCCATTGCAAAGGGGCCTGAATACTGGGACACCGTAACTTACAAACCAGCACCGTAGGCTTTGACACATCAAATTCTCCGGTTCCCTTAATTTCCCATTCCTATGCGAGCGGTCCCTTCATTAAAATCTCCCCAGTGGAATCATCTGAACGAAGTTCTGGCAGGACGCAGGCGGGTATGCATCAGAACCACAGCAGTATCTCCGTTCACTGCATAGTTTTTTTGTTCGTATGTTCCACGTTTGGAATCGGTTGACATGTCGCCTTGACTGGCCAGCAGGTTTGATTTACAGAGTCACACTTTCACCCCTGGGCATTTATAACTGTGGCATTTTATGTGCAATGGGGCCCTTCGCAAACGAAGACAAGCTGTGTCATCAGGGGCGGCTGACATTTTTCCAGTATGTGCCACGTCCCAAACACTGTCCAAGACGCCTGTGCGTTCGAGATTTGATTTGATGCTCACAACGCCCCTGAGAAAGACACACCATATCATCACCACTTCATAGAGGAACAAACCGAGGCACCGAGAGGTTGATTAATTTGCTCCAAGTCACACAGCAGTTGGGGGAATTCCTGTCGAAATCTTCCCAAAGACAATGTTCTCATTTTTTTGGCATTAACGGTATTTTTTCAGCTTGTGAAAAGTCAGAAATTACAAAGAATTTAAGAAGTCTGAACGATCTCCCATATCGCATGCAATAAAACGGGTTCGCTTTGCTTCCTTCCGGATGGTGTGATCGATAACCACTTCTGAACGCTGGGAAGCGGGAGGGGCGTGAGCGTGTAACGTGTTAGATTGACCCTGTGTTGGTTTCCGCAGACAGCTCGGCCTCAGCCGGGGGGCCTGGAAGGCATCCTTGAAAATCGGATGTGGAGTATGTCATTTTGCCCTGCCCCACAGTCATGCAGCAGAAACCGTCACGGGTGCCCCGCGTGGCATTTCTGGTGCTCCAGCGAGGGGTTTGCGCTGACTGCGCACCGCGCTCAAGTTCATGCTCACCGGCGCCCACGTACCGGAGCCCTGTGCGCAGGCGCGTGTCTGGGGCCTGGTGAGTCAGACGCACCGTAGAGAGGACCCGTAACCTCGTCCTGCTCTCAGCTGTGCTGTGACTCTCAAAGTCCGAAACAAGTAAGTCACTAGACTCATTTTCTGGAAGAAGGGCCCCTGGTCATGCCGCGGATGGTCCCTCTGTGCCTGGAAAGGAAGCGGTTTGGTGCTCCCGCCCGGAGCACCGCAGGGGCGGTCTGACCCACCGCCCCCCGCCCCGGCTGGCCCCGCCAACCGAATTCCCGCCCAGAAAGCAGAGTTATCCCCTGAAAACACAAATCGGGTCATGTGCCTCCAAAATTACCAGCAAATACCCAGCATCTCCCCCAGACTCCTGCGACTGTGCCCGCCTGCCTGACTTCGGTCCTCCCAGTCCACCCCTGCTCACGAGGCTGCAGCCACACTTGCTTCCTCGCTGCTTCACAGATGTGCCAAGACCCATCCCTGCCCAGGGGCTCTGAGCTTGCTGTTCCGCCTGCTTAGGGTGCTGTTCCCTCGGATCTCTGCATGGCTGTCTCCTTCTCATCGGGCCTCGCCTTGAAAGTCACCTCCACAGAGAAGCCCTCCAGGTTTGCTCTTTCACCTTGCTCGGTGACGCTTTGATCACTGCACTCAACCACTACCCACTATCTTTCTGGTTATGAGTTGTGTGCTTTCCTTCCATTGTGAGAAGATAAGCCCTGTGAGCACAGCAGCACTGTCGGGGGTCACAGACACGACCTGCCCATTCTGGGTCCGTCTCCAGGTGGCTGCCCATCCAGAGTCCTGGGTGCGGCAGCCCTTGAACAAGTGTCAGCTTTTTCTCCTCAGCAGCTTCTGTCGTCAGACCTCACTCCCAACCCCATGACTCAGCTGGCGCCAAGAGAGAAGGCCGGGGCGGGTCTTCAGAGAGATAGCACCCCCCCCCCCCAAGGAACAGAGTGACAGGTGAAGGCCGAGAATCACGCCTGAGGGCCAACCTGCTCCCTGGAACATGACCCTCCCCACCCACCACCACCACCAGCCAACTCTCAGCATTCACAGACTAGGCAATCTCCCAGCCTTTCGAACACCAGGATCTCCTAGCTACAGAATCACCACAGATAGGCCTCAGGGGGATGAAATTAGATTTCCCTTTGCAGAACAAAGACAAACACACTCTCCTCCAGCCCATCCAGGGGGAGCTGCAGCAGGAGGGCCTGCTTCCGGCCGGGCCAGGCGTTCAAAGCCCCATGGGCTGTGTTGCTTGCTTCAGCAGTTCCTGCCAAAGTGCAATGCAGTCCTCGGGCTTTGAAATCTAATTGCCTGCCCAGGGCTGTGAATCCCATCTCCAAAGGCAAAAAAAAAAAAAAAAAAAAATTTAAGTGGGAGCGGGGGTGGGGGTGGAAGTGGGGGACAGTTCTGATGAACAAGCCAAGATGAGCCCCTTTAAGCTTTGACGCTCTACCTTTTGGGAAGGCCAATTTAAAAATAAACTAGTCCGAGACGCTCCCGTTGAAAAGAGAAAGACCCATAGATGCGGCTTTTGTCGGTCACGAGAAAATGGAATCACAAGCAAAACCAGAAACCCCACCGCACCAGAATCTCGGCAACCCCAGAATAGCGGTGCTGGTCTCTCACATCAAAGAGGGGCCGGTGACAGCTCTGGGTTTTCATATGAGGGTCAGATGGGCTCATGTTTTCTTAATTGGGCTCATTTCTAAGCCATGTGCTTGTCATGATGCCTTAATCCCTGCCGTGTCTCCCAGCAAAAAAAAAAAAAAAAAAACACTTTCTCTCCCCTTGTCTCCCTCCAACCAATGCAGCTTCTCAAAGGGGAAATGAGCCGCGCTCTCTTGCAAACAGATTTCTTATCATATGACTGCTCTGCCGTGGGTGAACTTGCATTCCTCTTGCATAAGAGAGCAATTTCCTGAGGGAAAGAAGACGGGGAGGAAAAAAATCAAACTGCTCGCTGCTCCCTGTTTTCCAAACAAACAGCTTCAGCCTCAGCTCCTGGAGAAGCAGCTTTATTTCAGGATGAGCATCAGTCTTTCGGGCAGCAAGGAAATGTGTTCTTGCTTGCATTCGTTTTACTCGGGTGAGACTCGTGAGAAGGAACAAATTCATTGGCAGTTTTAAGGGTCCTCTGGGGAAATACCTTTGGGTAAAATCTCATAACAGGTTGGAGTTCAACGCGTTAGAAAACACTGCCGGAATGGCTGAATACGAATCCCCAGCCTTCGTTTAGGATACTGAAAACAAGGGATGAGAGCTTAAAAGTAATAAAAATGATAACGAGCCTTGGGATAAAAAAATAAATAAAAGTCTAATTTCTCAAGTGGGCTCAGAGGTATGAAAGGTGACAGCAGCCATCGGTTCAAGAAAGAAGTACCAGCACTTTGACAGGTATTAACCACACCACGCGGTCTCAGGGGGCCTCAGACCTGTCTTGGCTTTTTCATTTCCCTTCTCGCTTCTGGCTACCAGCTTTGACCCACCCTGACAGGGCAATGAAGCCAGGCCCAGGTCCAATGTGATGCTTGAGTCGGCTAGTGAGGACAGGGGATGGGGTTAGGGTAGAGGAAACAGGAAGAGGGAGGGAAGGAGAAACGAGAGGAAGAAACTACCATTTTATACTCATCTACTGATCTGATAAATGCTTGCTGCACACCCACTACGTGCCGGCTCATGCCAGGTGCCAAATAGACAGCAGTGAGCAAAGCAAGACCCCACCGCGGCCCTCGACGGAGCTTATGCAGAAAATGACTTCGACCACATAAATACGCAGATGCAAGGTTGTCGGTTTGCTGCCTGCTGCCCAGAGTGCATGGTACGTGCTCCTGTGCATAGAAATAACCAGAAACGCGACCTGTGTAGTCAGTCAGGACAGCATCCTCAAGGCATGGGGGAGGCTGGGGAGAACGTCTGTTATGCGCTTTTCATATGTCAGGTCCCGGCTGAGTCTTCCCACAAGCATCATCTTAGCCACTCCGCACGCCAGCCCAGAGGGGCGGATGCTGTGATGACCCTAGAGCAGACGGGTACCCTTAGGCTCAGAGAGGTACCATTCTTCACCCCAGATGCTTATTATATGAAAGAGCCCACACTCAAAGCTGGACCTTGGAGCACGAACAGGCATTTGGCCCAGAAAGCAGAAAGAAACAGCTTCCCAGGCAGAAAAAGCTATGTTTGGAAGAGCGTGGGGGTGTGGGAAGCAGGGCACATTCGGGAAACGCGCATGAGGCCCCGTGGCTGGCTCAGCTGTCGCCCTGCTCGCCACGGCGCCCCCTCCCCCAGCCCGCTTCTCCTCTAGGATTTCCCAGCTCAGCAGAGGCGCTGCCAGCCACCCAGGTGCACAAGCCGCAAATAGAGATAGCACCCTGGCACCTGCCCACTCATTCGTCCAAACTGTCATCAGATCCTCCTAAATATAGCCCGAATCTGCCCACTTCTCCGCCTCAACGATGCTGTAGCCACCCTCCTTCCAGCTCCCACCGTCTCTCCGTGGACTACTGTCACAGCCTCCTGACAGCTCCCCGCACCCACCGGGGTGTACCCGCCACCCACCCCTCCGCGCCCAGAGCAGCCAGAGTAGACTTGATCGGTGCACATCGGACTCCCTGCTCAAAACCGCTCTCCGGGGCTCAGCTCCAACAGCCCCGCCTGACAAACACTGCCACCCCCGGACGAATCGGGTCCCTGCTTCATGCTTCATGACACGCTGTTCTTTCCTCCCTGACACTCAGCCAAGTTTGCACTTCCACACGTGTGTCTGTGACTACTTGGTCTGACACTTGGAGCTACGAGAGGGTGGGTACTGCCACCACAAAGCAGCCCTGCACAAAGCTAAAGTACTCAGAGGTGTGGCAAAGGACACATTCCTAAAGCACCTTGGACTGATACAAGGCACAGCATCGGCAGTCCCCCGGGCCCCATGGGGTGCTGGGGCTTCCTTCTCTCCTGGGGCAGGCAGGCTTTGGAAGATGGACAGCTGGCTTTGGGCTCACGGAAGGGCCTTTCTCCACCAGCAGGTTTGAGCTGCTGATGAAATAAGCTGCCGCCAACAGCCTGCCACCCACGGCTAGGTGGCACCTCAGTCCCTCCCACGTGCTTTGCTGCAACCAGGGATGCCCACGGCTCAGTGGGGCCCCGGGAGTCGGCAGAGTGGCCAGCACCTTCCTCAGACTCCAGAAATCCCAGCAAGGCAGCTAGGGAAGCTGGCAGGGGGCAGGGGGACCTCCTTAGTGGAGAAAATCAGGGGAATAACAAACAGGGCTATGCGACACTCTCAGCATTTCTGTAGCTGCCTGAGAGGCAAAGAGAGAGATGTTCTTGCTCATAAGGCTCCAGGCCACCAGGCCAGCCAGAAACACATCGCGGCAAACAGCCGTCCGCCCCTTCATTCACACGGCACCCCCTGCATGATCCGGGCCTGGTGCCAGGCCCCCGGGTGCAGTGTGGCCAAGACGAGCTGGTCCCCTCCTTCCGGTCCTTTGAGTCTGTGCAGAGCAAACAGGCCTCTGGGCACGTTGTGTTTCATCTTAGAAGAAAATGGGTTCCCACGTTCTAAAAGCAGGCCATTTCACATCAAAGTCTAGGTTTCTGGCTCCTCTTAAAAAGACTAGAAGATTCCATGTGCACTTGGCACCCATTACCTGTAGTGGGTGCTGCTGCCCCCCACCTCTCTCTGCAGACTCATGCTTCCTGCTGTTAGCTCCCTGGCCCCGGTGGTCCCTGGCCGGCCCCTGACAGGGGCAGACAGTCATCGGATGACGCTCCGGCTGGATGAGCACACATGAGATGAGGGACAAAGAGGAAAAGAGCGGGGAGCTCTGGAACCAGTGAGGACCCCCAACCCACTGGCCTCCAGGGCCGAGGTCCCTCCCTGACAGAGTATAGGGGAGCCTCCTGCCATGCTGTGTCTTCTGGTCGCCCAATCCCTTTGTGAGGAGTATGATGTCCATCCAGAATGTGCCAAGGGCCCTGCTCCTGCCTACTGGCCAAGCTCCAGGTGGGACAGGGACCCACGACCCACCAGGCCCAGGAAAACAGGAGCCGCCCGCCTCCCACGGCAGTTCCCTGCCTGCCTCCCACGGGAAGCAGAGCCAGTCTCAGGATGACGAGGCCAGCTGGGAGGTAGAAGGTAGATCAGGAGTCCCCCATGAATTACCTTAACTATAGGGGGAAAAAATGGAACATTCTAGAACCCTTTCTGGAGTTTATAGTGGAGGTAGGGAGGCTTTTTCTCTGTTGGAATACAGACAGCGGGAATGTTCTCCCTTCTAGAGCCCGAATTGGGATGGCTCATCTGAAGGAAAGTCAAAAGCCAAGATCCCATCTACCTGCAACCATAGCAACTCCCGCCGCTTTGTAGTGGCCTAAGTTCAAATTACCCCATCAGGCCGTGACAAAATGTCTACATAAAGAATGTTGCAACTGAGCTCCAAGCGGAGATCTTCAGAGCACTAGCTCCTCTGAGACCACCGGCGTAATATACCTGAGTTCCCCAACTCTCCGAGTGCTGCTTGGTTTCTCGCCGGTCTGATTTTGGATCTTTCCCACAACGCTACTGCCGCAGCCCCTACCTCACATCCTCAAATCTAGCTACCACGCCAACGTTCTCAGAAAGACTCAAACCAAGTCCCGTACCCGGCTCTGAAATGCGTTTCTGAGATTCCACCAGATGGTTTGCCTTCCCGTAACTGATTCCATCATTAACTGCGGCTAAATTAGTTTCCCTGGGCATATCCTGGCGATAATTCTGACACCCTGGGCCAATGCGAGCATGAAATGCTATTATCATTATCATTATTATTATTACTTATCACGTTGCACAATTTCGTGGGTTGACTGGGTGGTTCTTTTGTTTCACTTGGTGCCCACGGAGGCCCAGGGATGGCTGGAAGGTCCAAAATGGCCTGGCTCACATGACTGGCAGTTGGCGCTGGCCTCCAGCTGGAGCTCCCAGCCGGGGGCCTGGCTGTCCTCCGTGCGCCTCTCCAGGGGACAGCTCTCGCTTCTGCATAGCGTGGCAGCGAGGGGCATTCCAAGAGGAGGAGGAGGAAGCTGCAGCTCTCTTAAGACCTGGGGTCACCCAGGATTACTGCCGTGACAGCCTATTGATCGTAACAGGTCGGGGGGCCAGCCCCGAGCATCCGAGGCTGCAGCAAATGACCTCTGCCTCTTGACGGGGTCATAGGTCTCCTTGCAGACGAGTGTGGCAGGCAGGGGACACATTTGCAGCTTTGGAAACACCGTCTTCTGCCAATGGCTTTTCACAGTGAGTAAGACACAGAAGACCTGCATCGTGTTAGTTTCACTTATTCATTCACTCATTCATTCATTCATTCATTCGTTTATTCATTCCACACACAGTCAGTAAGCACTCACTGTGTGCCAGACCCTAACCTAGGCACTGGGCAGGAGAAATTTGTCCCAACCAACAGTTCCAGGTGGGAAACAGGCACGTTAAGCTGTAATCACAGCAAAGCACGGTGACGGCTTGGGGATTGGGAGTGGGCTCATGCTGGGCCATCGGGGACGAGCCAGGAGAGCGGGGCCTCCACTGGGAAGGACACGCTCCCGTGCACAGGAACGGGAGGCTGGCCATAGGTCACCCAGAGCTGCAGGAGGTGGGCTTGCCATCACACGGGGTCTGCCCACGTCCATCTGGCTGTGCACGAGGAGGGCTTACGTCAGATGTGCCAACCAAATTTCCCTTTTTTTGCTGAAGTCATTTGGGTTCAGGTTTCCATCCCTTCTTATCAAAAGAGAACCCCTACAATTGTGCCATTCTTGTGTTCTCATAATCTAACGGGAGGGACCCATATGCCGCAAATAATTCTGTCTCAACGTTGTAAGAGGTAACACAGAGATGTACATGGGACGCTGTGGAGGGAGGGGTTGGGTTCATTTCCTTGGGTATAGGTAAAGAAGTTTTGGACCACTTCCTGGAGGAGGCCCTGCCCACATGCCTGCCACAGGGCTTGGTGACAAGTCTGATGCTCGACTGTCCCAGTGCTATGTGATGTGAGGTCATATTGACAGGCGCTCTGCGTGTACCTATAGAAGAAATGGCAGAGTCTCAGGACAAAACCAGCAGAGACCAGCTGGTCCCTTCCTAAGTGACTAAATTCAGGGGTTTTTAGAATTGGCCACCCTGGCATCCATGTGACAGGACGGAATCTCCTTAGCAACAACAGGGTCTGTTAATGGACTTCCAGAGGTTAATGGGCCTGACAGGCCTTTGACATGTATTGGATTTTACGAGCTAGTGGATTTGACTCAGAAAGCCGATCAGATGTTGCAGATCGATGGGCCCTTTGGGGTGCTGTCTCCACACAGAGCTACGATGAGGTGACCTTGAATGCCTGAGTTCTGAAAGAACAGAGCGAGGATGTCAGAATCCTAGGAATCGCTGAGCTGACCAAGGCCCACACAGGACCCTCAGGTCCCTCCGGCCCAAGGTGCTTTGCTCATAGACCCTGGAACTGCACCACCCTCCCCACCCCCTGCCTGCACAGCCGCCAGCACCAGGCTCCTTAAAAAAAAAGAAAAGAAAAATCCCTTCCCTCATTCCACAAACATTTGCAGAAAAGCTTTGTTAAAATGTCCCTTAATAAACAAACATTTTCTGGGCCACAGCTCTATGCCAGGCACAGTTCACGCACAGGGGACCCAGAGAATCTGGTGACACATTCCTTGTCCCACAGCAGCTTAAGGTCCAGAGACCCAAATCCTGTCTTGTGCCCGCTGACGGGGCTGGCAGAGGGGACCGCAAAGAGAGCAAACACAGAAGGGAGGAAGGCAGGATGACTCTGGGGGATTACGGGGTCCTCCCAAGTGGAGGGCATTTGGGGCTGGGCTCTGAGAGCCATGTAGGAGCTCACGAGACAGAGAAGAAGAAAAAGAGCATCCAGGTGGGGAACGGGCTGTATAATAAATACAAAAGTGTAGAGACACAAAGATGCCGTCCCTAGGGCATGCAGAGTACAGCAAAAAATTACTTCACTTCTCTCCCTTGGCCAAACAAACAAACAAAAACACCTCTCCCTCACTTTTCCCACTTTCCTTAGCTTGGCGACAAGAAAAACCTAAAGCTGAGAACAGGGAAAATATATTCTCTCATATTGCTTCCATTGCCGGAACGGATGAGAATTACTACGGCGATTTTTGGAAAGTAAGTTGCCAATATCGGCTCAAATTTAAAATATACATGTTTTTAAAACATAGACATGACGTTTGACCCAGAAATTTCACTTCTGAGACTTAAATCTATAGATTTTTTTTAAACACATATACGCACACAAACTAAAAAAATAAAGCCCTCATATCAAAGGGTATACTTACACTGATATTTATTGTATTATTGTTCATTGTGGGGAGATAAAAAGGAAACACCTGAATATCTATCGATAAGATACCGGTTAAATAAAATGTGTCCGATCCATGTCATGAAGTTCCATGGAGCTATTAAAAAGGCCACGAGAGCCCACCACCCAGGGGTCTAGGAGAATGAGCCTGGAACACCACAGAAGCCCTCCTCTCCAACATGATCCTGGCAGGCGTCGATCAGTTCAAAGTCACATTGTTTTAATTCTTTAAGCTTAAAAACCTATGAAGGCATACTTCGAGATTTTTACGATTTCCCCCCTTGCGTTAAACTGTGAAGTGCTGTACAACTTCCTCCCACGCCGGTACGCACTCGCCTCTGTGACGTAACGTTGCTGCTCCTTCGGTGGCAATGTGGGTTTCCCGGCCCTGGAAGCAGGGGTGACCTCAGGACCACGCTTTGGCCAACGGAATGCAGCAGAAGTGATGTCATGTGACTTCCTAGGCTAGGCCTTGAGGGACCTTGCAGCTCTCATCTGGGGGCCTTCTTGGAATGCTGCCCTGAGGCCACCGCTGATGTGGCAGACGGAAAGGTAAAAGCAGCAAGGGATTGCACTGAGGTGCCCCAGCTGAGAGTCGGCACCGCCTGCCAGGCGAGTGGGGCCATCTTGGACCTTCCAGCCTGGTCGACTCTCCAGCTGGTAAATGCAGCCCTGGGAAAGAGCCCAGGCAAGACCAGCAACCCATGAAATTATGATCCTAACAGACGTCTTAGGTGGCTTGGCTGCTATAACAAAGTACCATAGATGGGGAGGGCGTGTGGCTTACACGACAGACATTTATTTCTCATCAGGGTGGCAGCATGGAAGGTTCTGGTGAGAGCCCACTTCCTGGCTTGAAGATGGTTGCTTTCTGCCATGTGCTCGCAGGGTGGAGCGAGAGAGGGCTCTGGTCCCTTCTTCTTATAAGGACACCAATTTCATCAGTAAGGCCTCACCCTCATGGCCTCATCTAAACCTACTCACGTCCGAAAGACCCCACTTCCGACATGCTGGGGGTTAGGGCTTCAGCATATGGATTTGAGGGGGGCACAAACATTCAATCCACAGTAGTAGATGATTATTGTTTTAAGCCACTACATTTTGGGGTAGTTTGTTACAAAGTAAAAGATAACTAGTATACCACCGATCTTTACCAATGTCTTGATGGCAAATGTTTTTAGGAAGTTGTATTAGACAGATCTTTTGTAAACATTTAACTTAATTTTCATAGAAACCAGATGCTTATTCTTCATACTCTCATTGCATTGATTTATAAGATAATTAACCGCCGAGTTACAGTTACAAAGACAGTGGTAAGAACAGATTTGAGGACCAACACAAGCTGACCCCTGTAAGCCCAGAATCAGCAGAGGGAGCAGAAGGGTGCGACATAATACAAAGAAGTCCGCTGGCCAAGAGCGTGTCCCCATACTATGGACACCCAAAGGCCTATCAGCCAGGGGAATGGAGAGTATTTTTGAATCCAGAAACTCTCTGTAATAGAGATTGGTAAGAGAGTTGTCACTCTACTAAAAAAAAAAAAAAAAAAAAAAAAGGCAACTACAGAGAAATTTATACGATATGACCCAATTTTAGAAAAACAAAAATAAAATATTTATACATATTAGCATGAGCATGGAGAAGGTCTAGAAGGATACACACCAGGCTGTTGGTATTGTTACCTCATTGCCTGGGAGAAGGGGAAATAGGATTGATCCGGGGGCCTGTGGCTGTCCCTCTCCAAACCCCACGCTACAGATGGACAGGGCAGAGATGGACAAATTTACCCAGATGCCATCGGTAGCTGGTTATATGTCTGGGCTGCTCATTTGGGGGAGACTTTTCCACCTCTTGAGTCCACCTGATGAGCGGAGAACACCCCCCACTACAAAAGCACAAATCCACTTCCCAGCCTTCATCAAAGCAAGGGAGGTGGCACGTGAGCGAGACTTCCCCTGTCAGACACACCCTCTCAGGACGGGGTGCTGTGACAAGGGGAAGCGGGACTATACAGAGCCCATTCTTGCAAGGACGGCGGCCGTGAACTGAACCGGCTTCTAGAGACAGCGTCAGCCCCCGGATCCCGGGCTGGGCCCTGCTGGTGGCGGGGCAGGTGGCAGTGCGTGCCCAGCAGAGGGACAGCTGCGTGGAAGTTATTCCTGGCTGAGCGACCTCTGAGCCTGTATCTTTGCCACCGCCTCTCCCACAGACTCTGAAAACAACCCGACAAACAACCTTAAAGAAATCCTTTTCTGCTTCAGCTGGCCAGGTTTGGGTCCTGCCTCTGGGCAAGGACAGAGAAGGCTGAGCTGGCCATGGGCTACAGGGCACAGGAAGCGACGGATGCTCCAGAGCGCCCTCGCCTGCCTCTGGCTGCAGCCTGGAGAAAAAGTGATACTCGTTCTCTTTACTGCTGTGATAGGCACACCTTCAGGGGTGAAATTCAGGCATCATGGGGGGAGTGGGGAAAGGATGGGAAAACTTGAAACAATTGAACCTCTTTCGGCACTAAGAAAAGGGCGAACTGGCCAGCTACCCCACTCACGGGTTCTGAGGCTGAGCGAACTGGACATACGGCTTAAACTGGACCCCACGGGCCCTTCAGAAAGGACAGGGCCGTGCGGTCTTTGGGTTTAAAGGCCCTCCC
>CM053515.1:3274815-3315388 GCA_028627145.1 Eidolon dupreanum
ACACACACACACACACACACACACACACACACACACACACACAGTGCATGCATGCACCCCTGCAGGGCCAGCCCCTGAGTGGTGATTCTGAACCTCAGCCACAAATCTGAATTGTGTGGGGGCTTTAAACACACGCCGAGCCCACCCCTCCACCAAAACAATGACGTCAGACTCTCCCAGGACAGGTCCCGGCACCAGAGCTTCCGGGAGATTTCGGTGTAGACAAGGCTGAGCTACGCTCTCCTAGGGTAAGGAACCCCGACAACCCCCGCTGCCCAGAAAGCGGATGTCACTTACGGCCTCCAGCACGGCACAGCAAATACAGGAATTTGATTTTCAGATAAGATGAGACTAATTTTTTAGAGTACATTCCATGCGATCATGCAACATACTCATACTAAAAAATTATATGTGCTTTAAAATTCAGATTTCACAGGGCAAAACGTGTTTTCAGTTGAACATCTGATAACCCCAGATAGGGACAACTTAAAAACAATAAGAGGAAAGGCATCTTCCCCCGCATTGAATAGAGATCTGGTGAGACCACCAGCAGGGGACCCTGAGTCGAACCCCAAGGCACCAGGGCGGAGTCCCTTTGAAAATCTGCAAAAGCTTTCTGCTTCCCCCAGCATGTTATGGGCTCTGGGCACTCGCGATACCACCACCAGAGGGCGCACTCTGAGCGGGCGTAGGACGGCCCCTGGGAGAGCCAGCAAGGAGGACAAGACTTCCTTTCGGCCTAGGGATGCTCAAGGAGAGAGGAAGCAGTCCCCAGATGGGCACTAATGCTCAAGCAGTGGGTTAGAGGGAAATGGCTTCCTCTCGCAAACAACCAAGATGAAATCAGAGAGTAGGGGACAGCCAGGGTGGAAGGCTAAGACCTCACAGACTGGCAGATGTTTGTTTCAGAGTGGTTTATTGTTTGCTTGTTTGTTTTACTTGCACAAATGAAATAGTCAAACCATTCGGAGTTAAACATGAAAGCCCCTAGCCTGCTCCCACACTTCCATCCCACCCACCTCCCTGCAGTGAGAAGGGTTTACCTATTCGCTGCAGATCTTCCCAGGACTTTTCCTACGCACGTGACCACGTGCGTGCATGCAAACGATTTGGGTTCGTTGGCAAAAGTCTTCACACAAATGCCATTCTATGATATATATAATGCTGATTTCATTTTATCTTCACAGTGATCCTGTGAGGCAGGGGCTACTGTTATTCTCCATTAAGAGAAGGAGAAACAGAGAGGTCAAGTGACTTGCCCAAGATGACACAGCAAGTAAGTAGCCAAGCCGGGATCTGAACCTACGCCACCTGTCTCCAGGGCAAAAAGGGTTAATCGCTCTTCCGTAATGCTTCGTTTTAACCAGGGCATCACCGTCCATGCCAGGGAGAGGTCGTAATATATTTGACTATTCCTGGCTTTTTTATTTTTTATTTGGTTTTTTGTTTTTTTTTTTGTTTTTGGACAGTTAGCTGTGTCTAGTTTTCCACTGGTACCAAAAAAATGAGGCTGCAGTGGGGATCCTTGTGCAGCTATAGTTGACGCTCTGTAAGGTCGTGGCCCGAGGCGGAGTATGCACAGGTCACATTTCCACAAATATCATCACATCTCATCCCCCATCCTCAGCAATCACACTGCCACCAAAGGCATGCCGGGAAAAGGGAGCAGCCCACGGAGAGGTATGAGGATGTGCTCAGGAGACTGGCAAGAAGTCTACTGAGGCTGCAGGGTGGGGTTTGCTCGCAGACTGTGAATCTTATTTACTGATTTTATTCTCTGAAAAATTAATGGGCATGACAATGACACTTTATCATGGTCTTAGTGTGCAGTCCCCATTACCAGCAAGCACGAGCATCTTTTTGTAGGTCGAAGGGCCATTTGTATCTTTATGCTGTGAACTTTATGTCCATATTCTTACTTCACTTTAACCAGTGGGATATTCTTCTTTGTGATTCATAGGTGCTCAGATATTGTGGGATATTAGTCCTTTACCAGTTACATATGCCACAAATATCATCTCATGGTCCCGTTGCTCTTATAAACACAGATTTTAATAATAGCAATCAGGATTGTCAAAGGGGCAATTTGGTGTGTCATGAATGAAACGTTGAAGGACAAATGGCTTGCCTGGCATTGTCACTTATGAACTGAGGTGCTGTGAAGCAGGGACACTCGTTACGGTCTTCAGGAATCTAATAAACTGATCCTGGTGGACCATCGAACATCAACAGGTTTTTAAAATACTAACCAGATTTCAAAAGACATCAAATGATCGAGGAAATATGGCAAAATATTAAGAACTGAGGAATCAAATAAAAGGTAGATGGAAAGTCTGTGCTATTCCTCCACCTTTTCAGGAAGCTTGGAATTATCTCAAAATAAAAGTTGTCTAAAAGACCTTAAAAACATTTGTAGTATGTTCTTCTGCATTGTTTAAATCTTGCTCGATGAGAATATATTTATGTGTTACTAGAGTGTTGTGATTTTAATGATTAAATAGACACAGGAAATGAAACCTGTGAACTTTAAATCATAAGCTGTTGAATATTAATTATATTTGTCATTCTATTTATTAATATGATTACAATTGTTATTGATAGTATTACTGTTTTAGTAGTTCTCGAATTGCAGAAAGCCGCCTACCTTCGTGTGTCCCTGGGGCCCTGGCCGGGTCATTTCGACCCTTAGGGTCCCCGCCAGGTCGTTTTCCAGCTTCCACACCTGGACCCCCGCCCCAGGGAGCAAACAATGCAGGCCATCGGCCAGCCGGTGGCTTTAAGCAGTGCCTCGCTCTGTCCACTGGAGGGCGCTCGCAACTCCTTATTGGAGCGAGGCGGCCCCGCAGAGCCTGCGATGCAGCCGCTGAGCCACCCGACCCCCGCCTGCTGCGGGCTAGAGGGGGCCTCGGAACCCCAGTGCAGAGGGCCTGGGGTCTCTGGAATCCAACTCAATCCCTTGATTCATCTTTCTTAACCTACATAGTTCCTGTCGGCTCGAGGGCGATATCAAACATGCACAAAATCCAATAATTAATTCTGGGGACCAGATGAGCATAACCACAAGCAAGTCGCCCAATGCAGACCACCTACTCCACTACACAGAGGTGGCGACAGAGCAGCCCGGGCCCCGGATGTGGTCCCCAGATGTCCTCTGTTCAGCCTTCGTTCTGTCTGAAAAACTGAATTCAGGGGCATTATTTTACAACTGGGAGATTTCACACAAAATCCAGATTTCTGTCTCTGCTTATAAAACGGGGTGAAGGAAGCTCGTGCCTTCACATAGCAACACCTCTCGCCGCAACGGAGCAGCTGCCCCCGGGGGAGGGCCTGTGCCCCAGTTCGCCACACTCCCCACCAGGCTCTGTCACCCGCCCGGAGCCGCCTCACTGCCCGTCACCTCCATGTCGGCTACGTCACTGCCTGGCCCTGTGGGCATTTGGCCTCGCCGCCCACGCCTACAGGAAAGCCTAGATTAGTCAGATACCCTGAGAATGAGCCAGCTCCTCTCTCTTACATTCTCTGGCCCTATATAAGAAAAACCCTTGAAGGAGCAAAATTTTCTGGGAAGAATTTTTTTTTTTTTTTTTGATTGTACATATGTTGCCACGTGCCCGTGTGTCATCATTACCACCACCGTGGACACGGAGAGGTGGACAGTTGAGTCCAAACCTGGGCGACCTCGGATAGTCACAATCCTTCCACACCTTAGAGTCCTCGGGGACGTTAAGGGCCTCACCGAATGCTTTGGGAACGAGGGGGCCGACCTGTGTCACGGCGCTGGCACACGGTAAGAGCCAGATAAGTGCTAGCGATTATTATCATTAGTCATTGCACAGAGCCGCTGAGCCCACGGGAAAAGAGGCCAAACAACCTGGACACACATCAAAGTCACCTGAAGGTCGCAGTGGCACACAGATGGCTGGGTCCCACCCCCAGGGTTTCTGACTCGGTAGGTCTGGGCTGGGGCCCGAGACGATGCACTTTTTAGCACGTTCTCGGGTGGCTGCTGATCAGCTGACCACACTTTGAAAACTGCTGCCGCCCGCAAGAAAGGCAAGCTTTGAAAGAGTCACGGCAAGTCGCAAAAGAATCAACATACATCAAGTGCTTTCAAAAGTGCCTCACAGGGAGTGCTCAGTATGAAACATTAAATAGAGGAAAACCAGGAAAATCTAAAACTAAAGAGAAAGACAGAGGGAGAAAGGAACTCTGGGCCTTTGGGCCAGGACATTTGCAGCCATTAGTCCCCTCGACGAGCCTGTAAAGGAGGGACAAGGAAGGGAAACACCTCCTGGAGATGAAGAGCCAAACACCAGGCCGCCCGTGTATAAGGGGAGCCGACCCCAAACCCAGGGTCATCTGCCTCCACGGGCTCTGGGGCCATCTCACTCCCCCAGGTCCCTCTGAACTGCACCTAATCCAACTCTCAGCACTTGATCTGGAAGTGGCCTTGTGGTCCGAGACCAGAGTCCACAGTGCTAGACACAGAGCAGGAAGGTCAGTCACTGGGCCTGCGGGAATGGGGGGGAAGGTCGTGTGCAGACAGGGTGCAGGTGGCCCAGGGAGCCATGCAATAGCAGTCAGCCCTGGTTTGGGGCGAGCTCCCCGAGGGAGACCATCTGTCGGGGGCCTAGCCCCGCCTGTCGTGGGGCTGGGTCCCATCTCACGTGCCTGTGGCATGGAGCTGCGTTGGAAGGGGAAGTTGTCCCCGTCCCCAGCCATCAGCAGTAGCAGACGACAGACTTCCCCAAGGCTCGCGAACACCTCGGCACCACAGGAAGTCATCAGCTTCACACCCTACCGAGCGTGGTTTGCGTGGGTTAGAGATTTAATTCTGCAATGAAGCTACTGCCCTGTGTCTGAGGGTCCAGGGGTCTTTGGGAAAGGCTGAGGAAGGACCCCTGGGAAACTCGAGGTACCTGGGCACCAGTGTGGGCTGGCTTAGACACAGGTGCACGTGTCACACAGTGGGACTACCCACTCTGAGCTCAATCCCTCTCCTTGACTCCGAAATTCCTCTACAGATTCTCCCTTCTGTCCTCTCCCGAACGTGAGCCGATACACCCTCCAACCCCTGTTGCTCTCCTATGTAGACAACTTCCCATCTCTTTGTCTTCACCCCTTCCGTTTGGGCCAGTGGTCCTGACAGGCGGAACCTTGAGGAGAATTTGGGAAATTGATGGAGCATTTTCAGCTGTCCCAGTGATCGGTGGGAGCCAGTGGCATTTGGTGCATAAGGATCTTTTTTTTTTCAATATTTACTGTAAACTTACTGAACCACGGCATGCAGTAGGAAAGTACACATATCATAAGTGTACACTCAATGAATTTTCACAAAGTGAATAAATCCACGTAGCCAGCACCCAAACCAAAACCGGAAGATTATCAGAATCTCCAAAAGTCCCCTTGGGCCCCCTGGCATCCCCTACCACCCACCACCAGAGATAAGTATCACCCTTACTTTCAACACTAAGCACCCCTTTTTTTAGTTTTTTAGTCTCCTAGAAATGGCATCAAGCCGTGTGTATTCTTTTGGGTCTGGCTTCTTCCCCTCACTCACTTTGGCGAGATTTCTCCATGTTGCTCCTGCACACCCTTCCTAATTCACAGATGCACACATTTCTGGGCGCATACGTTTGGATCACAGGACAGGTAGGGTTTGTGCAGGCTTAGCTGTGACTGCCAAAGAGTGTCCCAAAGCCGTGGTGGCGATGACGTCCCCACCAGCACCATTCCCGCTGCCCCACATCGTCGTCAACACTTAGTATTGTCTATTGTGCGTTAGCCACTCTGAAGCGTGTGCCATGGTATCACACGGCTGCCACCAGCCATTTGGACATCCTCTCTCGTGAAATACTCACTCGAGCCTTCTGCCCAGTTTTCCGTTGAGTTGTTTGCCTTTTATCGATTGGTAGTTATTTATATATTATGGAGATGACTTCTTTGATGGATATATGGATTGCAAATATCTACTCTCATTCTGAGACTTGTCTTTTTACTCTCCTGAAAGTGTCATTTGATGAAACAGAATCTTAAGATAGTAAAATTCATCAACTTTTCCTTTAAGGTTAATCATTTTTGGTCCTAAGTAATCTTCGCCTGCCCCTTTGTTTCCTTCTAGAAGTTTTACAGTCTTACCTTTCACCTTCTGATTTATAACCCCACACACCTCTTGAGTGATCCATCAGACATCTATGTAGGTGAAAAACCTGTTTATAATGATCTGGCCCTAGAGCCTAGCTCAGCTTTACACACAAACAAAGTATTTTTTGTACCGTTTAATATATACTTACTTTCCCAGAAGGTAGCTCCTGTGTAAATTTAGAGAAGATTGTATTTTGTTTTCTTTGGAACTTTACCAAGATTTGAATCACCATTTCAGAAAAAACACGTCACTGACAGCAAAACTGCTCAAGGTACATTTGTAACCCATACAACACACCTGTCTCGGCCTACATTTCTAGATGATTCTATGTTATAAATATACATAGTTACTTGACTCATTTCAAACCACTACCTATAAAGGAAGTTTCAACAACCTTCAATTGATTATTGTCTTACTCTTCTTAAATCCAAACGTATTCATTATAGCTAAGAGCTTGTATCTGATCACTTCAAATACCTCCTTCCCCCAGTATGGTCAGGCTCAGTGTCTAAGCCTTGGCACACATACGATTTTATCATAAATTATTGTTATTTCTCTTCTTTATTACCACGAGGGCGTTATTATAATTTGGAGAAGAAAATCATGTGTGTAGATGCATTTCGTTTCATTTCAAGATGGTAAAGGGGATTTTACAAAGTGTGTTCTAGAAGGAGCCATCGGGTGTGAAGAGGGCTGCCCAGGGGCCTCACATTTCAAATCAAATGGGAGCGTGAAGACAGCGTTTCCCCAACCACAGGAGCCTTCGGCCCCTAAAATGGAATTCCCCACAGGCCAACCAGCCTTTCGGTAGCAATAATGTCCTTCTCATTATGTTTGTGAAACAGAGACCCCACACCCACCCCAGGGGAAAGGATTCGTGAGCAGCCCCCCTGGTTTCCTCACTGGGTTTAGCTTCACAGGTACAAAGACTGAGTTGCAGCCCCAACCCTGCCCCAAACTCGCTGTGTGGCTTTGTGTTAACCCTCGGAGCCCATGGCATGACCATCGCAAAAGGAGTCGAAGAAAACGGATGGGCATATCTGTGAATGTCAAAACGTAATAACTGCTAACGTTTACAGAGTGCTGACTACAGGCTCTCCCTCTCTACACCCTCACAGCCCTGCCCGGAGAACGGAACCACAACTACCCCCATTTTACAGATGAGGAAGCGGAGGCACAGAGAGGGTGAGTGAATTGTCCAAGGTCACACAGCAGGTGATGGCAAAGCTGAGTCGGACCGGGCAGTCTGACTGGTTCCCTATTAAATGATAACTTGTAGGGAAAAGAGTGCCCAGCCCAGGGAAGACACTCAAAAGATGGCAGCTTGTGGCCACTATGGTGTGCCCACTGGTTGCATATTTCCAAACACCTGCCATATTTTATTGCTTTCTCCTCCTTCCCCCAAGAACTGGGTCTGTACAATTGGTTTCAACTCCATGTCGTATGTCATAGTGGCTTTCAAACAAGTTGATTTCTAATATGCCAGCTGCCTAAATTTGGCCGAGTGGGTCAACAGAAGACTAGTAAAAGCGGTGTTAATTTTAATTTACCTGCAAATGGTACAGGGAAGTCTGTGTTTGCATTGGAATTCACACTGATAATTACCTGGGGGGGAGGGGAATCCAATCCCCATCAACAACAAGAAGCACACTGTGTCAAAAATATTTCCAAAACCCAGGCCACTTATGCCTGGGAGTACCCGACACAAGGAAGCACAACTACCCCACGGAGGGCTGGTCCTAACAGGATTTGACCTTCATGTCTCCGGGGCCTTAAGGGTGACCTCTGATGCAGACCGAGGTCAGGTATGGTAAATACAGTGGCTTCCAGCACAAAATAGACGCCACTTCCCGGCAGGTGTGGCTGCTGAAATCTTCCATTTTTGAAAACGGTTGCGGGCTTGGAGAATTTTAGGGAGCTTTGTCACGTCAGGTCGAGTCCCGGAAGCCATCCAACTGTCTGAAGTTGTGTGGCCTTTGGCGGGCAGCAGGACCCCGAGCTTTTGAGGCCAGCTTCAGGGTGAGTGTCTGCTGTCGCTCAGAGGTCGTGACACCTCGGGTCTCTGGGCCTTTGCTTCCTTCCCTGTCACAGGAAAAAGGGTGGACAAAGAGAATCCATAAAGCGTCTCGGCTTCTAGGAGCTAAGGAGTCAACTCGTCCCGCGATTCTGGACCGGCTGGTGCTAGATCACCGCCCCTCTCTGGGCCTCGATGTCCCCCTTAGTAAAATTACAAATAATAATCCTGATCTCTCAGGGTTGTGATAGAGATAAGCTATAAAAGGATTAAATATAAAATAGATGCGCAACGAATGTCCAGTTCTCGCTTGCTCACGTCCGCCTGCCTCTCTTCACCACGTTGTCCCCATTCTCGGCACCGTGCGGCCAGCCCACCACTTCCCATGCCCACCTGGCCCTTCCCGCCATTCCCCGGGCAGCACTGGGGGTCGACTCTCAACTCCTCTGCCCCATAATCGCATCTCCGCCTGGACCAACTGCCACACCTGACCAACTGATACCATTACACCTGTCACGCCCCCAGGATATCCGCATTAAGGATTCTAATGGTAGAATTTCAGTCCACAGAACAGTGAGGAATCAGTCATTTAAACATGGCAACACTTGAAGAAAAATTCCATTCCTCGATGATGCTAGAAAAAGAAGTATCTGGAATGGTTCCTCTTTTCAGTGTATATAATGCTAGAAGTAGCTGCTCCCTCCATGTGATCAATTTGGTTCCATGATTTATATGTGCTCTATCTGGTTTTCCTCTTGGCAAAATAATCCACTTCAGTGGATCCATCTCAGCAGTCTTACCAGTGGGTCGAGTCTTAGAGATGGGATTCTTGTTTGCTTTCTCCAGTCGGCCACCCCCAAATTCTTTTTGGAAGAAGGTGGAGCGTGAATGAGAAGTTGGTAAACAAAATTCTTTCCTTGGTCTCAAAGGGACAGGCCTTGGTCTCTTTGGGCTACTTTATGGCTCCCAAACTGTAATTATTGGTTGCTTTTTAAAGTGTCCCTCTGAACTCAGAGTCTTCAGTTGTTCTAAATTCATTTGGGATCCTTCTGGACCCAGAAATTAAAGGTGACTCTTCATTCCTGTAAGTTAAAGGCTGCCTCACCTCAGGAAACATTCAGGGGCTGTCAGCATGTCCTGTGGTGAGATGGGCCAGTTACAGCTACTTCCCAGCACCCCGCAAGGGGGAGTTCAAGGTGACCTTGAGAAGCAGGAGGCGTCCTGGTGGGTCTGATCGCCAGCCTGAGGACACTTTCCTCCTGTAGCCATGATCCCTGGGGTCCTGGATAAATGAAAGTAAGGCAGACCCCACGAGGCTGGAAGAATCGTAGGTGGTTTTATGGGTCATCAACTCCCTCTAACATGGTGGGATTTGGGTGATGCCGTGAACCGCGCCTGCGCTTTGAAAGAGAGCTGAGCCCAAGGATTCTATAAACTCTACTGCGTTTGAACCCACGCCCCTGCCCAATCCCACCGCCCAACACAGCACCCTGCGGGGGCCGAGGGTGGGAGGGTCTGATCAGAAGACACTATAGCCACCCCTCGTCGATAACAGCTGCGATGACAAAGGGTGACACGTGCTGAGCACTTTACATGCGTCGCTTCATTTCACTCTCACAGCTCTGTGAAGTGGGCACGGCTGTTGTCCCCATGTCACCGAGAAGAATGCTGAGGCCGGGATGGGCCAATTAGTTCCCCAGGGCGGGTAAGGGACAGAGAGTCGCACCCGGATCCGACTGGCCCTGCAAGCCTCACTTTCAACAAGGCACGAATCTCTCGCTGCTCGCTGTGCCCTCGGCGTGGGAGCTGGGGACGTCCCCGCCACTGCGCGGGGCGCTGGGGATGCTGCTGCCTCCGCCAACCCGATGACAGCACAGCTGGTGGAGGCTCGGGTTTGAGTCCGCCCCACTGCTCATTCACGGAGTGGCGGTGGGCAGGCGACAACCTTCGTCGCGTCTGTTTCCCGCGCGTGCGGGGCACGCAGCGGGGTGGCGCGTTGCGCGCACGCGGGGCTCCGTCGGCTGCCACCCTGTTGCAGCGCCCGCTCAGCGTCGCCACCTAGAGGTCGGACAGGCCGTGGGCCGGGCCGAGCCAAGGCGGACCTGACCCTCCCAGCCACGTCCCCTCCTCCTCCAGTCTCGCCCACCCCAACGCCTGGCAACTCTGTCCTTAGAGGAGCCGAAGTCAAACGCTTCGGGGTCATCCTGGACTCCTCTCTCCCCTGCACACCTCACGGCCAAGTCACCTGCGGGTCCTTCTAGCTTTGCCTTTAAATACACCCCAAGTCCAGCCCATCTCGCCGTGTCCACTGCTACCCTCTGCCCTGGAGGCGTCCAGCAGCCTCCCCATGGGGCCCTCTGCTTCTGCTCTTGCCCACGACTGTCCCCTCCTCCTGCAGCCAGGGCAGCTCCATGCAGGACGCCCCTCCCACCCAGAGCCAACGCCAGCGTTCTCGCAGCCGGCGGGGCTGCTCCCCACGCAGCCCCTCTTGCTCACTCCTCCCCAGGCTCGTTGGTCTCCAGCTTTCCCTCCTTGGGCCTTCTTGGCTCTGTGGTTCTCTCTGCAGAAAACTGTCCTCCAAGACATCTGCACGCACATTCCTTTACCTCCCCTGGTCTCTGCTCACACGCCACCTCATCAGAGCAGCTGTCCCTGAGCCGCCCTAAATAAAATAAGTCCCAAGCTGCCTTTCGAATGCACATGTCACGAACCAATAAATCACTAAACCTCCCCTGGCCAACCCTGCTGTCTTCATTTCCCCCCAGTGCTCACCAGGGAGTGGGCTGTGCTGGGACCAGGTGCAGGAGAGGCAGCAAGGGGTGGCAACGTGCTCAAGAAAGCATCTGATGCAAGTGGGATGCCTTCCATTACATAGGAAGATATTATTATCATATAAATAAATACATACAGTTCCAGGAAAGATGTGAATTTGGGGAGGGGGGATAATGTTTACCCCGGGACAACATACAGGAAGAGGAGACGAGAGGGTTCTCTGGGTACCAGGGAAGGACGAGCCCAGGTTGAAAACTGTGTACCTGGGCAGGTTAGAGGCTTGTAGGTTTTGTCAAAAAAAGGTGAAATTAAGATTTAGGGACTGAATTAATGATAAATACACAGAAAACTGAGCAGACAAATAACAGTGACAATAACACGGTAACAGTTAACTCCAGGAAAAAAAAAATTAGTTCATAACCTCAGCTCTACAAGGCATGTATAAAAAATATGTATAAGAAACAGTGAATGCTTATCAAGCCAAAATTATAAGGTAAACATATAGGGAGGGTGGAGGATGGGAAATGGTGCAGGTAGGGGGAGCAAAGAGTGATAAGGCCTCACCCTCCAGAGTTCATGGATAAATTCACGCATAAGGCCCCAGACTGAAAAAGCTGGAGTTAGCAGTTCAAATATACACCGAGATAGCGAGTAAATATTCAAAGAGTTTAAACACTGTCCTTGGAGAAGGGGACATGGGAGGGAAGGAGAACTGAGGAATGCTGTTTTCTTAACAAATCTTGTAGAACCTTGAACTATGTACGCATACAACCTCAACCAGAAAAAAAAAAATCTAAAACAGAGAGAGAAAGGCACACACTGAGCCAACCAAACTGTCTCGTGCATTGCACGCTACGCCATATTTTATAATTAACATAACATGGACCTTTAGAGTCAGCTTAACACAGTGGTTCTCAACCAAAGGCAATTTGGCCCCCACCCCAGGGGACATCTGACAATGTCTGGAGGCATTTTTGGTTGTCACATCTCAGGAGAGAGTGGTGCTACTGGTGTCCAGTGGGTAGGTACCAGGGATGCTGCTAAACACCCTGTAATGCACGGAGCATAGGACATAACGAAGAATTTATTCAACAGCTAGCAAAAAAAAAAAAAATTATCTGGCCCTAAAATGTCACTAGTGTGAAGGTTGAGAAACCCTTGCTCAACAGATGGTTGGAAGGAGAAAGCCCAATAGGGAATTCTGGGAAACGCAGTGGTTTTTCTACTCAAAGCACACTTCTGATGCCAGATATGTGAGTTGCTCCCACACTAACGAATTCTCCAGTTCTCTGTGGACACCAGCTAGGTGTCCCACAATGCAACTCAATTTTGACACCATCTACCTGGAGCGAGTGCCAGACCCCACAGGTTAAGGGCTCATCCCCACTGTGGATGCCAATTGCAAGCCCCAGGCCTCCTGTACTTCAGATCAACCGGCTACAAATCAGGGGTTCCCATGACCCTGTCCTTGGGTGCAAAAATCTGCTAGAACAACTCTCAGAACTCAAGAAGTCACTTTACTTATATTCACCAGTTTAACATAAGGTAGACAACGGCCAAATGCAAGAGATGCACAGGAGAAAGGGCGGGGGTGGGGGGCACACAGGGCTTCCACTCCCTCTGCAGGTACACCACCCTCCTGGCACCTCCACCTGTTCACCTGCCCAGGTGTTCTCTGAACCCCGTCCTTTTGGGTTTTTATGGAGGCTTCATTACATAGGTGTGAGTGATTAAACCATGGGCCATTCATGATTAACTCAACATTTCGTCCTTTTCCCCTCCCTCACCCCCATCAGGAGTCGGGGGCTAGGACTGAAAGTTTCACTCCTCTAATCATCACATGGTTGGTACCCCACTCAACCAGCCCCCCATCCTTAAGGGCTTTCCGAAAGTCACCTCATTAACATAAACTCAGGTGTATTTAACATAAACTCAGGTGTATTTGAAAGCAGACTGTTGCAAACATCAAAAGGCAGTCTTTTCCCCTTTGTAACCTTTTTCAGTTAGGAATTCCAAGGGTTTTAGGAGCTCTGTGCCAGGAGCCAGGATGGAGCCCAGATATGTGTTTCTTATCATAAATCAACCGAAAGTTGTTGAGATCCTCTAAAAAAGAAATCAAAGAAGGCTGAATTAAGGGAACTCTAAAGTAGATGTCTCAAAATCAAAGACTGGATAGGGGTGATGTCCAGGCTGAGTTCTCCCACTTGAGTATCTGGGTGGATGTTGATACCATACACCAAAACCAGGAAAAGGGTGTAAGGAGAGAAAAAATAGTTTAGTTGGGCAAGTTTAGTTTGAGTTACTTTAGAGACCACAGAGGTCAAAGTGAGGATGCTTAGCAGGTAGAGTTGTGGAGTTTAGGACAGTGGTCTGGGTGGTGGACATATATGTGCAGTCACCTGTATTTAGAAGCAGGGTTTGTGAAGGCTTTTTTTAAAAGCCACCGTTTACCCCAGACCTAGCATAGTGGTTGGCACACAACAGAAGATGCATACGAAATCTGCATTGGCTGAAGGAAGGAAAACCATTTGTACGTTTCCTGCGGCTGCTAGGACCAAATACCACGAACCGGGTGGCTTAAAAACAACAGAAATTTGTTCTCTCACAGTCCTGGAGGCCGAGAGTCTGAAATCAGTATCACTGGGCTGAAACCAAGGTGTCACTATGGCCACCGTCTCTCCAGAGGCTCCAGGGGAGAATCCCTTCCTAGCCCTCCCAGCTTCCGGTGGCGGCCAGCACTCCCTGGCTCGTGGCCACATCACTCCAAACTCTGCTTCGGTCTTCCCATCGCCGTCCCCCTGGTGTGCCTGCTCTCCCCCTGCCTCTCTGTTACAAGGACACATGTGATGGCTTGGAAGTCCTGCCCAGATATCCAGGAAAATCTCATCTCCAAATCCCTCTCTTAATCACATCTGCAAAAACTTGACCAAATGAGGTAACATTCACAAGTTCCAAGAATATCCTGAAATAACCTGATATATTTAAGGGCCACGGTCCAGCCCACTACATCATGGGAACAGGGAATAAACCGTAAAATCCTGAAACGAAAGACACAGCAGGGTGGCTGACTGACCCAGACATGCAGGTGGTGTGCGGATGTCCACAGACTCTTTGCTGCTGCTCTCCCCGAGAAGTGGCAGATTCTAATTTCCCTTCCCTCGAGTACGAGCTGGATTTAGTAACGTACTCCTATCAAACAGAATAAAGTGAAGGTGATGGTGCGTGACTTTGGAGACTCCGTCGTAAAGAGCCTTGTGGCCTCCTCGCCAACTCGTTCTCTCTTCCACCACGTGCTGTTGGGGCAGCTGGCTGCCATCTGCAAGGACAATCAAGTGGCCTGCGGAGAGGAACGTGTAGGAAGGACTACGGCCTCCTGCCAACCGCCATCTGGAGAGCCAACCTGAAAGCAGCTCCCATGGCCCCAAGCAAGCCTGAGACCCAGTCCGACATCTGCCTGAGCCTCATAAGACACACCGGATTAGACCCGCCCAGCTGCTCCATAATCCCTGACTCACAGACGCTGTGAGGTAGCGTGTGCTTCTCATTTTAAGCCGCTAAGTTTCGGTGTGGTTTGTTACGCAGCAGTAGATAACTAATACAAATGGGCAGTGAGAAAAGGATGGAAACGGCACTAGCAGAGCTGAGCTAAAAGCGTGTACGAGGAGGCAAGCTGTTGGTAGGCAGGGATCCTGGAGGGCCTTTGGGTCTGAGTCTCTCTATCATCAAGAGGACGATGTCCCATATTTCCAAAAATGTTTGGCTTGGGGGTGAAAGCAGAGAATTGAGTTGTGTTAGAAAAGATTCATATAAAAAAAACTAGCAGAGCGTCAAAAACACAGTAGAGGGAAAAAATAACAACAAAACCCAAGAGCCCACATTCCAGCATTATTGAGTTATCTTCCCAGGTGACTGTAGCTCTATCGTCCTAATTAATCCTATTTATTGTGTCTGGTGCTCTGCCCACATTATTGTCTCTAGTTCCGATGAGGTGACTGAGGCTTCCGGAACCGATGTGCCTGCTCCATGGTCTCATGGACACAGGACATGAACCCAGACCGGGCTGACTTCAGAATCCACGCTAAGCTAATCCCACTACACCCTCCACAGCTTCCTGGGGAACATTTATTTACATTCCTTGGGATTGTTTGAATTCTCTTCCCTCTGCCTTCTTACTAAGAGCTCTGTCAGTATACCTCCTCAGCCCCCTTTTTTTAAAAAAAAAATCCTCTGATTATTATTCATCTCTGAAATTAAGTGCCTATATAGTCTTCTTGGGAGACTCAGAAAGCCATAAGAGGGGTGGAATGCAGGAATGATGAATTTAAAGCTTCTTCGAGACTCATCCTCATTCTCTCTCCTCCTCCGGTCTGGACGTGCAGCTATTCTATGCGATGACCTTCCTTCTGTCTCCACACGTCCCCTCTCCCCACCCCGCCCCGCCACCAACCCCCTGCCTGGCGGGAGCACAGCATTCTCTCAGCCCCATTCCCCTGGAAAATGTTGAGTCTGCCTTGACATTGACACCCATTAGGGAACTGTGCAGCTGTTCCCACACAGCCAGCCCAAATGCCTTCCAGAAATCGTTTGCATTCACTTGTCTTCTGTACAGCCTGACAGCTCTGCAATGCCTGGCACCCCAAGACTGCGGCCTGGGTAGGGATGCAAACTTGATTTTACTCTTCTGTCCCCCTCCCTGAACCCCTAAATATCTAGTGAATGAGAGTTAATAGCAAAGAAAGACAGGCACTTCCCTCACTGCCCATTTTCTTTGTGCTTGTAAATGACAATTATCATATTATTTAGAACTCGTTTGGTTCAAGTGGCATAAATCCAATTCCGACTGGATTTGGCAAAAAGGGGAGATTAATGGCAGGGTACTGGAGTATCTCCAAGTGAGCTGAGGAAAGGCTGCCAGGTGGGGTCACCATATACAGTTCTGCAAGCTGCATGTTGCTCAACTCCAGGGGCCACTGTCACATGGCAGCCATATGAATGACACTCCCTGAAGGTGGGCAGGGCACAACCTGTCTAGCTCCTACGTGTCCATCCTCCAGGTTTCAGGAACTGGAAACAGTGTCTCAAATGCCCTCAGGACTCTCTCTCCGCCTCTGAAAGGGGCTCCTCTCTGAGTAATGATGAAATCCCTCCCCACGAGGGCTGGTTCCATTCAAGTGGTAGATGAAAAACTGCATGTGAACGTTCCCTCACGTCCCACACGGAGGAGAGACTGACTCACACCTGTATTGTTAAAAGGCCCAGCTTCGAAACTTCTAGGGGAGGGCTCTGATTGGTGTATTTGAGCTTGGCGCCCATCCTTCCGCCAATCAAGGAGCGAGATGGCTCAGAGGCGGGCACTACCTTTTCCTTAGCGGAGTCAGGGTCCCACCTGGACCCAGCACGCCTGCGCAGTAGGACGCAGGCGGTGTAAGAGCTTGGCCTTTGGGGAATATAAGGCTTACTGGGTGCTTTTGTTCCCCCCTATAACCTCCAGAGCCTTTCAGGAGCACTAAATCTCTAACGGTAGGTGGGACTATGTGGATGAAAAGTTAGTTCAACTGAAGAACAGGTGTGAATTAAACAAACCTCCTCCAGGATTTTCATGTGATGGGGTCTTAAGAGTTTGGCCAAAGCGGTAGTAGATATAGTCATAGTTTGAACATTTGGGGGGCAGTCTCATCCTTGTGCAATCACACACAGGCAGCTCCCCAGCCCTCTGTCTTAAAGGCAGAAAATACTGATTCTCTTCCCAAATTAACTACCCCCGGATGCGCGGTGACTGTAAGGCACCCGAGAGAAAAACAAAACAAAACAAAACAATCTCATAATTGTCCAATTTATCCCCCTCCGCCCTCACTGCCCCCCCCACCTCCAACACAAGTTTGGGGGGCATGCCCTCTTTTGCCCTTCACTGTTAGTACCCCTGATAACACTCTCTACACATCTTTTTTGAACCCCTAACTTTTCATGCCAACTCTCACGAGTCACCATAGCTTACCAGTTTGACCATGAATGCTAGAGAAGGATTCTCTAGGGGGTCACGAAATCAAGGGGTTACCCCGAAAGAGGCGGGAGGGGGGGTGCGACGTGTGGAATGAAGAAAAACAAATACAGCTGCCACGTGCCATAAATATTCTCCGGCCATTTAATCCACATGTCACAGGGGAGCGCATGACTATTAATGACCAAAATAAATAGTCATCAATTATGATGATGGTAATTACGCTTTTGAAATGAGCCTGGGAAAGGATGACTGAGGCAATTTTTTATTCCAGCTCAGGAAAATGGGACGCCAGCTGGGGCTAATAAGCGCTTTCATGAAAGCGCTGAGTTTCGTCCAGGGCTGCGAAGAAAGCCGTCTCTGTCCCATGGCCCCGCCAGGCCCTGACATGCCTTCTGCTTTTTAACAAGAACTGAAAGGTGGCGAGACAGGCAGTCCTCGCCTTGGCACCGGGCGAAGTCGGCCTTTGAAAAGGCAATGATTCTTTTCAACGGCCCAGCGCTGGGGAGTTTCGTTGCCTTTGCGCCCCCATCCCCCACCCCGTACCCCGTCTCCACGCGCCTGGGTGCCAGCGCCGAGTACCTGGCGCTGACTCCGCTGGCTGGCGGCAGTGGGTGACCCAGGGCCGGGAAGGACCGGCCGGGGCAGCTGCAGAGACTGGCTGGGTAGGAAAAAAAAAATGTGGTTTCTGTACAATGAGCTGTGTGTCTTTCCCTGCACTTCAGTCGCCCCAAGAGCTGCTGTGGGGACGGTCGCCAATGCTCACCCGCCAGGCCTCCGCCCCAGAGTGCGAATGTACTCAGGCGCAGGCGTGCCCACCGCCCCGCCCGCCGGCCCTCCTGCACACCCGGCGCCCTTGGGAGTCTCCTGAAAGTCACTCGCTGCTGGCTCCTGCCTCAGTTTCCCTTTCTGCCTCTCTCCCTTTTTTATTTTATTTTTTTTAGGGAAGGTAACTTTTGGTTGACCTCATAGATTGCAAGGGCCTTGTCAGCTTACAATCCCTTATTTATTTATTTATTTATTTATTTATTTATTTATTTATTTTTATGCCTATAGCACCCGGTCTTCCTAGGTGGTCTCCCATCCAAATACTAACCAAGCCCGACCCTGCTTAGCTTCCGCGATCAGCTGGGATCCGGCTTGATCAGGGTGGCATGGCGTAGACTGCCCCTCTCCCTTTTACTCTGTTTCTTGCTCTGTGTCTCTCTCTTGCTACCAAGAAGGCCTCTCACATAGCCACCCCCGGGGGAACAGTCTAGCGTTTTAAGGTTAGGGGGAAGTAAATTCCCTTCTCCCTCTTTCGAGATGTGATAAAGGCTCACTTGCTAACCGTGGATCAAAGCCTCAGTTAAATTCAGCAGTTCTCAACCACTGGGCGATTTTGCACCCCACTCCACACCCCACTCCCGCCCCCAGGGGACATCTGACAACGTCTGGAAGCATTTTTGGCTGTCACAGCTGGGGTGGAGCGCTACTGGCATTTAATGGGTGGAGGCCAGGGATGCTGCTAAACATCCTACAATGTACACAAGCAAGAATTATCCCACCCAAAATGTCAGTGGTTCCGAAGGTGAGAAACCCTGGCTTAATTAACGAGTAAGCAAGAATCTAATCACCTCTCCCACCCTGCAGCCCACCCCAAAGGCTTGGCCTCCTTGGAGGTCTGTGTGTCAGGGGGTGTGGAAGTCTGAAGGCATCTTCTGTGACAGATTTCCAGCAGAAAACACAGCCAGCCAGAGGCCTAGCCACACCCCTGTGCAGTTAAGTCAGCAGTGACCCCGCCCCCGGCGCCAGCACTGGCCAATCAGATTAGCTGTTCCAGGGACATTAAGGCAAAGGATGAATTTGCAGACGCTCCCTTCCTGACTCTTCACTGGAAGGAGGGAAGGCCCTCGTGTAGAAGCTGATAAGGGGTTTGGGAAGAAAAGAGGGTCCCCTGTATACAGGCCAGTTCAACTCATCTGATAAATCCGGAGTTTGACAGACCCAGGAAGTGCTCCCCAGAGGTCAGGTATGGCGGAGAGTTAGACACAATCCCCAAAATATGGCCCTAGCCTCAACGTTCATTTGGCAGTTGCATACAAGGCCTTGGGCCAGGTGCTTTTTGCATGCACTCTCTGACCCCATCCATACAACAGGGCTGCAAGATTTTCCATTCCCACTTTACAGATGAGGGCACCGAAGCTCGAGAAGATGAAGTGACTTGTCTGAGGCCACCGAGCAAGTCAGTCAGTGGAGGAGCTGGGGCCGGAACCCAGCCTGACCTAAGATAACCTGGAGCCTCCCTGGGCTTTGTAGCTGAAGAGGACCTAAGACCCAGAAGGAATCGGACAACACCGGCTGGACGGACTGAGGGGAGAGGCTCTAAGAGAACCTAGATAGATACTTTGGTCTGGAAGGATCTGGGCGGAGGACAGGGAGGGCCAAGGTCATGAATTCATGAGGACTGTGGAGAGAGTGACTATGACCTCAAGCACAGAATTCCTATACTGCAAATGTTAAGTCATGCCCCTCCAATCTTTGGATAAGTCCAACCGAGTACGTTTGTAGGACTCATGACTCAAAACTGACTCATTTTACTGTCAAAAAATGGAGTTTATTTAGACTTCACATAAATCCTAGAGACTCAGGGAGTGGGAGCAGAGAGCTATCACTTCTTGAGAGCCAACTCCAGGCCAGGCGCTCCACTAACTTACCATTCGGCACATCTTTGCTCCTGCCCCAGAATCCCATGAAATTCTCTTCACTCCAGTTTTAGGGACCAGGACATGGCCAGAGGCAGAGCCAGTGACACAGGGTCCTGACATGCGCTTATGCACCACGCCCTGGTGCTTGGTAAGACCTGTCATTATCAAGGGGCACATGGCCCCATTGGGGCCGCTGTCAGAGAAGATCCCCAAGGGCTCCCACATTTCCCTCCAACCCTGAGCGCCTCTGCAGACAACATCTTGGGGAGCACACCCAGTGAGCCCTATTACTAAGATGATGTTGGCTTCTAATGAGCCCCACACACTAAGATGACTCTGTTCTCCACTCGTCCTCAGCAAAAGGGCCTGCTCTTTTATTTATTTTTTCTCTGCACTGACCCATTCCAGGGTCCATATAGACACCCTCAGTCTACTGCCTAAGCCAGTTTCCTCCTCCCCTGTCCAGAGCAGAGATGAAGAACAGCTGGTGGCCACCATCACTCAAAAGCTTTCACAGACCCGCAGACCAGTTATATAACCAGCCATCTCCGAATGAAACAATCCTAGTCCTTTTCAGTGTTGCTCCACGATTATTTGTTCTCCAAGTTTCCTTTGCAAATGAGTTCATCGTTTTGGAAGTTCTCTCAGTTCCTTTTAAGGTGCAGAGACCGCATCGGACGCAACGCTGCGCCCATAGTTCTGCCGGACGAATGTTTCCCTCGCTGATGGTATCAGAGGGTGATGTGCCCACTAAAGCCAACGGGGAAGAACGGTGACAGGTTAAAAAGCTCAAAGCACCTGCGTTGAATCCCTACTTCTCCATGTACTTCCACAGGACTTCCGGCAAGTCAGCTAGGCTTGCAAGACCTCTCTTTCTTTATCTCTGAAGCAGAAGGAATGACTTTCGATATGACATAAGACACAGGAATGACACAAGGCTCTAACAAAATCATGTAAGTTAAGTGCTTGGCACAACTGGGAACATTTTATCCAGTAGCTACCGTGACTTTGCTGACATGCAATGTAGCCACTTGCTTATTTAAAATTCAGAATCAAACAAGGACAGCAAGCTGAAGACAGGAAGCCCCTCGCTGGCCCTGTCTGCCTCCCAGAGAAGCGAGCCCACTGCCCTGGGTGTGTCTGACCAAGACCGCTTACACCTCCCGGGGTGTCGAAGCAGTGACTCTACTTTGGGCGGGAATGGCCTCCATGACCTCTTCAAATCCCTTTCTACTCCAAGAGTCTATTTAGAACCAAGGCCAAACCCTGTTCTCCCCTCTAATCCATTTCCACAAAGGAATCCAACCAGATTTCGCACGGGGGCCTTGCAGGAGCGATGGTACCCTGTACCGCTCACAACGCTCCCTCCGTTCCTCATCAGACAAGCCTGTCCCCCAGGTTCCCACTGTCTCGTGCTGCCCCTGGTCATCTTTCCCTGCTGAAGTCCCCAGAAAAGCTCCGTCTCTTTCGGAAAGGAATGCCTTCATCTCCTTGCACGCTGTGTAATGATTTTTGTCTCCGCTTCCAAGAGCTTGTATTACCTCCTTGTAAACCGCCAACAAGTATTTATGTTTGTAGATGTTTAAAATTCCTTTGCACTTTGTGTCTGTTTACTTTAGGGGTGTTTTTCGTCTGGACACGAAGAGCACATCCATCCACTGGAGCTAGGCTACAGCAACGCAACTCACCCATAGGTGGCACCAGCTCACACACTTTGATGCGTCCACGTGAAATACAGTTGACGCTTGAACAAAACAAAGGGGTGCCCACCCCTTGCACAGTCGAAAACCAGCATATAACTTTTGACGCCCCCAAAACTGAACTACTAATACCCTGCTGATGACTGGAAGCCTTATCGATCACATAAACGTTCGATTAACACATCCTTTATATATGTATTATGTCTTGTGTTCTTTTAATAAAGTGAGCTAGAGCATGTGTTATTAAGAAAATCAAAAGGAAGAGAACATACACGTACAGTACTATACGTATTTATTTAGAAAAAGCCACGTATAAGTGGATCCACACATTGGTCAAGGGTCAACTGTGTAACTTGAGAATGAGGTTTCGGGTTACGTGAAACGAATTAGCCACACAGTTCTCAGCTTTGAGAAACTCAAACCTTGCCAACGACCCTTCCAGTCAAAGGCAGTCGCTGAACCAGACTCCCTCCTCCCGTGGCTGCAGCCTCTTCATGATCCCTGCCGGGTCCATGGTCAGCTGGCGTCCCCCGCGTCTCTTAGGTCACGGAAACCTCCAAGGACATCGGGACCCCAGGATGCAATGATTATGCTATTAAGACACAGGTGTAGTCCTCTGCTGAAAAGAGCTTCCTACCTCTGGAAACGTGCTTCTTTCTCAGCCAGGAGATGCTGCCTACGCTGGACACTGCCCACCCGAGCGGTCCAGGGAGCCAAACTCCTGGCTCCTCATAAATGCTCCATCGCACTTATAATTTTAAACAGCAGTTGCAAAGCAGCTCTGGGGCGAATCAAAGGAAAGACGTTGGACAGCATTCGAAAAACAATCTAGGCCAACAGACGGCCTCCACCCAGGGATGGGAGTCAAATGAAGGTGGACTTCCCCAAGGACAATTTCTTCCCCAAATTCTGTGTCTGGGGCGGGGGGAAATGGGGCTGTAGTGAGTTAGAGGGGAAAGTGAGCCGACAGCCTTTCTGGCCACTTCGGTCAGCGGCCTGTCTCTAAAAGATGAAGTGCAGGTCCTTGCTTGTTTGGGTAGAGAAGGACACGCTAGGTGAGCGGTGCAGTCCCTCTCCGACGTCGTCTCTTTCTGCACGCTCCGCCCCTTTCCCACTAGCACTGGCCCATAATTCTTATTCCTACCAAATTTGGCGATCGAGCCGGAAAAGGTAATTTGTTAGAGGGGACAGGCCGTCAGAGACTCTGAAAAAGAGGTGCTGCCGCCTGGTTCCAGAGCATCCGGTCACCACAAAAGCTTTGGGACTCTGTGTGTTCAGGTGAACACACAATTAGAAGGGGGAAGAGGGGTCCCCAAGGAAAACAGACCCACATGCGGCAGAGCTGTGAAGGCAGCGGCTGGTTTACTAAGTTATTCCCTCACTCGTTTACCCAACTAATCCGATCCAGCCCCTCCTGGTGCCGTGGGCTGAGGACTCAGAGGTGGGGAACCCTCGGTCACCATGTTTCAGTCAGCGCTTGCTGTGTAACAAACTACCCCAACACTCAGCAGCTTACGACAGCCATGTAATTACGCTCCTGCATTCCCCAAGCCAGGAATTCAGTCAAGGCACTGCGAGGTTCGCGTCTAGATGGTGTGGGGCCTCAACTGGGGACACGTGAAGCCCAGAGGTGACCGGCCACTGGGGAATGGAACCGTCCAAAGGTCTGGATTGGCAGGACTTGAGAACTAAGCCTGTAGACCGGAGCACTCCACATGGCCGCGGCACGTGGCCTGGCTTGCCCACAGCATGGCAGCCTCAGAGCGGTCATCCTGCCTACGTGGCAGCATAGGGATGACAGCGAGGACGCCACGTCGCCCTTTGGAATGCAGCCTCGGAAGTCACAGAGGACCGACTCGCCCTATTCTGCAGGTCAGAGCCATCGCGAGCCCATGCAGACACAAGGGGAAGGGACACAGACACGACCTCCTGTGGGAGGAGTGTCTAGTCACACGTGTGGTACAACAGTCTGTTACAGCCACCTTGGAAAAGCGGATCTGTCACCCACAATTCAGGGTGGGCACAGCAAGCAGTGCCTCTGGATGTCACGTCCCCAAGTGCATGAGTCATCGTCATTCATTCATTCACTCACTCATGTGGAACCCAGAAGGCAGCTCAGCCTCACTGATTCTTGACAGCATGGTAGAATTACCTCTTGCCCACAGCTCCACGGCTGTGGGAAGCCCAAGCCTCCCCAATTTCTGTAATCTCCCCCTTCTCCCCTGCTGAGTCGGAGCTGGCTGTGCAAATGAGCCCGTGAAGCTCATCTATCTGTGGAGAGGCGGGATTGACATTGTATATTTCATGCAAACAGTTTAAAAACTCACATTAGCAATGTCTGTTCTCCACTTTTCCAGCACCCTCCCCCCCACACACACATGTACACACACCACCTGGGATTTCTCCCCCTTTCCCCGTGGCCAGCAGCTCCAGCCTCTGTGGCAAGTCTTCCCACCCCCAACCCCATACCCGGGGAGCCTCACTCTCTACCCTCTGTTTGCAAAGCTGGTTAGCACCCCGCCTAGTCTCCCAGACTCGCCCACAGCAGCTTTTCGACATGCTGGCCAGTGCGCCCCTGAGGAGAGTTAGAAATAACATCATGTCCTACTCCACGATCACTCACTCAACACATCCCCGTCCAGCACCTACTGCGTGCCAGGCGCGGGGTGGTGTAGAGGACACAGGACCACATTCTGGGTCCCTCTGAAGTATATTGTGCGACGGCTGCTTTCATCTTGTCAGAAGAAAGCCTGGAAATATTGTTATTAGCAATGTGTTTGTTGTCGTGGTTAAACCCTTTGCTGTGACAAGTCCCTTTTACCTCCGCAAGAGACTCTGTCATACAGCATGAGCTCTACTCTCCTGACTTCAGTCATCTGTAAATCATCCTTATGATTTCTGCCGTGTGTACCACCTGTGTTTTATTGGCTTTATATAGGTCTTTAAACTGACTCACTTTCTTTACTTAACATTTTAAAATATTTTATGTTACTACCATACATGGAAAACTATAATCTCTTGCCATAAATAGAAGGCAACCCTAAAATTAAATCCAATTTTAAAACTATGCTATAAAACTTTAGCTAAATACAGAAACTTGAGCCTGTGCCCACTCTCTGTTAAAAAGAGAGCCTCGGAGGTATTGGACAGGTGTGGAAGACAGTCCAGCACCACACTGAGACTCACTCCCTGGATGGCACAATCTCGTGCCATCTCCGTGTGCCATCTGCAATCCTCTCAGGGGCCACCAGTCATTTCTCTCTAAATCAGTCAGGAGTGCCACGTTCTGCTGCAGTAATAAACAACCTTCACATCTCCGTGGCTTGAAACACACAGGTCATTTCTTGCCCATAATCGCCGTGCATTGGCTGGATCCCCACTCATCCTTGCTGCTCAGGGCTCCAGGCTGATGAAGCAGACACCGTACCGGCTTCCCTCCCGCCCCGTCTTAGATGCCGAGGGTCATTGTGCCAGAGGCAGAGGAGAGAGTGATAACGAAGAATGCACTGGTTGTCCACACTGCCACCCAGCACCGAACACTCACCACTTCTGCTCGCTATCCAATGGCTAAATCGAGTCACATGGCCAGCTCTGACTTCCCTTGACAGGAAGTATAATCCTACCTCGTCGTGGAAGGGGAAGGAGCTGGAATATCTGTGAACGGCCATACCGGCTTCCCTTCCACCCCGGGCACTAAGGACACTGCTGTGTCCCCAGCCCACGCAGGCACGGCTTTCTCTACACCACCGATGACACTCGGGCAAACAAGACCACTCACGTTTCTGCAAGCACACACAACCATGTTCTACACTTGCCACCCCCACCCCCACCTCTGCTCATGGCTTCCACGGACTGGAATACCTCTCCCCGCCTCACGCCTTATTCACCCTTCAAGATTCTACCTGTTCCTGAGGCTCTGTAAGCCCCCCAAACTGAAAGTAATATCTGTGGGGGGCGAGGGATAAAAGAGGAAAGGTTTTCAGAGACTGAAATGATGAACCCCAGATTTTTAGCAGGGTTTCTCGACCTAGCACTGGGGGCCTTCGGGCGAATGAATTCTCTCTTTTG
Source organism: Eidolon dupreanum (assembly GCA_028627145.1). NCBI lineage: Eukaryota > Metazoa > Chordata > Mammalia > Chiroptera > Pteropodidae > Eidolon > Eidolon dupreanum. The sequence goes on from CM053515.1 coordinate 3,300,200, forward strand.
AGGGGCTACAATCGAGATGCCAACGGCAACTCTTCCCTCCAACTGTGACAATCAGAATAACTCAAGACAGCGAATGTCCTTGGTCGGGGAGCAGGATTTCCCCAAGTTGAGAACCACTGTTTTAACACTGTTGGGGCCAAGAAGAATGAAACACAGTGACCACGGGGACACAGCGGGGCTCTTGGTGGTGTGGGTGCTGAGGCATGGGGTCCGGCGGGGGGCGTGGATGAGGAAAATGGACTGGGATCATAATCTTCCAACACATTTGATGTGCCTCCTGAACACTTTCATAAAGAAATCTCCCCTCTCTCGTTAAACACACGCACACACGGACTTCTTGGTCTGTCTGACTTTTTCAACTTTCAGTTTAGTTAAAAGGGCAAGAAGAACTGCATTTCCTCTAACTCCACCCTAAGGAAAAGAACGAGGCTACCCCAGTGACGACATGGCAAGTGACGATGTTGAGAGAAACACTGGGGATCGCTGGTGGCTGTGTAAAACGAGGGCACGCCAGCCCCATCTAAAGGCCCGGTGTCGGAGCAAGCGGCTAGGATTGCCCAGAGATGGAATCTGGATTTTAACGAGAGACCTCCTGATTTTGAGAGGCTGGAAACTAAAAAAAAAAAAAAAAAATTCTTTTAGTGTGCAAGCCCAAACTATAGGCCCCACAAAATGCCAGGCCTGGCCCTCGGGCCACGCAGCTCCACTGCCCGTGCGTGACGTGAGCAGCCACATCGTGCATGTACCCATGTTCGGGGAGCCCCCACGTGGGCCCTGGGGGCCTGTGCTTCTGAAGAGCTTCTAGATGACTGTGAGACAGCCGGGCCGCACCCCTCTGCAGACCGCGAGCTCCCCGGGAGGCTGAGCAGCCTCCACCTGCCCACCCACGTGTTCCCAGAGGCGGACGGAGACGGCCCAGACCCGGTGCCCTGTGAGCCTCTGCTCAAACCGAACCGGCAGAGAGGCTAAAGGAGAGGCTGCTTCCAGGCTCTCTCTTGGATCTCATTTATTTAAAAAAAAAAAAATCTCTGTGGCATCTTGTTGCAACATTTATAGCTCCACTCCAAGGCTCCTTGGAAGCAAGATGGTGGCGGAGGGCAGGGGAGGGGATGGTGGGCGAGTTGCCCTGCTGACACGTTAAAAAAAAGGAGAAAATCCGTGATGAGGGTTCGGCCCCCCGGGGCCCCTCGCTCCTGGACGAGCCTTCCCCCAACTCCTTGGCAGGCAAGCGAGTCATGTCTTCTTCCCAGCGGGGGTGGGGAGGTCCCTGGAAAGAGGTGCTCCGTCAGCATCACTTACTAAATCGAGCAAATTTTAAATCCATCTGCGCCTCGCTCCAGCAGTTCCACATCTGGGAAATTCCTTCCCATATACGTCAGGACAAAGGCACCGAGATGCACAGACGGGAGTGTTTGCTGCGGCGTTGTTGGAAGGGGCGCGGTTCTGGACAAGATCTAAGTGTCCATCGATGGGACGCAGGTGACACTGACTATTGTCCATCCACACGGCAGGGGACCGGCCAGCGGGTCACCCCGCTCATCTCTGCCATGGCAACGGCCCCACGCCCTCTGCAGCCCTCTCCTCCGGCGACTCTTCACTGGCCACTGTTTATTTTTGGTGTCAAACTCTAGATCGTAATGTTCCCAGAACGAAGTGCCATGCCTGCTCCGAGGATGGATACGCAGTACTGACACAAGACGCTCGGGACATAGGGCTAAGGAGCAGAGAAGCTCCACACGGTGTCACAGGGCTCCGACAGCAAGCAGAGGGCACACTCAAAAGTGTGCCGGGTGTGTGAATGGTGTCAGGGAGGGCCAGGCAGGGGCCGGGGTAAAGGAACCAGTAGAGGCTGTGAAACAGAAGACAGTGCCCCGCCTCGGCCTCGGGTCAAGAGAGAGCTGGACCGGGAACATGCCCCAGCAGGGCCTGTGGCCTCGGAGCCAGGCCACTTGGAGAACCACAGGGAGGTGGGGCAGGGGCAGGAGGCTTGGAGGAGGACAGAAACCCCTCCTTCCCCTCGTCCGCCGCCCTCCCATCTCCTGCTGGTGCCTCCCCTTGGCCAACCCGCCCAGAAGCGGGGGCCCATGGGAGCCAGGGCACTGGGTCTGTGGGGTCGGTCTCCCTGACACAGAGCGGGGCGGAGACAGAGAATAGCTCTAGGGCTGGGCGGGGAGAAAAGCCACGGGAAGAGCCTCTTGAGCCCAAGGAGATACACACACAGAGCACACGCCCACGGTGGCCTTGGTCTTCGATGGGAGCGGGTGGCAGGCGTGGGGGTCAAGGGGAGAAAGGAGAGCCTGACCTCGTGCACCTCTGTACACCTGGGGTCTTTACCCAGGAGCAGGTGCCTTTAGAATAAAAGGCGTCACCATCACCTTCACAGGGCCAGACACTGGGAATGCCAGGAAGAGAACATCTCCTGACTCCACAGACGGGGCGCCTCTCAGAGATACCCCCAGGGCAGGGCAGGGCCGGAGGGGCCTGGAACTCCGGGAGGAGGGGGCCCTTTGCTGCTGAGAGGGCCCTGTGCTTCTGGGGCGCGGGGCTTACTCCCACATTCCGGGGTTGTGGGCCCTCCTCAGCAGGAAGACAGGGGAAGAAGCCCCTCCCCTCCCCCCGCCTTGCAGGGCTGTTGCAGGGATTAAATGGGATGTCTGCCCACGACCTGGCACCTCACGCACCCCACCGAGTCGCTGGTGCCGTGACCGCGGTGGGGGCTGTTCTCTGGGGAGGCCAAGCCCACGGCGGGTGCTGGGCCTCCCGCGGGAGGCGGTCGACGCCGGGTGTTCTGTGGTCACACAGTGTCCCCCTCGCACCAGCCAGCTGTCTGGCAGGCTGTACACAGATAGCCGGGCGGGGTGGCCAGTGAGACAGTGCAGATGGCACTGAGCAGACCCAGCCGCACTTTTGGGAAAACAAGTCAGAGGTGATGGGGGCCCGTGGATGTCTCTGCCTGTGACGGACGGCACACCGGGGACGCCTCCGAGGGAGACTGTGAGACGTACCAGACCACGGCGCGCCTCGCCAAGAACTGTCTCCACCCTGGATTCCCCTGGCGCGCGGCCACGGCCGGAGGTCACCCTGGCAAGGCTCGCAGCGGAGCCCGTGCAGGCCCTCGGAGGGCTGCCATCTCGGAGCGCACCGTCCCCCGGGCCCCTCCGAGTGGCGGCCGGCCTCTGGCCCCCTCCCGCTCCACTCGCCTGCGTGCGCCTCCCCGTCCTGGTTCTTGGGGCAGACACGCAGCCAGGAACACGCGGCTGTTCAAACGCGGAGCTGCCGCTCGGCATGGCAGGAAGGGTGCGGGGTGAGGCCACCACGGCAGAGTGTCCACGGGGACCTTGGGGTGAGAAGCCAGACCCTGGCTTGGGTGGGCGTCGGGAGAGGGCTGGCTTTTACAGCCACGTGTCCTCCAAGCCCCCTGCCCCGCTCTGAGACTGGCCCATGAACAGGCAAGCGTGTCACCGAGACTCTGTGCCGTCACATCTCTCTCTCCCAGCTGAAGTCTTCCGTCCGCCGCGGGCTAAGGCAGACGCCGCCACTCTGAAAGCCATCTCCGCTCAACAGCCCCGGGGACACACCTGCTCTACGGCGCTGTCCCACCCTTCCGGCACATCCTTCTGCACGTCCCAACGCAGCACACACGTGCATACACGCGGGTGCACGTGCACACACACCCCACCTTCCTTCACCCCCCCCACCTTCCTTCACCCCCCCCACCTTCCTTCACCCCCCCCACCCATTCTAAGGCCGACTCCGAAGCTTTAAACGAAAGAAGCTGAGCGCTCTTGGTCATCGCCACAAATCGGCCAGGCCGGTCCCTAGTGCACCCCGCTCGTCACTGCTAATGGTAATGAGAGCACGTGCTCGTATCTATGGGGGGTGGGGGCAGCGCGCTCACTCTGGCGGGGGCTTTATCTCCAGTGCGGGGCACAAGCCCATCAGGCAGCTACCATCGCGACGCGGGTCAGATACCTGCGGCCCGCAGAGGACAGGTGGCTTTCTCAGCCACTGAGCTCGCAAGTGGCTCTCAAACCCAGGTGTGGCTCCAGGGGATGACATCACCTTGCACGCGCCCTGCTCTCAAGCGCTCTGTCTGGGTAACAGGTGACTCCCCCGCTCTCTGCCATGCCCGCACCTCAGCTGCCCAGCCGGCCCCAAGCCCGTCCCGTGCTCCCCGACTCGTGTGACGGAGAAACAGCTTCTCTGGGGTCCTGTTTCCTGTTGCTAGAACCGTCCTCGGGCTTCCTGCTTCCGCTGTTCTCAATGCTCGCGACGACTCGCTGCCACTGGAAGATCTCGGTCTCTGACACTTGGCGCCCTGGTAAAGTTAGCCACGTATGTTCTCCCTCTGAGTCCCATCTCTCTCCTCTGTTAGTCAGGGATGAGACAATAACCTGCTCTCGAGGGCGTGGTAATGAAAATAAAAAAGATTGTCGGTGCTAAGAGCTCACCACAGGCTCGCTCACATAGGAAGTACTCACTAAATGCTAACTTACAGCATTAAAAAATATATATTTATGTGCCAGGCAGTTTTCACAGTAGGTTGGAGGAGGGAGGCCCAGACCCCAAACCAGGTCATCTCGATGTGACGTGTCCGTACTGGGATGCGGAGCACTGTGGAGCGACATTCTCCCACCGTGACTGCAGATGAGGCTCCCCAGAGAAGATGTCATCAGCTAACTGTGACGGGTGGTCCAGGCCACTTCCCATCCATTATGCACTGTTGGGGGTTATTCTGAAATTGCTTCGCACGTAGATGTATTTGGTCTCCTGCAGCTCAAAGTCTTAACTGCAAGGCATTCACCACCGATAGCTGAGCTCACCTAAAGATCTATCTTATTCCTTAACGTTTAAAAAAGGATAAAGGAAAACGAAAGCAAGATTTTTAAGGAACACCTTCCACAATGCCAGACGCCCCACCTGCATTATCAGTTTTAATCCACACAGGAGTTCTTCGAGGTAACCATGCTAGTGCTCCCCACTGGCAGGCGAGAAAACTGAGGGTCAGAGAAGACACTTACCCAAGGTGATGTAACCAGAGATGCCATGTCTGAAATAGGTTCCTAGGTTTGTCTTGGCCCTAAGCCCCGCCCCCAATGCCAAAACCACCATTTTCACATCTCGCGGTATCTCGTGGTATCTCGTGGGCCTGCAGCATTTTCCGCAGTCACCTGCGTCTAACTCTGTCCCCTGTCATCTCTCCGATCATCTCTAATGTCAGTCATCAACCAACACATTCACGGAGCCCCGTTCCATAAGCCGAGCCCCATTATATTTGTCCTCCAAAGCATCCTTCGAGAGGCTGACATCCATTTACCTCCCTTAATGTCTGCCCCTCGACTCCTCCCTGGTCTGGATGGAGCATCTTAGTGCTGAAAAGCACACCACACTTCTGGGCAGAATTCCTGCCCTGGCCTTGCCACCGGCCAAACCAGGGACGTGCACTCCAAGGGGCAGAACTGCCCGGGCAGCCCCGCCAGACCCAAGTCAACATAACTCACCGCCCAAGACTTAATTTAGAACCCCCTTCCCGCCACCGTGCACTGTGACACTTACATCTGCGGCTCTCTTTCGGGCAGGGGCATCTCTGCCAAGGTTATTTTGAGGCTGACCGACACCTCTGCCTATTCTGGGAGAGGAGCAGCTCACACTCAGGTCCCAAGACCCCTGGCATGTGACACTGGATGGTCCCCAGTACACTGGTTATCTGGGTGGGAATCTCCATCGCGTGCTGGACAAAGGTGTCTCCCTCTCACAGGTCAGAAGCACCTACAGGCTCCCGGCCTCGGCCGGCCCACACGTCTAATCAAGCAATCAAAGCGGACCGCAGAAAGGAATGAAGTAATGCTGCACGCTACAATACGGATGGGCCTCAAAACACTATGCACAGAGGAAGGAGCCAGACACAGTCACCTACTGTATGACTGAGTCTACTTGTATGAAATACCCAGAATAGGCCAATCCACAGAGATGGAGGGCACATTGGTGGTTGGTTACCAGGGGCTGGAGAGAGAGGGCATGGCGGTGATTGCTTAAAGGGTATGGAGCTTTCTTCGGGGTGATGAAAGTGTTTTGAAGCTGAACAGAGGTCAGGGACCCACGACGTCGTCAACGTACTAAATGCCATTGAACTGTATACCTTAAAATGGTGAATTTTACGTTATATGAATCTCACCTCAATAAAAAAAAAAAAAATACCCGCATCGCTGCAGAGAGACTGCGACGTGGCTGACGGTGCCGAACGCAGGCATCGGGACACAAGAGAGACACAGAAATGGGGACACAAGCAGGAAAGCAAAATGAACCCCGGGCGTGGTTAACACGCAAACTGCAGGCCCTTAGCTGTCGGTTGGTTTTAAGAGGTGGCTACAAATTCGACTTGAGCTTCCCAGCAGCTGAAGCAAAACAGAAGACACACATTCTTCCAAAAATGTCAGAATCTAGAGAATGAAATGTGTCGAGTATTCAGAAAACACCCCCTGGACGGCTGGAGGAACCTTCTCCCGGACGTCCCCAAAGGGGGCCACTTTAGAGCTGGGCCCCGCTGGTGACGGAGTGGCTGGCAGTGCCGCTCTGCCTGGCCGGCCACACACCAGGGCTCAGCAGCAGTCTTTTCCTGTGAGCAGCAGCCTTGGCACGCCTCCCAGCCCATCTCTCCCGGGCCCACAAAGGACTCAGGTCCATGCAGGAAAGTGTGGGATCCACAGACCCCCACCCCCGAAGAAGCCAGACGCGTTGTCTAGACAGGACATCATTCAACGGTCAGTTCACCCAGTATTTGCGAGGCACCGACTGCCGTGCCCAGCCCGGCTTCAGCCCCAGAGACGCGACGGTCAGCAAAGCAAAGCTCATGACACTTGCCTTGCAGAACAGGAGACAGACATTATTTTATAAAAAAAACACATAACTACATCATTACTAATAGTGTTGAGCAGAGAGAAAAAGGGGAGGAAATGACGTGAATGGCTAAGAGCGCAGGGACCAGTCTTGGTGGCATCTACAGGGAGGCTTCTCGTAAGGTTTGAGATGAGGTCTGAAGGAAGAAAACAGACCAGCCGAGCAAAGGGAAGGCTTCCAGACAGCGAGAGGAACACGAGCAAAGGCCCTGAGGTGGGAGGGAGGAGGGAGAAGGGGGCCGGGAAGGACAGACGATCAGGGTCAACGAGACAGAGAGTGACGGAGCGAGTGGAAGGAGAAGAGGCAACGAGACAGACAGACCACGGCGGATTGAGGAGGGAGAGAAGAACGTGTGGGTCCAGCTGCACCCCTGCCCACGTCGGGGTATGGGACATGGCCACCAGGATGGGGAAGGAAGCCGGTTTCCAGGACTGAGGGATGTTAGGATGTTGTTTCATGCACCCGTCCCAGGTGCAGGCAGGAAGATTCCAGAATGAACCAGGGCCTTTCCCCACTGCTAATGTTGGGCAGGTGAGTCCTTGCTCTCACCTGGGGAGCCCTTCCTGGTCATATCTCTATGTCCCCTTGGCATGTGTCCCCAAGTGCTGTTCATTCTTCTCCAATGTTTACTCCCAGTATCTACAGGATCTTTCATCAGACCTCAAGAAGTCTGGAGACTGCCGTTGGTTTCCATAACAACCACTTACTGAGCCTTGTGAGACGTGAGACTCTTCAGGTATCACGAGAGCCAGGTGAGATAGAAATCGTTAGCTATGCTTTAAGTATGAGAAACCCGAGACAGAGAGGTTGGAGTGTTTGCTTACGGTGACTCAGGTAGCAAGCGGAAAATCTGGATTTGAGCCCAAGCCCTCCTGACCCCTCCAACTGCTGCCTTTTCTACCTTCTGTTCAGTGACCTCTGTGTGTCCTCCCAAGGGTCTCACTCTTAGATCTCACCCATGCCTCCCATCGGCCAGCAGACGGAGAAAGGCACCGGATCATGCTTTCCTTCTAAAATAAAGGAGCTGTCTGATTTAGGTGTTTCCAAAATGCATCCCTCCCTCAACATTTTACCCCTTCGAGGTTCTCCATAAGAAAGAGACCACACGGAGAAAACCTCCCTCTTGGCGATTCGCACGGTGGTTAAGGCTCTGCATCTCGTCCCATCTGGCAGGCTCCACACCTGTTTGACCATGCAATTCCTAAGATCAACCGGGAGACGGGTCCCAAAGCACACGCTTTAAGAAGCACGAGGCTTGAACACTCGCACCCCGATGGCTGCCTTCCACGTGCCATTCTGAGCTCTGGAAAAAAACGTACACGGTCAAGATAAATGCATCCTGCCCTCAAAGAAATCCTACTCTGGCGAGTGACACGAACACGTCTACGATGAATTGTAACGTCATGAGCTAAGTGCCTAGACGGTGCCAAGGGATGGACACTTGCTGGACGAGACAGGGCTGGAAGGGACGTCAGAGTACCGAGATGACCCAGCAGAAGGAGCAGTGCACCCTGGGTGGGTGGAGAGGCATGGTGGGGGGGGGTTGGAGGGGGAGGGTCAGAAGGACCTGACAGAAGAGGTCACCAAGTGGGGCCTTGAAAGATAAGCCAAAAAGGGGAGTGGAAGAGGAGATGATGAGAACTTTGGAGCCAAGAAGATGGATCTGCCAAGGCACAGAATGTTCAGGAAATGGTGAGTAATTTGACACAGCCGAATGAGAACCCGGCAGGGGGGCGAGGGTGGGGGGTGAGGATCCTGGAGCTCTGGGATGACATCCTCCCCTGAAAGCCCGCGAGTCTATGACCCAGGGCCCCTCACTGCCTTTGCTCGTCTTTCCTTCGCCACGGCTAGAATCCCTGATCTAGGTTTTCTGATCTCACCCTGCTGCTCTCCGCGTGTTCACTCGGCCCAGCTCTAACCTGGGGAGAGCGGAGATGTCACGGTCAGAGAGGAAAATCCAGCCTTGAATGTACCCCCCCATTTTCCCTCCCTGGATTTCCAAAGGTGACCAGGGCTCTGCTCATCGGCTGGGAATACTTTAGGCTGCAAGTAACAGAAAAGCCAACCAATGTGACTTGAAGAATCTTTTTTGCTGGGGGACGAGAAGGGCCCAGAGTGAGGTGAAGATGCTGGTATGTGGGGGTACCCGCATGCCGGACCCACAGTCCCCTCATTTCAGTTATCTGCCCCAAAACAGTTCAGTCATCTGGTCAACCCAAGTCCCCCCACGGGCCTCTTCCTCACCGGGAAGGAGTTTGTTTTTGCCACAAGGCACAGCCCAAGGTCGGGAGTCCTGGTTACCACTCAGCAGCTGAACGATGGCAGGACTGAAGTCCCTGCAAGTCTCACCTCTCCATCTTGCTTACAAGGTGTCGGCTACGGCTCCACCCATCGCGACTGATCTCCAGGAAAAAATAAGGAAGAAGGAAGAACTGAAGTCACTGCGGCTCTGAACAAAATCAGGTGCCGTGAGCGAGGATGGGGACATGGACAGGAAGGGGACATGGACAGCGTGTCGGTCGGGGGCAGCGTCTGCCGTCCATGGGCAGCACCATCCTGCTGCCCTCTAGGCTGGAATCGTGGTGTGGGCTCATTGACAGAGCTCCCCCCCCCACCCCCCGTAAAATGACTGCTTCTTGGACACTTCTGCAAACCACTCAGTTCCTCTAAGGTTAATGCAAAAAGAATTTTACTGTTCAGATGATTTAAAAGGACTCTGTGGGAATTGCAGGATTTCTTTAAAAGGCCTCAGGAAAAAAAAAAAAAGGCGCAACTAATTATGTGCCTTAAACATAACACACAGCAAACTGTGACCAGGGGACTCAGAGTACAGGACAGCCCGTGCTCTCGGGGTGTCACACCCACCCTTCTCAGCAGAAGCTGGACATCGGCAGCATCTTCAGCATCTCTCATATTTCCCTCGGGATGGGGTGGGGATGGGACTTCTTGCTTCATCTGAGAAACGGTTAGAGTTATTTAAAAGATACACAGAGAATGAAGTCCAGAAAGGCTAAGGAGGTAGGCTGGGTCTTTTCCACAGACAACTCAATTACAGTTGTGTCTTTCTTTGAGTTTTGCCTTTCTGTTCCTTCTGATGTTTTTATAGCGAAGGCTCAGTTGTTCCCCCTTATTCTACCCTTCATCTGGAGTCTCTAAGGAAGGATAGTAACAGCTAACTCTACCAAGTACTTATTACACGCCAGATATAACACTAAGTAATTTACATGCTCCATCCTATTGGGCTCCACAACCACCCCGAAGAATAAGAACTATCATCACCCCACCAGGCAAGATGAGGAAACAGAGGCTCAGAGAGGCAAATTAACATGCCCAGGACTGTCGCCTACCAGATGCCAAGCTCCCTCGGGCTATCGTTCAAGCCTAAGAAAACTGAAGCCGCTCAGAGCAGTGTTGAAGGCCCGGGTGGTGGGCCACACGTCGGGGTGGCCAGCCCCTGAGCCTCACACAGGGACCCGCCCGAAGCTGAGCCCCGCTGGGCTCCCGGCCAGCCCTGACCCACAGTGCCCGGTGCCATGGCCTGCTTCTGTCCTCTGCACTTGGGAGGTGGGCACAGGGCAAGGGCACTAAACTAAACGCAGCAGCAGCTCAAGCCAGGCCTTGAGTGACATCCGAGTGACCGTTCAACAGAAAATCTAGGAGACCAGTGACTGTCACGGTCACCCTTGGGGAGGCTTCCTTCCGTCTCTCCACCTCGTTTCCTCTTCTGGAAAATGGTGCCCACCGTGGAACTCTTGTGAATGCCGAATCAAGTGATTCACCGGAACAGCTTGGCCCTCGGTCAATATCCGCTACCATCTAGCAGTGGGGAGGTCCTAAGTAACCCCGTTTCAAGTGTGAAGAAACCAAGGTGGCTTCCGCAGGTCACACAGCCAGAACGTGGCAGAGCTAGGATGGGACCCCAGGCCTGAGTGAGCTCTCTTCGTGGGCCATGATGCATCACTCAGCCGGATGTGGCCATGGAGTGTCCCCGCTGGGGCCGTAGCAGCATCAGACGGAAGCGTCATGTGCTGTCAGGGGAAGCTTTGTTCTCTCCTCTGAAGGCCAAAATCTCAAGGAATGAGATCTGGGTGAGGCTGGGCCCTTGGCGAAGGTGACTCTGTGCTCTCAGCGGCAAGCACATGCGGAGCCTCCATGCTGGGGGCTGCAGAAGGGACAGTCCTAAACTCACATCCTCCGAGAGGACACCTGGCATTCTCAGAGCATCCCCCGGAAGCGTCCGCTCATCATAAAGCAAGGCAGCGGGGCCCAGACCAGGTGCCTCCGACTGAATCCAAGTTCAGAACCGACAGGACACATGGGGCCGGCCGCCGACTTCCCGTTGAAGTCCATGGAGCTTCGGCCTCTGAGGCCTCCACAGGAAAACGAGAGACGTTTTCCCCAGGCCAGTGCAAACATGCTTCCCCCAAGCTCTCCTGCCTTCTACAAATAGCCTGAGAGGATTCTTTCCCCTTCGGGCACCAGAAAAGTACAGTGTATTTGCACATAAATGCAAACAGTAGGTACGAGGAGGCCAGAATGGTTTGCTTGTGCCTTTTTCATTCGAGCATTAAAAGAGGTGACAGGTGACCAGGGCACTGCCTTCTGGGGTGGCTGCCAGGGTCCACTGGGCAAGAGGCGTGGGGGCCAGACGCGGCCGGTGGGGCTTGCTGGTCCTATGCACGCTGCCGCTCCAGCAGAGAGACGGGCTCTGCGGTGAGTTTTATAAACCCCCACCTACGTGCACAGAGCAGACCTCCGCCACCGGGCCCGCCCGTCTGGGATGCTCGCCATCAGAGTGAAGTGCCCTCCAGCTGGAAATCAGAAGCCAGACGTGTCGGTCAGCGGCCCAAGGGGGCAGCCTGGTCCCACGCAGGGTGTAGAGGAAAAGCAATGGGCAGAAGGAGCCGCCTGCGCCCAAATCGCAGCTTTTTCACCTTCCTCCTTGGTGGCCTCCACCATGTCCCCTGTCCTCACCTGGGGAACATGACTCGCAAGGCCCTTTCTGCCGTCTCACAGAACGCTAATAAGATCTAATCTTTATCAAGTCTTTTTAAAAATGTTTTTGCCATGGCTAAAAAAATAAAGGTCAAGGGGAACACGTCTCTCTTTTAATATGCTCAAGAAATAGGATGATGCCTCCAATAGAAAGAAAAGTTCAGGATGATCCATCCTTCTAAAGGAGTCTTCTTTATTATGATGGCAAGTTTAATTTAGTTCTGGTTGTCTGTGACCACATCCTGGGGAAAGCAGCACACTGGGTGAGAGTAGTGAGGCCTTGATGAATCGAGACCACCCCCCCCCCTCCAGGATCTCCTCAGTATCAGAATCATGCAGCCCTGAGATGCAATTGCTGGGTTCTAACCGGATGATGCATCTGCAAATTACGATGGCAAGAAAGACGCCAGGTCTTCTGGTACATTTTGCACTTCCTAAGAACACTGCCCACTTTTTCTATTAGTTCTTAGCCCATCTTCAAGAGAGGTGAGATCAAATGAGGCACAGAATGCCACTGAATCAATCTAATACTCCATCTGCAAGATCCCCTTTCTGATGTAGTGCGTGACACGAAAAATGGACGTGTCAGGGGTCCTGGCTGAAGGAACCCGTGTCTGAGTGCTTACTGTCTATCATGCAATGAAGTGGACAGCAAGGCAGAAAAAGGGAGAGAGGAGAATTTCTTTTACGCCAAGTTGACTAAATAGCCAGTGGCCTTAAGAAACAGAATGAATCTTCAAATTCTCACTTCTACAATTCGATGACAGAAAAAGGTTTCAGGGAGTTCACCATAACAACTTCGGGGCAGTCAGATTTGGGGAATCAGAAGGGGAAAGAGCTTTTACATTTAAATTGTATAGACTTCCATTTGTGTTTAAATGTTTTTACAATGATACTGCATTCCTTTGGTTATTTAAAAACTTTATAAACTAATTCAGCTTGTATTATTAAAGCGAGTTCTAAGAAATCTCTTTCTCATGATAAAACTACACTGAAACATTCACTGGCCTGGAACTGTATCTCTCTCAGGGCCCCATACAATCCTTACACTTTAAAAATGTTTTAAAAATGGCAAAATAATTATAACAACTAGCTAAAGCAAAAAAAAAAAAAGTGACCTGGTATATTCTCTTTTCTCACTTTTGAAGTATTTTGAGCACTGTAAACCTTAATTCTGACCATCGTGGACTTTGTGAATCAAAATGACCCCAGCATTGAATAGTAATCCAGACAATCCAAAAAAAGTCAAAACTACAGAAGTGGAGACTTCCACTTCTGACTATAATGGATTAATGGGGACCAGACTTACCTTCATGTCTGAAACAACTATGAAACTGAACAAAATACATGAAACGGTTTTCAAGACATTGGATACCATGCAACAAAAGACAGTGACCCCCAGCAAGACTGGGAACAAATGAGGTGAGCTCTATGGTTGGTTGTTCCAGCTTATGACCTTGAGGGCATCTCTAGGTTATGGCATAGGAAGGGGACACCAAGCAGAAGGTGGAGGACGCTCTGTATTTGGGAGATAAAGCTAAGAGTGCGGGAAGACCAGGGCTGCTATATTTAACAGGACACACTACCAGAGAGGAGAAAGCCACACAGAGAGAACCCCAGAGATCTACAGAGGGTCCCTTGAGTATTCAGCAGAACACTGACCGGTGTATGTTTGTGAAAAAACTACATAAGGCTAGTGAAAGAATCACCCAAAAGAATGGGAGAGAAAAATGCCTGTTACTATCAACCAGACTGCTTATAACACTGGAAAACCTCACATTTCAAGGGAACTTGGTAGAGCACTAAGAAGTTCTTACCTAAATAGTGAAGAATAATGAGACCTAGAAAAAATGCTGCTCAGGTCCAATTTAAAAGAAACATAAAAGCAAGACCTGAAAAGATCAAACTGTGTCCAAGTAACTCAACCTCAACCCAAAATAAAGCTCAAAAATATTTATAGGAATATAAAAATATCCAGCAATGAAGAAAGTGAAATTCATAATTTCCAGTATCTAATCAAAAATTACCAGGCATTCAAAGGAACAGGAAAACACGGCCCATAGAGAATAGAGAAATCAATAAAAACAACCAGAAATGTCACAGGTGTTAGAATGAGCATGTAAGAACATGTCAACAGTTATAACTGTATTCCATATATTCGAAAGCTTAACACCAAACATGTTAAGTAGAAACATGGAAGATAAAGAAAAAGAGACACAAACCAAATATCTAGAGATGAAAACTACAACATCAGAAATGAAAAAATACACTGAATGTGTTAATGACAGATTAGACAGTGCAGATAGGATTAGTGAACTTGAAAACATAGCAATAGAAACTATGTAAAGTAAAATACAAAGATAATAAATATATCTCTAAAAGTGAATGGAGCATTCTGAGTTAATGTAACAACTTCAAGCAACTTAATATAGGTGTCATTTAACTCCAAAGAAGACTGAAGACTGAAAAAATATATTTGAGTAAATAACATTAAAACATTTTTCAAGTTTTATGAAAAACAAAACCCTACATATCTAAAAAGCTCAATAAACTCTAAGAAAAAGAAACACAAAGAAAACTACTCTAAAATACATCATAACCCAATTGCTCAAAACCAATGATAAAGAGAAAATGTTAAAAGCAGCCATAAGAAAAATAAGACACGTTGTGTACAGAGGACCAAAGATAAGTATGACAGCACATGTCTCACCAGAAATCATAGGAGCTAGAAGAGAAGGGAGCAACACCTTCAAAGTACTGAGAAAAAGTAACTGTCAATATAAAATTCTACACCTAGTGAAAATATCTTTCAAAAATCAAGAAGAAATAAAGTCGTCATGGAAAAACTGAAAGAATTTATCACCAGAATATCTGTACCACAAGAAAAGTTAAGACTACTTTTCCAACTTTTTCAAACAGAAGGATAACAGATGGGAATATAGATCTATACAGAGAAAGAGAAAACACTGAAAATAGTAACTACGGGGAAATATATGAGATTTTTTGCTTAATAGTTAAATGTCTTTCAGTTGATTGCTTAAACAGAAACAGTAACATTATATTAGTGGGTTTATAATATATGTACAAGTTAAATGTATGACAACAGTAGCACAAAGACTGAAGAGGAGAACTAGAAATATACTCTTTGTAGGATGCAAGTAAAACAGGACTTAGAGGACAAATTATAGTACCAAATGTCTGAGAGAAAAGTCTCAAATCAATGACACCAGTTTCCATCTTAAGAAACTAGAAATTTTTAAAAAGCAGATGAAACTCAAAGTAAGCAGAAGAAAGAAA
>CM053515.1:3315888-3347004 GCA_028627145.1 Eidolon dupreanum
ACTGTTCTCCAGCAGGTCCAGCTGCTCCGTGAGATGACCACGTGACCCGCTGAAGATGCTCTAATAACGAGTCAGCTTAGAGGCCTCGGTTCCTGAAAATGCTACTCAAACAGCCTTTAAACGTGGCTAGTCACGCAAGCATGGCATTACTCAGAATGTCTTTGCCCATTCGACAGCCCTTTTTTCTTTCTTTCTTTCCAAAATCTGGCTCATCTTCCAAAAATGCTTTACCTGGAAGTTTTTTTAAATGTCTTGACTATATTCATGTGCAGTTCTTTGAAACGAGGTGGACTTCTGCCACCACCTCACTCAGAGAGCTTGCCCCGCCCTGCAGATCAGACAGCCACAAGTCATGAAGCTAGAATTAGACTAACGCCATCCTGAGGCCAGGGACACAGAGCAAGCATGTCACTCACCTCTCGGCCAATGGAAGTGGCCTCCCAAGACTGGGTCCAATCCAAGATAACGAACATGGAGGCAGAGAATCGTGGTCAACTGCATCTTAGGACAACTGAGAGCCCATGAGATGAAAGTTGAGAATCATTCCACTGACAGACATTGACTGAGTGTCTTCTATGCTGGGGTTGCAACTGGACAGCAGTAGAGTTGTCTACAATGAGAGCCAGGCTGGACATACAGACCATGACCCTGTGGGGACAGGAGCCCACTGTGGGGCCGCAGAGCTCAGGCAGGCTGCAGGAAGGTCAGCTCAGGCTGCGATTAATGACCAGGACAAACCCTTTCTGCAGCCGCGTTCACATGCGTCCCTTCCTGGTCTGAAACCTCACAGTGGCTACCTGACAACTGCTCAGAAAAGGAGAATTCAGGGTGTGACTGATACTAGATGGGGTTTGGGGGAGAACAGCAAATGCAGAGTCCCTGGGGCCCCCCGTTTTGCCCACTTGAGGCTCTCGTCCCTGAGAAACTTCTGTCCTAACCACTCCAGGACACTCACATCTACACCCTTAACTCAGCAACCCCCACTTCCGGTTCCTCCCAAGAATCCCGCCAGTTTTCCAGCTGCGTGGACATCTCGCGGGACCCTGTAGGAAGAGATGTCCCCAAATACATGTCTCGATTATGAAACTACGTGGCACTGGCCCACTCCTCACCCCAGAGCAGGGAGGAGGCCAGCTTGCTGTATAGGTGGCTCCACTCAGCCCTGCTTTCTACCACCTAACACACAAGTCGCGATTCTCGGGAGTCTGGGGAGGATGCATTTGGACTCCTTGGAACACAGCAGGCTCTCTGGCTTCTTGAACTTAATGAGGAGTGAGATGCTTTGCTTTGATCTCTGTCTCAAATAACAGATGATCAAAATATCCTGGATTTGCATTACGTAGGTAGCACTATTTTTAAGCAGAATTGCACAGAGCAACTTCACCAGTGTTGGCACCTCTCAGGTATATCTGTCCCGTGGCTGCCCACGCCCAGCCCCCAAGTCTGTGACTCGGCTCACTGACCTCCCCCGCACCCCACAAAGCAGGTCATTAAAGGCTTACTGGGCTATATCTTTAATAATATTTTTAAAATATTTAAGAACCACTGGATGGCATTTTTTTTCCACTTTGGCAAAACTAGAGACATAGTCTATGTTATTACAAACTCAACCACAAGAGACGAAAGTCGGCCAGTCACAAATTAGAAAGTCACATTCCGAGAGCACTGGAGGGGCACATTAGCCGAGCAGAGATGTGTCCAGTCCCATCTTTTTCCACAGACGCTGCTCCCCCAGGCCTCTGTTTGAGCAACCTGTCCCTTTTCCAAGTAGCTTCTGCGTGCTGGAGTCTGACCTGAAGTTGTTCTCCGCTTTCTCAAACCTACAGACAGACAGGCCTTGGACTTGACATAATTTGCGAAGCCACAGAAGAAAACCCCTTGAACCCACCCCTGACCCGACTCTGCCAATTTAGAGAGTCACTGGAGGGAATATTAACTCTGACAGGCCCCTTATAAATATAACACACTCTGAGACGGATAATGCTTTAAACCACCCAGCCAGTCACACTTAAGTATGAAGTAGTCTGCTAACAGTTACCATTTATTAAGCAAACACTCTGGACCAGACATTGAAGCGGGCATTTTGGATATTCACTTAATCAGACTTCGAAGGAATGAAATCGTAAAATTGGGATGGGGGAGGGTTTGGATATGTCTGATTAGCAAGAGGTTAGGAGGGGAACAGTCGGTATACGGACAAGATTGACACCACAGAGAGATGGAAGGCTGAGGAAGAATTAACCATCCCCAATGGGGAGCTAGAGATAGGCTTCACAGAGGTGGCACACCAGGGGAGTTCTGAAGGATGAGGAGCAGTTAGTTCAGCAGGTAGCCACGGCGAAGAAGGGAATACTTGGTAGAGAAGAAACACCAGGGGAAGAGGACAGGTATGTAAAATGACACAATGTATCTATCCGTCTGAGTCCAGCAGGAACGCTCACATTAAGAGAATTCAGGAAAGCTTTGGCAAACAGACTGCTGACAAAGGTGTGGGCACGATGCAAGGGGACCACGGGGACAGCTACACGACTCTGGGGCCTGGACCCAAATGCAGGCAGGCAGGTAGCAGGTATCCAAACACAGGAAGAAAATTACATACAGAGGGCCACCTTGAAAAGATCTGAGACGTCAGAGGCACAGAGCTAGCCTGAGATGATGCCAGGGAGGTGGCCAGGGAACACACCCCTCCACCTTTCTCCTCTAACCCTTCTCAGATCACCTGCGGGTTCCACTAAGCCGGAAGGCAGGACAGGGGACCCCAAATGATGCTCCCTTCGTTGTCTGACCCTTGAGGCTCAGAGCTGGGCAGAACAGAGTAGAGGGTGGATCTGGGGTTGGGGCGACTGGAAAATACCCAACAGAGTACATGAGCTGTGGCTGAAACGTGGAGTGTGGTGGGTGGTGGGGACAGGAGCCACAGGACACAGATGTGACAGCAAAGGAGCCTGTTGGTCAGGCTAAGAGTGAGGGGGAACCATCAACCTGACCTGGTCAAAGAGACGCTGGCCACTGCTGGCCTTGGCTGAGGGTCCTGGGATCAGGTGACCATCGGAAAACCTGGCAGCCAATACCTCGTGAGCTGGGCCGGACCTTCCCGAGCTGCCCCCGCGGCGTGCTCTGCAGGCCCTCCCGACACAGGGGACAAGAAAGCCCAGGGAAGCTCTGCGGAGCGCAGCCTAGCACGTCGCGGGCCAGTTCACACCCGTCTCTCTCCTGCGTTCCTGTTCCGGTCCACCTTTCCCCCTCACGTGGAAAGAGAACTCTGTGATGGGGAGCTCTGCGAGAGCAGGTTTCCAGAAAGACAAAAAAGAAAAAAAATAGTCTGTGTGTTTCCCCTCGGGGGAGAGTTCCAGGCGGCCAGCCAGGGAGCCACGTCGAGCCTGCCCTGTGAGGCGCAGAGTGAAGCCAGCGCCAGCCCCCTCTCGTCTGGGGAACATTAAAAGCAATCTCTGAAGTGATTCATTAAACGTCTTCCAGTGGCAGAAGATCATCACCCAGATGTGAAAATAAACACGGAGGGAAATTCCAGCATCAGAACGGTTTCAAGTCTTTAAACTAACACACGGCTAGCTCAGAGAAGGGAAGAGCCTTCTGCCTTTCCAAATCCCCAGAATCCAAGTCGGACTCTCTCCATCCAGCAGGCCAAGCGAGTGCCCACGATGCCAGACTCTGAAAACTGTGCAAACACTCACGTGACTGTCTGGGGCCCTTCCTTCCACTTGAACTTCTCAGTGGCTCACTGGGCAAGGCCCATCACCCAAGCTTACCAAGCTTCTGGTGGTATGGCCTTCAGCTCAGCCTTCTTAAAGTATCAGAACTTAAAATGGAAGCAACTGTTCCATTCCACTCTGAAAAACTCAGCATAGGGGGTAAACAGAGCATGAATGTGACAGTACGTATACACCGGCACGAACACGGGAGAGATGAGAGAAGACGTGGGTACATCTGGGCACAGCACACACGTTATCATGTCCAGTGTCTGGCAGAGTGAATGGCGCATGGTAGGCATTTGATAAAAATATGAGAATGGATGGAAGGAAGGGAGGGTGGGAAGGAGGGAGGGAGAATCTCTACCTGGGAGATCGCTGTCCAGGAATCCAACAGGCACAAAAGTACCTGCTTTACTTGGAGGAACAAGTGGACCCACAGCTGACCCCCCAGTTTCCACCCATTAACTGGTAAAAACTAGAACCTTCCCAAGAAGAAGCTGGTGTAGAAGACCCCAAGCTGAGAATGCTTAGTGCTTGCTCGGGTTTGGCACATTCACTGCCAAAGTTCCCCATTTGCTTCAGATGAAAGAAGGATTTCAAAAGAGTAAGTCCTTGGCCCAGTGCTGTGTGGCAACATTGCGACTAATGTGGCTGTGGAGTAAACCCAACAGTGAACGTAAGGTTGGAGGTGAAGATTCTGAAATTGGTAGCTCTGGGTGTGACCTTAAGAAAGTCACTTCACTTCTCCAACTCTCAGCTTCCTCATCTATCAAATGAATCAATGACGGTCCTACCTCCTGGGGTGGCTGTGCGACGATGAGGTGGCACAGAGCCGCACTGCTGAGCTATGGAACCCAGATGAGGTCCCCTCTCTCTTCAACCCTCGGGCATTTCTGCAGGAAAGAAAACTTACTGGGAAGACTGCACCATGCTCTGCCTCTTCTCCAGACTGTACCATCAGCACCCACAGATTTTTTTCTATCACCCTCACAGCCGTGATCATAGTTTCAGAGAAAGAAAAACTAGCTCATCCATCCATCTATCCATCCATCCACCCGCCCACCCACCTACCCATTTATCCATCCATCCATCCACCCACCCACCCACCTACCCATTTATCCATCCAGCCAGCCAACCAGCCACCCAACCACCCATCCATCCAACCATCCATCCATCCACCCATCCACCTACCTATTCATCCATCCATCCATCCCTCATCCAACATTTATTGAGTGCCTACCCTGTGCCAAGCCTGATATAGCCTTTGGGAACCAGGAGATAAATAGAACAGGCCTCTTCACAGGAAGTCACAGAGAACGTGGGGGAGGAACAAAAGTAATGATATAAGAATAGCAAACACTTATTTAGAGCTGTGTGCCAGACGTGACTCCAAAGGCCTTTGCATAGCTCATTTAATTCTCCTGATGGTCCTAGGAGATAGCACTGTTATGAGTCCCATTTTAAAGATGTAGAAACAGGATAGAGACAGTAACTTGCCCAAGGTCACAAAGCTGGTAAGTAATGGAGCTGGGATTGGAACTAGAGCCCTCTGGCTCTAGAACCCATGCTTTTAACCGCACTGAGGGTCAAAGAAATGTTAACGCCTGGTGTGGCAAAGGCGCCAACCAATGCGGATAAACAACGAGGATTCTGCGATGCTCACAGACCAGCCGAAAACCAGCCAGCTCTGTACAAATCACTTTTAACCTCTAGACTGAGGGGACCTAAACACTAATGGGAGTCCTGTGGTGGGCAGAGCTGAGGGGATCGGGCTTGGGGACACGAAGGAGGGTGCCCAGAAGCTCCCCAGAATCAGCAGGCGGCACTGCAGGCTGACGAGCGGTGAACACGTAAACGAGTCTTCGGCACCGTCCCTAACGAGTCACCCTCTCACACATCGGCCCATTTAAGCGTCAAGGGAGCTCCGTGAAGGGGATCTAATGGGACCCCCCCTCTACAAAGGAGCGACTGACCTGAGGCTCAGTGCGGGGAGGAGTCGGAGCCAACTGCCAGCCGAGGGGGCCCCGTGCGCCCGTCTGTCGAGGGCCCCTCATCAGCTCAGATGTGAGAATTCTTCTCAAAGATGACGCCTTTGGCTCAATTCCACATGTCTGCCGCAAGCAGTGGAGCTGGACCTGCTTTTAGTCTCTTTGTCCCCCACCAGCGGCCAGCCCAGATGCCAGGATCCCCTCTTTTATCCTCTGCCCGGGTGTCCCCACCGACTGCGTGATCTACAATAGCACCCCATGGTCACCGCTCTTTGCCCTGCCTCATGCTTCCTCTGGACACACTGGTTATGACCTCGTAGAAGATTTATTTATTTAAGGCCTGTTTCTCCCCATCTAGGTGGTGAGCTCCGTGAGGACAGGAAGCTTGTCCATTCTGTCCTTCGCTATCCCGGTGCCTAAAACAACACCCAGAACAGGTCCTGGGGTGCCACGGGCGGTTGGTGTAGTTGGGTTCATTGAGTGAATAAACAAAGGAATGGAAGTGGGTTAGGGAACTACGTCTTGTCTGAGAAGCCAGGAACGAGGACCAGGAACTCACCTGGGACCCCCAGCCCCCAGGTCTAAGGGACCCCGGGCTTGACCTCGGAGCAAACGGGAACACTTCACCTCTTGCTTTCCTTCCCCAGTCTTATTCCTTCTCAAGGGCCCTCTCCTATGTGTCACGTCCACAACGGGCCCCTCATTTCAGGGGTCCTTTTGGATGGCACCCCGTAGCCTCAGTCCAGATCTATCTGGCTCACCCACCGCCTCACACACGTAGACTCCCTTACTTCCACCCCGAAACAGGACCACCCCCAGGCTATTTCATCAGGTACCTTGTAATCCTGTAAACCCACTCACGCAAAAGTACCAATGACTGATAAGTAACGTGATTTTTGCAGGGGGCCTTCCAGTGACCATATAGTGGCACATTAGAACAGCTAATTGTAGGAGTTTCTGGTATCCTGGAAACTTAATATGCCTCATCACACACAGAAAATCACCTGTGGATGCCGTTCACTCATGCCCTCATTTGGAGTTTCCACAAACGTTTTACTGAATGCCTCTGCCTGCCAGAAAATGCCCTATGTGGCGAGGACACGCCAGGAAGCCAGGGTCCCTGCTCTGAGGAAGCCCACAGCCTACTTGAGGAGACAGAGCAGTAAGCAAAGGCCTCGCCAAGGAGTTTCCATTCTCATTCTTAGTATTGCAACAGAGAGTGGAAACCCATGCAGGAACCAGAGGAAGCTCCCCAAGGAGTGGACAGTCAGCATGGTTTGCTGGGGTAACTGCAGTCCCCCCGGCTGCTGGCAGTTGACAAGCAGGTCACCAGGGAGCTGAGAAGATGTGGGCATTCCAGTATCTGCAATAGAGCTGAGGTCTGAAATGGCACAAGCAAGGCTGGCCCTGGCCCACCTGTTCATGGGCCTCTCAGAAACAGCCAGAGCTCAGCACAGCTAAGGCATCCGTGCCAGGCAGTCGGAAAAAGCGCCAGGGCACGCTGTCCTGGATGCCGAGTCGCTGCCAGCGGCTCCTCCCTCCCTCTGGAATGTCAGAAATTGAGTCTGGGTTCCTGGGGTTCTCCGTTCCCCAGAAAATCGCCCAAGTTCATGCTCATAACAGCACAAGAGGCACATCAGCTGTCTCTGCAGATAATCCGCAGTGCCCCTTGTCGCTGGCACGTCTGAGGAGCTGTCTCAATGTCCTGTGTCCTCTCCCCTCCACGTCAGGGCAAAGAACACCTTCAGATTAACCACGACAATTACTGGAGATCCGAGAGCTTTCTTCGACCTGCCAACTAAGGAAGGTGCCTTTTTGCAAAGATACCCAAGACTTCACTTTTATTTCACCTTGAACCCAACTCTCCCTCCCAGGCAATATCTCCAACGTGCCCAGTTGCCCAGTAGAAAGAGCCAGAGCCCCTTTCCTTACTGGCTCTCTCTGTTACTATGAGATTCAAGCACCTATCAGAAAAGAAGGCCAGTGACATGCACGGTGGAGACAAGCCTATGAAATCAGTTCAAAAATATAGCAAGGCCCTGTGCACTCTGCAGGGAGACACATGCTGTTCCGTGGACAAGGGCCCATTCGTGAGTCACCCAGCATAATGGGGCATTGTTGAAAGTACTGGGAACATGAGAATTTCCTCACTGCCCAGCTTGGGTAAGGCTGGTGTTACATTTGCCTCCAGCCATGAAGTCAGACAGATTCAGCCCAATTTCCAGTTGCTGGGCCCAAAGACTGGGGCGGGGGTGGGATGTTTTTATGCTGACTTTGGTTAATGGAGTCACCTCCCCACCAGAGCTGTTTAAGGTTGGGCTTCTCACCCGTATGTGCAAGGGAAGTCAGTGCTTTGAGGAAGGGCATGCACAGAACTCTGACCCACCCAGAGGGTCTGAGGCCACGTGAGAGGCTGTTTGAAAGACCCTCACACCAGGGTTCTGCACTTTGAGACAGACGGGAGGGGAGAGGAAGAACGGGCCGGTGATGCGGTGTGAGGAAGGGATCTAGCAGGCGTGATCCACCTAGAATGACACATCACTGCTACATAACGATACATAACAGATGTATCTGTTATGCCAGGCACTGTTCAGTACTTTATGCATGTGACTTCATATCCTTCCCACCTCCCTAAGATACCAGCAGGCCATGACGACCTCATTTACAGACTCTTGAGAGGTGACAGAACACGCCTACGTCACAGAGCTCGTGATTTGCACACCTGGAATTTGAACCAAGCCTGAGGGACACTTAGAGGTAGTGCTCTTTCTTATCCACTATGCTATGTCACGTGACGAGTTTTGAAGGAAGGAAATTGGGTGGCCGGGTAGCATTTGTTGCTGGAAGGGTGGTTATCTCCTTAGCCCAGGCTAAGGGGCAGCACAAGGACCGAGATGGCCAATCCCAGACCCTGAGCTCCTCTTTCCCATGACCCTTTGCACCTGTCTCTATCACAGCTCTCGCCACATAACTCAACACCAAGGTGGCTTGTGAGAACACTGCCTCCCCCACTGGATCCCGAGCCCACCCAACGGCCACTCCACTGTAGTCTCTCCAGCCACACGAATGGATGAATGGTGGCCTAGATGCACAGGTAATTCAGAGGATCCGGGTTGGAGTCCAAGCTCGGTCACCAGCTGAGCAAGTAGCTTCCTATCGCCGGGCCTCAGTTTCCCCATCTGCACCTTTGAGAGGTTCAGTTACAAGTGTCTCTATCTACCAAATGTGAGCCAGGTCCCCACGAGTGGAACGCAAAATGAACCTTCCTTTAGACTGATACAGATTTCTTTTCTCATATAAAAATGTAACTAGCTCATCGAGCCTCTGGAGTTTCCTTTTAAAATAAGACTAAATGCAAAACGACGTTGGTTTTAAGAGTCTGTTCAATCATGTCTGTCAGTACTTAAGGAGTACAAAGAACTGCGAAGGTGATTCGTGGATGGGTGAGGAAACCATGTGAGCTGATCTTTAACGCTGACGCCATGCTCTAAATTCTGCCTAGGAGGGGCTACGGAGCAAGCACACTCAGGTGAAGAAGCAAAGCGATGACAGACAAGACCTTCCAAAATGGCCTTGATCTCCACGTTCAGCTTCCACCATCCACTAGGTGCCTACCACGTGTCTGGCACTGGGTGACCTCAATCAGATGTGAAAAACAGCCAGAACAGGTGGTTGGGGTTGGGAGGAGATGAGGAACAAGAAAACTAAATGTTGGCTTTGTCTTTTTAAAGTTTTAAGTCCCATCTGTAGACGAGAGCGCAGGTAGGACTTCCTCAGGTTTACTCTGAATAAAACAGAGACACGGAAGCATCCTAGCAGGCGGAGACCGTAGTATGTGTGCCTCTGTGGAGGGGAGACAAGGAGACTCTTGAACCAAATGACTTCTAACTTCTCATCTCACTCCGACTTTGCTTGGTGCCATCACTAACTGAGTAGTGGACTTGTCTGAATATGTATTACTCTGATTTGAAAGCTCATTAGTTAAGTCTATGATCTGCCCATCTCTGAACCAATCACAAAGGCAAGGGGACTGTGAATTCCCTGAGTGGCTCAGCTCTAGACCAATCAGGGCCCATCCAAGCTATGGGTCAACCTACCAAACCCCCGCTGGAGCTACACAATGGGAGAAGGGTATGGTGGACGTTGGGGAGGCAACCACCGTGTCCGCTCCACGGTCCTTCTCCTTTCCTGGTTGGAAAACCCAGGCCCTTGCCCAGATCCTCCACGGGCAGGATCCTTGGGCCTTTCCTGGCCTGGCCGCCCTCCCCGCACTCAGCCCTCTGGGTGCTAATCCGTGCAACAGAGCCAGGCTGTGTCCGTATCAGAACCCTGGGTATCAGGAACACTGGCTGACCCTGACTATGGCTTTTACAGTGTCATGCTTGGGGGTCACACTCAACAAACCGCCATTTGCTTTGGTGGGTTCAGATTTCTGCTCTGCCACTTCCTGGATGCATAACCCTGAGCAGGTTACTTTGCTACCTTCACCCTCAGTTTTCTCATCTGTAAATGGGAATAATAATCGCCATCTCCTTTATTAGGTTATTTGGAAATGATAAAGTTTATACAATCTGAGCCCGCTGTGTGATCCACAATAAGTTCCTCCTAGATCTTGGTGTTATTATTAATAATAATAATAAATTAGCTCTTTCTCATCACGTACCAACATCAACCTCTGACCGTATGGAAAAAGTCAAGGCTTTCTTCTTCTCCTTCGCTCACACCAGATCT
The DNA here is from genome assembly GCA_028627145.1 of Eidolon dupreanum. Lineage (NCBI taxonomy): Eukaryota > Metazoa > Chordata > Mammalia > Chiroptera > Pteropodidae > Eidolon > Eidolon dupreanum. Next base: position 3,326,318 of record CM053515.1, read on the forward strand.
GGAAATGTGATCCCTGCCATCTGTGGATGCCCAGCTGTGCAGGGGCCCCTCGTTCCCCAGAGAACTGGCTCTCTGCCCTCCGGATACCTCCCCTTCCTCCCTCCACCTGCTCTGCCCCCAGATTCTTGACATGAAACAGAACTAGGCAGGAGTGTTCCATCAGGACAAAAATACCCCGCTCATGGTAACCATGTCCTTTGTTTCTGCAACTTCTGTTGCTACTTTGTGTTTCTATTACTAAAATGCAACAAACTAACATCTATGATACTGAAGTTCATTATAAACTTAAAAAAAAAAAGAAAAAGAAAAAAGCCAACAGGCTGCTGGAAAGATATTTGCAATGGTGACCATTCATTTTGTAAAACACTCAGCTTTCTCCAGGAGCTAAAAAAAAAAAAAAAAAGTAACTATCACACTACATTTCTTTGCAAATGTTCCTTTTTTTTTTGATGCTTTATGTTATTTTAATAAGGACTGAATGTTTACAGCTTACTGATTTGTATACATTTACAAATTATTTTTATTTCATTTTAGACCTAATCTTTAGTCTCTAAAATTTTTTAGTCTTCAAAAATTTTGTTTCAAAATGTTCGTTTTTGAAGAGGTTCATATAAATATATTCTTCATGTAGGTGCCCCACAGAAATTAAAATTTCTGATGATATACTTGAATGAGGCCAGTCCTATGGCATTTTTCCCCATCTTATTCTGTTTAAACATATTAAATATTCTCCTTTATTTTCTTTGAAGGAAGATTTCTCTTAATACCATTGTAGCCAGTGGAATGAGTTATAAATAAAGCCATTAGTTGAAATTGTTCCCAGCTAAGTCCTAGTGTCTGGATAAATCCAGTAACTTAACCCGTGATACATTAAATTTTTTAAAATAGAAAATGTAATTTATATTTTTTATAAAAGTAATAACAATGCACACGACGAAACTCAAGTCGCGAGTGTTTCTATAGCGTATGAACTCCTCTCAGTGATGGCTCATGCTGACATGTTAAGCATTCTGGAAGATTCTGCTAAGGCAAGAACGAGAGGCTAAACTGACCACCCACCCTCCCTGGAGTGAAAACCAGCGAAGGATGCGTCGTGTCACACTTCCTTCCCTTCGGGCTGAGAATTCCTGTCGCTTAGGAACTTTCTCGAGCCCCCAGCCTCAATCTGTCCAGCACCTCCTTGCTTTGGCCTGTGCCCGGGACTCTGTCCAATAGCCCTGATTTGACCTCATTCTGCCTGGGCCTCTGGACAGACATCTCGGCCAGATTGGCTGCCTGGCTGTCACGTTCAGCTCTCCCAGCTCGTCTTCGGCCCCAGGCTCTGCACCCTTTAGCCAAGTATCTGTCAGCCCGGCGCTCAGCCTGACCCTTTCCCTGATCAGCTTTCTGTCAATAGCCATCCCTCACACACCAAGTGGCGCAGTGCCTGAGAGGGTTTGGGGCGCACAGCTCCACCTTGATTTGACTCAAGGGGGAAGCTTAAGCTCTTGCAAAGATATTGCCCTATTACCTCCGTCAGAGATAGAACAGGCTGGGTGGACAACGTAGCTCTCTCTGTGCCATTAGTTGAAATTGTTCCCAGCTAAGTCCTAGTGTCTGGATAAATCCAGTAACTTAACCCTTGATACATTAAATTTTTTAAAATAGAAAATGTAATTTATATTTTTTTATAAAGCCTGAGAAGGATGCACTCTCAGCAACGAAACACGTGGCAGATCGGACAATTTCTCCTCTCCTCCCTCTGCCACGTGGCCCTGCAGAGCAGGGGGACACAGAGAACCCACCCCTGTGGCACTGACCCTGGGCTTGGCTACTTCCTCTGCTTTGGACAAAGAAGTAGTAGCAGATGTAGTGTGACAGGGACTCTTCGAGGGCTGGCCCATTTGGGTAGGTCCCCTTACACATTCATGGTGCACCATGAGAAAAGCATGTCCCAAGGAACCACTAGTCCAAAGAGACTGAGACTCAACCTGCGACATGGAGCCCAGCCCAGCTAATCCCCGCCACGATGCAGCCAACCCCAGGCCTGCGAGCAAAACACCAATGTTCGTAGTTGTTTGTATGTAGCAAACAAAACAGAACAGAACAGAACAGAAGAGCCACTGCCCGAGAAGTGGCTTATTCGTAGCATCCTGACCACCGAGCTCCGGCTGTCCGAAATCCAGAGGTGACTGCAATCAACAAAGTGAAAAGGCAACCGACAGAATAGGAGGAAATACCTGCAAGCCACATATCTATCTGATAAAGGGTTAATATGAGAATATCATACCATTAAAAAGCAAAAAAAAAAAAAAATCCAATTTAAAAATGGGCAGAGGACCTAAATAGACACACTCTTCCAAAGAGACACAGACATGGCCAACAGGTACATAGAAAGGTACCCAGCATCACTAATCACCGGGGAAATGCAAATTAAGCCAGACCCGAAGACCAACCAGGGGATTTCTATGAGGAAGAGGAGCTCTCTTTCCTGTAAGATTATGGCCCGGAGCTGCTGCAGCCACCACACACAGAGAGATGGCCCAGGAATGAAGCAAAGGCAGAGGGAAGCCAGGGCTCAAAGATAGCAAGAGACAGGTGTCTGAAGACTCTGCGTGAGCACCTGGATCCAGCCATACCTGAAGTCAACCCCACCCTGAACACCACAGTGCACGAGCCCACACATTTCTTTATGTTTCTTCAGGCCGTGGAGTTGGGTCCTTTCCCTCCCCCCCTGAAAGGGTCTTGACTGAGACACTCCCTGTTAGACACACTGTGCAGCTGCTTCCTCCACCCTCCCACCCCTGGAATCTAAATTTAATGTGGGAAAAGGCACAGAATTTTTATGCTCCTCTACTGGAATTTTTGTCGAAACCTTTGCAAGGGGCAAAGTCCATCGTTGTTGGTCAGGAGTATCGCACAGTATGTATTTATTTACGCAGGCATTTATTATTTTCTCAGCAAGTGGTTAACCTTTCATTTTTCTTGGGGGGGAAAAAAAAATTGGAACATGTCACCACCTCATTTCCCCACCTCCCTAAGGATTGAGGGATATGACAAAGTTGAATTGACTATTTCTAAACTTCAGAGAGTTAAAAATAAATCGAGCCAACCCTCCTTCCAAAAACAAACACAAACAAACAAAAACAACCTATATATTATCACAGAGGGTCCTCCCCCTTTAAATGCATTCCAAAGCAATGCCACAGACGCCTGCGACAGGGCAAATGTCATCGGCTGCTGACTGAGGGCCATCTGAAGAACACGCTCCCCTCCCAGCCACCCCCCGCCCCAGCTGTCAGGGGTCCCCATTTGGAGTCTTCAAGTTCCTGAAATGATCTGGGCAGTGCAGTTGTCACGTAAGGCATGAGTGCAGCCTCAGCCCTTGTGTGCCCCCTGATCAGCTGTGACAGCTGCTCCAGCCACGGGCCCAGCCAAGGGCTCGCTCAGCGAGCCCCCAACGACAAAACTCACTCTGTCCCCAGAGTCAAGCTCCTGAGGCACCAGTGATGGCCTCGTGACTATCTGGACTGGCAATGCTAACTCCTCTGAAACCACAGCCTTACTGTCATTTCCTTAATTTCTTTTTTTTTTTTTTAATTGTGATGAAATACACACAACGTAAAATTGACCATCTTAACCATTTCTAAGTGTACAGTTCAGCCATGCAAAGTGCATTCACACGGTTGTGCGAACCAATTTCCACATTTACCTCACGAAACTGAAATTCTGTCCCCATGCAATAACAACTCCCATCCCCCTCCCCCAGCCCCCGGCGACCGCCATTCTCTGCTTTCTGTCTCCATGAATTTGATTACTATAGGTACTTCATACAGGTTGAATCATACAACATTTGTCTTTTTATGGCTTGCTTCTTTCACTGAGAGTAACGTCCTCAAGGTTCATCTCTTTTAACGCCAGAATTACCATCCTCTTCAAGTAGAAATAATATTCCATTTTATGTATACACCACATTTTCTTTATATTTTCATCTATCAGTGGACCTTTAGGTTGTTCCTACATCTTGGCTGTTGTAAATAGTGCTGCAATGAACATGGAATGCTAGTATCTCGTCAGTTCTCTTGGATATGCACCCTAAAATGTAATTACTGGATCACACGATAGTTTCTGAGAAAAATTTAAAATGTTTTCCATGGCTGCTACACTATGTTAGCTTTCCACTAGCAGTACTCCGGATCTAATTTTTCCACATCTTTGCCAACACCTGTTATTTTCTGGGTTTTGCTTTGTTTTGTTTTGTTTTCGATGGCAGCCATTCTAATGGATGTGAGGTGACATCTCACTGTGGTTTTGATTTTTACTGTTATTCATGCTATAAGAGTCATTATTGTCTCTTTCTCCTGCTGCATCAAGTTGTGTTTAATTTTATTTTTAATGTTTCAGAGATGGGCTTATTTCACTTTGAAGATATATCCTCCTTGGTGGCCTAACCAACTTGCTACAAATGGCCCGACTTCTTCTAAGAGAGATATTCTGCAAAGTCGCAAGTCCCTAAGTGATTAGTGCCCTCCCCCTTTTCAAAAGAAGAAGCGGAGTCAGAGAGGCACTGAGAGTATACTGGAGTGGATAAGAAATCTGAGGTGGACACACCTGTCATCAATAAATCAAAGAACAAGTGCTGTCGAGAATGCAGAGAGAAGGAAACCCTTCTAAACTGGTGGCAGGGCTGCAAATTGGTACAGCCACTGTGGAAAACAGTCCGGAGGTCTCGAAAATTAAAAATGGATCTGCCTTTTGACCCAGCAATTGCACTTATGGGTATTTACCCAAAGAAAACCAAAACAATAATTCATAAAGATTTATGTTCATGGCAGCACAATTCACAATAGCCAAGATATGGAAGTAGCCTAAATGCCCTTCAACAGATGACTGGATAAAGAAGTTGTGATTCGTATATACAATGAAATGTTACTCAGCCATTAAAAAAAATGAAATCCTACCATTTACAATGACATGGATGAACCTAGAAGTTATTATGCTGAGTGAAAGAAATCAGAGAAAGATAAATACCATATGATTTCACTTACATGCAGAATCTAAGGAACAAAAAGAACAAACTAATCAAAAACTGACTCACCAATGTAGTGGATAATTTGGTGACGGATGGGGGGATTGGAGGGCTGGGAGAATGGGGTGAAGGGTTAAAGAAGTACAAATTAGTAGTTCACAAATGGTCTCAGGGATGGGGAGCACAGCATAGGGAATGTAGTCAGCATTCACGTAATGGCTAGGTGGAGAGCCAGAGAAGAGAAAGAGCAATTAGGGAGATTGTTTTATAAACTATATAAATGTCTAACCAAGGTACTGTATACTTAAAGCTAAAACTTAAAATAAAATAATAATAATAGTAATAATAATAATAAAGAAATCCGGATTGAAAGCCTGGCCTGGCCACTCATGGCCACGGGAGTTTCTCTTGGCCTCTCTGAGCCCTGTTTGTTTATTTGTTTGTTTGTTTGTTTGCATCTGCAAAATGGCAATAGGAACAGCATATATGTCACAGAAAATTAAGCTGGATAACACGTGCCAAACGCAGCATCTGGCACACAGTAAGTGCTCAAAATATGCTATGGCCATTGTGGGTATTGTTTCCTTATTAAATAATGCGCCCAAGTCCCGGGGCTAGCGATTGGGTTTCCCGATTCCCAGTTTATGTCCTGACCCCTCCTTCCCCAGTGGACGTGCTCACCTGAGCAGCCAGGTCTCAGCTCCTTGACTATAACCGATCTCCTTGTTTCTAGTTATCTTCCATAGGCCCCGCCCCCCAAATGTCATCATGCTGGAACTGGGACTTATGTATATGGATGCAGGGGGGACACAAATATTCATCCCTAACATTCTACCTTTTGGGCCCCTAATTCACATCCTTCTCACATGCAAAATACCTTCATTTCATCCTGACAGCCTCAAAAGTCTTAAGTTGTTCCAGTATCACTCTCAAGCCTAAAGCCCAAAGTCTGACCTAAACCAGGTATCCATAGCATACTGGTAGTTTATTTAAAAGGTTACGCCAGGAGGCACCAATGGGGGAAGGGAGACAAGGGACGGGAGAAGAGGCAGTGATGGGTGAATTATGCCTTTGGACAAGTAAAGCCCAGTCCTGCTGGGGACTCTTCAGAATCCACACGGCACATGCCTCAGACTAGGTCGACTACAGGATGCAGAGGCTGGGGCATCTGTGTATCAGCTGTCATCCTCGACTGGTGAGGTTTTCCCCAGGAGGCATCAACAGCCTCAGAGAAAGCCCCCAGGTAGCTGGAGGTGGGACTCCCTCAGTGAACTGGGAACTGTGGACCTCAGCTATAGGTGAACTCGAGTAGCCTGGGTGGATCTAGAACAAGCATCAACAGCATGATGTAGAGTCTGTTGCTACCCATCATGAGATCATGGAGTGGCTTCTAAAATAAGTGTCCTCACCGGTCAGGGAGAGGATTTGTGTGAGTGAGTCACTGGGATGCAGGAAACGGATTCTGTGATAGCCAGAAACGCATGCAGAAATACCAACAAGAGCTCAGGCTAAGGAGGACTGTGAGTCACTCACTCGACAGATATATACTGAACCCCAACTGTATGCCAGGCACTGTGCTGGACTCCAGAATTTAAACATGGTTTCTGACCTCACAGGCTAGCAGATGAGATCTGCATTCACCAAATAAGCACATGGCAAAATAGGTAACAGTTGTGACAACTGGTTTAAAGGTACAAATCTTCTGCCTGCAGATTCAACGGGGAGGAAGGCATTTTCGGCAGAGAAGGGCCATCCAAGAAAGGCTAAGGATGTATAGCCCTTGGCGAAGCTGCAGAAGTCACCGTGCATGGTCCCAGGATATAAGAAAGACACGGTGAATGTTTGCGTCCACCCAAAATCTCATTGTTGAAGTCCTGACTCCCTTGGTGACATTGTTAAGCCCTTGCGCTAGCTCTACACATCTCACCTCCAAACTTCCTGTTACGTGAGCTAAGTACTTGCTCCGCTGTAAATCAGGTTTGCTGACCCTCGCAGCCCAAATCTCCCTAACTAACACAACACATCATCTTTCCCAAGACCCTCCATGAGAACTGGTATTGTTCCCACAGGACAGTGAAGAAAACTGTCTGAAGATACCCAAAGAGGTGAACCGATGTGTCCAGCCAAGGCCACACAGCTAATGGAGCTGGAACTGGAACTCGGGGCTTCTCGGAACGCATCCTCCCTGTCACCCCCACCCCCAGAGTCTTGACCACACCCTGTCCCCTTACAGGGCTGTTTTTAGTCTCCGAATGCTGAGAGGCGCTAGATCGCCCGCTGCTGCCTCGTACCTCAGTGCCACCGACATGATGTGCCAGCGCAGTGGCTTCTGCTGTCACTGTGAGAATCCAGACGGCCCACGGGCATTGTGCCTCCTTGCCTTGACGGTTTGTGCTGGTCACTTCCTTCTTTGGACATCATCTACCGGCTCCTCTAGAACTTTCGTTCTGTCAACCACACATACATGTATTCTTGCAACATTTAAAATAGTGGTTATGAAAGTTACGTAACAACATTAGGACCTTATATGTTAAGTGGAAAAGTAGGACACAAATTGCACGCACAGAGAGGAAAAAAACACATATGCACATAAAAAAAAATGAAAGCAAAAACACTAGATTGCTTGCTGCGATTGTGATAAGATTGTGCGTGATTTTTTTCTTTTGATTTTCCAAATCTTCTGTTAAGTGCTTACAATGAAAAAAATAGGTTAACATTTTTTTTTTTAATATGGCATTGTTTATCTGGCCCCTCTGCTGGGAGACAGCAGAGCAGAGCATGCTAATTAAAAGCATGATGCTAGAGTTTCACTGCCTGGCTTCAAATCCCAGCCCTACCACTTAATAGTTGCATGACCCTCAGCGAGTTCCTTAACTATTTATTCTGTATCTCAGTTTCCCCATCTGTAACATAAGCTGCTAAGAGCAACTGTCTCATAGGGTGGTTCTGAGGATTAAGTTAACATTTGTAAGGCACTTAGAATGGTGCCTAGTATACCGTTAAGTGCTATGTGTTTGCTAAACACAAGCCATTTCATTACACCTTCTCCACTGGGGGCATCTTGGCAGGGGCTGTGACGTAGAAGCCGGACAAACCTCACGTTGTTCTGAGGGACCCAACCAGTGGAAGCTGCAAAGAGATGGATTTGTGCTCCAAATGTTCAAGACCTTCTTAATTCCAGAGCCGTCTCATACCAAGCAGGCTGGAGGTGAACCCCTCAGCACTTCAGCACTGGATGGCTGGTTGTCATCGATACCCTCTGATGCCTTATCGCTCATGGAACATCACACACGAGGCCACCGGAGAATTAGGTGAAACGCCCCAAACGTGTCTTCCTCTGTTTAAATAGGATGAAGTCCTCTAGTGGCAAAGAGGTGACACTACAACCCCTTGCTGGGAGTCCCAACACAGATGCCAAACGGTTGCTGGTGACCGTGAGCTGGGTTTGGTTTTGCCAAGTGTGACAGGAGAGAGGACAAGGCTCCTATTCTCTCCCTGGATTCCCTAAGACCCAATAGCTGTGCCTTTGTGGTACGCGCCCACTTTCTGCAGATGACCTCTAGAAAGGAGGTCCCCTCCCTGGGCCCATGGGATTGTGTGTGCCTCTTGTGTACTCATTACACCTACTTAGAGACAGGGGTTTCCAAAAAGGATGGCTTCGAATGTGTCATCTGTGAGCAGGACCCAAGTCTATAGCCTCTCATTTCAACCCCTTCACTTTCCAGATCGGAGAAATCCGACCACATTTAGAATAGTGTCTGGAACATAGTAGGTACATTGTACATATTTTATGGAAATCTGGGGTCACTTTCTATCCTTGTCATTACTTTGAGAGTGGACTTCATCAAAAAAACTCACCTGATGATACATCCCCTGCTCTTGCCTCCTCAACTTGGCATTGCTAAAACATGCCCATGCAAACGGAATGTTCCATTAAAAACAATCTTTCTTTACGTTCAGATTTTATATATTATCGAAGGCTGGGGGGAAGAAAAAGGGAAAAAAACAAGTAGGAAGAAAAAATAGACCAAAAAGAAAAAGTCAAGCCCAACTCTTGGCAAACTTTCTGGATAGAAGGCCAGATAGTAAACATTTTAGACGTCTCAGATCATGCATTCTGTCACTACTCAATTCTGCCATCTGCAACACACACGGAGTCACAGATACCATGTCCAAGAACGAGAGTGGCTGGCTTCCAAGAAAACTCAGCCCCTCACAGCTTCATGCTTCGCCTGCCCATGTCCTCCCAGGTCTTTTCTCCACCGTCACCTCCTCACAGGTCTTCCCTCTGCACCCACCGCTCTCTGGCCCCCTCGCTTTGCCTTATTTTTCTTCGTAGCATTTCTGCTCTCTTCCAGCATCCACTGGACATTGCTTACTTGTCCGTTGTCTGCCATCTTCACCGGAATATGAGATCCACGAGCACAAGGGGCTTTGTTTTTCTCATCCTATGTTCTGGACTGATGTTTGTGTGATGCCCCGCCTCCTCTCCATCAAGTTCATAGTTCAAGCCCTAACCCCACTGCGACGGCATTGGAAGGTGGGGCCTTTGGATGAGGTCACGAGGGTGGGACACCCACGCTGGGATTAGCGCCCTTAGAAGAGGAGACCAGAGAGCTTGCTCCTTCTCTCTCTCTGCCATGTGACGACGCAGCAAGGACGCAGCCATCTGCAAGACAGCCCTCAGGAGGAACGAAAGGGGCCAGCACTTTGATCTTGGACTCCCAGCCTCCAGAACTATGAGAAATATGTGTTTGTTGTCTAGTTTGTTGTCTATCACCCAGTAGATGGTATTTGGTCCCAGTAGCCTGAGCTGACTGAGACTGACTGTGACATCTCCACTACCTAGAACAGGGCTTGATGGGTGACAGATGCCCCATGAATACTGTTAGTTACAATTTCCTCACAGTCCTCTGGGCAGAGCTTATACCTCAGTCTGAGGCACCTGGATTCTTTTATTGAAAACGGGAGGCAGCCTGGGGCTGTGAGTGAGCTCCGGGGTCAGTGCAAGCTCTTCGCACACACGCCCACGCTCCATCCTAGGGCTCGTCGCGCCATCTTGTCACGATGCGACTCATCTAGAACTCTCACGCCCACGCTCCATCCCAGAGCTCGTCGCGCCATCTTGTCACGATGCGACTCATCTAGAACTCTTCCTGGGATGAGTGGGAGTCCCAGGGAAATGCTTCAAAGTGCTTTCTGGAGGTCTTTGGTATAGAATGACTGGTCCCAGCGCAGCAATTTTATTGGTGGGCGTTTCCAGTAGACCCACAAAGGACACCGTTTTGGCCGGGCGGGTGTAATAGCACAGGTTATTTTAGTTCCTAGTAACAGAAAACCCAAGCTCTAAAGGGAACTAAAGATTTTGGAGGCAGTCCAGGCTTCAGGTATGGTCTCACCTAGTGGCCAAACAACGTTGCTGAGCGTCCATTTCCTTCCATCTCTCTGGGGAACTTCCCCAGCGTCAGCTTCATCCTGAGGCTGCCTCCTCCCCCAGTCACAGAGAGGTGACAGGGTTCATCTTCACCATTCAGATCTCAAAGAGGGCCTTTCTCTTCTCCCCAACTATCACAGAACTCCTGGGCTTCTCCTCGTTGCAGCCATATTCCCACGCCTAAACCAACTCACTACGAGAATCAGGCTAACTGCACTGCTGTGTATGGGTCATATGCTGGGACATTTGGGGTCCTCTTAGGAAGGAGGAAAGAAAATGAATGCTGGGGAGGTGATGAATAATAATCCTCAGCACAGTGGGTCTCCCAGAACTTCAGACCCTCCCAGGTGACAGCCGCCCCTGTCTCCACTCAGGATTAGTTTTGGGTGCCCGCAGTCAAGTTATGGCTTTTCTGAGATATGAGTGAACCTAACCGAGGCTTTGGAACGTCTCTTTTGGAAATTAGTGGTAAGCAGGCCAAGCATACAATTAAGGACTGAATTCTTCTATAAACACACAAACACAGACACACAGAGCACTGGGTATGGCATTAAGCCCTGCACATAGATCCCTCTCCCAGCCTGTCTTGTGCCGAAAGAGATTGCTGGTTAGAGAACGTGCCAAACGATGAAGCTGAAACGTTCCATCGTAACTGAAGCAGATTCTCAGCAGCAGCTCCGTGCCCCACATGGCGTGGAATGCCTTTATGTAAGTGCATATCTATGCGTGTCTGCCCACAGCGTCAGCCTTCGGGGCTCTTGCTGTCTTTACACTTAATCAATCAATCTCTCTCTCTCTCTCTCTCTCTCTCTCTCTCACGCGCGCGCGCCAAGATTAACAGCAACTAAATGCTAGCGAAATCTTGACTCTGTTCAAAGTGTTCCAGGCCCTAAATAAGCTTCCCATCTCAGAGTGATTTAAGGGTCCCAAAAAAGCCTCCTTGTCTCCTACTACGTCTCCCATGACTCCGTTTGGAGTCTGAAATCCCCACACTGGTCCAGCCTTTGCATTGGGTCTTGAAATGCAAGAAAATTATTTCTTAGGGAAGTGATTAGCAGCCATTGACTCCCAAGGGTGTCGGACTTTTGGGGGGGTAGAGCCCTTTAATAGGAAGGAAAGAGCACATTATGCGAAGACCAGACCAAGGGAGGCCCTAGGGTACCAGGAAGTAGGTCAAGACTCCCCACGTCCCAGCTGGAAGGCACTTGGCTTCTTTCATCAGAATGATGGAGGGCAGCATGAGTCTGTGATTGAACTCTAGGGTTTGACATCCTGGGTCTAGCCTCCAGCCCTGCCTCTAACTGACTGCGTGAAGCTGGTAAGCCTTGGCACCTCTTAATTCTTAGTTTCCTTATCTGCAAAAACAGGGTAATAATGAGATCTTGTCGGATAATATTATAATGATATAATATAAACAATATGTCATCATCATCATCATCATCAATCATGACCACCATCATCATCATCATCATCATTTCTCTAGGATGAAGATCGCATCCTTTCTTGCAGAATCGCCGCTGTTGGATTCTCAAGAAATCATTGAGCCAAATCTGGGTTTTGCGCTCCGCGCTGTGTGGCTTACACAGAGTAAATATAAATCAGTAAACACTCCCTCAGTGAACACACAGGTGCATTGTAGGGAAGGCAGTCCCTGCCCCACCGCCCACGCGAGGAAAATAAAGTCTTGGCTCTAACAACACTCAACAACCCTCTTCCCGCAGGGGACCCGGGCTATGACAGCGTCTGCATGCTGTGGCCGCAGGTCCGGGCTGGCTCACCTAGTCTCCAGCCCCCCTTACTTTTTTAACATTCTTGTCCCCCTCAACCTCTTTTTCCACAAACACCAAGGAGATGGGTGGTTGTGGCAGCTCAAGAGCAGAAATGAGGGATCCACAGCCGGCTGAAAAAAAGAGAGGCCTATGTCCAAACGCTGGCCCTGTGCTTCACCGGCTCAGTGGCCTTGGACTAGTCAGTCCAAGCCTCGGAGCCTCTCCTTCCTCATCCAGGAAACGGGGCTAAGATGTCAACCCCCCGTCATGGGGAGGCATAAGCAAGTCTGCAAACGGAGTGTGTGGCATGCGGCAGGGGCTCCCAGGCCTGGGTTCCGGGGCTGGGATAGCCTGTCCAAGTCCATGTCCGTCCACACTGCAGAGCCCCTGAGGACGCAGGGAGCAGCAGCTCACCTGGGTTTACTTTTCCCATCGCCCTGGAAGACCTCCGTGGGCGTCCACAAACACCTCAGAAGCGCTGGGAACCTCCCACCTCCTCGGGAGAAGCAAGTGTAAGCGATTCGGGATGAGACCCCGGTTGTCCACGTCTGCAGCTGGGATCCTGCAGCCAGCGGCCGCCCGCAAATGAAGGAGCAAGGACTGAGTGTGCCAGGGTCCCGATCTGGCTGGGCACGAGTGGCCAGGATTTCAAGGTGGGAACGAAGCGAAAGAAACACCCACCGATACTGTGATATGTTAAGACAAAACCAAGGAAAAGGCAGGGCCCTCTCTCAACAGCAGCCAGAATGGAGGGAAGGAGGGAGGAGGAGGCAGAGCCGAAAAAGACAGCGGAGGAAAATGCAGAAGCGAAGAGCATCAGTAGCAGAACAGGAAGCCAGGAAGGAGCAAGGCGGTCCCCAGAGTTACAGTAAGGCCCCCGTGCAGCAGGGGAGGTGCATGCAGAGGAGGCGGGGTGGGGAGTGGCCCCACAGCAAAGCTCCCTCAGGGGCTGAAACCAGGGTGGCATAAGAATCAGGCAGCCAGGACAGTGGTCTGAGGCTTGAATCAGAATCCTCCGCCAGGCAGCCGCGGGATGGTGAAATGAGGGCTGGTCGCAAATTCACGTCCAAGGGCCCAAAGCCTTAACCTGAACCTGGGGCAAGTGCATTGCGAGGAGACAGAATGAGTTTAAAGAACTGACAGCAGCGGGGGGAGAGGCAAAGCCGGCTCGTCTGGGCCGTCCAGTCGGGTCAGAGCAGGAGAATGAGAAGCATTTCCGGAAGCCAGACTTGCCGATTTCTAAGAGGAAAAGAGTTCTGGAGAGGGGTGGCGGTGACGGTGACACAGCAGTGTGAATGTACTTACTGCCGCTGAACTGCACACGGAAAAGTAGTTCAGATGATCGATTTTACGTTACACATATTTTACCAGAGTAAAAAGAAAATTGGAAAAAATGTGGCGCATATATATACACACACACACACACACACACACACACACACACACACACACAGTGGATTATTATTCAGCCAGGAAAAAGAATTAGACTTTTGATCTATGCTTCTTTTGGTTCTGAAACTAAAAGGAAGGGGGAGCTGCTGTTTACTGGGTACAGAGTTTTTGTCGCGGATGATGAAAAAGGAATGAGTATAGATAGTGGTGACGGCTATACTACACTGTGCATACATTCAACGCCACTGAACTGTACGCGATACTTACGAATTATTAAAATGGTAAATGTTGTGCTATATATTTCTTACCAGACCGAAAAAAGACACAGTTCACGCATGCTTGTGACAGGACATCTAACTAGTGCCAATGACACCAAGAGTTCTAAATATCTTTTTCAGTTAAGGAAGCATATCTGCATCCAGGGTACTTTGCCAGGCAGTGTGACAGATCCTGATTCCGACTCAGGTTTGTGAATCCAGAGGCCAGAAATAAAGACCCCACCCCTCCACCCCCCAAAAAAGCACTCTCTCTACGAAGCTTGTAAATCCAATTCTGCTTCGGCAGAGGACAGCCTCCATCCTGCCAAGGAGGCTGTGGCTGCTGGCTTCTCTTTACCAGGGTGGCGCGACCAGTTAACAACGAGCTGGATAACTTGAGGCTGGTGTCCTTCCTGAGTCCGTGCTCGCCCCCAGGGTGCCTGCAGGAAACAGCCCAGCTCCCTGGTCTATAAAAAGGGACTAGCTCAGAAGGTGTGGCCAAAACCAGCAATGGCAAAAATCAAATGATGAATTTAATCCCACCTGGCATAGGGGAGCATGGACAGGAACCATGCCCTCCACCCTTCCTACTCTGAGGCCGAATAAATGCAGATGCCCATGACACTGACCTTCCACTCTCCGTGCACGCTGCCCTGCCCTGCTCCACCGGGTGGGCTAGAACAACGTGTCTGTGACAAAGATCCCACATTAATACCAATAACATCCATGACCTTCAGATAGGATGGGCACATTTCCATAGACTGTGGATTTTAGAGTTAAAAGCCTCCTTCCAGGTAATCTTCCCAAATCTCTTCATTTCCCCCAAAGGAAAAAAAAAAAACATAGAAAGGGAGTAGTGAGTTAAATTGCTCTGGATTTGAACATGACTTTGACACTTACTGATATATGGTCTTAAACAAGTTGACTTATTGTCTTGGGCCATAGTTTGTTTGCCTATAAAATAGGGATAATAATACCAACCATGCAGGGTTGTTGTGAGAAGTAAATAATATTAAATAATAAATATTAAGAGCCTGGCACATGTTTATAACTACGTAGGTCTTCTCATTCTCTTCTCTATTCCCTTTATCATCACCATCATCATCTCCAACATCTCCATCATCATCACAATCATCACCATCATCATTACCACCATCACCATCATCATCCCCATCATCATCATCAATAATATCATGAAGCTAAAGCCAAGGAGATGAAGGGTTTCTCCAAAATCACAGAGCTGTGGCCTGTAGCAAACCAAAGTCTCCCAAACCAGTGGGTTTTTCCATTTCATCACCCTGAGACAGCACTAATGCCTGGGCCTGAAATTTTATAGCACTTCATGGAAAACATTTGAAATTATATGGCTTTTCCACAGTTCCAAATTAGAAGTCCAGCTTGATGTCCGAGAGTCTTCAGCACAGAAACAAACTGTCCAGAGTTAAGATATTGAAACCAATTAATGTGAACCTCTTTGCTCTCCCTGAATCTCTCATCTGAATCTGGATTTCTCAAGGAGCAACACGGTGGAGCTGGAGGTGGTCCAGAGAGCTCACCTAGCAGAGTGGGCACAGGAGAACTGTCCAGAAAGATGACTGGACTTTTGTTCAGAAAGCCAAAGGAAAGTCTAGATTGACTGTGAAGGGAACAGATATAAAAATCACAGTGACAACATTCGCTGAGCACTTAGAATGTGCCAGATACCATTTAAGCACCCTACATCTATTGTTTACAAAATAGGCAAAATCACTACCCGCATGAATGAGGAAGACGAGGCCAAGGGACCTTTAAAAACTCACTCCCCAGGGAAGGCTTTTCACGTGTCAGAGGTAAGATCCAGACAGACCAGGATGTGCTTGGCTTTCCAAGCCCCCAAGCTGTCAAGCTTTCTCATGGTATCTTTCCATCCAAGTCTTTCCTTATCTCTACTGTCCATAATCCTATTCATCCCTCAATGCTTAGCAGGAATGTACTATCTCAGACTTTCCCAGGTGTAATTATCCATTTTGCCTCCTGACTCATCCTCCTGGAAGTTCAACCCTTACCATATTGTCTTATAGTTAAGTGTGCGTGTGTGTGTGTGTGTGTGTGTGTGTGTGTACACTTCTCTACTAGGGACCAAGCTCAAGAAGGCTCAGAATCATGTTTTATTTGCCTTTATATATTGCTTAGTATACATGAAAGATGGTCAATAAAGATTTGTTGCAATTTTTTTAAATGCCCTTGGACACACAGCTTGTATTTTAATAAACTGGGACACCATCAATGGGGGTGTATTCTTCAAATCTAAGACAGTCAGGGACCCTTAAACACAGGGGGTGCTGACTCCCACCCAGGAACCCTAATTTCTCCGTCTGAGAAACGGATGCAGAGCTACTGCTCTGCCCTTCCCACAAGGCTGCAGCAAGGAGCTAATGGGCTTGATGCTTTTCTGAAAAACAAAAGGCGCCAAAATGATGCAAAATGCAAATAATCTTAACAATTTGGTCACTGCTTATTAAGAATTTGCGTTAAACTAGGAAGGCATGTTCAGAAGCTTCAATCTCAGATGCCACAAGGCAGGTCAGAGAAATAAGCAGAGTCTCAGGGGTTCACGGCCAGTGATCATTCAAGAGAAACCTGAAATCCAGGCTATTACGCGAACTCTCCCAATGTCAGCATCTCATTTTTAAAATTTCAGACATTATGCCATTGTGCCATTGGTATAAAACAGCCCCCAAAACCACACATTTGCAATTTCTGGTGCTGACATTCCTCTAACTTCACAGAAAGCTCAGAGTTAACTAATTTATCTCTGGTCCACTGACATATCTATATTCATCATCCCAAGACTGAAGTACCTTCTAAATTAAAAAGATCCAATATGTGTAGTATGACTGTAGAGTTAGATGTTTTAATGCATTTTTATTTTATTTTTAATATTTTTAAAATTTTATTTATTGAAATTAGTTTCAAGTATACAGTACATTGGTTAGACATCTATATAGTTCATAAAACGACCCCCCCCCACCACATGCTCCCCTGGCCCTCCACTTATCCAACATATTAATGCTAACTGCATTCCTTCTGCCATGCCCCCATCCCTGTGACCAACTATCAACTACTAATTTGTACTTCTTTAACCCTTCACCCTATTCTCCCAGCCTTACAAACCCCCTCCCCTCTGACCATCATCAAATTGTCCACTATATTTGTGAGTCTGTTTTTGATTAGTTTGTTCTTTTTGTTGCTTAGATTCCTCATATAAGTGAAATCATATGGTATTTATCTTTCTCTGTCTGACTTATTTCACTCAGCACAATAACCTCTAGGTCCATCCATGTTGTTGCAAATGGTGGGATTTCATTTTTTTAATGGTCGAATAATATTTCATTGTATATATGAAACACAACTTCTTTATCAGATCGTCTGTTGATGGGCACTTAAGATGCTTCCATATTTTGGCTATTGTGAATTGTGCTGCCATGAACATAGGGGTGCATAGATTTTTACGAATTATTGTTTCATTTTTCTCTGGATAAATACTCATGAGTGCAATTGCTGGGTCAAAAGGTAGATCCATTTTTAATTTTTTGAGAAAACAATACTGTGTTCTTATTTTAATTAATAGTTTTTAGATGACATAAAAAATCATTTGTGATGAACCAGAACATTTGACCCCACAAATCCTAATCATGCCAAATGACAGAATTCCAAATCCATGTGTGCATTACAGTTATGTTTGTGTATGTGTGCGTATATATATTAGCAGGTGTGTATGATCAAGATAGCTAAACAAGAGTATGTTTCAAAGCCAAAGAAATCCCACCAGTCCTTCAAAAAGAAAAACTCTGAAGATATATGCAAATGATTTTTATAAGGGATAATAACCGAAATATATAAAGAGCTCGTACAACTAAATGTCAAAAAGCAAATAATTCAATTAAAAAATGGGCGGAGGACCTGAACAGACATTTCTCCCAAGATGACATACAGATGGCCAATAGACATATGAAAAGATGCTCAGCATCACTAATCATCAGGGAAGTGCAAGTCAAAATTACAATGAAATATCGCTTCACACCTGTTGGAATAGGTATCATCGAAAAGGCAAAAATAACAAGTATTGGCAAGGATGTGGGACAAAGGAACCCTCATGCACTGTTGGTGGGTTGGAAACTGGTGCAGCCACTACAGAAAATAGTATGGAGGTTCCTGAAAAAATTAAAATAGAACTATCATATGATCCAGCAATCCCACTTCTGGGTAATTATCTGAAGAAAATTAAAACGCTAATTTGAAAAGATATGTGAACCCCTACCTTCATCACAGAATTATTTACAATAGCCAAGATATGGGAGCAAACTAGATGTCCTCAGACAAATGAAGATAAAGAAGATGTGGTCTACAAATACAATTTTATGGCATTACATGTCCATAAAAAAGAATAAAATCTTCCCGTTTGTGACAACATGAATGGATCAGAAGGGTATTACATTAAGTGAAATAAGTCAGATAGGAAAAGATTAATACCATATAATTTCACTTATATGTGGAATCTAAAAAAAAAAAAAAATTGAACAAATGAAGCAAAACAGAAATAGACTCATAGATACAGAGAACAAACCAGTGGTTACCAGAGGGACAGGGGATAGGGGAATGGGTAAAATAAGTGAAGGGGATTGAGGGGTCCGAACTTCCCATTATAATATACATAAGTCACAGGGAATGAACAAATAGCAGAGAGAAGGTAGTCAGTGATACTGTAATAACTTTGTATGGTGACTGACAGTAATGAGGCTTATTGTGGTGGTCACTTCATATTGTATATATGGAATCACTATGTTGTAACCCTGAAATATTATAAGTCAATCATACTCCAATAAATAAATAATTTTAAAATAAAAAATAAATCTCTGCTTTATTTTTAACCCCAATCTGAAAGATATTAATTAGCTAAACACAGTTGGCTAGAATACTAATGAGGCTCAACCTCCTATTCTAAAGTTAAAGCTTGACTACTTCCAACATCATACTGAGACACAAGAAACCATTTTCAAATAATTGATATATGTATAGATGGATAAATGGACAGATGAATGGATTTTAAGAAAGCTTATAAAAATATATCTAATATAACGAAAAAGAGAATGAAATCACATGGAAAAGGAGGCAGATGATGACAAGGAAGGTTCACACAGAGGGATGTGAGGTGCTACCCCAACACAATCACCGTCTACAGGCTGTAAGCTGAATTACACAAGGGACACTATTCATCTCTTACTCCCAAGGTGTCATGATTACAACCAACTGTGTTTGCTCCTCTGGTGATGAAACTAAATGAAATAAAGTCTCTGCTATGACTCTCATCTAAAGATGATAGATCAACCAAAACTATTCTGCAGAAACTAGAAAACACAAGGCCAAGAATCTTGCTCCGTCCTTTGATTCCATATCTTGAGACTGTCTATGCCCGGTTACGAAAACGTCCACTGACTTATCTTTTACCCGAGAGGCTCCTGTGCACACACACACTAATCAACCATCTTCTTTCAAAACTACAATTAAAAAAAAAAAAAAAAGGAAAGAGTCCATTTTAAACTAAGCCAGACTTTAGTACATGCGAAGGACAAAGAGTCCCCGAACACTGCCACCCCCCGCGTTGCCACGCCTACCGACTTCCGGAGGCGGTCCAGGGTCCGGGCCTCAGACAAAAGGCCCTCGCCGCTTCCACCAAAGCACAGTGACGTGCGGCGTCTGCCTGGGGTCTGGCATCGGGACGGGGGTGCCAAGCAGAAGAGACGTCCGGGAGGTCCGGAGCAGCACTGAGAATCCCTTTTCAGGGAGGTGCGTTATGGGCTCGAAGGCCGGCACCCCTGCTGACGCCAGACCCAGGCAGGGGAAGGCGTTGTCCGGAGTGCCGCAGCCGGGGACGAGGGCGGCTGGGCATCGGGGAGCCGCGGACGAGGGCGGCCGGGCAGCAAGGTATCGGGGAGCCGGCGACGAGGGCGGCCGGGCATCGGGGAGCCGCGGACGAGGGCGGCCGTGCAGGGAGCCGCGGACGAGGGCGGCCGGGCAGCCAGGTATCGGGGAGCCGGCGACGAGGGCGGCCGGGCAGGGAGCCGCGGACGAGGGCATCAGGCATCGGGGAGCTGGTGACGAGGGCGGCCGGGCAGCCGGACGGGGAGCCGGGGATGAGGGTGGCCGGGTGCCCGGCTGCAGGGAGCCGGGGATGAAGACGGCCGGGCAGGGAGCCGGGGACAGGGGTGGCCGGGTGCCCGACTGCAGGGAGCCGGGGATGAGGACGGCCGGGCAGGGAGCTGGACTAGGGCGGCCGGGGGTCCGGTTGCCGGGAGCCAGGACGAGGGCGGCCGGGTGACCGACTGCGGGCAGCCGGGACGAGGGTGGCCGGGGGTCCGGCTGCAGGGAGCCGGGGATGAAGACGGCCGGGCAGGGAGCTGGACTAGGGCGGCCGGGGGTCCGGCTGCCGGGAGCCAGGAGCAGAGCGCGGCTGCGGGAAGCCCTCCAGGCGGAAGGCTGAAGAACGCTCACATCTTTGCGTTACGAAGAGGAGAAATAAGAGCCGATATTTGACTTGAATCTGAATAAAGAAGCTGAAAGGACGGATGCATCGGAAAACTAGCACGGGTTATCGGTTATAGCGGGAGGGGTGAACAGAGACGGGAACGCTATACCTTTGTGTATCGTTTTTATTTTTTAACCATTTTAAAGTATTACCAGTTTTCAAAATATAAATTAAAAATAAAACCTAATTATCCATAGGAAAAAAATGTTAGGAAATAATCCAAAATGATAACAGCAGCTGTCTTTGGATGGTAAACCGAAGC
>CM053515.1:3347504-3365825 GCA_028627145.1 Eidolon dupreanum
TTGGGCCTGCCCTCCCAATGCTTGGCCCCGCCCTCCCATGCTTGGCCCCGCCCGACGCTTGCCACCGCTTGGCCCCGCCCACTGCTTGTCCCCACCCACCCAAGGCCAAGCAACCGCTGAGCTTTTAATGGTTGCAAACAGGCTCTATAATGGCAACTGAAAGAAAATCATTTTGAAAGTCCAGCTGCGTTGAGAAAAGGAATTTCTAAATTCCAAACTTTTTCTTGCAAAGAACAGTATGTACAGGGTCTGAACATAATAGCTACATTTAGAGAAAAGGTAGGATTTGACAGGGGGCATTCTGCAGGTGTCCTCCTGCAAGTGTCCTCTGCATCAGGAAGGAGGAACAAGCCCTCTGGTCTAAAGGCCAAGGGTGCAGAGAGGTGCAGACGAGGTGGCTGGGGTCACCCTCCCCATGATCTCTGCAGGACCCAGCAACCCCACCCTTCCCCGGCCTTGGCCAAGGGGTCAGGGAGGATCCAGCAAGAAAAGAGGAGGCTCAGATACACTGAAGCGAAGGGAACTGCCATGGGCCATATCGTGTCCTCCCCACCCTCCCACATCATACGTTCAAGTCCCAACTTCCGTACCTCTAAATGTACAAAAGATCTTTAAAGAGGTGACTGAGTTAAAATGAGGCCATTAGGGTGGGTCTTAATCCAATTTGACTAGTGTCCTTATAAGAAGAGTCACCCAGGGTGTGAGTGAACAGAGGGACAACCACTGAGAATACGGAGAAAACGTTGCCCTCTGCACCCACGGAGAGAGGTCTTGGAAGTCATCAACCATGCCAACACCTTGACCTTGGACTTCCAGAGTCCAGAACTGTGAGAAAACACAGGACTGTTGTTTAAGCCGTACAGTCTGCAGTATTTTGCTGCGGCGGCCTTAGCAAGCAAACACAGAAACCATCTCGAAGAACATTCCCAGAGCAGCAGCGAGTGGCCAAGCACAATGGAGCCACTACCGGATATGGGGAGGTGCTCCCAGGAGTGAGAGCATCAGCGGACACACAGAGGGGGACCAGCTACATCCAAACATGGGGCCCCCACCCAGGAAGTGGAGAGATCAGAGACTTCAGCAGTGGGTGCCAGCGTGACCCACAAGCTGACCAGTACCCACACAGCGTGCCAGAGACCGGGCTGGGCCAGCCACGCCACAGCATGGCCCAGGGCATGGCTGCAGCGAGGAGTCCCTCACACTGTCACAAAGCTGCATGTGCTTCCCCTGGCACCCACCCAGAGGCCCCTGAGGAAGGGGAAGGATGAGAAGAAGGGGAGGGAGCTCCGAAAGACAAGCATTTCCCCCAAAAAGGCTGTTGTCATTCCAAAGTATGTAAATTACCTTTAACTGATGAGTTTGAGGTTTCCCCACCATATTTTCTCACACCTTTGAATTATTGTGGATTCAGTGCCAACCCAATCATGGCATTACCCATGGCAAATAGCCATCTATAAAAGGGACAGCAATAAAAATGACCTAAACTTGGTCAACACCGCAAATAAGTTTAAGGCTTTGGAGCACAGAATTTAAACTGTTTTGAAGGCCATTCAACCGGGTAAAGCTCCAGGAGCCCTGATGGGTCGGGTAGCATCGTCCCTCTCTGGAGAAGTGGCACGGACCCCAGAAGCCACATTATATGAGGCTCTGGTCTGTCTCACCAGAGGGTGAGTTCCAGTCTAATGGCTTGGAGGTCTTCCTGCTTTTTTCCATTTTTTAAAAGAGCAGATGTTCTCCTGGGAAAGAGAGATTTAGCTACCCAAACAAATCGGAGATGTGGAGGAATGGAAATAAACCAGGCATCTGCCTGCCATGGTGGCAGTGCCCGAAGAACTCACATTAGCTGGACAGGAACACCCAGCCCGGGGGACTGCACGGCCTGGCTCAGCTCCTGGCCTAAGCGGATGACAAATACAACTGTCTTTGTTTTGGTCCTCGGCAGACACGAAGGAGGGTCTGTGGGTTATGTGTCTAGTTTGTTGACTCTCATAAAAGACATTCATAAATTTATTCTTAGTGTCAGGGGTGCTTGCCGGTGTCAAAGTCTTTTCACACAGTTGCTCCATGTTAAAACCAGCCACTCAGATGCATTTATAAATAATTGTCTGGGCTTCGTTTAGCTAACAAACACGCCTGCCATTCCCTCCCCCCACCCCCTCTCTCTCAAATCTACTCTAAAATCATTTCATAAACAACAGGAGGAATTTCCCATTAATATTAAAGTGTGTCTAGGTTGGTCATTTTAATAGAACTTTCCAGAGGGAACAAGCAGTCCTTCCATCTTGTCCATGTGAAACCTGTTCCCTTTTCCGAATGAGCTATTTGGCAGCCTGCCTCGCTAGGACCAGCCGCAGCGTCCCCTCACCACCACCCTATGTCCAGCTCTTTCGCTTCTTTGTCCAAAAAGGAGGAACACAGAGAGGCTGTAGAGAGACGTAGTCCGAACCAGTCAGGAGAACGTGTCACCACCCTGAGGCCTTCAGTTTTTCTACTCTGACCCCCAGATCTCCAGAATTTTTCTTTTCAGGCCACCACCCACCTAGGACATAAAGGTAGAGTTATGGCTGTGTCATTTTTACTCGCTATAACAGAACTTCCCGCAGCCCAGCCCCCTGCAAATAACAGGGGCTTAAAAGAAGATAGAAATTTATTTCTCTTTTCCATAAAAGTAGTCTAGAGGTAGACAGCTTATAGTTGGTCTGGTGGCTCCACAGTGTCACCTTCTGTCTTTGTACTTTGCCACCCCTGACGTGTCACCTTGTGGTCCAAGATGGCCACTCAAGTCCAGGCACCATGTCTGCCTTCCAAGTAGAGGAGATGACAGCATTCCTTTGCATTTAAGGTCACGTCGTGAGTTATCACAAAGCTCTCCTTCTTCTACTTTGCCAGACAGAACTCACTTAGCCAGATGAACTCATTTAGCTGCAAGGGAGGCGGGCACTAGCTAGGCAGCGGCGCTACCTGAAGAATAAACACGGGGAAGAGTGGACAGTGGGAAGCCACCAGCCATCTCTACCGCAATGAAGACTGCACATGGTCACCTCCCATATCGCCTGCCAGCACCTATAACTCCAGACACCCACACGGCACTGCTACTGTTCTAAATAGGAGTTTCAGTTTTCACATACCTTCTTTTTAAAGCTCACTTTCTACTCTTTACTTTTTCTTTCGCAGAGTGGGGACTCTGAAAAGTTGGCCTGCCAGACCGAATTCAAGCTCAGTTCTCACCAGGTCGGGACCACACCTAGTCTTAAATTCCCGCCCCACGAGCCTTCACCCACACACGGAAGGTCCTAAGAGACCGGTCATGGAAAACGTCCCAGGAAAATCTCCACAAGCTCAACTTGAAGTCAAAACGTGCGTCTCGCATCATTCCTGCTTCGCTCAGGGAGCAGCACGAACCTCCCAGCCTTCATGGTCCAGGCTCAGGAAGGTGCCAAAAGCCAGGTGGAGGACGAAGCCGCTCTGGCTGGGGACTGGCCCTGAACCCCGTCAAAGGATGGAGCCCTTGCCTGGCCCAGGCCTGCAGAGCTCGGGGCCAGTCTCCTGCTCCTTTGGGTCCAGCCTGGGTTCTAAGAACCAGCCTCAGCTTGGACCCCATCCCGTCTGAGACCCCAGGCTCTGTCCCCGCCTTGCCACGTGGGGTTTCAGCCCGCCGTGCCCTCCTGCCCGGAGCCACTTCTCCAGTCCAGCCCCCCACCCCCGCTCCACTGCGCAGAAGCTGCACCACTGCGGTGACAAATGCTAGTGAGCATCGCGCGTCAGAACCATGTCCCCCCACCCCCCGAGAAATCTACCTGCCCAACCCGGGCGGGTCACGTGAGGGGAGTGGCGACAGGGAGTTGTCGCAAAGAGAGGAAGAAAACTACGAGTAGGGATGGCGAGGACACGCGAGCCACAGCGCAGCCTTCCCGCATCGCCCTGGGCGACGTGCCCGGGCCGGCGGGGTTTCCTGAGCCGTGAGCTGGCCCCTTTCCTCTGGAACACCCACCCATGCCTCGGAAAGCAGCCGTCACCGGACGCCGAACCACGCGGTAATGCACCGCGGGCCACGGCTCCTCCTCTGGCTCTGGGACCAAACCGCCAGCCCCGGAATCCCTGCTCTGGCACGGCGTAGTGGCGCGGCCTTGGGCCCGTTACGGAGCCTCGCTGTGCGTCAGTCTTCTCGCCTGTGAAACGTGGGGGATGGCCCCCGCTTCTCCGAGGGGTTGTGAGCATTAAATAAGTCAGTGCCTGCGGGAAGCTTACGACAGTCAGCGTGAATGTTAGTGATGGTGGTGACGACGATGACGACGATGACAACCCGGCATTGGAGCGCTTTCCACAGCTTACGGTATGTTTCTCCCAGGGGGGGTCAGGATTCTGATGCAAACCATCTTTCTGTCTCCAGGATGCAGCCTAAGGCCTGGATGCTCAGTGTATGTTTGCCGAATGACTACACAAATGGGAATGAGAAGTACAGCACGAGGCAGCGTGAAAAGCCTCAGATTCGTTGGACGGCGGCTACAGGTGGAAAGCAAAGCAACTCCCCCCCGCGCCTCCACCCCAGGAAGAGAACCGCATTTGTGTTCCCTAACACACATACAGACCTCTAGCGACTACCGGAGGGTAGGACGGGACAGCTGCTCCCCACACGCACTGTCCGTGAGCTGGAATAGCACACACCTTTTTTATTCTGAGGACCCAATTTACTGATCCACCAGGTGAGATAGGTGGGGACCCGAACCATTCAGATCCTCAGTCTTGGGGAAAATGAATGAGAGTCTTACAGAGAGGGTCTTCTATGTGCATACCTAGGCACTCGCATACCTGATCTGCACACACCCGCATTTTATTTAAACGGTGACAAAGCTGACTCAGTCCCTACATCCCCTGTCAGCCTGGGCTTAGGACTACAGTGGAGAATGGACTAGGGGAGCCGAGGAAGAGGAGGAAGCCGAGAGAAGCCACGTGCCCCAGCCTCCAGTCTCCCTCCGACACCCCAGGCACCTTCCTAGCTAAGGGACTTTGCAGTGGCTGTTCCCTCCGCCTGGGACACTGTTCCCCCCAAATGGCCACCTTCCTTCCTTCAGGTCTCTCCACCAATGCAATTCCAGTTCCTATAACATGCTCCTGATCTAACAGGTGCTCGGTACGAACCACGTGGAAGGACGGATGGGCGCTGGGCAAGAAGTGACAAGTTACAACTTAGGAGAGACGTGATGTCCTGCAGTTACGACAGGTAGGCCTGGGGTGATTTCACCTGGGTATCAAAGAAAAAGGTGGTGGTTTGGGCTGCGGAGATGGTATCAGGAGAGTGATGCTCCTAGAACCTTCCAATGGTGATTTCCTCTGAGGCCGAGATTGCAAGACATTTGCATTTTATATTTTCTACAGTTTCTATTTGATATATATAAAGTAACTGTAAGTGTAAATATATAAATATAAAAAACAGTAGGTAATACAAATATTGTTTCTACGTTTTAGACAATAGATACTTAAAATATAACATAGAGTTCATCTATTTATAAATTTAGATGTTATGTATTGTTTAAACTTCTATAATGCACCTAACATAACTTTTGTAATATTACATTGAAAAAGGCAAAGTGAATGAATACACACAGAAATGCATTCCACACTAGAGGAACGCTCTGGCCCCTGAGGCCTGAGCCCCTGGGTCCAGCCTCCGAAGTCAGGGACAGGTCACCGTGAGGATCATGGGAAGCAGGGAGGTCCTGGTGGTGCAGCCACACGGCCCCAAATGCATGACTTGGGACCTGAGCCCCAAGCCTTAATCCAGTCTCATTCCTAGTAACAGAGCCCTGACGTTCTCTAGGAAAGTTACACACACACATACACACACACACACACTGCCCCGGGGGGAGCGGGACCCCGACCCAGGCACTCAGACCATCAGAGATTCACTCATGGGTGAGCACGCGGCCCAATCAGAATTCATCACAGGACCCCTCCTGGAGGCCAAAGTGCAAGCTGCTGTCTTCCACTGGACTTAAGTCTGGCCAGTGCTGCTGGCGGCCATCCTGCCACCACCCCAGGAGTACCACCAGCCCAAGGATGAAGCCAACACAGACGAAGACAGAGCCAAGAGAAAGCAAGAGGCCCCGATGTGTCACTTGGACACCTGGATGCAGCCACGCCTGAAGCAGCCATGCCCCACCCTTCTCAATGTGATGAGCTGTGTTTAGCTCAGTCTTCTCAGACCCAGTTAATGCAGGGACCCCTGAAATACAGACTTGGGTGTTCCCTAGACTCTTCTCCAAGGGGAGAAGTCTGCTCGTGGGCTCTCAACAAGAACCACTGTGGTGGAGTTCTATGAACGGAAGGGACCCCTGGAGTAGACAGCATCCTTGCTCCAACCTGCACACCTGCACCCCAGTGCTTTCTGCTGCTTCTGTACCCGCCCCCCACCCCTCCTTCCACAAGTTTTGGTTTCTGAAAGCCTGAAGCTGCGAGAAGTGTGTGGGGCTGACATTTGTCTGGGCTGATGACCGAAGGTCGTGGGGGTGTGAAAGCCCAGCTGTCTTGCTCGGAACCAATTCTGAGTGTTAAGTTACACCCCAAGTGCTCTGCAGGGGCTGAAGCTACCATCATGGGCTCTGTCTAAAGTCACTCTCCTGCTTGGCCTCCTGTCCTGCTTCCCATCCCTCACTGCCTTCCCTTGGGGACACTCTCCTCATAAATCACCTGCACACAAACCCCCTGAGCTACATAACTTAAGACTCGAGGTGCAAATAGGCCCAGGCCAAGTGGGCTCTGAGCACAGGGTTGGGGAGCCTGGGGGTCACAGTGACACAGTGACACAGGCTGTTGCTTCTCCCCCTTCTGCCCGGAAGCCACCGAGCAGTGGTTAAGCTGCCTCCAGAATGCCCGCCACCCAGCTCTGTCACATAGGAAGGAAAACCAACCTAGCTCCCTGCCCAGGAAGAAGGACAGCTGGGGTGACGAGGGACACTCGGGCACAGCCTTTTACCCCGACTCTGAGCCCTAGCCTGGAGGCCAGCCTGCACAGTGCATTTGGACCTCCCCCTTCCCCAAGCTCTCACATCACCACACTGCTTCTGGAATGTTCGGCGGTCACCGGTTCAACTCCCATGGTCCAGTGACCCGGAGAACTCTATCAAGCAGCTCTCCAGGCCCATCTGGGATCGGCCCACAGTGCCATCGCCAGGATCACACAATGGGCACTCGAGTTTCTCCCATTCCCGTGGGCAAGGGCAGCCTGAACTGAATTTCTGCTACTTTCGCTGCCACTAAATAAGCTTTTACTCACAACTCTTAGTGATGGTCACTCTACGGGTGTCCTTCCTGACTCTGTGGACAAAATGACCACAGGGAGAGTGTAAACCATATTTCGACATTGAGTGGGCACTGAGGCTGTTGTCTGCTCAGAAGCCACTCCCCCTCCTACTGGTAAGAACCCCCCAAACCATGCCATTTTGAAGGCTCCACTGATGAACAGGTGCCACAATGAAATAAATGCATAAAACCCTGGCCAGGGTGATGGGCTCTCATAGACCCTTGTCCATGACCAGGCCAACAAGACTCGATGGTGAACTTGGGGGGTAGACATTCTTCTATCTGCTGGATGTGATGCTGGGAGCACATGAGCCTGGAGGTGGCAGGAGCCACCATAGGGAGGGTTTGTTGGAGAGTGAAGTCAAAACACTCTCTTTTCTGTTATTGGGATTATGTTGTTTTTATTTTGGTCTTCTGCTTATGCCAGTTGGAATTGGATTTTTCTGTCACTTGTAACCAAAAGCACAATCATTATTAGAAATATTGATGGATAAAGTACAAGAGAGGCAACTGTCTCCAGCCCCAGCCCTGCCACTAATTTGTCACATGGCTTTGGTCAAGGCCCTTAACATTTAAGCCACACACAGTGGCTAGGTGATGCAGAGGTCACTTCCTGGCCCTGAGCAGAGCATGCCATATTTCTCTGCCTTTGCCTTCCTACTCCCAGAATTCTCCTTCAAAGCCAAGTACAAACCTCCAGGAAGCCCAGCATCCTCTCAAGTCCTCGGGGATCCCTCTCTGTTTTGAATTCCTGCAACATCTTCCTGTCTGTGTCACCGACCGGGTCTTCCAATGCCTTGGTATTTTCAGGTCGCAGTCCACACACATGTGCTGTGTCGCCCTAAGCTCCTAAGAATAACGAAGCACGTCACCATATTCCAGGCACCGTGCGAAACGGGCACGCGCAGCCTCCTGTGTGACAGCCACACCATCCTGCAGGTGGAGGGCGGTTATTATCTCAGTTTAAAGATGCAGAATTGAAGCTCAAAGAAAATGAGTCGCTTGCCAGGGTTCACCCAGCCACCTGTGCCAGCACAGGGATCGTCTGAGATGATGAATGTCTGGATCGTACCCTCTGCACACAGACGCGTCCCCTCAGCCCCATGTCGCTCATCACACAAGGATCCCTCCCAAACATCTGCTGATGGACTGGTCTGTCATGAGTGGATTTGAGTGGGGGGTGCATCTCCAGACAGCCCGGGTCTGCAGAGTGGAGGGGCCAGCACCCCACTGACGGCTCCGTCCGCTCTGCACAGAATCCCACTCGCCACCTGGCCGGCAGGTGAGGTGACGTTCCCAGGGAATTCTGAGACAGCTCTCCAGGGAGCTGTGAAGGCCGGTGGCCAATGGACCAGCCATTCTCCCCTGGAACAGGAGAAACTGAGTTCCGGTCAAAAGCTCGCTCTGTCAAGCCCTGACCAACGCCACCTACCACGCCGTTCAGCCAAATGCTGAGCTGGACCCAAACCAGACCGTGAAACAAACCAAAGACTTTCTTTCTAGAAAAAAAAAAAGAAAGAAAGAAATAGCAGACCAGTTTGAACCTGGATTGAACCTGTATGTTTTCTAAGACGACTGAACAAGAACAAAAACCAGACATCCAAATGTCACGTGAACGAAACCAATATTCATCCCATCCGAGTTCTTGATCTGAAAAGACGTTCGGGAAGGAGCATTTCACCTCCCCGTGTGGCTCTGCGGGGCGTGTGACAGTGTTCCGACGAACACCGGGTGAAGAATTGGGGGCTGGCTTTTTTTAAATGTGGTTTTTAAAGACGTTATTTCATTCCAATCCTCTATAAATATGAATCAGAAACTCCAAGAGCTTCGGTTCCCCTTATATTGACGAAGCATTTCAGGGCTTGATCCATTATAATAACAGAGCCTGAGAGCACCAGCCCAGACGACAGAGCCTTGAGTGACCTCAGGCACATGACCTGGGGGCTGCGGTCACCAGCAGTCAGGGTAGGTGTGGCTGTCAGACGGCCTGACCCAGCCCGCTTGATGCTGGGCATGGAGGGTCCCCTTGAAGTCCTGACCCACACAAAGCATGGAACTAGAGGACAGCATGCTGAGCTGACTCCACCCCAGTCCCCGGACAAGCTGCTTTCGGGGTCCCACAGTAGGAACCGAGCAGCCCCCCAGCCATGAACACCTGCTGACCATACCGATCCTAGGGTCTGAAGAAAAAACAGGGTGCCAACTGAATGTAAGGTGGGGTGAAGAGCCATCACCATCATCTGCTCCTTGTACCATCATGGCCCAAACAAGAGAAAATCGTTCCACAGGCCACAGACCAATGACACTGTTTCAAAGACCAAGAGCTTCCACATGGCTAATGGGAGTTGCTTTGGGGGAGGTGGATGGGGAGTAAGAGACAGGGAGGACTCTGCTTTCTATTTTACATTCGTATCCATCATTTGGAGGCTTCAGAAGGAGATGCATGCATTGCACTGATAATGTTTAAAATTAAGGCTAACATTATGCACATATACGAGCTAAGCATGTGATAAAGCAGAAACCACAAAGGAAAAGACTGATAGGCTTAACTGCATAAAAGTGGGGAAAAAATGACCCAAAACTATATTAGAAGGGCAAAATATTTACAATATTAATGATAGTGATTATTTACTATCTTAACATAGAAAAAGCACTTAGGGAAAAGCCACACCCCAATAAAAAAATGAGCAAAAGACATAAGTAAGCAATTCATGAAAGAAGAAATACAAATGGCCAATAAACATAAAATATTATCCCCACTAACAAATGAGGACATACAACAAAAAGTCAGATAATAGCACGTCTATCAAACTAGCAAATATGTTTCAAAGTTTTTTATAATTCTTGTTGATATGAAAACAGACAGGTAAACACCCTCATGCACTGTTTATCAAAGCGTTAGTTGGTTAAAACTTTTTGGACGGCAATATTGCAAAACCTATTAATAACTTTTAAAATATGCATAAACTTCAACACCGCAATTCCACTTCTAAGCATTTACTCGTAAGGAAAAATCATCATGGCTAAAGAAACATGTATTTGGATGTCCAGTGAAGCATCGTTTATAAAAACAAAAAGTTGGAAATAGACTCACTGTCCAAACAATGAAGGACTGCCTTAATATATTATGGCATTATACACAGGGAATCTCTGTGAGGCTATTAAATGACGATAGAGGAAAAATATGAAACAACATGGAAATGTTTATGATATATTAAGTGAGAAACGCTGGTTACAGATGATTTGCACAATACGAAACCACTTTTATAAATAAATATAGATATACAGCCACATCGAATTTTGGAACATCCGAATACAGCCTATTTTAATTTTCTCCTTTATGTTTTTTTGCATTTTTTTGTAATTACAGATTTGTTTTTTAATTAAAAAATACCCAGCATTGAAACGTATTCAAGAACCATTTTCAAGTAATCAATCAGTAAACAAGCATCTTTAAATCAACACGTTAAGAACCAAAGACACATCCAATGAGATAAAGTAGTATCAACTGTTCCAAGCAACCCCTCTAATTAATCTTCCATGCCTTTCTCATAAGCCCACGACATCTCAGTCCATACAGATGAGGTCACTGCATTGCAAACCCTGCTGGGCTGGAACATTCTCAAATCATAACCTTGTCTTAGGCACAGAAAGGCAGCTGCAGCTTGCTTTTTTATTTTCCTAGGAGAAAACAATCGCATCTTTAAAATTCCAGGTGGAGAGGCTGACGCCAGCCTTCCCAAGGTTCTAGGACCAGGATGGTCTGGTTCTCCCGCGACACCCCTTTGTGCCAGTGCGAGATTCAGGTTTTCAAAGGAAGAAAGGGGTCGGCTTGAAGAGAAAACGCTATTCGCAAGCTGCAAAACACCGACGTGCAATGCCGAGAAGGAGAGGACCTCGCGAAGAGGGAGAACGAGAGCGCTCAGCGTCCGGCGTAGCTTCGCTCTTGCCACAACGCACACGCGCTTGGCACGGCACAGCTGCTCGGTGAACGCCGGCTGAGGATCACGGTGGCGGATCTCACTAGGCTTCTCCCACAGCTCCATCTGACCACACGTCCTTCCCCAGAAATATCGTCCCTCTCAAGGGAGGCCAACGCAAAACACTGAGGCCACAGGACTAAGACCTTTAGGACATCACCACATCTCATCTCTAGGGACAAGGTAGACCCATGAGAGAAGTATAAACAGGACGCTCATGGATTGATTAATCCACTAAGACCTCTGCTCCACTCTGTCTCTAGGGAGACCCCTGAAGCAGGCGCCACCCTCCAGAAATAATGAAGCATGACCCGCAAACCTCTTAATGACTCCCTATCACACACACGCACGTACTGGAAAGAAAGTCTCCTCAGTTCACTGAAGTCCTTTGGGCAAGTCAAGGAGACCATGTTGTCACTCCTGTGTGAATGTCTCTGGCCAGCACACTAGAATTAAGGCATCTCCCATCTACGGCCATGCCACCCTGAACAAGCCCAATCCCGTCTGATCTTGGAAACTAAGCAAGGTCAGGCCTGGTTAGTACCTGGATGGCAGGACACCTAAGAAGACCAGGTGCTGTAGGCATAAAAAATAAAAAATAAGGGATTGTAAGATGACAAGGTCCTTGCAAACTGTGAGGTCAACCAAGAGTGGCCTTGCCAAAAAAAAAAGAAAGAAATTAAGGCATCTCCGGTTACTGGGCTACTGATTCAGGATCCAGGCGATAGCCCCCTTTGACCTAACACGTAGAGAGGATTTCATCTCTAACGTACCATTTTTTTAACTGAATAATGGGATTGTAAAAGAAATTTATCTTCACTGGCTTTTAAACCACCCTGGATTCCCCCCCACACACACTATTGGCACATTCTGACCAATGAAATCACCTACTGTTGGGGAAGCTATAAGCACAGTCATTAATTCACTTGGACATGACCTGCAGCTAAAGCTCTCTTAACCATAATTCTCACAGAAGGTGTTCTGTTTTCTTTCAGATATCCGCTTGGCAGAATGCTGGAGAGAAAACTTCCTGAGGGTAAGTTTTTGTACACAAGGTAGGTTTCGGAAGGTCTTTGGAGGGGATCAGAGGAAAGTTTGTCAGAGGGGAAGTTGCTAAAACACTATCAGCCGGAAACTGTTTGCTGAATGGGATTATGCTAGTGCGTTAAGGGTTTTGGCCCTGAGCAGTGAGATAAAGGAAAAAGAAAATAGCTTTGCAGCCAGAGCAGGGAGGGGGAAGACACTGAAAATCAGACAGACATCAGAAAGGCAAAAGCTCACCCACACTACCTTGTCCCAAGTCAGGACACCCGTCTTTAACGGCCGGACTGGTTTGGTAAATGACAAGCACTGAGTGCAAAGTGTTTAAAAGCCATTTTACTAAAAGATGGGGGTTTGTTCACTTGCATGTAGAATCTTAAAAAAAATAAAACAAATGAACAAACAAACAGAAACAGACCCATGGTACAGAGAACAAGCTGGTGGTTGCCCAACGGTGGGGTGAGGAGGATGGATGAAAAGGAAAAAAAAAATGCCTAATAAAAAATAATTTTAAAAACCACTCTACGAAAAGAAGAGGGTTTGTTGTATAAAGGTTCTTTGTCAAATACAAGACGCTAGCCATTTTTAGCTGGAAATCTGGCTTATGCTATTTATGCAGAGACTGATGGAACTCTTAGGTGACTTCTGTACATATTCGAGGGTGCCTGCTCACTCTTCGTTTTGCGTATGGTCAGCACCGAATGTATGTTTGCTGCAGAAAGAGATAAATGAATGGCTGCCTCTGGAAAGCAAACATTTCCAAACATTTGGCCACAAAACTGGGGGAAATGCTGAAGATCTAATAGGATAGGAACCTGTCCCACTCCCGGACAAACTGAAGGATCCCATCTGGGACTCTCCCCACGAGAGGACAAAAAAAAAGATATGTAAACACAGGAGAAAAAGAAGCAGACCCACTGAGGAGTTTAAGAAATTAGGAACAATGTTCATTAGTTTTCTTCTAGCTCATACCCAGCAGGGCCAGGCACAATCAAGTTCTGTTGATGACCCTCTCCCACCCACGCTCCATGGAGGGGCCAAGCCCTTGACCAGGCACGCCAAAGCCAACACTGTGGTGGCCCAGGGCCCGGCCACAGAATACAGCCACTGACTCTTCTCTGCCCAATTCTCTCCACATCTCAGGGATGAGACTCCCAAATCCATGGAGGATTAAGAAAAGGACATGTGACAATCCACACTCTACCTGGAGCTTTAAGACCCGAAGGTGGTAGGCAGGCTCTCCCACCCCTGGACAGCTGCAGGATCATTTTTGGTGTAGTTTAGTTGCATATTTATTGTTAAAGCAGGTATCAATGTGTTTCTATCATTTATTGATATTTCCTAGGAAAATTAGAGCCGATCCACGAAACACTCCTTCAGACAAGTGCTTGCCAAGGTGACATCCCACGAGCATCCCTTTCCAAAATGAGTTTGAAGTGAAGGCGTAGTTAGGGAATGAGACCCTGTGACTCTAGCTTCGGGGCCTTTGGGTCCCTTCTTGGTCATCGGTCCTGCCCCTCCACTGGACTCCCAAACCCAACAGACACACACAGAGGTAACAGCTTCTGGAGAGACTGCAAACCACGAAACGTTCTGAGAGGGCGTACAGTTCAGGAAAACAGTCTGCTAACCTCCCCTTCACCTTTTTTCCACACCATGCATATTATTAGCCCACAGGACACGCCTTCCAAGTCATTGCTCCACATTTTCTAAATTTTACCTTTGGGTAAAATCTGACCATGAAAAGGCTGAATGTTTGAGGCAGAGCGTTCTGGGTTCTCGTACAAATCGTTTTTATTGGAAGAGCCTTGCTTACATGGCATCCACCTCCACAGAGGGGTTTTGTTGGTGAGATGTCAGAATTTCATTGCTCTGTGGCGGTAAGGAAGCCCTCGACCTCCCTCCAAGAAAATCAAGGCAGAAACCTGCTCAGCCTCAACTGCAGGAAGAGCTGTTCCTCCCCTGAGCGAGCTGGCTGGGGTGCAGCTGGCGAACAGTCGGAGTCTTCTTGTGGATCTTATTTCCCTCTTTGCTTTGGCCACCAGGAAGCTCACTGCCAGATTTGTACTCCACCTTTAGAAACTGTGCAAGATATTAAGGTTCCAATGTCTTTTGCCCAGGTCTACCTCTGACATATTCTCATCATCTTGCCTTGTCTCTTCTCCCTGACATCCTCATTTACCTAGGCTGCCCTGCTGTTTCCTATGTGTTGGCTATAAGGTGTCCTGAATCCAGGAGGGACGGACTCACAGATGTCTCAGTGTTCCTTTCATTCCATGGGGACAGAGCAGGGAAGGGCATCTGGGCCACGGGGCGGGAAAGGCCTGTCTGCACACAGGAAAACAAGCATCCTGTTTGCTCCACGGAGGAACATTTTGCATTTTTACGTGGTTTGCTTTTTTATTATTTTGGTAGATTGTGGTTTTCTGAAATTATTTGTTTGGGTGTAAATCATCAAAAGTGGTGTTTATATATTGCTTGCCTATTTTAGGTTTCGTCTTTTTTAAATTCTTGTGTACTTAAGAGCCTGGGGCTACTTGTAGCCCACCTGCACCGCAAGGGAAAACGTCGGGCGGCCTCCCTCAAAATCTCAGACGCCAATCCGGCACCTCTTCCATACCCTCAGCTAACAGTAACATCTGGCACAGCAGATGGTGGCTCTCAGGCTGAGGCCAGCATCTGTCTGGCCTTCCACTGTCACCGGAACCCCTAGTGCAACCTCCCGGCCACGCGAGCTTTCTTATCTTTAGTACCATTCCACGTCAGGCGAGAAGGGAGACACCTCAGATGTCCTTTCACGGCATCCAGTCTCTCCTCATGGACCCGGGGCTTGGTCTCTGCCATGCAGGATGCTGAGTAGAGTTCTCGCCACTGTACCAGCAAGAAAATTCAGACTCAGCGAGTTAAGTAAGTTGGGTTTGCATGTCATGCTTCACTCAGTGAGCGACAGGGAAATTGAGAAGGGCGAGGAACGAACAGTTGAAAAACTGGCTGAGAATTCGGGGAGCTTGGGTAGAAGGGCAGCTTGAGACGAAATCGTGGAATGTGATTTTCAACGTCCCTGCCCCCTCCTCCTTCAGCTCCCTCCTTCATTCTAAAAATCCCCTTTCTACTCCATCTCACCCCTCCCCAGAAGTCTGCCAAGAGAGCCCCGCTGTCCCCCGTGTCTCAGTCTCCCCCAGCCCCAGCTACCATTCTCTCTTTCCATCCTCTGCTTCAGGGAAAGGGCCCTAGGGGAGGGAGAAGTGTGACAACTTAATTCACCCCAAGGCGATTGCGATGGCCCTTTCTTAATGTATCCTTCTCTCAGAGAGAGCTGCATTTTGAGATGAGACCACAGAGAAGCACCCACACCTTGAGTCAAGGAACGAAATCTCTAATGCAGGACGTTCAGGCAGTAAGTGGGAATCCGGGGTGTATTCCAAGTGGCGTCCCGCTTCCTGTCCCCGGCTCCCCACCAGGGCAAAGCCTGAGCCCCCACGGTTCACTGTTGCAGAGG
The DNA here is from genome assembly GCA_028627145.1 of Eidolon dupreanum. Taxonomy (NCBI): domain Eukaryota; kingdom Metazoa; phylum Chordata; class Mammalia; order Chiroptera; family Pteropodidae; genus Eidolon; species Eidolon dupreanum. The sequence goes on from CM053515.1 coordinate 3,363,324, forward strand.
AAAACACCCATCCCAGGGTCCTCCATCTAGTACCAGTTACCTTTTATGGCTGGCCTACGGCAAGGGACAGAGATGTCACTGATGGAGGACGGCCTGGGAATGGGCCTGGAGGTCAGAAGTGCAGGGGTCATAGCCCAGGGCACCGCCCACCTTGGGCCAGACCGGATCAGGAGTCGAATGCAGGCGGCCTGGGCTGGACATCCGAACCCCCACCCTTAGCAGAGAGAGGAAAGCCCAGCCAGGCCCAGCCCCCACTCTGGCCAACACAGGCAGCCCTCCCTCCCCCAGCTGGGCACAGTGGCCACAGCAGAGACAGAAGCGAGGCCGCGCCGGGCACACTTCTCCCTCCCCAGGCACCCTGTGAGGGTCTCGGAGGGCCTTGGCTCGAAGCTTTTCCGGCCTGTCCAGTCTAGGCCAAGTCTTGGGCTGCGAGAGGTCACACACGTGCAGGAAAATGGAAAAAGTGTGTCTATGCTCACACCCTCTCCACGGCAGACCCAGGAGTTAAGCACCAGACACTGCGAGGCTTTAGTCTTCCATCATCGCCAGATGTTTGGCCGGGCCCGGTGGCCCAAGGCCAATAAAATGTCACAGTCCCCACTCAAGGTAAGTCGCCTCGCTCGTGGGCACATACATGTCACACTGCCCTGGGGCTGCAACACCTCTAAACCCTGGGGAGGCAGATCACTCCCCCCAAGCCAAGAGCTGGCTGGACAGCCCGTCTCTAGAGGACTTTTGTGTTTGCCTTGGGGGTTTGTCTTTGGCTTGTTTGTTGCATTTCCATAAATTGACAAAAATGTAAGAAAATTTCGTTTCCTTGAATTCCTTAGCTAGATGAACATTTGTACTCAGTGACTCACTCTGATATGGTGTGTCAAGGAAAGGTGACTGGGACAAGATGCAGCCTGTCCCACAGGGAAGCACAAAAGAACATTCCAGGCATTCGCCCCGTCGCCTGTTCCTTCAACACTCCACATCAGCCTGGGAAGAGAAACAGGGCCCCCAGACTTGGCCCTCCGGGAGCTCTCCCCCAAGTCTAGTGAGAGAGACAGACGTGGAAGAAAAGCATGGTATTTATTATTTGTTGGAGTCTTGAACAATGAGCAGAAGAGATCCCCTCTTCGGGGACTTTTTAGAGGCATTCTCTTCCTGCCACAAATATCCAGAACCGACTCAGTGCTCCAAGGCAGGCCACTCCAGCCCTCAGCCAGGGTCCCCAGAGGCTGCCGTGGCTCACGTGGGCCCCTCCGCCCAACGTCCACCTCCCCCAGGTCAAGGGGCGAACACTGGAGGAAGCACCAGGAAGGAAGATGGCCTGGGGGAGACAAATCCGGCCCTCGGATGTTTCTCTGGGCCTCTAGAATATTTTTTAAATTTTTAATTAATACCATCATTTAAAAATGGGACTATTTCACATAAAAATTATCTTGAATTTTTCTCTTTTTTGGGAAAAATTGAGGATATGCTGATACGGGCCCCATATTCCGGCATGGCAGCTCTAGGCTGGGGCTACGTGACAGCTGTCCCCATCAGATGGCACACATACCAGTTAGGCCTGTGCTGCATAAGGAAGCACCCCAGAGTTTAGTGGCTTAGAACAACAATCATTTATTAGCTACAGTGCTGAGTGTCGGCAACTTGGGCAGGGCTCAGCTAAGCAACTCTTCGGCTGGTCTTGCCCAGGCTCACACATATGGCTGCAGTCAAAGGCTGACAGGTGGTAGAGAGGGCACCTGGATTCTCCTCCACATGGCCTGTCCCACTAGTGAGCTTGGGGCTCATGCATCAGCAAGAGAGGGCAAGCCTCAGTAAACAAGCCTCTGCCTACATGCCTTTTATTAATGTCCCACTGGGTAAAGCGAGACACAAGATCAGCCAGATTCATGAGTGAGTGAATGGGAGCAACACGGCAGTCGGATTCCTCACCTACCTGTCCCCTCAGCGGATTCCCAATTTCCTTTTTCCATGGAGATACCACCTAAACTGCTGATTAGAAGGTTGGAACTGTGACTATTTTTCCTCCCCTCCTGTGCCAAAAAACAGGCCTGCATCACCACTTCTCCCACGAGCACATACATCCTTTCATCAAGGGAGCATCTGCACCCCCCAAAACCATCACAGCCTGCCCCTCATCACAGCCCTCCGGCTCCATGTTCTCTGTAGCCTCCTGCCTGGAGTAAGGAGATCCGAGCACAGCATCCGTTCCCACCCCAGTGTCGGCAGCTCACCAGGGATGGCACACCACGCCAAGGACATTCTAGTTCTGAGTGTGGCCCCAGTGCGTCTCGTTTCATCTGCAAAGCACGAGTTTACTCAAGAGGGAGATGTTTGGGGCACATTCGTAGTGGCCAACGCCTGGTTCTCCCTTATATGCAGAACACAAAATCATCGCATAAAAATCCGACCCGACTGCCAGGGTGGGGTTTAAAATAAACAAACTCACCCCTAAAATTACCTCTCGGGGCTGGCCAGGCGAGCACCTCGGAGTCACGGGCGAACAGT
>CM053515.1:3365925-3376611 GCA_028627145.1 Eidolon dupreanum
GCGCTGTAGGCACAGTGATGACCACAGCTCCTGGCCCCAGGAGGGAGCGGCTGTCGATGGGGCCAGACCCACCACGCCCAGAGAAGAGACAGCCCGGCCTCCCCATCTGCGACCTTTCACACGGCCAGCATTTCCCAAAGTGTCGGGACAAGTGGTACCTTTAAGATGCTATAGAGAGGAGCATCTGCGATCACGTGATCCGGAACCAGACAGGTAGGTTCAAAATCTGCGCCCACTACTCACGGGGGTATGAATGTGGGCAAGCTCACCTCCCGATGCCTCGATGGCTTAACCCGTGAGATGGGGATCATTGCAGCACCACACCACAGAGTTGTTGTAACGAAAAGCCGAGTCGATCTGCATAAAACACACAGCACCTCCACTGTGTACTGGCTCTCCAGACCTGAAACGGTTCGTGTGGTTCTGTGACAGGGCCTTAAATGACAGTAAATCAGGGGATGAATGTGCTCTCAATTCTCTTTCAAACTTTCCGATTATGTCAAGGAAAATGTCACGGTTTAGTGCTCAGTTCAGGGAGCCCCAGAGAAAAGGGTAGGGTGCTGTGGTAGGTGCCCTGGGCTGGCAGGCATCAACACCTACTGCAAGGCCAGGAGAGAGAAAAGCAGACTTCCGCGGACACCTAGTGAAGGTCACTTTCCCCGGAGCCCACTGCCTCCTGCATCCCCGGCCACCCGTGCATCTGCGGACAAGCGCTGGAAGGGAGCTGTTTTGAGGAGAAAAGGAGCCCCCTGGGCTTTTCCAGGCCATATTGCAAAACAGCTCAGTGGTGTCTCTGGGCAAACGGGACACTCGGTGCAAGCTACGATCCCATGACTTTCTTTGCGTTTTGGCTCATCTCTCTGTGATGCTTCGTGGAGGGGGATTCAGTAAATAGGTCTAACTTGCTTTCAAACCAGCTGTATTCCCTTTCCCTGTGACTCATAGGCCGGGCTCATGCACAGACACAGAGAGCCTTCGCCCTGCCTTCCGGCCGGCCGGCCACCAAAACCATGCCCTGGACATGCATGGGGAGGAGTGTGCAGAGGACTCCCCACGCCCCCGCCCTCGACCAGCATGGGTGACAAGGCGGAGGCCAGCCCTCCAGGAGCTCCCGGGCTGTTAGAAGAGAGAGTTGTGTGAGCAACTCACTCTGAAACAACAACAGTTACCGCTTCTGAAGGGTCTGCGCACATTATCTCTGAGCCGCACACCTTGTACATGAGGGAACTCGGGCAAAATGACAAGCAGCCAGGAAGTGGCACTGGCTGTTTCGTGAACCCAGGTCTCTGTGCCACAAGCCCAGCCCCCACTGCCTCGCAAGGACATGAAGGTCATGACGGCACCATCAAGAGGGCTGGGAGAATACAGATTTAAGTCCTGCTTAGGGCGACGAGGGAAGGGCCCCTGGAAAAGGCGATCTCTGAGACCATAAGGACAAGTAAGGACTCTGTGGGCAAAACAAAATAAGCCAGACCGTATTCATTCATTCATTCATTCATTCCACACTATATTTCCGGCACTGCGTTAGGTACCAGGAATACGGAGATGAACAGACACAGCCCTCCTACGCCCTAAAAGTTTACTTCCTAGTAGAGGAGACAGAAAAAAAAATGAAAAGTTATTACCGATCGTGTGTGCTGTGTAGAGACTTGTAAGGAACTAAAATGGAGAATATCAAAGAAACCTATTTCAAAATAGTCAGGGGAGGCCTTTCTGAGGAGGCGACGTTTTCGCTGAGGCCCAAAGATGAGGGGCAGATGCTGTCTGTGCAAAGTAAGGGGAGAGGGAGTGTTGCAGGCAGAGGGACCGGTGTGTGCAAAGGCCCTGAGGCTAGAAAGGGAATTGTGTGTCCAACATCTGGAAGCAAGTGGGTCTAAGGAAACGTGAACTTGCATCAAAAACACCTGAGGTGCTTGTTAAAATCAAGATAGTGGGGGTCTACGGCCATGCCACCCCGAACATGCTCGATCTCATCTGATCTCGGAAGCTAAGCAGGGTCGGGCCTGGTTAGTACTTGGATGGGAGACCACCTAGGAAGACCAGGTGCTAAAGGTGTAAAAAATAAAATTTTTAAAAAATCAAGCTAGTGGGGCTCCACCCCTGAAGAGTCTGACGTAGCAAGCCCGGGAGAGGCCCAAGAACACGCATGGCCAGCAAATTCCCAGGTGATGCTGCTGCTACCGGTCTGGGACCCCACTCGTGTTGACCCCTGGAGGAGAGAGAACGACAAAGAAATGAGACATGCAACTGGGATGCGGTCGCGACTGGTAAGAGTAAAATGACGTCAGTGAGATGGAGAAAAGTGGTCCAGAATGGTTCTACTTCGGAGGTACCACGGCCAAGACCAGCAGGTGGATCAGACGTCAGGGAAGAGGGGAAGGGAGAAGTTCGGCAGGAAACTCCTAGCTCTCTGGCTTGAGCAATGAGGTGACGATGGCAGCAGAAACTGGAATGGGGAACGCTAGACGCAGAGCGGATTTGCAGGTACGGGCCGAGCCATTCTAACCCCAAGATCTCGGCAACCCTGAGTGGCAATGTCAATAGGGCAGCGATCATGCCTATCGTACTTCCCGCTACATCCCCAGGTCTGCCCAGGGCCTCCTGGCACATAATAAATATCCAGAAACTGGTGTTAAAGATTGAATAAATGGAGGAACTGGGAAAACCAAAGGCACTGTGGTGCATATATGTCGCCATGTTGGAGAAGACCATGAAGAGTCACTCAGCTTGAGGATGCACCGCTGCATCAGCTGCACCCCGAGCTGCATCACTTCCTGCCCTTGGCCTACATGGTGACCTGGGGAAGCTGAGAGACAGACGTGAGCTACCCAGTCCACAGCAAGGTTCTCCCTCCTGACGTCAGAGATGTGACGCTTGAGCCTTTCTTGCATGGATTTTGAGATGGGAAGGTTTGAACCGTGAACGTCATGATCGTGAAGGCCAGAGAAATCTGGCTAACTTGGGTTTTTAATAAAACAAATCATGGGAAAATCAAGCTGTGCGACTCAGGGAAATGAGGAGGGAGGGACAGGGAGAACGGGGAGAGAAGGAATAGGACAGAACAGGAGAAGCGGCGTAACCAAGATGCTCTACCCTTTCAGGGTGGAACGGGCCAGCCTCTGGAACTTGACCTCCCAGGCCGACCTTGACCCTGTGATCCTCGCCACATCTCGAGCAGGCACGATGGTCCCTCAGCCTCCCCACTTACCAAGTTGTAAATTAAAAGGCTGTAATTCCAGCCAGGGGTTCTGGTGACATCATAAACCACAGAACCACAAGCTCAATTCACCAGAAGCCCCAAGATGGAATTACACCCTTTTTCCTAATCCAGGCAGCTCTGGTCACTGCCATTTTCTCATGATATAATAGAAGTAAGCAATATTTTAACCATTTGAGTGTGGCCTTTTCTCATCCAGCCACAGGACCCCTGTCTTCCTGGCCTCTCTGGCCCCGCTGCCTTCTCCCTAAGAGGTCTCCTTCAGGGATGTCCCCGGCTTCGCCGAGTCTGCTCCTCCTCCAGGCTGCTCCTCTCCCATCTTCTCTCCCGATCTCTTTAGCCATCTCTTATGAGCCAGCAGTGCCCTGGCTTCTACCTTCGATCTGCTTTGCAAAAGATGCGCAGTCTTTTCTGGGTCTTAGGGCAATGACCTGGAGACAGACCGCAAAATGTGTCTGAAATACATCCCCGAAAGCAGCATGAAAACGAAGTCATGTTTTAAACGAATTAGGGAAGCTTAAAGAATCTTTCTGAAAGCAAATGATTGCTTCCAACATCCTTACTTCTGGTTTAGTTTTGAGTCCTATTTTTCACAGTTTTGCTTAACACAAAGTACACCTGGGCATTACGTTACCTGTACCCCTGCTTCCCACCTTAGACCTGCTACAGTCAGTGCTTAAATTCCATGGGAATTTCACTGGAATGGGAAAGCCACAGAGAGGGAAATAATAAAAACAGCAATTAGCTGATGGATAGTCCCTATGTCTCAGATGCTTATGCTATTCTTCATTGCTTTCACAGAAATATTCTTTTCCTCATTTTTATGGAAGATAGAAACTGAGACTCAGAGTTGTGCAATATTTTGCCCAAAGTCCCACAGCTACTAAACAAAGCCCTTGGATTTGACCCCAATCCATCTGACTCAAAAGTCTATATATATATATGCTTCCTCAGTGCCCCTCCAAATGTAATATTTTAAGAATAAATGTTGCATATGACTACAAAAGGACCTTAGCGATTGATCTTCGAGTAACATGATTTTTTTTTTTTTTTTTTGGTTTCAGAAGTGATGAAAATTCGACACTATTTTAGGGTACAATAAGTCAAAAACACATTCCAACATTCTGTGTATTAAAAAAAACAACAACAACATAAATTATTTCAAAAGGATTATGACTTTCCCCAAACAAAAACAAAACAAAACAAAAAAGTTTAACTCCACGTTGATATAATTAGGCAGAAATGAGGTTGTCCAGCAACTCTTTTCATAAAGTGTCATCACAGAACAATCAGTTCTTGAGATGGTGGCTTCAAAGAGTTCACAGGTACAAGTCTCTCTGCCCAGGCTCTGCGTGTGTGCAATGTGAACTCTAGACACCTTGGAGAGGTCCCCAGCGAGAGGGGTCCACGGTGGCATCTTGGAGATGTTCTCCACTGGCTTGAGGTAGATGAGCTTCCGAGAATATGTGCTTCAGGGGTCAACGACATCGGGACTTTAAAAAATACAATGTTACAGCTGAAGAGAAGGCTCCAGGTCGAGCAATTCTTAAAGACTAAGATAAGTATCCAGCAGCATTTCAGAATGCTCTCTGCAAACAGTTGAGACCACAGCAGTCCTGGAGGAAAGTTGGGCTAGACCAGAAAAAAAAGACAGTCCTGGTTTTCTCTTCTTCAGAAAATGCAGTTCTCTGCCTGAGGAAGCACGTGTTTGGATGGTTTAAGGAAGATGTGTGAGGTGGTGACCTGATTTTTTCCCTCTAGCATCAGGGACGGTAAATAACATCTTCCCAGAGAATGCAAACGGGGACATACTATCAGCATATATTATGTGAAGTTACAAAGTGGAAGTGCATGCCACAGTGAACAAGCAAGCATCTTGCTGCTCCAACTTCAAAGCGAGACGACAAAGTCTCCTAGTGATGGAGAACAATCTACTCATTCCCAACAACAAACATTCAGCTGCCAAATTAATCCCACATCATTGCACTGCATGGTGGAAAATCATCATCATCTTCTAAATGTAGAAAGACAATGAACTTGGAGACATCTTGTGGGTTTTCCTCACAGATGGAACGTCCTGGACCCCACTGGCTGTGCTCGCATACGTGGACCTGCTACCACCAGCCTTGATCAACTGCAGAGAAAGCACCAAACCTCCACGACGTGCACCCAAGGGTTCCCACGGGTGCAAGGCTCTGGGGCCAGACTGCCTAGGTCCAGGTTGGCCGTGTGACCTTGGGCAAGGTTTTTAACTATATATGCCTCAGTCTCTCTGTAAAATGAGGATAAGAATGCCCTACCTCATAAGCTTGATGTGAGGATTAAGCAACACAAAGTGCTCAGAACAGTGTGTAGCAAAGTCAGTGACAGACATAAGCCTTTTCCCCACCGCTATGTGTGGGGACTGGGCTAGAACTAAGGTTGGCCAGTACATTTGCCAGACACAGAAAATCTGAGTCAACTTGGCTCGCGTGTCTAAAGAGTCCAGGGGACCAGCCTCGGGTACAACACGATCTCCCATCTCTTCGCTCTCTGGTCCAGCTCCATTCTCAGACCAGCTCTGGCCTCATGGTAGAAAGACAGCTGCTACAACATCAGCCTGTGTCCACCCAAGTTCAAGTCCAGCGAGAAGGAACACACCACACGTCTCCGTGGAGCCGACGCAAACTCGAGAATTCGATCTAACCGCACCGGTAGGAATCACTGCCTTCGTTTCCCCAATTACTGACAAGGTGAGCGCATTTTCCTGCGTTCATCGGCACTGATATCACTAAAGGGTCTGAACGCCATCGTTTTATTCAAAAGCCTTCACATTCATCGTGCACAATATGAGAGTATGTTGTCCTTCAAGGAAACGCGTCTTCTTTCAAGCCTGAATCATTCAGCTGATTTCCTCACTTTCCCAGTCACTGTGTTCCCGGATCGGCCAAAATGAGGGGGAGAGAGGCCACCCCTTTTGACACCGAGACCTCCTCTCCTGCGCTGCCACTCTGCGGGAACATCCCGTCAAGACAGTAACTTCCCTGCTGCCGTGCTCACGGGCCACCCCGCTCAAAATCACAGCCATGCCCCAGTCCCTTCACCCCATGTACTGGGCACCAAGTCCCAGCCTGACACCGCCATGGCTCCCGAGGCTGCTAATTTCCCCCCAGCGCCATGGAGGAAGCCTGGCTTTGGCTGTTCCCACTCCTTTTGGCATCACGCTAGATCAACTCCCTGCTCTTGATGAAAACTCGCTTCCTCGGCTGCCCATGTCCCCACCCCTCAACAAGAAAGCACCGGAAGACCTGACTGGCCAAGCGCACACAAATTTTCTGAACACCACGGTTCCAGGGAGCTCGCTGGCTAATTCGCCTGGGGAGCCTGGAGCCAAGAACTCTCCCGGCCAACATGCTCGGTGCCCCTGGCTTCACGCCCAAGCTATTTTTGGCCCAGGTAAGGCCTGCTTTCTTTAAGGACTTGACTCAAATGTCACCTGAATCTCCAAAACTGGGGTTAGTCATTCCAGCCTCTCTACTCCCGGGCCATCTGGCTCAAGCCAGGAAAAATGCTGAGCCGAGCTCGTTAGCTTTCCACCCATATCTTCTCCCTCCCGCCTACACCTAGCACGGCACCCAACGCAGGGTTCCAGCCTGGCACCTGTTGGCCGAATGCACCCCCACTGGAATGATGGGGTGTATGTCAACACCTGAGAACCCCACCATCCCTGAAACCCCACTGCAGCGCTTCCTGTAGTGTGGTGTACATCAACACAAACTGTCTGGTGGATGGGGTGTTTATCTGGAAATATCAGGCCTAATGAGAATTAAGAGACGGAATCATTCAGCTAATTTCCTCATTTTCCCAGTCAGTGTGTACGCATGTGTGTAGAGAGCCTCAAATTCTCTCTGTTGAAGGTTCTGCAACTAAAATTGAAAATCCCAAATGATAGCAATTATGTTCAGAATATTCCTTTGCTAGTTTCCATTTTCAGCTGAGCCATTAGAGAAGAAGCTTTTCAGAGCATTCAGTGGTGGGTGATGATGGCTTCACAAGGTGATGCCTTTTTTTATTATCCCTTATGTGGTAGGTAGAACAATCCTCCCAAAGATGTCCACATCTTAATCCCCAAAACCTGTGACTATGTCACATCACATGCAAGTGTGAGTAATTAAGACTCTTGAGCTGGGAAGATTATGAGAGGTTATCCAGATGGGTTGATAGAAACCCGAAGGTCCTTAGAAGAGGGTCAAAAGCAGAGAAGAGACAATGAAAGCAGAGATCCAAGTCATGCACATCGAAGATAACGGAAGGGTCTGCCAATTTTATCAACTCTAGATGAAAATCTCGGTCAGTCTCTCAGAGGAAGTACAAAGGTCCTGCGATGCAATGTCATTTCAGTGCAAACACACTGCAAAGTGACACTGACCATCACCCCAAAGATGCAAGAAGTCATGAATTCCAGGAGAGTGATGGTGGAAAGCTGCCCAAATCAAGTGCACGGCTGTCGGTAAAGAGGACCTGGCCAGAGTCAGCCAGCTTGTAATTAAAAAGGAAAAGTCTGCAGGGATGATGCTAAAATAAGAGTTTCAAAAAAAAAAAAAGGATGATTTAAACATCAGAATGTAATGTCCTCACAGATTTTGTCAACATCAATCTTTTTCACAATCAGACTCTGGATATCTAGTCATGCCACCTTATGATTTGGTTAAAAAAATTATGCAAAAAAAAAATCAACAGTTGACTCTTGCTTTGTATGTACCAAGAATTAGTGCACAGTTGCAATTATAAACTAAATTTAGTTAAGTGTATGGTATGTTTTTCCCAATTGAATGGGTCATCTCATTGAGGTCTTGATCTGAATTTCCCTGAGCCCAATGATATGACCAAGAATTCATAAATTTATTTGACTCTTGTGCTTCTTCTTCTGAGCAATACCTGGTCTTGTCTTGTGCCCAGCTTTCTATTTTCTTTTCTAATTGATTTGTAGGTGTTCTTTTTATATTCTTGATACTACTCCTTTCTTGTGTGTATTGCAAATATCTCCTAATAAGTTACCATTTCAATGTGACGCTATCTTTTTATCAACAAAGTTTTGGTCAAAGGTTTTCATCTGTTTACATGTTTATTTTAGATTCAGTAAGAAATTTTAGCCCCTGTTTTAAGTAGATTTAAGAGTTGTTTCCTACTACCAATTGTCTTCATATAAGAACTTCTGCCATTCAAAATCACACACCACTTCTCTTCAAGTCAGCGCAAGGTACTGGTATATATTTACTCTTTTCCCTTTCAACATTCTTAATCAGCACCAGGAAACAACCCAATGCCCCTCCTTGGGGTAGACCAAAACAGGTGTATTTAACAGAATTAGCATTTCCCTTACATGATATGGTCTGTCTCAAAATTGATAACTTCTACAGAAGATCTTTGAGTTACTTTACGTTCCTTGCTGGGAATTAGAAAGTACTCGAATTGCATCGGTATCCCACTTAAAAATCATCAACTAGTTTAGTCATTTTCTAAGAAGATATCTACAAAAAAAATCAATCTTCTCATTAGTTGCTAGTGTAGAAAATAATGCATTATCTTTATGAAAATCCTATAACTACACTAAATTTCATTCACCATCATGCATTCAAAAAATAATATTTCTCCATCTAGGAAAAAAAAAAGTTAGACCCTGACCTCATACCATATGAAACAGTCAATACCTGACAGAGTAATGGTCTAAGTGTAAAAATAAAACACTATCAGAAGAACATATTCATGAAGTCTATGGAGTCCTTCCTAGTAAACAGGCACGAAAGTTAGAAACCCCAAAAGAAAGAGTAGGCAGATCTGACGACATAATAGTTTTACTTCTTTAGGATGCAAACTTCTTAATTAACCCAATTAAAGTGAATAAGCAATAAGGACATCTAACCACTAAAACCAAAAAAAAAAAAAAAAAAAAAAGCATCGAACCTAGCTCGGTTAATTTGGTTTTCATTATGTCATGGTGAGCCCACGCTCTAGCGTTTCCACGCTGCGATCCTCAGCTTTGGCTTTCGGCCTTGGGCTCGTCCCAAGATGCTAGGACTGCTGCACACACCACATCCTTCCACAACAATGTCCAGTGGCAAAAGAAGGGAAGACAGCACTCCCCGGGTGCCTTTTTAAGGGTGTGAAACCATCCCACCGACGCTCCTTCTCAGAAACCCCCAGCACACTTCCCGCATGGGGACCTCTGCACTTCCCTGCATCTCATTGGCCTTAATCCCATCACTAGCCTACGTCTAAACCACAGAACTGGTAGGAGGTGTGGGATAACCACAGTGGCTTGAACTAATCAAAATTCATCCTCTGGGCCTGGGGAGAAGGCCATCACCCCTCCCCCGCCCCGTCCTGCGCCTGCTTCTGGCCAAAGCCCATGGCTGCCCCCGTTAGCAAGGAAGATGGGGGAATGGCCAGTGGGTAAACCCATCAGAACGGCCATGGATAATATAAAAATCTTCCTCAAATAAACAAACATTTACAGAATTTAGAATGACTGTCACGTCTCGATGCTCACAGTCTAGTGCAAGAGTTGGCAAACTTCTTCTGCAAAAGGTGCGATAATAAATATTTCAGGCTTTAAAGGACATTTGTTCTCGTGCGCAGCAACTCCATTCTGCCACTGTAGCTCCAAAGCAGCCACAGTTAGAACATTAACAAATGGTCGTAGCTGTGTGCCAATAAAACTTTATTTACAAAAACAGGTGGCGGGCCAGATTTGACCCAAGGGCTGTAGTTTGTGAACCCCTGGTCTAGTGGAAAGATAGGCATGTAAACCAGAATCTCACACTGGCTTGCAGACATGTTTTGTTTGGCAAACACCAGGTTTAAACATGGCATTCACTTTCCGACCGACCACAGTCCACAGTTTCCTATTGTGTTATTCCATGCCACTTTCCACGTTTACTATCATGACTCCTGAGTGAAGGTCAAGGCTGTTTCACCCAGAGTTCCGAGTTGCACCCAGCTGCTTATCGATGGCATCGTTGGAGACAGATTTTTTTGGCACATCAATGCCGTGAATACCGCAGATGGAACTGTTTGTTCCACTGTGATCCTCAGTACACTCGGGGACCACAGACACACGTGCACAACATAACTAAGTCATCTGGGCACTGATTCTTCTCGGCTTGCAGTCCGGAGGAGGCCTGCGACAGTCCTCTCTCGGGAGTGATTAACGGCCCTGCGCGGTCCCTGCTGACGAGCTCCGTGGTCACCCAGCCTCTGCATTCCGCTGACGAGCCGCACTCTCGTGGTCTATGAGCTCAGTGGAATCCCTCAGTAGAATTATAGCCTTTTACTGAGTCCCGAACCATATATTACCACGAACACTAAACCAGTTCAAATGGTCCATCCCCTCCGCCTCAACACGAGACGAAGCCTTTCCAGCAAACTACCCGCCTCGCCAAAGAACGTGTTTTCTTTGGCGATGGCTCTTGCTGAACGCTGACGTGCCC
>CM053515.1:3377111-3408064 GCA_028627145.1 Eidolon dupreanum
CATCTACTGTGTGTAAGGTCCTGTAAGGCAGATCGTCTTCAAACTTTAAAGTTCATATTACTACTAAAAGAATTCTCATACACTATGTAGACCCTTGCACATTTTTATCATAAATTTACATAGTACAAAAGACGTAATTCCCACTGTGTTGGAAATATTGACATTTTATATATACATAGAACTGTTACATCACTCTTTTGAATGTTTCCAATGGATCTAAATGCCATGGCAATATGATACCCACCATCAGCTATTTTTAAAAATACATGAACAAGCTCTTCTTTATAAGTCAGAAAAGTTGACATTTTTCCTTTTTCCTTCCTGAAATCTTATGTGCTTTTCCTTACAAAATTTTATTGTAATATAATTTTATGATAGAAAGTCTTTTATTAATACCCTATCATAATTCCATGCAGGATAAATGTATATAAATTGAGATTCTAGCTACTTTTTAATTTCTTTTAATTTCTACAATCATTTGGCTCTGAGTGTTGAAATATTTTTCCCTGGCTCAAGCTACCACTGCAATTATTATCTGTACACAATGGATCCATGCAATATAGAGATAGTACAAATTGTGGTGTACACCTATTAAATATACATATGCAATTTTTTGAAAATATGTCTTATTCAGGATGAGGGAGGACATGATGGTTGCACAGACACCAGTATTTTGAATGTCACCGTTTGGCATTTCATGGGGACAAAGGGCTGAGTCGTCCTTTGTGAACGTAAAAGAAACACATCTGGAATAGAAAGGAAGTAGAACTAGACCCCAGCACAGGTGCGTTAGAGCAAAGAACACTTGAGTGGTTTCCTGTGCAACTCCTTTGGCTCACAATCCCTTGGGAGTTTCTCCCCCACCCCCAGGGAGACCAGTAGACCAGGTCTGAAGATCAGGTCGCAGGCAACCCAAGTAAGAATGAGACACAGTTTCAGTGTTTGGGGAGCTGACACCTGGATAGGGTGACGGGCTATCCGCACGTCACCCGAGAGCAATAAAAGAATTGTTCCAGATGACAGGTGTGGTGGGCAGCAAAATGGCCCCAAAGATGTCCACATCCTGACCCCCAGAACCTGTGACTGTGTCACATTACATAGCAAAAGGGACTGCAGGAGATGACCGTTAAATAAGGAGGTCATCCTGGATTATCCAGTGTCATCGCCAGGGTCCTTGAAAGTGAAGTAAGTGATGCTCGCCGAGGAAGGACTCAGGCCCCCGTTGCTGGCACTCAGGGAGGAGGGAGGTGGCCTTCCTGAGCCGGAGGACAAGGGCAAGTTCATGCCCCTTTAGCGCCTCCAGAGGGAAAGCAGTCCTGCTCGTACCACGTTTCCTGGAGAAGCCACATTTCATCCGACGAGAAACATTACATTCTTTTAAAAATAATTTTAAAACGTTATGGACGGATGAACATTGTGAAATAGGAGGGGGCTGTTTACAAAAAGAGTGTGTAAATAATTCCCATTTGGTGCAAATACCTACGTCCCTACATGTCTAAACTGGAAGAACAAACACTGAGATGCGGACTGAAGGGTGATTTTTGCTCCTCCTGATTATCTGGGGGTTCTGCATATTTCATCATGAATTTGCATTCCTTTTAAAATAAGGGGGAAATCAAAGTAATTACTTGTTAAAGCAATCGTTTATAGTAAATTAAGATGTTTGAAATTCTAACCAAAAGTATTTTTGTGCCTAATCCTATATTAGTGAGGGTTGCTAAGGAACCATGTGATGCAAATTAGGAATAATCCCAACTATAGCTGGGAAGGATGAAAACAGAGGCAGGCAGGCAGGCAGGTAGATGGAAGCCCATGGATGGGAGGGCGGAATCATGAGGCCTGTGTCTCATCTTGCTGGCTCCTTCTCCTCCAGCTCATGTGGGGAAGAAAGACAGCCTGTTCCCCAAGCACAAACACTTGGGTTGTTGAGTGCAAGAGGATGAAGCCCAAGACAGCCACGTCGCTACGGCCAACAGCCAGGGCCAGGACACTAGGAATCACCAGAACTGATCGGCTACTCGCTGTGTGCCAGGCCCTGGCCTCAGCATTTAATTAATTCTCCCAGCATCGCAAAATAGGCAGTGCTATGATCCATCCCTATTTTACATACAAAGAAACTAGGCACAAAGAGGCAGGTGACCTGCCCCAGGTTGCACAGCCAGTAAGAGTCAGAGTTGGCCTCTAGAGCCCAGACAGCCTGATTCTGGACAACGCGCAATGATACCACCCCGGAAGGCAAGTGACAGCTTTCATTCCTGTCCGAGTTGAGAATAAGACTCAGGGCTGCTTTCACAGCCAAAGTAAGAGAGAGGAAGGGGTGGCCTTTCTCCTTGAGCAGAATGAGAAATAGAGACGGGAAAACATGAAGGATTAACAGTGAAGAGAGAAAAGTCCACGCGATTTTATTTGGGCATTTGCACTAATGTCTGCTTGCTTTGTTATTTCTATAAATAGGGTTGTGTTTGATGGTTAGTCCGCCTGCTTAATAAAGGAGTTGCGTGGTGAGTGTGTGCTTGTGCATGTGCGTGGGTGGTGTGCACACGAGTGCCTGCATGTGTGCATGTGCGTGTGGACACATGTGCCCATGAACATGTGCATGCATGTGTCCGCACATATGAGTGTGTGTGCGTGTGTGCACGTGCGTGTGTGAGCGCCAGGCGTGGCCTCGCCCGTCAGAAGCCCGGACGCCCAGACCATCACCAACACACTTGTGTTTTCCCGGCGGCAACCTGGCCTCATTCCTCATCAGAAATAACCAGCCTCCTGGGAGCCAGCCCTCCACCCCGCCTCAAAGTGGCTGCAGATGTGGCCTCCTCTTTGTCCCCACGCGCCCACAGAGCCCCGCGGACAGAGCGGCTCAGTCCGAGTTGTTGACCAACTGACAACAAGAGGGGCTATGGCCAGGGCAGCGGGTGGGGGGCCAGAAGCACGGCCAGCGACCACGCCTTTCTGGTCTGACACTCGCCTTTCACACACCCCTCAGATTGGAAAGGAGAAGAAAGCTTGCTTAGTGTACCCTGCCCGCAGATCCACGGGGCAGGAAGGGCCACCACGGTGAAGCAGAGGCCCGGTCCCCAATCACTCCTCCTGGATGGCAGGTACAAGTTAACCCATACACTCTCAGGCTGGGCCATTCCAGCTGTGACGATGGCCACACGCTCAGGTCTGTCACTCAGATGGTACCGTACGTGACCCCACAGGACGGGGTCCCCCTCTGGGGAGCCTTTCTTGGGACGAGGCAAATAGCAGACAAGCGGGACCTGGCGGAAACCTCTTAGCAAGCGGAGAGCTCCCCCACTTAATCCTAGTCCTGTCACTCACCTCCAAGAAAACTGCAATACCGAAACCAAACTGTGTGGCAGCCCGTCCTGGACTCGAGGGAGGTCCCTGTCCCATCCGTGAAGCCAGGGACCTCTGGGATCATTTCCGAAGCAAGGGGGGCGAGTCTAAGAAGCGGAGAGCAAACTGCAACGGTGGCGCCAAACCGAGCATCTGGGTGACTTGTCCAAGCGTCCAGAAAAACAGTGTCACTTCCCCAGAAGGTACATGGCAGAGGAGGGGCAGGCCGCTGGGGAGCTAAGGCAGGCGTGACAGCTGATGTGAGCGGGACTGGGGTGGCGGCCCATCACGTGAGTGAAGGCAAGAGGGCCCTGCTCACGAACGCACGACGGTCAGAAGGGTCACTGAGGACCAAACCCACCCCTTTGCTCCACAGACACCAAGTGAGTGTGTGGCCAGCGGCGAGCGGGGCCAGCCAGCTCACCAAGAAAGCCAGTGAGTAAGTGGTCCCTCCAACTCCCTCCAATCATGTCTGTCCCCCCTTCCGGGGACGCCTGTACCCCTTACCTGCCCGGGCTTCATCCACCCCCAAGGGACCAACAACGAGGCCCGACCTCCACATTTCGGAGGCAGAGTGAGGCCCCGCCGCACAGGAGAACCAGAACCCAGGGCTCCTTGGGCCCGGCTCATCAGCGGTTGCAACTTCACGAGCAAAAACCCATCCTGAGCAGGCGTCCAGAAGCAGAGGTGCCTGGCTGCCGGGGCCCCTCAAACTGTGCTCAGTAAGACGAACCCCAGAAAGCACCCAGTCATAGGCAGGGCGCCATCCCAGGCTGAAGCTGACACCGCTTCTCCTCTATAAAATCAGCACATATCCCCTTATCCTTCACTCAGCACATATTCAGAGACCCCCACTCCCCCCATGCACTCCTTGGGACCTGTGTGTCAAGTACTAGGCCACCAGGCATGAAGTTGCAAACGCCTTAAATGCCATGCTGGTGAGGCCAGGCTTGACTCTGGGTGGTGAATGGGGTCAGGGGGTCATGGAAAGAACCCAAAGGGCTAGCAGAGAGCAGACTGGCATTTTAGAAAGAGTCATCTAGAGCCACGTCGGGATTCGAGAAGGAGCAAAAAGCCACCGGTCCACTGTAATAGTTCAGACGAGGGAGGACAGGGGCCCAAATGAGGTGTGGACAGCTGGCCACGGAGCCAAGAAATTATTTTTGTAAAATTAAATTCTCTCCTGTGGTTACACAATATGAATGTACTGAATGCTGCTTAGCTGCATACTTAAAAATGGTTAAAATGGTAAATTTTATGTTTTGTGTATTTTACCACAGTAAAAAATACATATCTTCCCCTCCGAGTTACACTTTTCTCTTGTCAAAAGGACAGAAGGCATAAATTCTAGGACGACCTTCCCCTAAGTCTCAAACATTATGAAAAATGAAGAGGGACAGCATCTGCTTGGTTCAGATACTGTGCTAAGTAATTGTATCAACTCACTGAACCTTTAAGACAACCCTACAAGGTCGATACTGTTATTGTGCCCATGTTTCAGATGAGAATAATGAGCACAGAGAACTTAAGTATCTACCTCACTGAGGACATGTGGCAAAGCCAGGATTCGAACCTTGATAGCTCACCTTCAGAGCCTACAAGCTTACCCACTGCACTTAAAATGCCTCTGCACACTTAGATGCTAAATATCTAAACAAGAACCAAAAAAAAATGCCTGCCGACCAGTGAGCCCCTCTACTTGATAATTTGGCTTCATAGAGAACAGAAACCCAGACGGCTGGCTGCATTTTCTTTTTTTTCCATTTTCATCCAGATGTTTGGCATCACATAAATAAGAAGATGTGCCCATGAGTGGAGCCACTCAGGAATTAGAACTCTGTCACCAACAGAAACACTGTCTCAGGGCAAGGCTGTCATTTCATGAATTAACGTCCTACCCAAAAATGTTTGCCTAACCTCCTAGGGCATTGCAATTTTGAGGATTCATTTCTGATGGTCTCTTGCTTAACTCAGTGCAGGTTCGAACGGTAATTAATAGACATCTTGCCCATATCTCGTCTTTCATTTAGTATTCGCCCAAGTCACATCGGACTTTTTTTTGTGCGTGTGCATCACAAATAACAAAAACCATGCATATTTTAACTTCATCTCTGAGATTAGAGTAAATACATAATTCTGGCAAATCACTCAGAATTACGGGCTAGCAGCATCTGGTTCAGATATTCTCAAGTAAATTATTGGCACGGTCTCAGCCACATTTTTAATTTTAACCGAAATGTTCCCAGAAACATGTGTTTTCTGTCCTGTTTGCATGTAATCAGTTTTAGAGGGCCTCGGAGTTTCAAGCTGGGGTTTCAGAAGTTAGTGGCCATCCTTGGGCACTGACCACAGGCCTGGCAGAGGTGCCCTGCTCCTGGTATTGGGTCTGCTCCTGCCTCCAGCTCCTCGGAGAAGGGCCCACAGGTACACTGTGTACGAGTTCCTCGCCCTTCCTTCTGCTCCCAAATTACATACCTCGCTTTTATGTCAAGTCCAATATAGCTTCCTTAGCAGTTTTTTTTTCCCCTCCTTATTCCACATCAAGAGTACCCAATTACTTTTATAAATACTTGTTTTAAAAATATCACCGTTTCCTGCTGCTTCAAATTCTGAAGGGCTGTGCAGGATTTTAGACTCTTATAAATCTCTCAGGCAGTTCATATTTTATCAACAAAGTGTGCTTTTTCGTAAACCCTAAGTATAACTCCTCACCGGGGACCTTTCTTTCCCTCCAATTATTTTTTTCCATAGAGACAACAAAATAGAAGGAATTTTTGCCATTTCAAAAGTCGTTTGCAATGCCCTCCTTGAGCTCATTAACTCTGCCTTGCCCGCCAACAAGAGTTTTTGGTTAAAAGAGAAAGCATGAAGGTTGTCAATTATAAAACGTCCCAACAGAGGTAAAGCAGAGTTATGTAGTGTGCCTTTAAGAGAAAATTCCAGAAAAGCCTTGGCTTTTGTTAACACTGAAAAGCTCCCTCGCTCAAGGCAGGGACTTCTTGAGTGAATGTCCACCACGGCTGCCAGGCCATGTGGTTAAAAAAAAAAAAAAACAACACACACATCACCAGGGACACAGAAAGAGTCAGCATGCATCATGGAAGCTGGCCTCCAGGTCCTGAGGATGCCACTGTCCTACAGCCCGCTCAGCTGTCACATTTATACGGGCACTTCTGTGGTTTCCCACTTGCAGCTACTTGAAGATAACCCGAGGGATGACACTTAGGAGGCAAGACACAATTCTAAGCACAACCACAGAGCCACATCCAGCCTCATCGCCATCTGAAAGCTCGGAGCTTCAAGTCTCGGTATCCTCTGCTCTGTCTGAACCTGCGCCTTCTGTTCTAGAAACCACACTGGACAAAGAGAGAGGGAACGAGGCGGAAAGAAATGCAGTCTGGGCATATTTTAGAGCACAGGCCTCAGATACACACACGAAAAAAGAATAAACCAACGCTTCAAAGCATGACCTTGGGTTACATATCCTTGATTCTCCCACTGAACATCCAAGGAAGTATCTGTAATCAGCTTGGAGTCACCACCACACCCAAGTCTCCAGCCAGTCCGGACACAGGCACTCACCCAGCAAATACCTGGTGACCACCTACGATGTGCCCCGTTCTCCTGGGAGCTCAGATAATCTAAAGAAGGAGATAGGTGCCTCACCTCAAGAATCAAAGTGTAGGGGCACAAGCTTAAAGCTACATAACCCCACCAGGCACTACCTAAAAAAAAAAAAAATCAAGGAGGCATCTAGCTTCTTGGTGCACAGGGAGCAGGCTGGAAGGCACGGCTCCTGGAGGCCAGACACTCAGAGAAGGATTCTAGAAAAGGAGATCAGGCCGGACCAGAGGAGCTGCACCGGCTAGGGTTCTCAGAGAAACGGAGGGAGTAGCACACGCATACACAGACAGGTATGCACGGTACATACACACACGCTCACAATGAGCTTCTTGCAAGGAACTGGCTCATGCGACTCTGGGGGCTGGCAAGTCTGAATCTTTAGGACGAACCGGTCGGCTGGGAACATAGGCAGCAGCTGACGCTGCCGTCCTAAGGCAGAAGGCTTTCTCTAAGGGACCCCAGTTTTGCCCTGAAGGCCTTCAGTTGATTGGACATGGTCCGCCCACACCATCAAGGGTGTATATGGTGGCTGGTTTACCAGCCTGAGTCACCCTCAGAGTAACCTGATCTAGGGGCAGCAGAAGAGGGCTCGCCAGAAGCTTGCAATGACTCTCAAGTCCTCAGCCAGGTATACTGGTTCTCGACATCCTTGCAAAGACTTGTCCCAAACCAGATAATGGCTGAACAGGAACCAGAAGCCTGGGGTCTGGAGGGCGGGGGCTGCAGCTTCAGGCATCAGCAGCCGGGACAATGCTGGAGGTGCCCTGAGAAGCGAAGGCCACCTGCCAGGAAGGTCCCCACCAGATTCCAGGAGCCCCACATATGCTGGAAGTGGCTCAGCCACGGGGCTCTGTGATGTTTCACAAGGACCCTACCACCTCCAGGAATCTGTCTCTACAGTGAGCCAAGGACACAGCACATTTGGAATTTGGACGTTGTCACGTGATCTCTTAACCTGCCGAATCCACGCTGGTAACTAAGTCAAGTCCGAACGTCCGACACGGAGAGGATGAGGAGAGCATTTACCCGAAAAAAAAAATCATCATATTGCTTTTGCTTCTGTATCTTGCCTTTGACTCTTAAAATCTTTCATCCTACAGAAAGGTTACCCATTGCAACATAAAATCCAAACGCTGGTGCTGTGCTTGTCCACGCAGCCAACACCTCGAGGCTCAGAGGACAAGTACGCCTCGGGCTCCGAGCCGTTGGCGGGGATGGGCAAAGGGTGGCACCACTGGGAGCTTGGCCTGTGCTCAGAAGTTTCTGGTCAGAGAGCCGGCTCGAGGAAGTCCACCCAGGGAGGCTTGGTCAGCGAAGAACGCGGCACCGGAGCCAGCCACGCTCCGAAACAGGCACGACCAGAATCTGTGCATGGCGCAGGTTTATCTTTGACCGTGCTTATGGAAACATTATTCAAGAACACTGCGAACGCACAAAAATAAATCTTTAAAAATATCATTTGGACGGCACACACGGACGAATGAAAGATTTTTCTGTCTCTACTACAGCAGTCCATTAAGGCATTTTTTTTTTAAAAGCAAATGTGGCAGCAAACGGCACACAGACACCCGCAAACCGAACCACCCCCCGTAGCCGCCCCCAGGTGAAGCCCACCCCAGTCTCACCAGCTGGATGGAGCTGCCTCAACCACCGCGGGAGGAGGGGGCAGACGGCCAGCTCGGTGTCCTGCCTCCCGAGGACCTGATGGTTCTTGCTAACACTCGAAAGACAGTCAGAGAGTGGCCCCAACCGACAACCCGTGCTTTGATCACTGGGGAAAACAATGGCTACTCAGTGTCTGCCTGGTGCCACACTATCTCATTTAATCCGACAGCCAAACGACGAAGTACATACATAGTATCATCCCGGGACTTGGGTGGAGCAGACTGAAGCTCAGAGAGGCTAAGTACCCTGACCACAGTCACACAGCTAATCCGTGTCAAGACTGACGCTGGAACCCCACGGTGTCTAGACCCAGAGCCCCTACCAGAAGCTGTGCCCCCACCCACGCTCCACTGATTCGCATTCCTGCTTCCTTCACGTCTGCCATCAGCTACCTGATAGCAAGGCCCAACATCTTCCTCTTTTCTGTCCCTCCTGAACACCCATCACCTGCGGGCGCCATGAACTGTCAGGTTGTCACTTCATGTCCTTGATGGTGGCACACCCCTGCTGCGGGCACTCTCCTCTGTGGCCAGCCTCTTTTCCTCTGTCTTCCCCCCAGGAGGATGTGTTCTTTTTTTTTATTTTCCTCATCCATTACCAGCCTTCTCGTTTTAGTTTTATGTGCCTAATTTATCTCGTTACCCACTCCATAACCCTGCCAAAGAACAAGAAGGATCCAAAAATATTCTTTGGCTTCCTCTTGGATGATAATCTTACCTTTGTTCTTTTCCATTTCTTGCCTCTGAGGTCTGTCTGCTGGTTTTCTGTCTTTTACTTGCTAGTTCTTCTGCCTTTCTCAGGGTTTTAAGATCTTAGGGAGAAAAAAAAGAAAAAAAATTATACACACACACATATGTATACATGTATACATACATGGACACTGGATTCCTTTGGCCATCAGGCTAAGTTCATTTTAATCGGCCTTTAAAGAAAAGTGTTTTGCAACATGACCTGTGATCCTTATTGTCCACCGGTGGGAGTGGAGACGTGGGTTATGACGTCAAGAACAACAATAAAATATAAAGATCTAGGAATCTGAAGACCCAGGTCCAAATCTGGACTGAGGTCCTTCTGGCTGGGCATGCCTTGGACAAGAATCTCGGAGCCTGAGCTTTCTCATCTGTACCATGGGGATAATAACTGTTTCCTCTCAAGGCTGTAAAGAGATTTAAATGGGCAACGTATAAGAAAGCACTTTTGACCTCTGAATAATTTCAGCGCAAAGCGGTACGGGGTCAGGGCCTTGGCTGAACTGTGAAATGCCACGCGTGGGAGGCCGCCCCTGTTGAACTGATCACTGGACGTCACACCTGGATGGGCCACTAACCCTTTACATTCACCACTTCCCCCCAGACTGGGCTTCCTCTCTGTAAGTCCCAGTTCTGCCAACGGAGCTAGGAGGCATTCTGCCACCCGATAACCACACACATGGACACACACGGACACGCACACACACGCACGCACGCACGCGCACACACACGCTTCATCTGCGGTGAGCCAGGGACTGTCATAGGTGCTAGGGACACAGCAGGCAGAAAACGGCAGACAACCTCCAACCCTTCAGGGCACTTATCACTCATTGTGGGTGGGAGAAAGAATAAGACAGAACAAGCCCCCTGATTTGCAGACGGGCGCCTGCACTACAGCCTGAAGGCAGAAAGGAGGTCCGGCAGGGAATGAGGGAGGGAGAGAGTGGTCCCCTGAGGTCCCTGAACCCAGCAGGGCCAGATCTCGCAAGACTTTCCAGTCCAGTGCCCACGAGAAGTTCTAAGCGTGGTTCTAAGGAGGCTTCTGTCATGAAGCCCCTGGATGATACGACTTGCTCTGGGGTTTTGGTTGGATGGACGGATGGTTGGTAGGATGGAATGGTGGGTTGGTTTGGTTTTTTATCAGTCTGGCTACGGTGCAGAAAATTTGGATGGGAGAGTGCTGGTCAGCTCCATGACAGTACCAGACAGAGCTGACTCGGGTGGCAGACATGGAGGGAGGTGAAGGGATCGACATGTGCTCTACGGGCAGAGATGATAAGAATCCAGAGTGGGTTTCACATCAAGGGAAGGAGAAAATGACACATTTTCACACCCATGATGACTTCCCGGGGTTTTTGCTGGAGCAACAAGGGACGCAGTGACAGCATTGACGGAGGTGGGGGTGGTCAAGGAGGGGCGAAGCACGGGACATGTGGAGGGGGGACTGGCCAAAAGAGGGGCTGAAACTCTATCATTTCCTCTACTTGTCCCTCATGTGCGAAAGTTGATTAGTGTGCCAGCCTGTCCCCCGTTTCTTATCATCACCTCTTTCTTGACATCTCCAATTTGCCACCTGATGTCTCGATGTGTTCCTGACTCAGAGGTCTCCATCTCCAATCCAACTGTCACGCCCACACTAGCCCCACGTCCCCAGGACTTCCTGGAATGGGGGTAGTGAACTTGTCTTGACTCTTTAAGACTCTTGCCATTGGGTCTTCTGTTACTGGTAGATGCAGACACATTGGACCTTGGGGGTCTAGCCCTGGGGGTCTAAACCCGGTCAGTGCTCAACCTCCAGTGTCCTCCTTCACAAACACACTTCCACCCTGCCTCTTCTCCCCCTCTCCCTCTCTCTCTCAGTTCCGGCACACTCCAAGAGAGGTCACGTGAATACATAACCAGGAAACAGGACTTCACCAAGAAGCCGGCCTTGCTGGCACCCTGATCTGAGACTTCCAGCCTCCAGAATAGTGAGACGTACACGTCTGCTGTCTCAGACACCCACTAGTCTGTTACAACAGCCCCAACAGACTGAGACCATTAGGCGCTAGAGTCTTCAAAGTGAAAAACTCGAAGGGTCAAAATTAATCTTAAAAATCCCATATAACACACACTAAGTACAGGATCCACACTAGGGGTGTCACAGTAATTCTCATCCCCACTGAATTTTGAGAAGTGCAGCGTTCCACTAAAGGGAAGAGTAAACGAAGAGGTTATAACGATGCCTCTCTCTCAGGCCACCTCACTTGAAAACCACCATCGATCCTCAAGCAGGAAGGCAGGGTAGGGGGACGGCTGGGAACAGACAAGTGTCTGCAGTGACTCCTCCTTGCCTGACAGTGTAGACTGGATTTTTTTTTTTTTTTAATATTTTGCCCCTGCCACCCCAGCCCCACGTACACCAGAAAACAGTTCTCATCATCATTTACCATCATTTACCATCAGGGTCCAACGGAGCCTTTTAATTTTTGTGAGTCATTTACAGAAGTAATCAGAAAGAGAAAGCTTTAAAAAAAAAAAAAAAACTTTATTAGAAAATGTAACAGTTTAAACATAGCGAAGTTTCATTCTGTAGTTCCCCGGCGTTGAAGGTATATAAACCCCAAACGAGCAACGTGCTCTGCATGCAACGAGATGTTCCATGGTCATGCAAGACTCTGGCACAGACGCGTCTCGTAAACACCAATTCCAGATTTCCAGCCAATCTTTAGTAAATGCTCAGCTCAGCATGATTTCTAGGCCTTCACGTACTTGCATCGTAAAGCGAGTTGCTTTCAAAACCTTGGAGGGCTCACGATTTTGTTAAAGAGAATGGTCATCTTTTCTCCACAACTGCAAAGCATTGTCAGTTTTAAATTCATAAACACCCGTTAAGCATTAGTCCACTGATTCTGTCCTCATTTCCATGTCATGTCTCCTTTTGATCGCGTTTGCGAACACATCTGACATCGCCGTTTGTCCCCTTCACACTGTACCAAGGAAATTTTAGTAAACGCCACAAAAGGTAAGAGGTTATCGACCCCCAGTCTTTTTAGCACAACTGGATGGTCCAGGTTCTTGCTGCAAAATATTAAGTGATGAAACCCTGTTGAACGACTAACTGGATAAGAATATCACATTTCCTTTTTGTCCTCAGAAATACATTGTTTATCTATCATTTCAGGAGTTTGAGAAAATTCATCTCCCAGCCTAGGACTTCGCTTATAAAATCAATTTTACTATCATCATTAGAGTTAACATCGCAGCTGTCTCTTCCAATTTGTCGAACTATACTGTACAAAGTCTTCTGTTGTCAATTTTCTTTACTGTTTTGTGCAAGAAATGAAAAATTCTGTATTCTCAACTGTATGCCTTAAAAGCGACGATAATGAAACCACAAAGACGGTATCTTCTCTCTTTTTATCCCTTGGTGAAAGACAATGTAATACTCTCAGCAATGTAATCAGAAAACTATGCAAGAGTGATTATTTATTCCACTGTTGCATCATCCTTCTCATTACTTTTTATTTTTATTATTTGCATGTTTTTAGCATAACTGGCAATAACTGAGGAGTAATAATGAAATAATTCCATAAAACGGAAAATAATTCAAGATATAAGAAAAATATGATCACTAAGATCCCATGAAATAGCTTAGATTTATAAATGGTTCCAATGGTCCCACGTGGTAAATTCAAGATAGAATGAGTTTTATTTTGTTTTTGTAAAAAGTAAAAGTTCTCTTTGATCTTTGGAAGGTTTCTTTTAAAAAGAACAGAAGTCATGAAATGTCAACATTCATAAATAGTTATAACTGCTCAGGGGAAAAAAAAAAACCCTAAAATTCAGTTTGATGGACCCTGGTTATATACTGATGGTTAAATTGCATTAATAGATTTCGTTGTTTTGTAAAGATTTTCAAAATCTGGTTCACTGGAAAACTGCCCCACAAAAACACTCTTCCTTTGCCGGCTTGAAATCAACAGTTCTCAGACCGACCTTGAAGCCCCGTCTCAGAGAGCTCCATGGCATCCTGACCGCAGGATGCCCAGCTCTGGGCTCCACCAGCACTGCCCACGGGGACCAGGCAGCCCCTCGGCCCGGACAGCCCCTCCTGAGTTCGCTTCGGCAAACAATAAGGAAGCAAGACTTACGATCCAAGGAAAACAGAGTGTTTCTAAATACTGTTCAGACTTCAGGGCAAGGCACTAACAAAACTCAGACCACAACCAGACACCCAATATTTACAGCTTCTATATTCTTTCCAGTAAATGAACTTAGTGTGAGGGAGACAGAGTTCCCGTTCTCCTGGGGATTTTTTTTTCTTTTTTATCTTTTGTGTTTTCAGTAAATCCTGAATACAGTTTGACTATGAATTGATGACACAGAGGAAATGTCCAATTCACAAAAGTGGTGTGTTCCAAAACCGTAGGAGTTGGTTGTTTTGGGAGCTCGGAATATATTTTCCTCCAATAAACATATTATAAATGGTTTCCAGACCGGCCCCAGAGAAGCACCCTTAACTCATAATGTCGTTGAAGCCCTGGACTTCCGCAGTAAAAATTAGTAGAAAGCAAATTTGCTGTAGCACTAACAAGCTCGAATACCGAAGACAGAGTCTCCTTTACCCTGAATTCCATTTAATGAAATAAGCAGTTTAATGAAAGAAGATAAAAGGGAAACATGGAGACTTTTTTAGGGCGAGACTTCTGCTTTCAAGAATTTTGAAAGCTGGTAGTGACAGGGTGTTATTCTGTCTTTTCCAGTTGCACTTTGATTCCTTTTATTCACTTTCTTCGTATAAGCATGACCCAAAGAAGCCACGATTAGAGTAGATTTGAAGCTCATACCTTAGGATGGCAAAGGATAGGGAAGGAAAAGCAAAAATGTTTGAAAGAGACTTCCGGGATAGAACAATTAAAGCGTGTCGTTGTTAAGACAATCGCCTAAATCAGCATTAACTGATTTGTAAGGGAAATTGAGGAGAAGGCAGCAGACCCCATATTAGCGCTCCAGGCCCGGGGGGTGGTTCAGGTAGGTGAGGAAAGTCCACTGTTTGGTCAGACAATACCCTCTCTGACCATAAGGTGGTGCCATCAGCCCAGAGAGGCAGCCCCAAGGGGGCGGGGGTGCAGCAGCAGGAGCTCTGCACGTGGAAGGCACATTTTCCACGCAGGCTCTGGGACTCAGAGAAAGCCTGGTCTAGACAGCATGGATCAACCTCCACGTCCCTGCCTCGTCGCCCAACAACTGTTCCCATCCTCCGGGATCCCACCTGCTCACACCTGAGTAAGAACACCTGTGCCGCCGCCCAGGCATCGAAACATCGAAACTCCCATCAAGATTCTAACTAACTCCTTCCAATGCTCTCATCCGTGTTCTCCCTCCCCACGTCAGCGCTGGGCCCCTCACATTCCAAAACGCCATCTAGTCGAGGAGCTTCCCAGAATCTCGCCCTTCAGTGCCATGATGATGAGCGAACAAGGTCTCCCACAGTGAGCACAGATTTGTCACAAAGACCTTGACAACAAGGCCCGACGCCCCTGCCAGCTTTACCTTCCAGTTTAGCACCCAATGGAGCAACCCCTCTTCCAGATACAAGTCCTCCCCACATCCCCTCCATGCTGGTCCTCCCTCCTGGGACATCCTCTCTCTTTTCCCCACCCTTCCTTGTCAGTATCCTCTCCCCTTTCAAAGTCAAGCCCAGATTCCCTCTTCCCCAAGAACTACTAAGTGTTTAACTGACTTTAACTAGTGCATCAACCACAGAAGCCCTGGGGTGTCACGAGGCAGGCCTGCCTCACCCTTTCTAGGGCTGGTTGGGCCTTAAACTGAGGAGGGCCCCGCCAGGCAGGCTCCCAGCTGAACCTCAGGCCAACGCCAGCTGGTCTGGCCTTCCTCCTCCCGAGTCTCAATTGCCATCTAGGGCGGACTCGGGTCTAGAGACACCAAAGCCGCAAGCTCGGTGTGTGGCACGGTGTCTGTTCTCAATTCATGTTAGCTTCATAATAATAACAATGTTACTATTATTGCTGTCCCTTCTCCACCCCCACACGTCAGCCACAATCTGCCAAACGAGGCTGAGCTCCCCTCCCCATTCCCAACACCCACCCCCATCCTCCCACCACCCCCGGCCTGTGACCCAGCCTGGTGATCCCAGCAAACTGCCTACTGATTCCGCAGAATTTTCCCTGCCCTGATGGGACTGACTGGGGTGGGTACTCTCTGGATGTTAGACCCACGCCAAGAGGCCTTTAAGAACTATATCACCTGTGCTTGCAACACCTCAGAATCTAGCTACCATGTCTTTTACTTCTAAAGGGACAGTTGGCTCAGGTAGGAGACACTAATGTCCCCTGGGGAGGCTGGAGCATAGAGCCCCAAGATGAATTAAATTATGCAGGTCCTTGGAGGGCAGCCCCAGGGGCTCGTGGTGGCAAAAGGCAGTACCCAGCCAAAGGCCATGAGGCACAAACCAGGAGACCTCCACCTGCCTGGCCGCTGCTCCAGGTGCCGCCAGCACCTTCCATCAGGTAGACCAGGAGTGTCTGCATCCAGCAAAGGTGGGCTGGCTCCTCCCCCTGGACCTCTCTTATTTCGGTTGCTACAAGAACCAAGTGATTAGATGCCTTTTTTTTAATGCCAATACTGCTCATGTTCTCACCTACAAAACAGGCTCCATGAAAAGAAAGTCTACCCGAGAAATTCAGGGGCCTATGGAGTTGGTGAGAGGCCAGAATGCTGCTGTTGTGTTTGTTAGGTTTTGTCCTTTAAGCATTTCCAGGAGATGGTTTTTCATGACTTAATAAAGGAAGCTAAGTTAACTATGCAAACAAAAGCAGGGTGGGAAATTCGAACCACCCATTTTAATGCACTGTACCCCACCTCCTGCCACAAAAGATCTGAGGCTACAAGAAGTAATTGCTATTGGAATCATGGGCATGAATGGTCAGTTTCTTGGCACCGCTTCTGCAGACTCTGGACCTTCAAAGTGACCATTTACTGGGGCTCTGGAAGTCGGACGGGGATGGTGGCTGCAACCTCTCCTGGCGCTGCAACCTCAGGGAGAGCCCACTCCGAAGGCGCCTTCCCCACCCCTCCTCTCCTTCCTCCCCACTCAGAGCCGCTGGACGCGCCGGCCGCCTTCGGCCAGCGGCGGCCACCCTGCCCCTTCCCCCTTCCCCCCACCCCAGGCCTCTCTTACGCCCAAGTGTACCCGGGACCCCGGGAGCGAGGCTCTGGAGGCCAAACGGCGGCCGCAAGATGACCTGGCCGGCGCGTCTCCGCACCCCCTCCCCCAACCGTGTCACATGGCGGCCCCAACGAGGCGCGCAGTGCGTCCCGCCGCGGAGACCCAGGGCCGCGTCGCCGCGGGCAGTGGGTGATGAAACCTCCCGGCGCATTACCCCAGAGGGCGCGGGCTGGGAGCCGGGCGGGGTAGCGGGGTGGCAGCTGATACCCGGGCTCACCTGTTCTCCCGCAGGAGGGTGGAGACGGAGGGGGAGGGGCGAGGGCGCGTCTCCCCGGGGTACGTGCGGCGGGGCGCACGGCCGCCGCGCTGCGTCCCCGCCCTCCCCGAGCCCTGCTCGACCCCAGAGCTGCGCCGTCGGGCTGAGGTGCCCGGAGCGGTTCCTGTCCCCGGCCCAGGCGCCGGGGAGACGTGAGCGTGCACACGTACACACACAGCGGGGGAAGGGGCGCCCAACTTTCTCCCGGCTTCGGCTGGCCAGCCCCGGCCATGCTTCGGGAGGGAGGGAGCTCCAACAAGAAAGGAGGAAAGATGGGGAGAATTTCCTCGGGTCCTGCTTGGGGGTGGGGTTACTCAACCATTTATTTGCCTCTGTTGGCTGGAGAGTAAAGGCATCCCGGAGCGGGTCGGCTAGGGTGGCGCTCCGGGAAAATGGAAGAGCGTGTCGGAGACGCGTAAAGTTGCCTTTGCAGCTCCGGCCTCCGGGGCAAGCGATGCTCCGCGGCGGGAGCCTGGAAAAGATGCGAGTCCCGACCGTCACCTGGATTCCCTGCAGTCGGCCCGAGAGCCGTCCCCTTTGGGAGAGGGGCGAGAAACTAGCACCCTAGGGGTTGCAAGGCCCGCCAAAGACGGGCAAAAATAAAGGAAGAAGTCCTATACTGCTTCTGCTCCCATCATAAATAGTTTGAGGGTTTTTTTAATGCAAAGTGTCACGACGCCAGGCATTCGCGTATGTGCTCAATTTGCCCCCGGCATCACTGTGCCCA
This sequence comes from Eidolon dupreanum, assembly GCA_028627145.1. NCBI lineage: Eukaryota > Metazoa > Chordata > Mammalia > Chiroptera > Pteropodidae > Eidolon > Eidolon dupreanum. Next base: position 3,394,703 of record CM053515.1, read on the forward strand.
GGAAACTCCTCCAATCTGTCCATGCCTCGGGGCTGAGGCTCTCCCTGAATTCCAAAGGGCGGAAAGAGGAAGCTGTCCCAGCCTGATGCGGCTGTGATGCGAGCCAGGGCCCCGGGGGACGCTGTCCCGGCGGAAACTGTCCCCTCTCGCCTTGCTTTTAGCTGCAACCAGAGCTGCGATTCGCTTTTACGTTCTTAAGTCTTGTCAGCCATTGCCCTGGAGCCCCCGCACACGCACACGCATCTCCGGCCGCGTCACACACACTCACACACACACGCATGCCAACGCGGGGCCGCCCGCAGGTCGCCAACTTTGTCCGCGCTCCCCGCGGCGCTCGGCCGCCTCGCGTAGTAGTTGCGCGCACGCCCCGCCTCCCGGCCGTGTTGTCAAACGGGCCAGGGTCTCGGATTGGTCCAGCGGCCGGGACAACACCTGCTTGACTCCTTCATTCAAGTGACACCAGAGCTTCCAGGGATATTTGAGGCCCCATCCCTGCCATCGCCCCGCACTCGCGGCGCTGCTAACGGCCTGGTCACATGCTCTCGGGAGAGCTACGGGAGGGCGCTGGGTAACCTCTTATCCGAGCGGCCGCCGCGAGGAGCAGGGAGAAGGCGAGCGAGGAGGAAGAGTGGGAGGAGGAGGCGAAGCAGCGGAGGAGGAGGAGGAAGGGGGAGGGGAGCACAAAGATTCCGGGTCTCCGGGCGGGAGGCTTCCACCGAGAACCATGTGTGCCGAGCGGCTGAGTCAGTTCATGACCCTGGCCTTGGTGTGGGCCACCTTCGACTTAGCGCGAGGGACCGACGCCACCAGCCCGTCGGAGGGTTTCCAGGAGAGGAGCTCGCAGCAGAAAGGCCGCCTGTCTCTGCAGAACACAGGTGAGTGCGTGCGCCCCTGCGGCGGGGAGCTGCGGGGAGGCGACACTGGGCACCCCTACGGAGCGCCCCGGGCGCCTCGAACGGAACTGGGCGCCCACCTAGGGCCGCGCGAACTCTTGGGGTGGCGCGGGATGTGCAAAGGAGAGCGCGAGGCGAGGCGAGGTCCGCGCCGGGCTCTGCGCGCGGGGAATCCGCACGTGCCGGCAGGGTGATGAAACAGCTGGGGCAGGACTTGTTGCTGTCCTCCCCGGGGTCGAGGGTAAACGAGGAAGAGCCTGACGCGGCCAGTGACGGCCCCGGAGTCCCCGATCCGGTGCAAAGCTTCCTGCTCCCTCCTGGCCTGCCCTGCGGGAGGCACGGCGCGTCCTCGGCCGGGAGAACTTCTCCTCCCCGCCGGCCGGCCGCGGCAGGACCTATTCTCCCCCTCCTCAGAAGATGCCAGACACCCGAGAACTTTGTAGGCGAGCCAGATTGCAGGGGGGAACCTTCCCCGGGGGTGGGGGGCGGCATTGCTTTCGGAAAGGGGCTGGGGGGCGGGGGGGCGGGAGCAAAGCGTACCTCTGCCGTGCCGCCGCCGTCTCCCGCTCCAGAGCAGGTCAGCAAGCGAAGACGTGGTGACACGGCCCAACACTGCGCCACCTCCGCGCTGCGGGCTCCGCACTCACCCGCGAGCGACCGAGCAGAGCCGGGCGTGCAGGGCACGGGGCTGGCCCTTTACCCAGCTGCGTGGAGAGACCGAAAACCTGCCTACAGTTCCTCGGCTCTGAGCGCGCGCCGCCCCCCACCCGCTCTTTATTTAGGGGACCTGCGAACCCCGCGGCGGCGGCGTGCGTGCTCTCACCGCGAGAGCAGGAATGCGCGAGTGCGGGATAGGGACGCCCCAAGCGAGCGGGAATCGCCGCCCTGCGCGCTCCTGCCCCGGCGCGCCGGGGCCGCGCGTGGGACCACCCGGGCGCCTCCCACCTCCGAACGCGGGTGCCCGCGCCGCACTCCTCCCAGGACCCTCGCCCTCCCTTCCCCCCTGTGCAGCCCTTCCCCCGAGTATCGAACACGATTCTCAGTAGTTAAGTGACCCTCAACAAATGCACGCCCCTCATTCTCTCGGCAGATTTAAACCCAATGTGGATTATCTCCTCCGACCCCACCCTTCTTCCAAAATATAGTTTTCTGATGTAATTTTGTGGTTGGTTGAAGTCAGGGAATTGGGAAGGGGGGAGGGAAGGAAGAGAGGCTTTGCACACGGCAGCCTGACGGTTCACACTCTCGGTCTGTCCTTTAGAGACGAGTCAGGGCCACAGCCTGCGAAGGAGCGCAGCAAACTCCCGGTCGCGGGCATTCTAGGGTCTGATTAAGCGACATTGCACACCGGATCTCTCTTTAAAAAGGAGCCTCTCACTGCGACGGTTGTGTTTCTGCAGGCTGGCCCCCCTCAGACTCAAACCGCAGCTCTCCTCGCCCGGTATTTTTAATGCGGATGGTTTGGAGGCTCTGCCTTAATAGGAATTTTGTTTTGATTTTTAGGTGTTGAATCATGAAGCTGAATTGAAACTGCTTTTCGGACGTTCTCCTTTGGGGGTCAGGAAGGAAATGGCTATGATTTAATAGCAGCAGCTTCAAATTCCAAGTAGAGAAGGGTATTTCATTGATGCGGTACAGAGGGGAGAGGGCAAGCTAATAATTTCAAATCTTATTTTTGTCTGTGGGTTTAGAAAGCTGAATTATCTTCTGTTCTCAGGCTCAGGATTCCCACAGATACTTTAATAAGATGGGAAGGATGAAAAATGGGGTGCCCAGACCTAACTCCTGGCTGTGATTTTTTTTGTAACACGGGTTTGGCTGATTTTTTTATATATATATAAATATTTACAAATGCTGCTATGTTTCATAAGTAGATTAAATGATGAAATTTCCTTTCCCTGGCTATTGAGGTCCTGAAATAATCATTCTAACTTTTTTTTTCTTAAATTTTCTTTTAATCATCACTTTCATTGCAAACAACCTCTCCGCATTCCCCAGCATGGCTGAGAATTTTATATACATTCACGTGTCCTTCCCGTTGTAGCTGAAATCCAGCACTGTTTGGTCAGCGCTGGCGATGTGGGCTGTGGCGTGTTCGAATGTTTCGAGAACAACTCCTGTGAGATTCGAGGTTTACATGGGATTTGCATGACCTTTCTGCACAACGCTGGAAAATTCGATGCCCAGGTAAAAACCACACAGAGCACAAACAATGTTTTGGGTTATCGCAGCGTGATTGACATGTCCGCTGGAAAGACTCCTCACCTTCCCAGACTATTTTAGGGTTTGCAAGAGACATTCCAGGTATGCAGCAGGGGGCCAGGGCCTCCTCACCCCCTCCCTCCTAAGTTCTGCTCTCCAGAGTTGTCATGTCGGCTAAATCCTTCTCCACTCTTAGGTTGTGTCTACACAGGCGAAGTGAGTTGGAGACCAAGCTGAACAATTATCTGAGGGTTCTTAGCTGAGAAGACAAAAGTCATGATAGATATCTTGTAAGGGAGCATCTTTATGTCTGGCCACCATGACATTCGGAACAGTAGGTCAAGGGAGGAAGGGCAGGGACCCCGATTATACATTCGAAAAGCTATTTTGCTATTTTCACCTAATAGGCAAGAATAAATCACACGAAATTCAGAGACATGCGTCTTCCCCTAGCGGGTGTGTGGGCAGGCAACTTCGGTCATTATAGTCGGGCCTGATCCACTTCGGTTGTGCTGGGGCCCCAGCTGCTACGTGGGACAGGCAAAGAACCCAACGAGCAATCCGATGGCTCCAGCACCGACCACCCAAATACATTTCAGATGGCGCGTGGCCGGAGGCTCACTTTCATGTCCTCCCCAGCCTACACATGCACCGTGCAGCCCCCTGTACTCTGTCTCGCAAACCTCCTCTCCCATCTCACTGGAGAGCAATGACAACATTTGGATGAGGCCAACAGTTTAGGGGTGATTTACGAACGTCACCAATCACCATGGACTGACATCCAGTAGAGAGCCCGGCAAAGCACTGCCTGGGAGCCAGGAAGGGATGCAACGGGGCTGGCAGCCTGGATGGCAGAGGACGTGGGGCAGCAGGAGGGGAGGCAGAAACCCGGGCAGGAAAGAGGAAGAGCGTTTGAACTCCTTGAGACCCCCCGACTAAAGCGTCCCTTCTGGATGAACTGGAATTAGGAAACGTAATGGGAAACCCGAGGCAAGGGTGTATTTCGGGGCAATCCCACCGGATGTCAGGGAGGAATACCCAGAAGAGATTGCCACAGCCCTGGCGTACGTGTACCTTCCTCTTTCTCAACCAGCAGGAGTGTGTTCTCGAGTTAGAAGCATCCCTTTCGAGTTGGTTCTCAGGGCATAGCTGCTTAATAAACTGGCATACCCAACCTTCCATCCTGTTTGGCTCCCACTGGATAGATAGTCAAGGGGGATGGGGTGGAGGGAGCTAGCGACCAGACACTATCTGTCGACATTTCATTTGCTTCTAAAGGAGAAAACCGAACTAAATGTGCTGGCTAGCCTCCCACTCCCAACCTGAACCCGTTTACTTTCTCGACTCCGTTCCTTCCTGTCCTGTCTAAATACAGAGGGGTGACCTCTCCAAGGACGGCTTATTTCTGTAGTCATGCAAGGGGGGCGGTGCAGGGATCCAGGGTGGGTATCCCACAATGCCCCCCACCCCCAGAGGTTGGTGAGGGAGCTGACTGCTGAGCGCACCTCCATGCCCCCAACAGCTGCCTCCTTCTTAGGGTAAGAGCAATCTGGAGGGGTTGCCAGGAAAGAGAACTGTGGGCCAGATGCATGCCTGGGCCACTGAGGGGCAGGGCGCGGGGGAGGGGCTGGCGGCAGGGCAGCTAAGACTCCAGATGCTGCCAGGCAGTGTGCCAGGCGGGCCTTTGAGAGGCAGTAATCCTAACAGCTTAAAGGAGTTGAATCCTTTTTAAAAAGGAAAAGAATGCTCCTCCTTAAAGGACAGGAGGAGCCGAGAGTGGGGGAGGGGGTGAGGGGAGAGTAGGGATGGCGGCAGGAGGCGGAGTTAGCGGCCTATCTTGACCTCACTCCTGGACCCAGAGGGACAAGGAAAGATGTGGGATTTGGACAAGTGGGCACCTTCTACTGGGGAAAAACTCTTGCTGGGAACCACCAAGGAGTTCTGGATTTACGTCTGGCCAAAGTCCCCTTAGGTTGCAAAAAAGTTGCCACCAAACAGCCAACATGAGCTGGCCTGAGGACAGACAGCCACAGAAGCCCCGGCACAAGCGACACTAGTAAATAGAACAGCTAGGGAGGAAGGAGGCAGATTTGTCAGTCTCCCGCAAGCGACAGCCTCTACATCCTCATTGGCCAGGTGCCAAGCGGTATCATGTCACTCTGGACGCACCTCCTGATGTAGCATCAGCTTGTCACCTGCACGAACATCGGTCTGAGGTGGGACCTTGGGGTGTCAGAAAACTCCTGCAGAAGCCCGACGAGGGTGAATGTCTTGAGCGTGGGATAAGGACCTGTCCCACTCTGCTCCTCTCTCCCTTCTCTGTCCTCAGGGCAAGTCGTTCATCAAAGAAGCCTTGAAGTGCAAGGCCCACGCTCTGCGACACAGATTCGGCTGCATAAGCCGGAAGTGCCCAGCCATTAAGGAAATGGTGTTTCAGCTGCAGCGGGAATGCTACCTCAGACACAATGTGTGCTCTGCAGCCCAAGAGAACACCCGAGTGATGGTGGAGATGATTCACTTCAAGGACTTGCTGCTGCAGGAGTAAGTGCTGCCCTGGCTGGTGTCGGGGAGGGCCGGCCTGCCTGCCAGGGCTGGAGGGGCGTCTCGCTGGGTTTGAGGTGCTTGTTTGTCAAATGGGGGGGAGGTTGCATTTGACCTCAGAACGCTGCACAGGCTCCCCTGGGAGTGCCTTTCCTGCTGACCTTCAGGAAAAGCAAAAGAAGTTTCTGCCACCGGTTTCAAAATCGTAAGCAATAGAAACAGGAAATTTTCTTAGTAAGCATGAAATATGTAGGATTCAGAAATGCTCTTCGTCTTCTCCTCGGCCAAGGTCCCGAGCATTCCCTGAGTGTTCCCAGGAGCTCTGTAGGTACCCTGAGACTGCTAAGAACGGGCAACATCTGTCCAGCTGGTACCCAGTGCTCTCTGTGAATTGTTCACCTGACCCTCACAACAGCCCCGTTGTGGGTGCCAGTCTCTTCTCCGTGTTACAGGTGAGAGAACTGAGATCCACTGAGCAGGTAAAGGTCACAGACAGAGAGAGGCAAAGCCAGGCTCAGAGCCAGGCAGTCGGCTCCAGAATGTGCACTGTCTGAGGCCAGACACCGAGAACGATAGCTTTTGTCCTGCCTCCGTAAACCCTCCTTCCTCTTAGAGGGTCCAAGTCACCTCCCCAGGAAAATGCAAAGCAAATGGCAGAAACTTTACTCAGCTGAACACCTTTAATGTCAAAGGGAGGGACGAGGAACTTACTTGGAAAGACTTGAAATCCAGTGATAAACCCAGGACACCTCCTTCCTTAAAAAATATGCCATCGATAGGATCCTAGATTTTGCACTGGTGAAGCCTGTGGGTATGCAGCTGCTCCTAACAGGAAGCGTAGTCACAATGAAGGTCACAATGCCTCCTTCCTCAGAGACTTAGGGCAGAAAGCAAGATGCTAGCTAAGCAGCCCAGGACAAGTCACTGCCAGCTTGGTGGCACCGTCGGTCTCTACCCAGTGACTCATGGGGGCAAACAGTGTAATTTTTATGAACTCTGGCTCCTTCATTCGTGCCGAGGCCTTCCCCCAGCTATGTCACTCGACAGGCCACTCCCCACATCACCCATGCCACTTAGATGGTGGGAGATGACAAGCACCTCCTGTCACTTTCCACTTGGTCAAGAGGCTCTAGGTATCAAGCAGCCCCCCTGGTGCAGTGTTAGAATCATAAGATTCACCATGAATCTCTACGGGTGGCTCTTGACAAGAGAAAAGTAATGTTGCCTTTACCTTGCATTATACTAATGCCTGATAAAACATTTTTTATTCTTCCAAATACCTGTAAAGAAACAAAGCAACAACAGCATTGACAATAGCTATAGTAATAGCTATCATTTTTCGTTTTTCGAGTGAGCCAGGCCCTTAGCCAGGACTTTCACTGAATCATCTCAATGATCATTTAATAGCACTTAAAGTTAGAGGTTACTCTCCCCATTTAGGAGGGAGATGAAGCTATGAGGTTAAAGACCTCCCTCTGAGGTTCGATTCCCACTTTCCAACTTGGGAACTGGTGAGACGCATGACTGAAGCCAGGTGTCAAGAACAGACCCCAAACCTTCTTGCTTTTTGGCCTGTTCTTTACCCACTAGATCTGAGAAAGGCTCATTGGTCCCCAGATCTGGCAAGAGTTTTCCCTTTGCTCAAATACGTCACGAGGAGGGCGCCGTGAAACGCCCTTCCTTCAAGATGCTCCTGGAAGAGGCAAGCCACATAATGCAGAGAAATTCATGAAATTCATTCATCCCAAATCCACATTCATCTATTAGAAACAGCATGTTAGCCTCGGGAGTAGGGACACTAGTTTATATGTCAATAATATATTCCCGCAGCCGAGAAGACCGACTGCCTTTTTAGAGAAAAGTCTTTCCATAAACTAGAGGTTTTGAAGTCCCCTCACCCCTGAATTTCAGAGGCAGTAAATCACTGTAGCTCTCTGGTGTCTTCTCCAGAGACATGGCCTATGGAGCCACGGGACCCTCACTTCTGAAGGGCCCTGCCATCATTTAGAACAAACACATCGTCCCCCACCCCAGGCGGCTCTAGAAATGCAGGTACCCCCATGAAGGGAAACCCGGGCCCCATTTAAGAACACTTGCTGAGGCTGTACCCATGTCCTCCGGCCTCCTACTAAGCCAGCACCTCTGGCAACGGGTCCCACCTAATCCCAGCTCCTCGCAAAGCCCCCTCCCTCCCCTTCTGAAGCCCCGGACTCCACCGTATTCTTCAAGCTGAATTGACTAAGTTTTGTGTTTTTTGCTTTTTTAAACTGTCTTAACTGATGTTGGTACGTAGGATCTTGTCAGGCCCCAAACGTCAAGAAGATCATTCAAGACTGTGCGGCCCTGGTCACAGACAAGAAAATGAGAACTGAAACCATAGTCACCCCAGAATTCACGTCACCCCCATTCCTCATCCCCATCCCCATTCGCCCGCAAACACTCTCCCGTTCAGTGAAAGTGGTTCCTCTCTGTTTCCCTCATCCCTTCCCACCCCACTGTCTCCATATCCACCACCTCGGCCCCCACACACCCTGTCACTGGGTGCTGGCAGCCTCTAGGCACATCCTCAGGCACGTCCTCTTCCAAGTGTTTTTTAAAAATCCTTTAGCCTTGCTGACACCCAGTCAAGAGAGCTGGGATTTGTCATTAGACACGGGCTGAGCTTGCAGCCTGAGAAGGCACCAGGCCAGCTCAGGACAGGGCTTAGATTAACACACCCCTCCCGACGGCAGGCCACAGCTCTGTCCTCCGGGGAGAGGGCCAGGGGCAGAAGAGCATGAGCACGGATCCAGCCTTCTCAGTCCCCCTCGGGTCTGTGAACTCGCCGGGCAGGCAGACCAGCCTGGCAAAGGAGGCCGGAAGGCGGCACGAGAGCCCTCCCCTTACTCTGGGGAAAGACGCTTGAAGACGAGCATCAGTTTAGTGTCCCCAAAAGACAGAGTCTCAGCCCCCGAAATTTGCTCATCCGGCCCCAGTAAGTGGCAGATACAGCCCTGAGCTCCCGGCAGCAGGCAGGTGCTAGTTGTCAAAAGATAGAAGGAAACGAGCAGGAATTGAGCATTTCCACTGGGTCACACCCCGTCCTCCTCTTAGCCCATGAAGACGGGTGTCATTGCTGCCCTCGTCATCGTCCGGGGCCTGCCCATCAGCCATACACAGACTGTCAGACTCCAAACGCATCCAGTTGGCCTTAAAAGCCTTCCTCCTCCCCACTCTCAGCCCAGCCGCAGCCCTTCCCAGCCCAGAAGCTTCCGAAAGCCACCTTCGCCACTCTTTGAATCCATTGAATCCATTTTGACATCTGTGAAATGAGAACAGCTCACTCAATTACATCTTGAGGGCCAGTTCATAAAAATGGCAGTGAACTACTTCCCAAAAGTCTTAAAACGCAGTCTGCTCTTCCTGCCTAGCGACCACCGCCAATTTGCAAAGAAAAGATTCATGAGCCAGGTGGTCCAGGCTCACAGAGGCAAAGTCTTGCTCCTTAGATGAGATCGCACATTCCAGAGTGATTTCTCGTCCCATGCTCATGATCAGATAGATCCAGAAACTCTGCTAGCCGAGATCTGCTTAAGAATGCTGGTTAGCCCCGTGAAATATTCCAGACCCCACTGGGGGATGTTAAAAAGCCAGCGAGACGTAAGAAAGTCTTAGTGAGTGGGCTACGAGAGCCTGTTGCTGGGGACGCCTCTCCCCAGATGGGCCGTGCATGTAAAACGCAGGCACGTTGCTCCCACCTTCTGCACACACCTCGCACCCCAGGAGGAGGTCTGCACAGTGCGGTCCTTCTTCCGGCACTTCGTCTAAAGACCCAGGGTGGCTGGAATGGCCCTAGCAACTGGCCCTCCGCTCAGGAACCGAGCACCTTTATTTCACAGACAGCTGGCTTTCATCCCAAACACACAGGCCCCTCGCAGCCAGCCCTCACCTCCGGTTCTGGGGGAGCCCATGCTGACGGACAGAGATGCTTGGACAGCCACCCCACTACCAACAAAGATGCACTCCGTGAGACGTGACAGTCCCAGGGAGGTGTCCTGCCTCTCCCCCTATTCCAGACCCTGCCAGGTGCAGAGGGAAATGCAGCCAGAAGCTTCCTCAAATGCCCTTCTTCATCGCGAGCCTAAACCAGGGGCCATCTCAGACCTGGGGACAGTTGCTTAGAGAAGGCTTGCCTGAGAGGGTGACACCCAGTGCAAAGCCAGCCAGCCTTTCTTATTGACACCATGTGTGGGGTTCCCCGAGCCCTAAATCTTCAGCGCCTCCTCCTTTCCTGCCAAAAAAGACTCCTCAGTTCGGGGTTCAAGGCCCACCCCAGACACGCCCACACTCTCCCACCCTCCGCACTGTCTGCACAGCTGCCGAGCTGGCTTCTTCACCCCACTTCCCCAGAGGTCTTCCTTTATCACATGCACCCACGAATTGTCACGGGCTCGTTTTCTTAGGGTGGGTTCTGTCCCAAGCCTCCGTGCCTCTCCACTGCCTGGCACGGAGCCTCGTACGCAACGGCCACACAGTGAGCGGTGGTTGAGGCTGGTGCCCACAGAACACGGGGAAAGGCTGGAAGCAGTTCCAGAAAGCCAAGCTCTGGCTTTCCCGCCTCTCCCCTTCCTGCCCTGAGGCCCGTGCGGGACCAGGTCCGTGCTCAGCGCCTCTCTCTGCTCTCCACCTCCAGGCCGTACATGGACCTCGTGAACCTGCTGCTGACGTGTGGGGAGGACGTGAGGGAGGCCATCACCCACAGCGTGCAGACTCAGTGTGAGCAGAGCTGGGGGAGCCTCTGCTCCATCCTGAGCTTCTGCACCTCGGCCGTGCAGAAGCCCGCCACGGCCGCCCCCAAGCAGCAGCCGCAGGTGGACAGAGCCAGGGTGTCCAAGACCAGCCACGGGGAAGCAGCTCAGCACGCCTCAGAGCCCAGCAGCAGGGAGACCGGCCGGGTCGCCAAGGGCGAGCGAGGTGGCAGGAGCCACCCGAGTGCCCACGTCCAGGGCGCAGCGGCCGGCCGCGGGGCCCAGGGAGCCTCCAGAAGCGGCGAGTGGGAAGACGATCAGTCGGAGTTTTCCGATATCCGAAGGTGAAACAAAAGGCCCGCCCCGGGAATCTTTCCTCCACTCTGTCCATTTTCTTCTCTATGGACATTCCGAAACGTTTGCCATTAAAGAGGGGGGGAGGATGTCACATGCAGGATTTGGTGGGGATCGTGGACTTGATGACGGTGTGTGTTAGCGGAATGCACGCAGGTGAGGCAGGGACCCCCTGGGCAGCAGCTCACACCCCCTGAGTGGATGTGCCACGCATCCTCCTTGCAAATCCGTCTTCTGTCCATGGAGCCACCGGGCGGCGGCCCACGGTTCCCTCTGCTGGGGGGACAGTGGGCCGCGGAGGGGGCAGCAGGGCCTGGACCACGCGCTTGGCGATGGGCCCACCCTGCAGCTTCCGGGGCAGGACAAGAGTGAGAGGAAGCAGGGGCCGTGTGGGTGCTTGGTGCCAGACGGAAATTCGCTTTTTTGAGGTTTGGAGCTGCTTGGTGGGGGGTGGGGGGGTTTGCTGAGTGTCACTTCTGAGCCATCATTCTGTCTGGGGTACCCTGTCCGAGAGAGTGGCCCCCCGGGTTTGTATTTTAACCACTGCTTCATTTCTTGGTTTCACTTTTTTATTTATCCAGTTCCATCTATATATCTGTCGTCTAAATAAATGGCTTTCAAACAAAGCAACTGAGTCATTAAAACCAGCTCAGAGGAAAAACACACAAAAACGGTACATCTTTGGGGGCTGATTTTTTTTTTTAAGTGTTATTTTAAAAGGAATTCTATACTGCCTGGCGTGGGCTTGGAGCCAAGTGGGGCGAACTCCACCCCTGGGGGAAGGTGCACATGCCAGGTCGATGTCTCACAGACCCCTTGGCATCTCATCACCTCACCTTGACCATCGGCCAAGGTCGCTAAAGCACAGTCACCCAGATTCCAGGAGGCCGCGTCGCAAAGCTGGCTTCCCCACACTGGAGGATGGAAAGAGGACGAGAGAAGAAAGGCCGCTAGTAATTCCCCTCTGGGAATGCTGCCCTTTCACATACATGGAGGAAACGGCTGGAAATCGCTGAGGGGCAGGATTTTCCAGCTCTGGACTGGACATTTAGCAACCAGGAGTCAGTGGAGAAAAGGAAGGCAGGGAGGAGAGACGGAGCCAAAATTACAGGCGGGGAGGGGAAGGACGATAGGGTGTCGGTGGAGGATTTCTTCCCATTACTTACAGCGTTTCTAACACAGGCCTTTTCTTTTCTCTCCTAATTGGTATCAAATCAAAGGTGCTTCTTTCTTGTAGCCAACACTCAGCTAGGAGCCCAGGATTGCAAGGAGGGCGGAGTAGGGGGTGAGGGTTCTGGGCCAGGTCCCCTCCAGAGCAGGGTCAGCAAGGTCTTGCCGAGAGTAAAATGCGCTGTTTTCCGTTTGCCACGTCATAGGCTTCCTGTCGCAACGACCTGACTCTGCCGTCCTAGCACAAAAGCAGACACCCACAGACAGCACCTAATGAGTAGGCATGGCCCCTTGCCAGGACCGGTTCATTTCACAGGCGCCCAGCTTGCCTCTGGGGCCTGAGATTGCTGACTCCTGCTCTAGTGAGGGCAAAAAAGAACACATCCTCTGTTTCTATCAGCTCCTAGCTCTCGCTCGGAGCACCCTGAGGCCAGAGATAAAGAAGCCAAACTGATCAACTCTAAAAAACGGCTTGCTCTGGAGAAACATCCTTACCCAAAACACAGCTAGTATTCACGTACCCCAAATCCAGTCTTGTCGCCGCCAGGGCGTGGGGCCAGAGGGTCATCCACACAATCTTTCGGGCTGGAAAGAAGCCACTCAGGCGTTGGGGGCAGGGTGATGAAGTGCTTGAGAAGCACCAGCAAGGAACTGGAGCTGCAGAAAGCAGACGTGGCGTGGTCATACGGCTCCGACCCCCAGCGCCAGCGGGAGGCGGACGGGTGTGTCGGGCTCTGCCATGGGAACCGAGCGTAAACCGTGGCTGTCTCCTGCCACGGGCCACTGCAGCACACCGACTGTTGTGCTTACGTCACTCAGAAGCGGTGACATTCTCCCGTGTTGCTGGGCCAGCTGTTCATTCGTTGGCCAGCTCCTGGGCTGGACGTGTGAAAGGCATCACTTCTATATTCCTATCCGAGTAAAAGTGTCCCCATGTGCCGCTTCAAGTCTAAATAGTTGTCATTTGTATTTATTACCTCCCTGGTTTCCCCTCAAGGCAAAAAATCGCTTCCTGTGTTTGTGGCAACCCCTCCACCGATCTGTTGTAGATTCTTCATGCCCCTGGTTCGCTTCTTCCCCAAAGTCAGGTGGACCGCATTTCATCCTGGTCGCTGACGTCCTAGTATAGAGTAGTGTTTAGCACTAAGGTTCTTTCGCTCAAAACCGAGGGCAAGTCCAAATTCCCGCGAGCGGTGGCAGAGGCATCATGCCAGCAAAACCGTAAGCAAAGCCGTCACTAAGAGCAGAGCCTTCACACGGCTCCGCACTCTGTACAGATTTCCTCAGGGGCCGGCCTTGGAGGAAGGATGTGGATTTCCAAATAAAGATACGATGTTTATTTTCAGCTTCGCATCTTAACAAGACGATCCGAACCACCCCTCCTTTGTATCAATAAATAGCCCTGTTCTTCTGAAAACGAGAAGACTGAGTCTAAGGGAACACTGACACCCAAAACTAAACAAACCGCCAACACT
>CM053515.1:3408564-3438770 GCA_028627145.1 Eidolon dupreanum
GAAATCATCATTCATCCTAATCATGATGGCTGCACTTGCTTCTGGATCTATTGTGTGGCCCCTGTGCCGCCTGGTGCTTTGCAGACGTTATCTATAAGTTCCATTTCACACACGAAGAAACCGAGGCTCAAAGGCATTTTACTGTGCCCAGAACCAGTCACGAGGCTAGTGAGCTCGGGGGATGGCGCACCAACTCTGCCCAACCTGACCCAGCATCTCTCACCCCAGGTGTCAGGACGTGGGTTAAATACACCACATTCAGAAGCGCAGCTGCCGCCGCCCCCTCCAGACGGTGCCAAGCCATCGGCGGAGACATGATTATGCTGTAGAAAGGACGAGAGCAGAAGGGCCTCCAAATACTCCGGGATTTCAGGAAGCTGGAGCTGCGTGCCCCAAAACCCGGAGACAGAAATCTGAATTGATTCTAAAGTCAACAGAAAAGAAAGGCCCCCTGCCAAGGAGGGGACAGGCCTTGGCCAGAGAGTAGGTTTCATAGGAAATTACTTTCTGTGGGTTAGAGTAGAGCGATACGAGCCTGGGGCTGGGAGTCCTCCTTTTCTGCCTGCATCAGCAGTTCGGTTTTTTATCACTCCCCAAAAAGAACACACACAGAAGAGCCACTCCCTCAAGAGAATGTGGGGGAGGGCCGCAAAGACGACCTAAGCTTGTGCACAAAACGGGCCCCACCAGGATGGACCCTGTCCCTCCGCAGACCCCAGCCTAGTGGCACCTGGGGTCGGCACCCACCCATCCACCATTTCACTTCCGGTCTGCTCAGACGAGCTCAGACACGGGAGAGACGAGAAGTCCCCTCCAAGGAACTCTCAGACGCGGGGCAATTGTTCACAAGGTACAGAGGAGAATCAGCTGGTTCCGTTTCCCATTAGACAGTTTCCAGAATGGTTTATGGTTCTTAAAATTAAGGGGCAGGGCCCGCACACAAAGCAGTGGCATGCTACAGGGGATGGGGACCGTCGGCCCGCTCACCCTCCCAAGTCACAAATAACACTCAACCCAGGACTGAGGGCGCCTGAGAGGGCTTCATGCCGGAAGAATGACCAGGCCCAGAATTCCACCTCGGTTGTTTATTGCTATGTTAACAATCCATCCCCCAAACTTAGCAGAATGAGACAACCACGATATTTGGCAGAGACAGACCATGCGTGTCGCTTGTGCACACAGTCTTGTCTCTCCAGCAGCCCCGTCGCTGCACGATGTGAATGAATGAATGATGAACGAATGAGAGAAACCTTTTGTCTAAAAGGTGCAGATTGTCACATCAGGTCAGTTTCGATTCGCGTTAACCTCTGGAGCGAATATATCCTGTGTCCTGGCAAGCACATCAGCGTGTCATAGAATCAGTGAGTGGGTGTCAAAATTAAAATCACTGGGAAGCCTGTCATTTTGGACTCAGGAGACATGGAGAGAAATGCCAACCCAGCCACTTACTCATCTTGCACCAGGTAAATCTCTTTCTTTAAATAATAACTGAAAAAAAATAAATCAGAACTGGCCCTGAGACCTTGGCAAATTAGTTAAATTTTCCACGCCTGTTTCCCCAGCTACAAAATACAGACCCTAACAGCTACCCTGCTTCCTTCGAAGGGGCGGTGAGGACAGAATGACAGAGCTAGGAAACGCTTGGAAAACTGAAATGCCATGTCCACGGTGGCCGTTACTTCTCCTGACTGTTTCGGAAGCTTCTATCTAATGCCAAGAGCACAGACAAGGAGCCGGTGCCCCATCCTTCGCCTGTCCCGATAGTTCTCCGAGGCAGGAGTGACGCCTTTCATGGCCAGGACAGAGGACTGGATGGGACCCTCTGGGTGGGAGAGTCTTTGGCTCTCACCAGGCATGAGTCTCGAGTGGCCAGCTCGGCCAGACAGCGACAGGGCCGTGCAGGGAGCAGAGGGCCTTCCTGCCAGGCTGTCTGCAAACCCCGAGGCGAGGTACCCACAGAAAAGCCAGTGTTAAACCTTCTTAATGAGAAAGGAAAGCAGAGGCTGACAGAGACGGGGAAGGAAAGGGAATCGGGGCCAGAGCCCACTCCGCTCCGTGCCAACGTTCCTAAGAGTCTGACATTTGGAAAAGAACTGGGCCGGAGGAGCCAAGGATTTGGGACAGGGCTCCTTCCGGCTCCCGGGAGTGTCGAGAAGAAGAGGAGGAGGAGGAGGAGGAGGAAAATGACTCAGCTGAAATGAAGAGAAATGTATTTTTAAAAAGCGCAATGATGAAAGGCACAAAGGAACGACGTGCAGCCCCAGGATGGGGTCCCAATGCCTTCTCGGAGGAAGTGAGGCAAATTTGCAAAAAGCTACAGTGCTCACCAGGGTTTCTAGGCCAAGAATAACACCACGAAAATGGAGAGAGTCTCCTGGGCCCGCCAGGCCCTTGGTCCCAGGGGCCGGCGCCCACGTCCAGCAGGAGAAAGGTCGAAGTGACCCCACAGTGCAGAAGCTTCTCCGCCCTTGAGATCCTGAAGGTGGAGTGAGTTCCATCACACAGGAGCTGGGTGGAAACCCAGATCACGTTCGCCCAGCAGGGCAAGGCCACGAGCAGGGGCCATGGTGCCCGCTGCCCTGTCCACTGCCCCGCTCCGATCCATCCAGAGCCTGCGGGCAGGGGGCGGGGGGCGTGAGGGAAGGGAGGTGGAAGGAGGCTTCCTCTGCAGAAGTTGGCACAACCCCAACCCCTCCAACAGCCAAGGTCAGATGACCTTGATTGCAAAAGTCTCATTTTGAAATATTCAGTGGAGAACGAGCGTGCCGAGGAGGAGAGATATGAGAATGGAGTGAAGCCACACGAGACAGCAGTGCACCCCCCTCCCCGGGGTCACCCACCAAGCGCTGGGCTCACGCTGGGGTTCCGCCTCCTGCCAGGCGTGGACTCCGTGGAAAGCCACGTTTCTAGAAAAGGGGAGGTTGAGAAGAAGGGTTCAGCACAGCATGGCCCAGGGGCTATCACCCGTCCCAGGAGCGTGTCAGCCCTACAGGCCTTTTTAAGAGTTTCCCAGCATTTACCTAGAGGTTCCCGCCACTGGGAAAATCATCAGTGTGTGTCTCCCGGGAGCATGCAGGGCGAGGAGGCCAGCAGGGCTGAGAGCTCAAGGACCCATACAGAACCCCAGGTAGGGGTCAGCTGATCAAAGCCCACTGCCCCCACTGTCTAAAGCACGGCTATGGTGGGGACCCTCCACCACCTCTTGTGAGAGAGCTCCCTTACTGCATCCCCTGCATTCTGGCAGAGAGTTCCTGGCCCCCCCAGACACATTGCATGAGAGACGCCATTCCTCCAAGCCATTCAGGGAGGGCCAGCACCTCATAAGGGGGCTCTGGCCTCCTGGTGGCTGCAGCTGTGCAGAAGGTACAGGGCCAGCTGCCCTCCTAGGCCCCTCCCTGCCAGCCATGACTGTCCTGGGATTCCTTTACCACTCTGCTCTCCTCCACAGACACCCGGAGGCATGGATGTATTCCAGGGCCGGTGTTGGTTAGGAGAAGCAGAGACAGAACTGGAAGTGCAAGAGATGTGTTGGGGAAACGTGACAACAG
Source organism: Eidolon dupreanum (assembly GCA_028627145.1). Classification (NCBI taxonomy): domain Eukaryota; kingdom Metazoa; phylum Chordata; class Mammalia; order Chiroptera; family Pteropodidae; genus Eidolon; species Eidolon dupreanum. The sequence goes on from CM053515.1 coordinate 3,412,113, forward strand.
TCAAGTAGACAGCAGGACGAGGCGGGTGTCACCTCAGAGCATGGTGCAGGCCTGGCACCGGTGAAGGGAGAGAGGGAAGGAAGGGTAGCTGGAGGGACCACAGCACAGCTCTGAGGGAGTCTCAGTCAGGATGAGGGGGAGCCCGAAGAAGAGTGTCACCAGAGGGGGCCCACATCGGGTGGGAACGGACCCCCGCCCGCTCGGTCATCGCTGCCGGGAGCAGGCTGGGAAGGGCATGGCTCAGCCCGAACCCCGCGATGGGGCCCGAAGGACAGACAGGTGGAGGCTGAGCTGACTACGCCATTCACGGCATGGCTACCTGAGAGCCAACGCGTTCCCAAAAAACTCTTTAAAGCGAGCACCACACTTAGCTCTTGAGACAGGTTCTACCTGTCACCCGCACTTTGGGAAGAGGCTTCACCGGGTTCTTAGGAGAAACAAATAAGAGGTGAATGTGCCAGACATTGGAAAACTAGAGGTTCGCAAAATGGTAGCCTGCAGCTCAAATATTGCCTGTGAGTGTGTTTTGTTTGACTCACATGTTGATTTTTTTTAAAGTCAACTTAGTTGTCAGCACATGTAAGCCACAAAAACCCGGATTTCCAGCTTCTCTTCAAGAATAAAAACATGGACGAATCCCAACCCCACGTCCCAGTTCACCACAGCACCCACCACTCCCTGTTACCTCTCACCTTACCCACCTCACTCAGGTCTCGGCCTGACTGGCCCCTGCAGAGGGCCTCCTGCCTACACTCATGCAGATAAGCCACGCACTGTCATTCCCTTGCTTAGGGAGATATAAGGAGGAACAGTCAGAAAACCTAAAAAGAGCTTTGGGAAATTATAATATAAGAGAGAGAAATAAAAAATTCAATAAAACAACTGGGAGATCAATTCGGGGAAAAAACAACCCTTAGAGAGAGAGATGAATTATGGAAGAGAAAAGATAAGAAAGAAGATCGGTCTAGAAGATTTAACATCTAACCAGCAGGGGTTCCAGAATAAGAGAACAAAGAAAATCATGGATAAAAAATGATCTAAGAAATTAGCACCGAACTAAAGGACAAGGATTTTCAGACCGTAAAGGCCTAAAGAAGACCCAAGATGGAGAACGAAAAACCCCCAACAAGATGCATTCTTGTGGAATTTTGAAACTCCTGGAGATATAGAGAGAAAATCCCAAAAGTTTCCAGACAGAGAAAAAGGTTACGTAAAAGAACCAAGAATCCATACGGCCTCAGACTTCCCCACAGCAGCTGCAAAGACGGAAGACAAAGCAGCAAAGCTTCAGGCCTCTGAGGGAACTCTACACACAGTTAGGTTGTCAACTAAAGGGGGTACAGTCCAGATATTATCCAAACATGCCAGGTCTCAGAAACGTTCCTTCTCAACTATCCTTTCCCAGGAAGCTCCCGAAGGCTGTGCTCCACCAAAATGAGGGAGTAATAGAAAATAAAGACATGCCCAGATCCAGGAAGCAGAGGTCAGGGTGTCAGCTGAGCAGGCAGTGCCACTGGGAGCAAGGGACAAGAGAAGACAGCAGATGACCGCTTCATGGCTCCATCAGAGGGCCAGGGGAGGACAATTAGTGGTGGTTAAATTAGTCACAAGAAACAAAACAAACCAAAAATGAGCAAAAGACTTGAACGAGCATTTCACGAAAGATGTCCAAATAGCCAATAAGCACATGAAAAAGGCTGTGACATCGCTGAGTCATTAGGAAAAGGCAAACTAAGGCCACAGTGATAATCACTGTCCACCCAGCAGAATAGACCAAATTAAGAAAGATAGACAGTCTGGAGGGCGGACAAGGCAGTGATGTAACTGGACCTCTCATACGTCACTGGTGGGGAGCCGAACGGCACCGACGACCCCTTGGGAAAACTCTTTGGCAGTTTCTTATAAATGCACACCCATCCCCTGGCCCAGAGAACCCGCCCCTAAGAATATGTCCAGAAAAATGAACCCATACAGCCACAAAAATAGTAGTACACTACTCAGAGTCGCTTTCTGCACCATAGCCAAAAGCTGGAACCAGCCTAAATGTCCGTACAATACAGAATGAATAAACCAAATGCGATATTCCCATTCAAGGACCACAGTTTGCACTAAAGAGGACCAAACAACAGATACATACAGCCACGTGGATGAGTCTGAAAAGCAAGGCGAGGATAAGAAGCCAGACAGAAAAACATACACGTGGTGTGAGTCTATTTATGTAAGGTTCAAAAATAGGAAAAACTAATCTATGGAGTTAGAATTCAAAATAGCGGTGATCTCTTGGAGTGGAGGAGGTAGGAAGGAGCAGATAGATATAAACTTGATGGGGACACAAGAGAAACTTCTGGCATGACAGATCCTGGTGTCACAGGTATCTTATGTGTAAAAGTCATTATTCTGGGTGCTCAAGATAGTTACGTTTTATAGTATGTAATTTATTTTTTCAATGAAGTACTGGAAAAAAAAAAGAAAACTAAACAAACCAAAAAGATGCATTGCTAATTCCGTGATAAATAAAAAGTCATATTAAAAAAGAAAGGCCCCGTCTGATCTCGGAAGCTAAGCAGGGTTGGGCCGGGTTTGTACTTGGATGGGAGACCACCTAGGAAGACCAGGTGCTATAGGCATGAAAAAATAAATTAAAAAATAAGGGATTGTAAGCTGACAAGGTCCTTGCAATCTGTGAGGTCAACCAAGGGTTGCCTTGCCTAAAACTTTTTTTTTTAAAGCGTAATCATAGGATACTCCCAATGATATGGACTTAGCCCAGCTATGAACAATAATTACATGGTTGTAAAAATGAATAAATATACTATATATGGATTCAACCAGAAATTTGCCTTGGCAGGAGCGGCAGGAGGGCAGTGTTTGAGTATAGCAGTGGGTTGGAGGGTGAGCAGAGAATTAAGTCCTAATCTTTTGTGGTAGAAAGGCAATGGTTAATGTCTAAAAAACAAATAAATAAGAAATAAACAGCAAGCTGTGCTATTCAGACACTTAGAGGTAAATATTAGAAGAAACAGCTAAAGGGCAGTAAGTGGTTGTTTCTAGAGAGAACTCAGTGGTGGGGAAGGTTCGGGATCTGTTAGAATTAGGTTTGACAGGAAAAACAAACAAACAAACAAACAAACAGAAACCCAAAACAAAATTCCTTAATTAAAACAGAAATGTATTTCTGTGTTGGGTAAAAGTCTGGAGATAGGCAACCCAGGGCTGTTCCACAAAGTTTTCAAAGAGTCAGGGTGCTTTTTCTCATTGCCGTATCATACACAGCCTCCAGTTCCAAGATCACCTTATGGTTCAATATGGCTGCTCCAGCACCAGCCATCAAATCCACATTCTAGCCAGTAGGATAGAAGAAGGGAAAAAGATGAAAAAGGCTGCATACCAGCTATCTTTTTAGGACATTTCCCCAAAGCTACAACACAACACTTATGCTTAAATCTCATTGGCCAAAACTGAGTCTTATGGTCATTCCTAGCTGCAAGGGAAGCTGGAAAAAACCCTCTATTCTAAATAGCTATGTGGGGGGATGTCTCTGCCAATAGGACCTGTGTTTAAAACTAGCTATTCTGTAAGTATTATTTTGATAAAAATTAAAATTTAAACAAAAAGAAATAGCCTGAGTAGCCAACGGGCAAAGTGAAGAGCGATCCTGCTCAGTGGACCACAGAAGGAAGACTGAGAAGCTGATGCTTTGGAATTAAGTTACTGAGTGATACACACAGGACAATAACCTACCACAGGGTCATGTGACTCCATGACAACAACCTTGCAGATAGCCCCAAGCCAGGAAATTTATTTAGACGAGTATGTGAAAAGATAAAGTCACACAATTGCCCCTCTATGGATAATGAAACAGGACCCCAGCAGATAAGTAACTTCCCCCAGGTCATAACTGCAGGACCCAAGACTGAGTCCAGATTCTCTCCTCCGTGATACAGGCATTCCTCCAAGCACTCTGGGTGGCCACCCACAGCTTTTGGATTCTCTGTAGGGCCACATCAGGCCTGTCAATAAGTCACAAAAAGCAATGAGTCATCTGAAGACAAGATAAACAACAGGGAGGGCTGGTGGGACAAGAGGTCTTGTTTCCTGGGAGGTCACCTTCTGCAGGGCTGAAAGAGTACACAGTTAGCGGGCAGGAACCCTTCTGCAAACACCAGCACAGCAGTTTTGCAGACAAAATGCTCCTGGTACTGGAGATGGGTGGCCGAGCTGGGCGCTGCAGAGTTATTTCCGTCCTGAAAGAGCTTTTGTCAAGTCTGGACCATGAGCCCGGGCATACAGAATTCCAAGCCATCCCTGTCCAAGTCCTCCGAAGCCAGAGGGAAAGTCATTCTGCACCGCTCTCACGATTTTTCTTTGCTGCCTCCCATCCAAGGGTCTCGAAGTACTTCACCGACATTTCTGGATAAAACTACAGATGCTCCGAGTGACGTTGAGACAGTCACTTCTTCTCCCTGCACCCGGGTCTCAGGGGAGAAGCAAATGGCTCTCAGGGAGATGGAAGTGATTTGGCGGAGGGAGCTTACTGCCCCCAAAACTTGTCCAAGCCAGGTCTGTCTGGATGCAATGAGCTCATGGGGACCAGCCAAAGCCCAGAGCCCAGACAGCCCAACAGGAAAGTGGCGGGCGGGTCAAGGAGAGCCAGGCAGACAGAAATAAGTGGAGGGCAGGGCAGAGCGTGTGGAGGCCGTCAGGAGAGACCCAGCCCAGGGCTAAGGGACAGGGCCCAGCACCTGCAAAGACTCGGGTCGAGGTGGGACCCCGCCCCCAGAAAGAATCTGCTCTCAGGTGAAGGATCCAGGTAGAGCTCAGTCAAAGCTTGGGCATCAGGAAGCAAGACAGGAGACGAGCTTGCTGGGCTCTAGGTCTATTTCGGAGTGAGGTGACGTAATGCTGACTCAGCCAGAGAGACCTCAGAGGAACTTTGCATACTCCCTGACCCGTCACAGAACTGACGCCAGAGTCTGCAGTTGAGGCAGCTTCAAAATTTCGGGGACTGCAGGATAGGGCGCCACAGAGGCAATTCGGAAAGCATCGTGTGCTAGGCCACCCCTCCCCATCCTCCTACTGACAAGGTCCTTCTCCTCCAAGGTGACCTTCGAATTAGCCCTAGGACCCTATGACAACACCCAAGACAAAGCTCTGCTCACCCAGGATCTCTTTCTGAACTCCCCCAGCTTGAATGCGCCTTCTTGAAGTGTGAGTTTTTCTCTGACCCAATTCAAATCTTCTGTTGTTATTTTTAAAATGACTTATTCTCACTCCACCCAGCACCCAGCACAATGCCGTGTACTCAGAAGAGCTCCATAAATCTTTTTTTTTTTTACTTGACTTGAAAATAATCTAGTTAAGGAGATTTTTAAAAAGAACTGTATGAAAAAATGACAATATACAAATAAGCACAAATCGACTCCACACAAAAACATTCATGTATCCTGAGGAAGCGTTGGAAAAAATAAGTGAACCAGAGAGAGGTAGCATCAATCTGGGAAGAACTCTTGGAGGAGGTGAGCTTTGAACCAGCTACTAGGAGAAATAGACTTAGGGCTTATACATTAGAATTGTTTTGGTTTCAAGCAATAGCAACCTAATTCAAAGTAGCTTAAGCCAAAAAAAAAAAAAAAAAGGAAGGAAGAGAAGAAGGAATGAAAAAGAAAAAATACAGGGCACTGTATTGGCTCGAGCAAGGGGAGGTAGGCGGGATTCAGGGTCTCAAATTATATTAGCAGGAAGCTGCCTCTCTCCATTCTGCTTTCTCTGTGATAGCTCCATTTCAAGGTAGGGTCCCTCCAGGTGACTTCCTGGATTTAGATCCTATAGCTTTGTAACCCCACCAGGAAATGAGCGTTTCTCTTTTCCAACAGATCAGGGGGATTATAAGAAAACTTTTGTTGTAAAAACATTCTGGAGGTGATTTGACACTGGAGCTTAACTTGACCTATCCTCACTAACACATGTCTCCTTGGTCTAGCTTGGGACACAAGCTTACCCTTGCAGCCAATAAGGTACAGTGCTCTGATTGGCCAGTCTGAGTCAGGCTGTGGCGCTCTGATTGGCCAGGCTGAGTCAGGGTGGGTGTTCTCATTGGCCAGTCTGAGTCAGGGTGGGTGTTCTCATTGGCCAGGCTGAATCAGAGTATGGTGCTCTGATTAGCCAGACTCAGTCACAAGCCCACTCCTGGAACCAGGGTGCTGAGGTCAGCCCCACCCTAATCATGTGGTCTAAGGTTTCTCCAAAGGAAAAGCAAGATGCTATTTCCAAAGAAGAAAGGGGAATGGACACTGGGCAGCAAAAATCAGCAGAGCACAACGAGCACTTGGCAGAGAAGAAGCGGGAGGCTGGGTATACTTCATACCAACTGTTCCTGCACTTGGGGCCCACTTTTCTGATGATGTACCCTCCCTCCAAGGCCCTTATACCAAGATACCAAGGTGCCAAGCTCCCTGCCTCCCCACAGGAGATTCCTGAAATGAAGAGAGGGTTCACTGAAGAGAGCTTGGGGTTCCCAGAGAAAGGATATCTCTGCACCCCCTCCTTGCTGCGCACCACCTGCCCTGGCCAAGACTCCCAGCTGTGAAATCTCCCAGCCCTGCAGGACGCCCTCAGGTGTCCAACCGTGACCTGGAGGCCCAGCGCCCACACCTGCGGCCTCTGGGGGCCACCAAATCCTCCCCTCCCATGCCTCCCAGCAGCAGGCACACAGATGTTCACACGTCGTTCCAGCCAAGCCAAGTCCTCGGGGAGGCACAACGGCAGTCTCAGCTCTGCCATTCCCTTACAAATTTTAACCTCCTGGACGGAAGAATTCAATCTGGCTCATCTGCCTTTCCCCCACGGACCTCAGGATCCAGCCTGACTCCATACATCGTACTTCCTGCCGCAGCCCGGGGGTCAGGAGTTCACTCACTGCACTACGGCCTGGGGAGCAGGGGTCCTGAAAAATATTACGTCCTCCCTCAGAGCTCCAGCAGCTGTGGGAAGGGAAGAGACCAACTAAAAACAGCGGGAGGAATTACGTGGAACAGAAACGCTCGGCGAGGGATTCCAGGTCAGCAGTCCAAAACCAAGCAACACTTTCTGTAGAGAACTTTCTAGACTCCCAAACCCACCTTAGGAGAATGAACTGCTGTCTGGCCAAGCTTGGATCTTCAGTCCTCTTGTCTAAACTGGGCCCTGGATAAAGCAGAAATGTAGGGGGACTGAGCCCCCAGCTGTGGGCTTGCAGTCCCCATTCACAGGTGATTGGAAGTTGGCAGATGGGCAGACGCAGAACAGGCCAAATTGTCCCAAAACTCTGGGGCCTGGCCTCCTATGTTATACCTGGGAAGACTCAAGTAAAGGGACCTCTGAGGACTCACCATCTACCACTGAGAGCATTACATGTATTTACAAAGGCAACAAGGAGCAGAGCGATGAAGAGTTTGCAAAGTTTGGGGAGGGGTCTAAAGAAAACGAAATCTATGACTACGTTGGTTGCTGGCTTAGTCTAGAATTCAAACGTTATTTATTGAAAAAAAAAATTCAAAGAAAAATAACAGGATGAAGTACCTTCTGTGCACTAGGCTGGTAGCATACAGCGACCCACCACTTGGGGGTGAGACGAACCGAAAGGCCTTTGTGTAAAAGGTGCTTCAAAATGTGGACAAAGCTAACCAAGTCACTCCAATCAATGGGAGTTAGGGCAAGTCCTAGCAATTGTGTTAGATGATTTGATTTGCCGGTGGCAGCATGAGAGAGGCTCAATTCAAGCTGGCATCAGCCAGCGACAAGGGGAATTTATTGGCTCATTCAACGAAAATTGTTTGAGGATCCAGCTTCAGGCAGAGGTGGGTCTGGGCTCACGCGGTACCACAAGGACTCAGTCCCCTCCTCTCCATCTCTCGGCCCTGCCTCCCTCCATGCCGGCTTCCTTCTAAGATGCCGTGTGTCGTTCCTGGGATAGAGGCTTACAGTCTCTTTCCTACTGGCCATCACAGAGGAAAAAAGAGCTTATCCTCCCCAAGGTTCTCGCTGACCCAGTTTGTGTCACAGTCGGCGGTGGCCAGGGAGAAGGAATACACCGATTGCTCAGAACAGAGCCTCGTGAGGAGCCTCATACAAGGGTCTGGAACTCTGGGAGAAAGACCCGAGCTGGAGATGAAAAAGGAACCCGTTAGAATACACTGCCACTGCCCAGCTGTGGGGACTTGGGTGAGTCAGCGTGCCACTGTGAACCTCGGTTTCCTCATCTGTCAATGGGGTCGCAATATTTACTGCAGATGGCTGCTATGGAGACCAAGCAAGATAATTTCCATGAAGTATCTGGCACAGAGCACACAATAAATAGTAGCTACTATTCTTTTCCCTATTTATTTCATTTGTTTCTCACTTTAGCTTCCCTTTGCAGTACTCAGTGTCCTGATAAGCGTTAGGCTAAAGAGATGGGGGATGAGGGAGGGAGGGCTGGGCAGCAGGGCCTCACTGGCCCACCCCTCCATCCACCTCCGCTGGGCTCCACCTTGCAGGGGTGCACTGGGAGAAAGACTGGGTGTGCCAGGCGCCCTGGAGGTTGGATTCTGAGGGGCTGGCCCTGGAGCCAGAGTTTCTACCTGAGACTTCGCGAGACATCATGAGCTATCAAAAATTGGGGGCCGGGAAAAGGGCCAGGGGAAAACCAAACGCAGAGTTTCTAAGAATGTATCTCCTGGGGTTGGAAGCGTCAAGGTGGGAACGGGGTTGGGACTGCCAGGTGGGCCAGGAACAGGGAGCAAAGGCAGGGAGCAGAGAAGTGACCCGCGAAGTCCGACAAATCTCCAGAGGACAGGGCAACTCAGCCTGGGCAGCTCCAGGCCGAGGCAAGGCCGTCCCACGTGCCACGAAACTGGAGAGATCTTCTGAGTTCAGAAAAACATCAGGGTAACCCCACCCACTGTTCCTAGAAAGGACCACATGATGACACCCTCAGTCGCAGCCCAAACGCAGTGGGGGTCCAGGGAGGAGTGTCCCAAGGAGGAAAGAGCAGGGGTCGAGGGGCAGGAAGTGTCAGGGACAGTGGGACAGGCCACGAGCCTGGGGAAGCCTCAGAGATCCAGCTGCCCCCCGCCAACCAGGGGGCCCCTCAGAGCAAGGACACCCAGCGTGGGGACCCAGGGGCGACTCTTAGACCTCTAGCTCTTCTGAGTTGGAATTCTTGATTGACAGGGCAAGAACAACAGGCTGGGAGGGGCCGTTGCAGCCAAGTTCGTTTCGGAGCCACCCTGGCTGGGTTCAAATACCAGCTCCAGGTCGCATTAGCTGTGTAACCAACAACCTCCACGCACAAGCCTCGACGGCAGAGCCTGCCACACTCCCAGGCTGCAAGGCTATAGCCTGGTGCTCCCAGCCATAGGCCTGTACAGCACGTTACCGCACTGAACACCGGAGGCATTTGTGACACGATGGCCGCAGTGGCGAGTATCTGTATCTAAACATAGAAAAGGTGCAGTGAAAAATACAATATAAAGGGGAAAAACAGTGCACCTGCACAGGGCACTTGCCGTGAATGGCGCCGGCAGGGCCGGAAGCTGCGCCAAGGGTGTCGGCGAGCACACGGTGGCCGGATGGGAAGGCCTGGGACGCGACTGCAGCCTGCTGTAGGCTTTCTACGCACCGTGCACGTCGGCCACACTAGATTTATTACATTTTCCTTTCTTCAATAATAAGTTAACTTTAGCTTGTTAGAACTTTCTTTTACAAGCTTTTTTAAATTTTTTGACTTTTTGTAATAACACTTCGCTTGAAACACGAACACGTTGTACCGCTGTACGAAATATTTTTTTCTTTATATCTTTATTCTATAAACTTTTTTCTGTTTTTTTTTTGTTGTTGTTGTTGTTGTTGTTGTTGTTTTTGTTTTTTTGTTTTTTTTTTTACTTTTTAAACTTTGTCATTAAAAACTAAGACACAAACACACATCGGCCTGGGCCGCACGGGTTCTCGTCATCAATATCACTGTCTCCCACCTGCACATCCTGTATGACTGGAAGGTCATCGGGGGCAATAACGCCCGTGGAGCTGTCATCCCCTGTGATGACAATGGCTTCTTCTGAAACACCCCCTGAAGGGCCTGCCAGAGGTCTCACTCTTTTCAGAAATACGTCCATGGTGATCTCCTTGGTTTGTTTCTCTTTTCATCATAGATTCGCCTGTAAGCAGATACTGTACCGTGAGCATTCCTCTCTGTGCTTCAGTCCATGTTTGCAAACTTTTTAGGGAGCTTGAGGAGGTTTGCAAACGCTTCTGCCAAACCCTTCCCTGGGAATATTCTTGGGGATTCTTCTTTTTCTTCTGCAGTTTCCTTTCCCCTTGCCCCTTCTTCAGCTATGCGTTCCTGTTCCATTTCCAACAATTCATTAGTCGCTTCCTCAGGAACCACCCTGGGACTCCTCAGTGTCAACTTCATCCACACCCAGGCGAAGCGGCTTGCAATCTCAACCACAGCCTTGGTGATTTTTGCAACCTTTACACTATGACCTTATGACATCATCATTAGGTGACCGGGACCTTTCAGCTCCCTTATAATCCTATGGGGCCGCCCACCTGGTCTGGTGACCCCAGAACCCACAGGAATGTCCTCGAGGCCAAGCTGCCTCTCCTGGTAGCTCTCAGTGACAACATTTAACCGACTCACTCTTGCTGTATCTTTCATCTCCAGGGTGTTTCCACTTCTGTCTGGGATCTCACCTTCCCTCCTCGCCCTGAGTGGTGCACACTCACTGGCTGGACCTTTCAGCTTGTTTTCCTCCTTTCTCTGAGGACCTCATCTTTGCTCTGGCTTTATTTCTCCTTCAATCTCAAACTGTGAATTTGTTTCCTATTCCATAGCGCCACCTGGTGGCTTTGAAGAGTACAGCGTGTTTTTGAGCTAACTGGCAAAGGGAGGAAGGCCGGGTGGCCTCACAGGTCAGGAGATCCTCTGAATGTCGCACCAACAGCAAAACCAGTACTTCCGGCACAGCACGCTCCACCTCCCCACGGCACTCACATTTGTACAAATTCCACTACAACCCTCTCCGTCTGCGTCAAGCAGACACAGAAGCCTCCCCTTCATCACCAGACGGTCTCCTGTGGCTGCAGGGGACAATCCAGCACAAGCCAGGGGAATGCTGCTCTTTGATGGAGCATGGCTGGCCGGCCTCCCAGGCCCCAGGTGGGGAAGGGGACACCCCAACTGCAGAGGTGCCACACGAAGCTCTAAATCGGCCAGCGGCGGATCAGCCCTCTTACCCCAAAGCCTCAGCAAGCTGCCTCTCTCCTCCAACTCAGGGGGAGACACAGTGAGAATGGTCCTCGTTCATATGACATCGTTTTAGATGACAAATATAGAAGAGAAAATTGTACACAGTGGGTGATTTTCAAATTCTTTTTACATAAACTTCATATGTTACAAAATTACACGAGAAGTCTGAAGTATGTTAAAATGTTAATGAAGGTTATTAGCAGGTGGGATTTTTACTCTACTTTTCTACATATTCTAACTTTGCCATAGTTATCCTGGAACACCTTTATCATGGAGGGGAGGCGGAAGGCATGCTATGCTTTCTGGAGAACTGAAAACATTTCCTGTGAGGCACTGAGGATCAGTGCTGTAGGAACAAGCGCTGAACTTGAGGTCGGAAGCTCAGGTCATCTAGCCACAGCCTGGGTATCCTTGAGTAGGTCACCGCCCTAACCCGCCCCATCCCGTCCTCCATTAACGAGAACGAATCACAGCCACCTACCTCTCAGCATCACTATGTGAGGCCACGTGTGCGAAGACACTGGTATGGAGTAAGTGCCCAATAAATGTTCTTTGAGTGATCGTGTTTTATAGACTTAGGACTGGGCCATTCAATGCAAGTGACAGAAACCCAACTCAATCCAGCTGACGGGGGGGGAATAGACAAAATGGGTTGTTAACAACACTGAAAACTGAAAAGATTCGGGTTTCGGGCACGGCTGTGTCAGGGCGCTCACGTGGTGTCATTAGAGATCTGTTTTTCTCTATCTCTCAGTTCCGCTGCCACCCTGTACCAGCTCCAGTCTCAGGCGGGCTCTTCCCAGAGGTGGCAGGGTGGCCCTCAGCTCACGTCTCGCCATCTCGGCTCAGGTCTCAGGAGCCCTAGCAACAGGGAGAGAGCTTCTTTCTCCCCATAACCCCAACCAAAGTTCCTCAGCCCTAATCCAAACGCCACACAAGAGTCTGATGGTCAGACCTGAGAAGTCACAGCACTCCTCTGGGAAGGGGAGTCAGGGCCTGCCTGATCCAAACCCTGTGACTGTTTGGGGAGTGTTTCCCCAGAGGAGACTTGGGGTACAGTTACCAGAGGAAGGAAGAAATGGCAGAACATGGACAGCGATCAAACATCGTAGTGCAAATCCTGTCACAGACACAGGGTCACACATTCCATGAAACAGGTTTCGACGATTCCCTTCGGCACCAGTGCAAAGAGCCACGTGGGGGTGGGAGGAGCCAAGGGCTGGGAGGTGGAAGGCACGGGGTCAGTCGACTTGCAGCCCACCCCCCCATGGCCTTGAGGAGCGCTGCTGGTGGGGTCTCAGTTTCTTCATCTGTCCACCGGGGTGTTGGATCAAGGTCCAGGTGCACACACTTCCATGCCACCAGGGCCGGACGGTTGGCAAATGAGTGACGTGGCCAGTTCAGCAGACAGGAAGTGGCGCCATCAATGAGCCACCAAGTCTATTTAGAGATGGGATCCCCAACCCCCAGGCCACGGACCGGTATCAGTCCATGGCCTGTTAGGAACCGGCCCGCACAGCAGGAGGTGAGCAGCAGGCCAGCAAGCAAAGCTTCATCTGTATTTGCAGCCCCTCCTCAGCGCCAGCATCACCACCTCAGCTCCACCTCAGATCATCAGGCATTAGATTCTCATAGGAGCACAGTCCCTGGTGCCAAAAAGGTTGGGGACCGCTGACTTAGAGGGCCCGGCTTCAGTGTCACATTGTGATGCCACTCCAGGGTTACTGGGTCTTCCGCTTTTTTTAAGGCATCCTGCGAAACCTCCTGATTTTTCAATGTCAAAAACTAATTTAACTGTGGCGATGGATGTACAGCTCTGTGCGTTGTGAAAGCCACCGAATTATCCACTTCAGTAGGGGAATTGGGTGGTACGTGGATTATATTCAATAAGGCTATTACAAATGAATTCGAAAGCTTTCTAAAATTATTCAGCCTTTAAAAGAAATGAAGTACTGAGAGGTGATGCAGCATGGATGAATCCCGAAATCTATGCAAAGTGAAAGAAGCCAGTTCTCAAAGGCCACCCAGTGCATGATTCCATTTATACAAAATACTGAGAACAGGCAAAAGCAGATTGGTGGTTGCCAGGGTCTGGGGTGGGGTGGGGGGGACAGGGAGCAACTGGAGTTTCCTTCTGGGGTGACAAAAATGTTTAACCGGAGAAGTGATACTTGCACAACGCTGTGAATGTACTAAACGCCACTGAACTGTACACTTTAGAATGGTTAATTTTATGCAATGTGAATTTCACCTCAAATTATTAAAGAAGTTTTTAAAACACTCTGTTAGCCAAATAAAACATATCTGTGGGCCAAATTGGCCCCGTGAGTTGCCAGGTTTTAATCTCGCTAAGGTCCCTTCTAACTTTCCGATCCCATATTTCCAGAGACCAAAATGTCACCTCCTGCCAGGGGAGCAGTGACAGGCTGACCGCAGTTTACAGCCAAGGGGAAAGAGGCATTCTGTCTCCTCAAAGCAGAGCCTCCCAAAGATAATTTCAGGCCAGAAAATAAAAGTCTGTTCGAGCTGGAACCAGGCCAGGGTCTTCCTTTTTTTTTTTTTTTTTTCCCTCACTGCCCTTTGCCACATGGAAGGGCAATGAATTGCATCTGGATGACAGCGAATGGACTTTGTTGACATGGACCAACTTTAATTTTTGTGAAGTTAATAATTAGGCTGTCATCCCCCTGCTCCAGAGCAATTAGTGGCCTGCAGGCGGGATGAATGGGTCCTATTATCACGGGAAATTATAAATAGAAGGAAAGGCAGGGTGGACGTGAGCCTGCACAGCATCACCCTTGCCCTCTCACACACACCAGTGTCGCCACAAGCCCGGCCGTGTTGACTTGCCTCCGGTTGACAGCTTGAATCCCAGCTGCCATCCAAAAGGGCTCTAAATTCTGCCTCTGTCATCTGAGCCTGACTTTTTACGCTGTCCAGAGCAGCCCCGAGCAGCCCAGCTGAGCGGCAGGACAGCCCGGACGAGATAAACGCCTTTGTTTTGGTTGCCTCCCGACTCCAGGGTCTGAAGGTGTCTGGTGCTGAGCAGAAGGACAGGCCGGGGTGTTGGGGATGCTGAGTGACAGCCTGCTCAGTGGTTCCCCAAGTCAGAGCAGCAGTCCCCAAACCACAGCCATGGTGGGAGACAATTCAGGTTCACAGTGGGATCCTTTCTGTGCTGGCCTCGCTTTGACCAACATCTGGGGCAAGTTCATGACCCCTCCGCAAACTCTTCTATCTATTTATCAGAGAAGATTGAACATAGTTTGACAGTTTAAGAAGGAAAAGCATTTTTTTTTTACTCTAAGGGGAAAGCAGCAGTCAAAAAAAAAAAAAAAATGCAAGTACCTAGAGCCAGAAAGCAATCACAATGATAGGTAAATGAAGACAGCAAACAGCTAACTTGTCCGAATCACAGAGCCAGGAGGTGAAGTTCAAACCCAGACACTCTGGCTCAAGTCCATGCTATTAAGGACTCTTCTATGTCACTGGACGAGAGAAGCCGACTGGAGTAGGGGGTGGGAGACAAGGAGTGGTGGGGACTGCCTGTTAGCACCCAAGGTAGGCATACCGCAGGCACCCAATCGCTGCCAAACATTCCCAAAACACACAGTAACAGCGAGCTGGGTGCTGGATTCAGCCACAGGCATGGGAGAGTCTCTGGGGTGAGGACCACAGATTCTCCTCCCTCGCTCCCACCAAGAACCGGCTGATGAGCAGAGAGGTCCGTGGGGAGGATTTGGGTGGGATTCTGGGTCCCTGGGACACACGGCGTTAGCCAGAGGCTACCCCTCTCCAGGCCACAAGGGGGCAGCAGTTCGGCATCTCCCGGCATCCGCCCACCCCAGCCAGGTGAGCAAGTTCCAGGTGAGCAAGTTCCGCCAGGTGCCCCGCCTCTGCCCTCGCTGCGGGTTCATTCCCGCGCCAGCTGTTGGGGATCGGGGGACCATGGCTTAAGGAAACCGTGGAACCACCAAAATATCGGCGTCGCCGTTAGGGGGCAGCTGAAAGCAATCCCAGCAGATCCGGCTCAGCCTGCGAGGCCTTTGGGAAGAGCCCCTGACGATCCGGTTGGTCCCCGACCTACATCGAATGAGAAAAAGCAAAGTGTGGCCGTGCGTGGCGTGCGAGCCCATCTGTGTACATTTTAAATGCGTGTAATTGATTATATGTATTATTTGTCTGCTGGTCTATGCAAAAGAAAATTCGCGAGAGAAACCCAAGCAGCTGTTTTCAGACTGCCTTTAGAAGCGTGGCTTTTACTGTCTTTTCTGCTTTTCTGTGCTGTTTGAATTACTTTTTTGCCATTGGAATACTCTTCTTAATTTACAGGGGCTATCTGGAAATTGGGATTTGTGAATGATTTTGTCTCCTTTTTTTTTTTTTTTTTTTTAATTTTCTTGGGTTTTTTTTAACCTAATCAATGCTGTTTAGAAAGGGGGAGGGAGGCAGTTCAGAGCTTGCCGCTGGCGCTGCGTCCTTAGTCCCCAGGGCCAGAGGGCGGGCTGGCGAGCTGCTGCTGCTTGGTCCCTCTCCCGGGCAGGCTGGCCCACTCCGCCCTGGAGCATTATGGGGACACCCTGAGCTCCTGGGAAGCCAGCACCGTTTGGTTTTCCGAGGCCTCATTTGAAGAACTAGGACAGGTCCACGGCATGCTGAGGACTGGGTGCTTCATTCCCGGATGTGAAGCCCCCTGGCCAGCTGACATAGGCCATGGAGCTTCCCATACACCGAGCTCTGGGCAAACAGCAGGGCTGGGGAGCCTGAAAGCAACTGGTATGAGCTGGAGATTTGCCCGTCTGACCTGGGCTCAGGTCAGCACCACCCTAACCATTTCATCGGCAGCAGGGAGTAAATGGGCAGGACTTTTAACAGACTTGCCTTTGAACCTGGCTCCGGCATCTACCAGCTGGGTGACTTTGGGCAAATAGCTTGACCTTTCTGAGCCTCAATTTTCTCATTTGTGAAACAGCAGTTATAAGAGCATCGTTATAAAATTTGGCGTCACCGTACATAAACCGCCTAACAAAAAGATTGGCATATAGTGGGTGCTTAGTTAATGGTGACTGTACTCGTTACCACCATCTTCTCCCCCTCTTTCTTCTAGAAAAGAAATCAACCATGAAACTGAACGAAATAAAAACTGGGTCCAGAAAGTCTGCAGACTGGTTGGTTGTTGTCCAATTGCCTCAAGTCCATCCCCGAACCAGATCAGCGTCTCAAGACTGAGAGGACTTCCGGGTCCTCTGTCAACCCAGCACCTGACACCAAAGCCCCCCCAGGTCCCCAGCTGAGCACAGACCCTGCTCCCAAGCCTGCAGTTCCCCGTGTTCTCACTAGGAGGCAACATTGAGCTTCAGATTTCAACTTGCCAGGAGGGACCCTCTCTCCCTAATTGTCCAGGCTGCTCTAAATGCTGGGAGATCAATTCTAGAGACAAAAGACACGCTACTTCCCACCACGGAATATAGGAACGAAACATGCTAACCCTGAAAGAGGTATCAGCTGAAAATAGAAACGGATTTCAGAAGATACAGAGGCAAAACGTAAGGCAGGACCTGGGGAGCTAAGTGCATCTTTGCAGACTTAACTATGAATAATAAAACAATGACAATTATTTACTTAGCTATGATAATTTTTTACTTAGCTACCATAGCTAAGTAAATTGCAACACATCCACTTGAATGACCAGTTGAAATTCTAATGAAGATTATACAGCAACTTGGGACAATTACATAAATGGAAGAAAGAATACAAATATGTTCTATTTTTATTGCCACCATCTAAAAATTATGTTTGTAGGAGGGAAAAAAATAAATAAATAAAAATTGAGTTGCTGTGTAACAGGACTGTGAGTTCTTTTTTTCAAATACGCTGTTTTTCATTCACGTTGTTTATTTCCTCTTAATATTCAGGACTGTTGATAGGTGTTTTATTTGAGCAGACCTGGTTTGTCTACTGCTGGTGTCATGATGATGATAATTTGCCATTTATTAGGTGCCAGGCATATACACTGAGCACTTTCTGTACATTCTCTCACTTAATGCACTCAGCAACGTCATGAGATAGTAGGAATTACTTTCCACCTTTACAGATGGAAATTGGAGGCTGTGAGACATCATTTGCCTGAAGTTGTGTGGCTCGTTAATGGCCAAGCCAGGATTCGAACCCAGGTGAGTCCTTCCCGAAGCCTGTGCTCCTTCTACCCGGTAACGGAACACACCGGACGGGGCCCCACTGTGACTAGACGTGGGCTTGGCCTGAAACACCACACAGGTCGCACAAAGCTTCACCAGAGACCCTTGTCTTCATCCTAATCATGACATGAATGACATCTGTGTGGCAGCAGGTTCTGGCCACTTTTGCTGCTGGGATTAAAGCGAAGTATTTGGTTGGCGGGAGGGCAGGGGCGGGTCTTCAGAGATGCTTAGGGGTCCTGTCGCCACCCTTTGCTTTCCAGCTGCTCCTTCTTTCTGGGTTTCCTGCCTCTCGGCACCAATGGGTGAGAGAGAGGTCACAGCCCGCCCGGCACATAAAGCCCGAGTCCCCGCCAACATGTGAAAGCTCCAAGGTCGAACAGCTCGATGCAAACCACAGATCCCTGGAACTCCCGCGAGCAAAGCCTGTGAAAGTGGTGGTGGCCCATCGGCAAACGCGCTAAAAGGAAGCATTTCTCATGAGACGCGATTTGGGTCGGGCGGGGTTTTAGCTGACGTCTGTGCGTGGCCAGGTACCGAGAAGGGAGGCACTGTCATCGAGCCTGTTTCAAGGGAGGCACTGTCATCGAGCCTGTTTCACAGGCGAGAAAACAAGCTCGAGACAGGAAGGGACTCGCCCAGGGCCACTCAGCTGGGACAACACGACAGACTCTGGGCTCCAAGCCCCTTGGAGCTGCAGGTCTCAAGCACTGCAGTACAGTGCCGCTCACTCTGCCGGAATGCTTAGGCGGGGAAACGAACAAAAACAAAAGCCCGGCAGCCTCTCTGAACCTCGGGCTCTGCATCTGCAAAATGGGCTAATAATAATAACAACAACAACAACAACAACAACAACAAATATCTACCTCAGAGGGTCACTGTGAGAATTAAATAAGTTAATACATGTAAAGCAGCATGTAGCCTCACTCAGTAGATATTCACTGTTCTTTAATTATTATTGAGATTATAGAGTCTAGACTAGGAAGGGCCAAAGTGACATGGGCCAACATCCCTATAACAACGTCCAGTCTCCCCTTAAACTGACAAGGAGCCTTTCCTGCTTCGTGAGGCAGTTTGCTCCTTTCATTAACACGTTCCTGATTAGAAATATCTTCCTAATATATTTGGCTAAATCTGTCTCGCACGACATACTTCCTCCCCCAGTTCTATTTCCACCCTGGGAGAGGGACAGAATGAAGCCACGCCTCTCACTTGGCAGTGCTTCTGAGCTGAGGAGCCCACTGCCCACCCCCCAGCCCTCTGGAGCCCTCCCAGCCGTACCCCCACGCCCCCACATCCCCACCCACCCAGGCCCCCGCGCCACTCAGCAGCCTTGCTTCTAGAAGCCCAGGAGAGTCTCAGGCGTCCAGCTGGACCCCGCCACCTCCCTGACCTGGGCTAATTCTAACGTGACATTGATCCCCTTTCATCTTACGTCGATGGACGTGGGATAAGGAAAAAAGACATGAAAAGAATAATATTGAAAAAGTAAAAGGGCAGGTGTGTCAGTTCCTTAGCTTCTAGCCCCGCATTCATTCTCCCTGACGACTGACGCTTTCCTGGGCTGAGGCCTTCGTCCTGGTTCCCGTTCTAGAGGTTTCTGTGCTGTAACTGTCCTCTTCTGGCACGCTCAAGTCACCGTGACCAAACCGGGCACACAGAGCTGGCTTGACAGTGCGTTTCCATCCACACAGCCGGGTACCACGTGGGCAGGGTTGACTGGGGCCGGAGCGCCCCGCCACCAGCATTCAGCACAGGCAGTGCGTCCCTGTCCCCAACGCATCCAGTGGAGGACCTGGCTGGGGGTGGGGTGGGGGGTGCCACAGGCCGGGGGTGTTGGGCGAGGTGCAGGGCGTGGGGCTGGGACCACTGGAACCTCTCAGGGAGCTCTCCGCGAGCCGAGGGAAGACATTTTTGGATGGCAGGAAGGGCACGTGGAGGGTTGCCTTCTCATCTCTGTACTTGATGGGGATGCCTTTGTGCGGAAGCGTTCGGAAAAGGTAACGCTTTGTTCCACTCCCTCTGGGCGCATGCAACCCTTGGCTTTTTTTTTTTTTTTCTTTTTTACAATTTTATTTATGACAGGACTTCTCACTACCGAAGATTGCAGCAGACCATGGACGTGTCTAGATCTCTCCCTAACGTGGGAGTCCCTTGACGGCCAGGACCCAGCACGGTGCCGAGATACAATAGGTGATCCATCAGCATTTGTTGCATGAATTGATGCAATGAATGAATCTTTGTAGCACTGACCCTCTAATCCACATACTTTACATGAGGTTGTACAACTTAAGGAAAGGTATCAGTGGACTTTCAGTTTCGAGATGACGAAACGAAGATTTTCCTCTTAGAAACCATACAGCTACATCGTCAGTGAACACAGGAGACACCTGAACCCTTAACTCAAGGTATAAAACCACGAGTGTTTAGAGAAACGTAAATAACCCGGCAGAGAGGAAGCGATCAGACGCAAGGGCCTGCCGGGTTGTGTCGAGGGGCCTGCAATTTGTCCTACAAAACCCTCAAAAGGCTCGAGAATAAGTAGCATCGAGTTCTCACATAAGATAGAGGTTGAACAGGGAATAAAAAGAGGAATTATTTGAAAAATCTCTTTAAAGAGGACACAGAGTCCATCAGCTGATGAATGGATAAACAAAATGTGGTCCATCCATAAATTGGACTATTATTATTCAGCCATTAAGAGGAGTGAAGTGCTGATCCATGCTGTAACAGAGGAACCTTGACAACGGTATATTAAGTGAAAGAAGCCAGACACAAAGGTCACATGTCGCATGACTCTATTTATATAAACTATCCAGAATAGGCAAATCTATAGAGAAAGAGAGGATATTAGTAGTGGCCAGAGGCTGGGGGAGGGTGGAGTGGGGAGTGACTACTAATAGGTACAGCGTTTCTCTTTGGGGTGATGAGAATGTTCTGGAATTAGTGATGACGATTGTACAACCTTGTAAACATACTAAATGCTACTGAATCACACACTTTAAAGGGATACATTGTGTAGTATGTGAATTATATCTTTTAAACAAACAAATAAACACCTCCAGTCAGCTTCACGTGGTTTAAACATGAACTGAGAAGCAGAAATCACAAGAATCTTGAAGAGGCCAAAACATACAAAGAAAAAAAAAAAACTCAGCAAACAGATAATGCAGTGCTCAGAAGAAAACGTTAAAGAATTAGAATTAATATCCTCTGAATGATAAGAGAGGCAAGCTGCTGTTTCTGTGAAACAACACCATATCACACAAAAGCTAAGGAACAAGAGACTTCTCAGAATAAATGTTTAATTATTGCTGAAATAAGCAATCCTTTCAATAAAAGGATTAGAAAATCAAGTTAAGTATATCCCCCTGAAATGTCCTTCCCCAATAAAAAGTCAAAGAGATGACAATAGGTGAGAAAAAGATTTAAAAGAAATCAGGGAATCAATTCAGGACGCCTAACATGAAAACCCAAGTTATAGGAGTTCCAGACAATGAGAGCAGATAAAATAGTGAAATAAAAACTGTGACAAAAATGATACAAAAAATTTTCACAAAATCATAGTACATGAGTCTCCAGATTTTAAATTCCCTCAAAGTTCCCAGCATGATAAATGATAAAATAACTATACTAGGAACATCATTCTGAAATCTCAGAACAGCAAGGATTTACAAAAAAGATGCTGAAGCATCCACAGAGGAAAACAAAAAACAAGTCGCATACAAACATTAAGGAATAAAATGATAGCTGACTTCTCAACAGTTAGAGGAAAATAGAGAAATGACTTCAAAATCTTAGGAAAATTTAATTTCAACCTCTATATCCAGCCAGACTATAAGTAAGTAAAAAGATTAAAATTAAGACAGTCTAAGTATATAAGATCTTAAGAATTTCCCTCTTGTACACCCTTCTGAGAAAACTATTGAAGGATATTCTCCAAGAAAACAAGGGAGGCAAAGGATCGAGGGGGAAAGGAGCCAACATGAGAGAAAGGCAGACAGACATCCGAAGAAAGAGTGAAGCAAGGTTTGCAGGGTGTTGAAGGGTGGGGTACAACAGGTCAGATACTCAAAGAAAACTAAGCAAGCAAAAAGTTGTACAAGAAAGGAAATTTAATTACAGTAGACTATCAGATTCAACGGTGAACAATGCTTGCGAAGTCATAATAATGTAAATAGTGAATAAGGATTTTATAAAACACTGAGATAAATTACACTGGAAGGAAAGAAAAAGAGAAGGTATAAGTGAGCTAAAACCCTCATTCACCATGATTGCAGGTCAAGCAACAATGATCAGATCGATAGCTTAATATTCATATTGTTTGGAAATAGGGGGGCCGATGCCAGAATAAATCATTACACGGGTTGAAAGAGGTTGTTTCTGAGAGAAGGGGGTCAGCATTAGTTGGGTGACCTCAAGCATGAGGGGTGGGGAGGGATAGAGCAAGATAATTTTGCCAAAATTTTAAAAGTAATTTCAAGTGTGCTGGCTTTAAAGTGAAGACATTGGTTTGACCCGGCTCTGCCGCTTCGAAGCTGGGTGACCTTGAGTGAATTCTATCCCTTCTTTAGCCTCAGTCTCTTCTGTGCTGATAATTCCTACTGATACAGAACAAGGACATGATGCCTTCGTAGATGGCTACTGGCTACGGCAAACCACTGAGGGTTAGGAAACTCTATATTAGGTGTTCGTTTATTTGTAATGTTTAATCCATACCTAGGAGGGATAATGCATTGCTGCCCTAGAGATTCTGACTCGGAGAGGTGGGCCTGGGCAGAAAGCACAGAGAGAGGTAGAGCCCCAGGATGGGCATAGAGGAGGCTGGTGGGCACCTAAGCACGACCACATGGAATGCACTCTTTCCCCCAGTGAATTCCAGGGCAGAATTCCACTGAGCATCTCCTTGACCCAAAGCGGGTGGCCAAGGCCCGGCATTGTACACTTTCACCCAGGAGAGGAAATGAGTCTGCAAGCAAAATTCCAGGCACACTGGAGGGAGCGACGTTCAGCCGGCCCCAGGCCAGCAGCAAATCCCAGGACTAGCCACAGGCTGCGTTGTTAAGCAGCTGGCTGAGGTCATGCGATCCTAGCGACCTATAACATGCCTTTGAGAAACCTCTCCATGTCCTGAAAGAAGAACCTGACAAGCCAGAACCTCCTCACCTCCTGCAAGGGTGGGGGAGGCGGGAAAGGGGGTAGAAACAAAGGGAGACCCAGTTAAACAGAGCAGGGCCCTTTAATCCCCCTGCACTTGAGTGTGGAACTCTGGGGCACTTGGTGCTTTTCTAGGCAAGGGCTCTTCAGCACGCCTCACGTGCAAGTCCGTGGCCACACATGGGGTGTGAGTGGAGGGGGGCTGGGGGACAGGCAAGAGGGTTCCTAGACTCTGAGACTTCAAGGGATTAGGGAAGTGACAGGCGTCTTCTACAGGGAATGCTGCCAGGCCCCCGCCCCCACCTCCCCCAAGCCCGGTCCAGCAGCCTCTCCCTGGGTCTCACTTCACAGCCCTGGACGTTTGGGGAGGGGACGGAGGGCTTGGCGGGTCTGGTCCCCGCCAACTGCCACCTTGCCGGGTGTGAGCAGAACAGCAGGTGGGTCCAGCAGGAAGGGCAGTGTGCCTGCGTTGGCATCTGGCAGCGTCACGCTGCCTCTTCCACGATATAAATACAGGGAGTGAAAATAGCTAATCCCAGATACCAGCAGTGTAATCGCCCAGCGCCCGGCCTGGAATCCCAGAGAATTTGGAGGGAGCAGCTGCAGGGCTGCCCCCATCAGCGGCCCGCTGCCCCGGGGTGGCCTGGGCCGAGAGTGTGAGCCAGGACAAAGCCGGGGGAGCAAGGAGCAACTGGGAGAAAGAGGCCTGATGAAAACACCTCTAATCGCTGCTGCTCTGCCCGGGGAGAGATGTTTTTCTAGAAGCACCATGAGAATTCTGAGCTTGCAGCGAAGTGAACCGGCTCTCCCCGCTCTTAGCCGAGACGTGGGATAATAGCCGTGGAATCAGCTAGGGTCTGTTTTTGTTTTTATTTTAACTCCTCTGTGTTGTCATCACCATCGGTGATGTTACTGTCCCTTCTGGGAGGGTAGGGACCCCTCCCGCATTCTGGTACTGAGCGACAGGGTGGCCGTCTGTAGCCACCAGCACCTGGCCCCTGAACTCAGTCCTGACATGCTGGCTACGACAGTGGTTATACTGAAGTTCCAAAGCCAAGCCACACCCCCACGGTGGCGACCACCGACCCCCGGATGTCTGGGAGAAGCTGGGGCGTGCTGTCTTCAGCTATTTCGTTCAAACACGACAGTTAATTAGGGCTCGCTGAGATGGTGCCAACGGCTCAGGCCTCCTCTGCCCTGTTTAGTGCGCTCCTTGAGTCTCCGCTGCCGTCGATGGACAAGCAGTCCCCACCGGTCACGTCCTTCCTTGCATTCTCGATGGTGTGTCCTGGCTTCCCAGTTACTCTTCTAAGGGCCCTGGACACTCGAATCCCTTGTGACGGGTCAGGTGGCACTGTCTCGCTCAGACACGGAGCCCTGGCGGCAGCCTGGACCGGGCCGCTGTAGAAGGGGCTCAGGACAAGGGTAGGGCTGAGTCTTCAGTGAGCTCCCGAGACGTTGGGCTCCTTGTGGAAGCGTCATTACCATCCTTTGTGTGTCCAGGACAAGGGAAGAGGAACGGTCCGGAGCAAACCAGCAGGACTGGCACACGGAATCGTCTGTCATCCCCATTCTGTCCAGGGGCGGAAGTGACAAGATCCTTCTGCACTGGTTTCTGAGAGGCTGCTCTGATTCTGTACATTGCAAAGCCCAGCTTATTGTGAATGACGTCATTTTGTTTCATCGCACGGGAGTTTTGTAGAGTCAACGGCAGATGGGAGTCTCCTCTCTAGCACAGTAGGGTCGTAAAGGTCAGCCATGAATATTTCAGTGAAAAGCAAAACATGAGCTGTGCACACCTGTGAGCCCTGGGCTGGAGGTGGCGAGTGGGGGCGGCAGGTTTGCCCACCTTGGAGGCCCCCCAGCACACCGAGCTGGGGAGCCTGGGGAAAGTGAGGCCCATGTGGCTGAAGGCCACCCTGGGCTACCACAGGCAGCTCAGCCACCAAGATCAGATTTGAAAAGAATATTGAAGACACACGGAAACACTTATAATGTCATATTCAGTGGAAAAACTGGGTCAGAAATTGCACATGATGTGATCTCAGTTATTTAAACATACGTATAAAAAGATAATGGAACACCACACACCTAAATGCTGTCCGCGCTTTTTCTCACTGTGTAAGATTATAACTTTTTTTCTTCTTTCTCCTAAATTCTTCACGCCATGGATTTCTCCCCAATTTCTTTCCCGTTGGACTTGACAGTCATCTGTGCAAAACAGAAACCCATGATTTCTTGCATAGGATTGCTTAGGTCAAGTTGAAATAAGTTTTCAAGTGGAAAAAAAAAGGAAAAGTGAGTCAGCTTACATTAAAATATTAAATAAAAAACAATATAAGTAGTGCCTGGTTATGACAAGCAACTGATGTTTAGGGAACATTACATTAGGATATTGAAAAAAAAACAACAACTTGAAAAATATGTACAAATGTCCGACTTGGTGAGGGACAATTCATTTTCACCCTCGAAATTTCTGCCGCAAAAAGGAGGTTCTCGAGAGAGTCAGAGAGAGGGACAGAGCTCTCGTGGGCATGCGGAAGGCCAGCAGGCCCCTAAACAGACAGCAACACTGAGGTTCCTTTTCAGCCCCGGGCAAATCCACAAGGCTCCGTCTGGACTCTCTTCCCCATCCAGCCCACTCCCGCGTTGGTCCTGGTCCTGCTCACCCAATCCTGTTGCTTGGTAACCATCACCCAGAGACTGAGGTCATAACATCATAACTATCTATAGTGCATCCTAATTGTATCTGCATCTCTTACTCCTCATCAAAGAGTTTTTCTTTACATGTTTAACCAAAAAATAAACAAAAAAAAAAGAGAGAAGAAAAAGAGAAGGGACATCCATTCATTGAATGCATACTGTGTTCCAAAAATTATTGTACAAACAGGCTGTGGTTTACTTAATGCAGCCTTCACGACAGCTAAAAGATGGATAACACCTTCTCCATTTCACAGATGAGAAAGCTGAGCCTCGGAGAGGTTAAATAACTCACCCGGGGGTCACCCAGCTAGAAGTGGGCAAGCAAAGATTCAAATCCGGTGAATCTGACACCAAAGCCAAGGTTTTGCGCCCCACCACGCTGCTGCCTGACTCTGACAGGTCTTGGATATGCACAGACCACCACGAGGGCTGAGAGAAGGAGAAGAACACGAGCTGAGATCGACAAGATTCTGGGTGCTGGCTGACGACCGTTATCACCGGACGGTTCAGCATTGGAGAAACGCTGGAGCCATGACAAAGAAAGCCGGAGAAGGAACAGAAGAAAAGGCTGCAAAGCAAACGCCCAGGGCAGCACTGTGGAGTTAGCTGCCGGGCTGTCCCGTTGGGCTCCCACTGCCTACTGCTCCAGAACTGGACACCCCCTGGCCAGCGTGGAAATGTGGGTTCCACCGCCTGTGGAACGAACAGGGCCGGTCTCCCATCTCTGCCAGACAGGCAACTCCGGCTGTAATCTAATCACACCCCTTGGAAGCCTCAGGCAGCAACCGCCTTCCCTCACCCTGTCACAAATGCCATCACGTTGCATCGCAGATTCCCCTCACACGAACAGTCCTGGCGGGACGCTGGCACCTGTCTCGGCCACACATCCACAGATCGGCAGGGTCAGCCTTGGTTCTGCACAGTTCACGAAGCCCAAAATAAGAGTGAGACCCGGAGGGGCCCTTGCGGGTGGCAGGCCTGGCCAGCTGAAAAAGGTCAGGCTTGGGGCTCTCTCTTAGCTTAGCTGAGTCCCGGTTCCTTGCTGGTGTACACTGTGGGTCCGCACGTGGAGAATTATTAGGGACACCAACTAAAGAAAAAGAAAGAATCCAGGGATGCTTCCTGAAATGCAATTATTTAAAAAAGGATTAAGAAAAAGTATAATAAATGTCACTTGATGATCCAGATTGAAGATTCGACTGCTGTCACAAACAGCGTGCCATTAACCGGCTTAGAAAGTCACAGAAGGGACTGCCAGACACAAGCAAACCCGGTTGCTTTGGGCACGACCACCTGCCACCAGGCCAGAGCCCAGCAGGGGCCTTCCTTCCCGAA
>CM053515.1:3439270-3470680 GCA_028627145.1 Eidolon dupreanum
GCGTGAGTCTACGCTCGCTCAAGTCTAAGACCCACTGGCCTACAGGAAGCCACCAGGTGAGACATGTCTGCATGCCCAGGACACCGGCTAGAACGTCGGTAGAAACCAAACACTCCTCCCCCACTCTGCACACCTCTCCCTGGCCACCCACCTGAGGACAAAACTCTGCCTTTGGTCATGGAGGTTAGTGAGGACTGTCCTTCCACTCTCAACAGAAAGGCAGGTGTCATCAGTCATCAAGGGGGCGGGAACCTGAGTGGCAGCCACCAACCCAGCAGAGCCTGCAGACCGGGGCTGGCATGGAGAGTGCGGGAAAGCCCACGCCAGCCAGGGAGGCAGTCGGCCCTCTTGGGAACTGGACCGGAAGAACCAGAAGGCTGTTTTGGTTTTGTTTTGGCTACGAAAAATGCCAGCAAAGAAAAAAAAAGGTTAATATTCAATCAAAGAAATGAAGCTTTTTCAGCTAAAAAAAAAAAAAAAAAAAACCTAGCCAAGTCCATTTTGGAATTTGATTCTCAGCCCAGAACTTAAATTGATGTCATCCATCAAGAAGTGGGGGCGGCACGAAGCCACTACGGGTGACCACCCTCTAAACGTATGGAGAAGTCACCACCGTGCTCTTAGCCCTTGGGCAAAACCAGAGGCAGGACACAATCAAGTTCCCAAGCCACCCTTGAGTCCCTCGAGCCCCCTCTGAGGACTCTATCTGTTTTGGTTTTGGTTTTGTGTATCCTGGAAATTAACTGAGGCAGCTTGTGACCTGTGACCGCCAGCTCACCGCATTCGGACCCGAGGCTGTCCTCTGCACCGGTCACCCGCTGGGCGGGAAGAGCAGCTGCAAGAACAGGGACGCCGTCCTCTCCAGGAACCCTCCACCCAGGGTCAGCTGGCTCCTGAAGGACACTCAAGGACACTGGCCCCTGACAGTCCGAGTCCAGCTGAACTTTACTAGATCCCTGACGGACCACACAGTCCAACAAAAGGCCCCGCTTAGCACAAAAATGGCTCAGTGGCCTGAAGGAGGCGGGTATGACAGGGGCTCCTGCAGCCTCCTGGGGCTGCAGACTTGGGAGCAGGACAGTGAGGGGACTTGGCTGACGTCACCTAAGTCCTTCTGACCTTTGGCCCCATCTTAGCACAGTAGGGGCTGCTTTCCACGGTAGCGAGGCCCCGTCACTGGAATTACGACAGCGAGAGGCAGGACATTAACAAGCAACCGCTGGGGCACACAGTGGGTATTTGGGGAGCAAATAGGGTATTTAAACACAATGGTTTCCAAACAGAAGCCACCACGAGGACAGGAAGACTACAGCGCACTCGGTCCCTCTAACTTATGAATTGGGATTCTGCGTCAAAACATCGCTTGCCGTAAGAGTCCCATTGCTTTAAAACGAATGTGTGGAAACAACTGACGGAATGACTGCTGACGGCTGACGTTCCTTGTGACTTGCAGGTTCCGAGGGTCTGTGTGCTATGTTCCTGGGTGCCCAGCGTGTCCGATAACAGCCGAACCATCACCGCCCTCCTCGTCATAATCTCTAAGGTGCGAACGCAAACCATCGCCACAGCATCAACGTCCCAACAGAACGCTAGTTTCCCCTTCCCCTGAAGACCTGAAGTCTCTCTCCTTCCATTCGAGCGGGGGTGGGCTGAGCTGTTTCCTTATCCACCTTTTACTCTTCATCGCTATGAGAAAATGGTGATGACATCTTTTTGGCCAGATGGAACTGATGGGAGATTTATGGAGCAGCTGAGAACTGTCAAGGCCGGGCTGAGCAGATCCCACAAGACGACGGGCATGGCCTTTTCATCAAGGAGAGCACGTCACTTTCTGGAATCCGCTAACACAAGAGGTTCGTATCGGCCCAGTCATCAGGAAAATTATCCCAACGCCCCACCAGCTGCCGCCACCCAATCCGGACGCCTCCGCTTCTGCTCTTGAGGGATGGCATGTGACTGCACAGGGACCCTCCCCCACCCCCTCCCCACCATCTCTCACACACACACACACACACACACACACACAGCCACCCGTCTGGCACCCACGGCCCTCCCAGAGTGGGAAACCTCATCCAATGCCTCTCGGTTCCAGCGATTTCAGAAATTAGTCACAGAAAGCGGGGTGGGATGAGTAGAGGTTTCCTGGAGGAACCGGTAACAAGATCCGGGGTGTTTCACCTAAAGGTCACGACAGCTCGGATGGTCCCTGACTTAGCAATGAGTGGTCAAGAATGAAATCGGCCTCTGCAGACCCTCTGCCGGCCTGCCCACCACCGACCACGCGCCGCTGAGGCAGGGCCTCCAGCAAATGGCCACCCCGCTTCAGCGAGCCTTTCTCTTCGGAGATTTTGCTCCATTCTTCAAGCCCCCGAGCCTCGGAAGATGGCCCCAATGCCCTCCGATTTTCCTAAAGAAGGAAGAGATGGAACTGGAGAGCAGAGTCTAGCATTCGTTGGAGACAAGAGTTCAGACTGGCTTCTGACCCTCATCTCGAAAAGTATCCACTATTAAGACACACACTGCGACTTCTCCTATGGCTCTGGTGTCATGTCGTGCTTGGCACAGGACAGTCCCAGTTTGTACCTCGTGTTGTCCTGGAATTATTACTACTGTCACGGCTTTTCCCTCTCAAAAGTCCTTGTTTGGACACTGTGCAGTCACTCCACCTCTCGGCGCAGTCGCCATCTCTGCTTTTCAGTAAGAATCTGGAAGACCCCAGCTAGCCTTGTATGCCGAGAGACGTGCCGGTGTTAAAAGGCCAAAGAGATCATATATATTTCAGTTTTTTTAAAAAGCCAAAAGAAGGGCAGCGAAAGCAAAAAGTAGACCTAAACACACCGACATGGAAAGATCCACAAGGCAGATTAGTAACAGAAAAAATCCAGCCATTGGTCTATGCAGTATCAACGATCTCAGTTAGCTTTTTTTCGTAATTGTACGCATACATGTACACATATGTAAAACGCATAGAGAAATGTCTAATAGAAACATGATATGAGCCACATAATATAATTTAACAGTTCCTAATAACCATATCTTTACAAAGTGAAATTTATCTCCTGGAACCCGATGTATCCAAAACATTATGTAAGTCAATATAAAATATTATTAAAGAGATATTTACCATTTTTTTAAACTAAATTCTCAAAATTATGCTTATGGCAATTGCAATTCTAACTAGCCACACGTCAAGGGCTGACTCGAACAGCTCATAGCCAGAAAGACACACCCCAGAGTACAAGAATTATATCTCTGGGGAGGGAAGTAGGATTAGGAAAATACAGTGATTTGTACGAAATTTGAAATTTTTTACAATGAGCACATATTTATTACTTATGTAATTTCATAAAATGATAAAAGCTTGAAATGTTAAACACTAAGGAGCCATAATATGAAATGTGAAACTAACAGTATTTATAAATGAGCGCTGAGGAAACACAGTATTAAGATGAAATCAACAAAGAGGGGTAGCATTTTTTAGGCTTGGTCGCCACCCTGATTGCCACCCATCCAGAGGCTGGCCCTCGGGCTATATGAGCTCACCCAGCAACCCAAAGCAAGCTTCCTGAGGGCCACCTTGCTTGGTCCCCATCTCTCTGTCACCTCAGGGGAATGGGGCAGTGTTCTTGAATACTCAGTTTTCATCTAGGGTCAGACTAGAAAGTCAAAGCCATCAAAATAGCCTGAGATTCCTGTTTTAAAATTCAGATTCCTGAGCCCTATAAAAGAAGAGTTCTTTTAAATTTCAGTACTCCATAAAGTTTTTTTTGCGGGGGAGGGGGCTTAACTTTATTTTTTTCACCCATCTCCCACCCAATCCCTTTTGGCAACCATCTGTATCTATTTTGTTTCTTCATTTTGTTTTTTTAGATTCCACATAAATGTAAGATCATACGGTATTTGTCTAACTTATTTCACTTAGCATAATACCCGCAATGCCCATGCACGTTGTCATGAATGGCAAGATTTCATTCTATTTTATTGCTGAGTAATAAATATTTCATTGCGTATATATGTACCATATCTTCTCTGTCCATTCATCAATGGATACCTAGGTTGCTTCCAATCTTGGCTATTGTGAGTAATGTCGCAATGAACATAGGGGTGCAAATGTCTTTTCGAATCAGTGTTCTTGTTTTCAGAAGAAGAATTTCTGAGGTGAGGCCCAAGACTCTGCAATAAACAAGAACTCTGGGTGATTCTGATGCCCGGCTAAGACACGGAGGGATGGCATTCTCCTCTTGCCAACTTTCCACCACCGGATTCCCAGCTAGAATCTGATGCCATCTAGAATCACGCTGGTGAAAACTGGGGGAAGACAGAAAACCCAAACGCTCAGCACTCCCTGAGACTCTTCTTCACAGCACCATGATGATGCTTGGAGACCCCACAACTAAAAAAACGGTCCACACCGAGTTAGCCCTGTTTCTAGCTCTCTGAACCAGAGTAAACAAGGCGGAAGGATCAGAGCCTGCCCCCAGCCCCTATTCCCACTGTGGGAATGTAAACAGTGACGGTGACATTTCTTTCTACCTCCATCACCCAAAAGGTGACGCTGAACGTCCAGTGGGAAGGTTTTCCCTCAAGGCGAGATCTTGTATCTATTCGTTTTTGTTGTTGTTATTGTTCACGTGATTTTTTTCCTTCTTTTCAAATAAACCAAAGGTGTAATTTGGTGTTTTAAAAAGGGGAAGGGGGCATTTCCTCAAAGATGTGTTCTCGATAGTGGACAGTTACTGCCTCCACATCTAAATGTGCTCGTATGCAAGAAGCTGGAACATGTTGACAAGCAGTGAAGTTGACAGGTGTGATCACCCCCATTTTATGAACAAAAGGACAGGGGGTGAGAGGGTTAAGGGAGGGGGGCAGGACTGGAGAGAGAAAAGAGTTTACCTTACCAAGCTCCCCCTCCATGCTTGGAGTGAGCTAGGTAGTGCGTGCAGGGGTTGCACTTAACTTCCACAAAGACTGAGAGAAGTTGGCAAGGGCTCACAAAGCTGGTGAGAGACATTATCGCCTGGCCCCCTGGGGGTGTTCCCTCCCGACTTCACACAGAGGGAATAGTTCTCTCTGACACAAAATCATTCACCCCACTCAGCCACATTTAGCTGATTAAAAGAAAGGCTTCTCACATCAATTAAACGAGCAGATGAACGTTTTCATCAAAGCTAAATATCCTTTAATAATCTGATGCCCACATTCTTCCCTGACACCTGGCCGCTGTCAGTCTCTTTGTGGGTGACAGGGACCAAGCAGTTCTCCACCTCCCATACCCACAGCAGCCTCCAGACCCGCTGTGTTCCCCCAGATAGACTTTCTCCTTTTCCTTGAAAATTCTCCCTCCCTCACTCCCTCCCATCTCCATCTGTCTCTCTAAATCTCTTTTCTTTCTCATTGTCTCTTCTCTCTCAGTCTCCCCTCTCTCTGTCTCCCTCCCCACATCTTTCCTCTCTTAATCTCTCTCTCTCTCTCTCCATCTCCACCTCACCTCTCTCTCAACCTCTCTTGCTCTTCTCAATCTGTTTTTTCTCCTTCAATCTCTCTCCCTCTCTTCCAGTTCTCTAGGGAAAGCAACCAGCAGTAAAGTCTGCAAAGCAGAATGAAGAGCGGGCGGGCAGGCAGTCAGACCCTTGTCCGGGCAGCCTCCGCAAGGCAGAAGGTCAAGGTGAGGTGCGAGAGAGGGGAGAGCGTGGACGAAGCCGGAGCAGTGTGGCCTGCGGTAAGGATCTGCCGAGATGTGTCAGCAGTTGTGGAAAATCTCCTGGTGCCCTCTGCCCACTGCTCTGCAGAGGGAAGAGAAAAAGCCTCTTGCAGCTGAGGAAGCTGGGTGGCACCATCTCGGAAACCTGAGACCGGGCACACAGGTCCAGGCCCCGTTCTCCCCGGACCTGTAAGGATGCTGCCAGCCCGGACCCCACCTCCAGAGAAAAGTAAAAGGACAGCTCTGTTGCCATGTAAAATCCTACAGTGTTTGCTGTACCCGAGGCTTTCCCTTCTGCAGGTCTGAGCTCCCCGATGTCACCTCCCTGAGCGGCCTGTCTGCCCTGAACGCCTGGGGAGGGAGAGACAAGCAGGTGAACTTGAACAGGGACCATTGAAAGCCTGAATCGCTGCCACAAAGAGGTCCCTACCCGGTGCGGGAGGCACCGTGCGAGCACGCGGACTTAACTCAAAGTCACTACTTGGTGTGTGTCACCTTTATCAATCCGCGAGCATCTGTTGAACACTCACGACCAACAAGAAGTGGGCTACGAATGGACTCTCTGCTCGCAAGCGCCCGAAGGCAAAGCCTTGCTACGAAGACAGGAAATACGCTAGAAAGCCGCACACAGACGCAACGGGTTGCTTTTATCCCGCACGATGGTTCTTCCGGTTTCCATGTTATTGTGGTTTTCTAGTTCAAGCAACAAAATGGTTTCTCACATGTCCTCTGCTCCCCACTCCTACCATCCCCAAGTTCCACTCCAGGCGACGACCCTTGCCAACACCACCACCTGAGAATTTTTTTTTTTTTAAGGGGAAGGGGGCGTTGCAGAAAGAGAAAATGCTGAGGCCTGCAAACCACCTCGGTTTCTGGCTATTTGCAGTTGGGAACTCTGGAGGTGGGGGAGGGGAGCTCATACTGGAGCCAAAATAAAGACCCAGTCCAGGTGGGAGGCCTGAGATCATCCTGGATCATCTTTCTTAGAGCGGCCTTGTCTGCTTCTCTTCCCTTAAGAGCCTTTTGTTCTCCACTCTGTGACAACTCTGTCACCAAGAACACCAGGAAGAGCCACTGTGTATTAAGCACCTACCACCAAGCCAACAGTATGCTAAAAGCACCATTATTTGCTTAACTAACATTCTGGTTATTACTGCTGCATAACAATAGACAATAGACCCAAAACTTAGTGGTATGAAAAACAGCCACTTGTGATTTAATGGGTCAGGAATTTGGACGGGACACAGCAGGGATGGCTTATCTCTGCTCTGTGAGGTCAGGGGCCTCAGCTGTGAGAAGTGAACCCGCTGGGCACTGGAACCATCTGGAGGCTTCCACACTCTCAGGACCGGCAGGACACCTAAGCTGGACCGACTAAGAGGCTGGTTCACCTGGCACTGTCTGTCAGCCGGTGCGCCTACCTGTCGCCTCCTCCTGTGGCTTGAGCTTCCTCACAGCATGGTGGCCTCGGGGTAGTTCGATTTCCTACACGACAGCTCCAAGAGCAAGTGTTCTGGCAAATAGGAAAGAATCGACGTGATTTTTTTCTGACCTAGCCATGGAGGTCACACGAGGCCACTTCTACAGTCTTCAGTCGGTTGTGCGGGTGGGTTGAAGCAGTGGCAAACCCGCCAGATTCAAAGACCAAGGACGTGGACAGCGCTTCTCACCACGAGGAGTGTCAAAGAAACTGTGGCTGTGTTTCACAGCACTGTCTTGTTTAATGTCCACGTAATAATCTTTTGAGGAAGTATGACTATTGTCCCCATTGTATAGGTGAGGACATCGAGGTTCAGGAGGTTAAACAATCCACCCAGCCCTACTCCTGGGCCATGAGCTCCAAATCACTGCCCACAGGACTCACTGCCTGTCATTTCTGGTGCCCTCCCTTATTCTGGATGCTCCCCAAGTCCCCCAGCCCAAACCACAGGACCCTCCTTAACTCACCTCTTTCTGGTGGCTTTGGTGCTCCAAATTCGTTTCTGCCTTGGGAGTAGCCAGCGACACTCCCACCTCCATCCCATCTTCACCTGGAGCCTGAGATGGAAATTTCAAGGCAGGCAGCCTTCCAGGTGTGGCCAATCTCTAATGTGAACTACCTATGGGTTCTTCTCTATGAGGCCGGAGTGGGAATTGCCTTCATCCTGGGGACTCCCCAGGACCTCAGAACAGCTGAATGGTGGGCTGGGGCCCCTCTGCCATTGGCCCAGAGCCAGCCCTGATTGGGAAACAAAACCACACCGGAGTTTGAGTGTCTTCTTCCTATATTATCATCAGGTGCCTTAAAATAAAAATGAAGGTTTTTAGGAAGACAAACGGGGAAATGGCAAAAAATTTATATATATGTATATATATTAATATTTATATATATTTAAATTTATATTTGTATAAATATTTATATATATACATATATATATTTGGGGCATAAAATAAAATGACAAAGGGTTACTAGCAAATATAAAGAACTGAACGTAATCGGTAAGAAAAAAAACTAAGATCTCAGTAGATAAACAGCTTGAAGATGGAAACAGGTGATACATTTAAGAAAAAAAATATAAATGGATTGCAAGCATTCAAAAACAATCAAGGTAATTCTAATAAGCTGTTTTCACCCTATATATTTGCAAAGATTCTTAAAACGAGAATTCCCAAATTCCTTCCTGGGAAGATTGTACAAAATTACACTCATGTTTCACTCACGTGCCAAGCGGAGAGTGGGCCTGAGATGCAGCAGCCAGGAAAGACTACCAGGAGGTGGAGGACACTCAGCCCTTGATTCAAGATGGCATAGAAGTGTCCTGGTCACATCCTGCTACTTTCAACTTAGCACATGCTACCCATGACCCCCCTGCAAGAAAACACGGCTACGGTCCCCTCCCCCCTCACCGCCACCAAACTTGGGCTATAGATAATAATCAAATGCCGCATTTTTTTAAATTTAAGGCAGAGATAGTAGAGAAGGAAGGGTTAGACCAGGGCCTTAAAGAATGAGAAGAAAACACAGAAATGCCACTTTCTGTCCATGAGGGAGAGAAGGTCATGTCTGCTTGGGTAAACGGACCCCCATAAATGAGAACCTGGTTCCCCAAGGCCTGCCTTGTCCCTGGCTGGGTTTCTGGTGGGTGGTCCTCTCGGCAGTCAGCAGTTGGAGTAACTCAGATGCTTGTGGGCAGGTTGGAAGAAAGGGAGTCTGCACGGAAGCCAAGAAGTCGCTCCCCCTCCAGCTTCCCAGGAGAAGGGAGCCCCGAGGGGCACTGTGAGGCTGGAAATACAGGGAGGTGCCTTCCTGTTACCCTTGTGGTTGGTTTTGTGCATATTTATGGCCTGAGAAGAGGGAGGGGATTGAAAGGTCTTGTTATTGTTATTTGGAATATTTTTCTCAAAAAAAAAAGAAAAAAAAGCAAGGCCAGATACCACCAGCTTTGAATATAGAAAGAGAAAACTGAGGAGATGAGGGTTAAGGGTGCTGACATGTCAGGGAGGTCCAGGGCCTCGGGCTGGCAGCCACTCCTAGAAATACTTGGGGTCAGGGCCTGGCCTGCGGTGTCTCGGTGAGAGTTCACCCCAGGAAGGGTGAGCCCAGGTGGCCGCAGGACCTTTGCAGAAGTTGGAAGTCTACTTTGGGTCGTGCCTTTCCTCTGAACCCTGTCCTGGTCTTGTCTGCAGTCAGGGAGGTGACGCTGCCAAGCTAGGACAGTGGCCAGATTCGGGGGTCCCGCTGACCTTCGAGGCAAGGGCGCTCATTCCTCTCCCCAGCACCAGTCTCCTGGAGGTCGGTGAAACCTCCCCTCACCGCAGTGCCAGGGCTAACCTGGCAGATGCGCCCCCAAACGCCCTGAAGCTCCGCTCTCAACCAGCCAATTGCCCAGATCAACAATTTTCATGGTTATAAAAGGAAAAATGAAAAGAAACACTCCCACCCCAGCCCCGTGTTCACCGAACGGGTCCACTTCGGCCTGTTTGCTCGTTTCCCCCTGGCCAGGTTGGGAGTTCTGCCCCTCCCCCACCCCCACCCCGCCCCCCCCTCCCCTCCCGGACCCTCGGAGGGGCGGCAGGGCCTAGCCGAGGGCGCTGCGCGTGACCCTGAGCGGAAGGTCCCCAGTCTGGGTCCTAATGCGGGTGGCGTCTCCCTTGACAGGCGGCGTTTGGGGACAACAGCGGGGACGGGAGATAAGGTGACATACCAGAGCAGATTTGGTGCGCGCGCTGATACTCCTCGCCCGACAGGAAACGCGGAGCTATTTAAAAGACCCTATCGATTACTTTATCTTTGCCGGAGGAAAGCTCCTCGCCAGAGACAAAAGATGTTCCCTGCCTGGAGATACAAGGCCACAGCCCTGCACACGCAGCCGCGGTCTGCACAGGCGACGCCCGATTAGGGCGCAGGAAAGCAGAGACACACGAAGGCGCAGAGCGCACCAGTGCATGCGCCAAGGTCGACTCCGGAGGCGGGCAAGGGCGTTTCACACGGCGGTCTCCTGTCCCCTGCGAAAAAGTTTGGGCCGTGGGCGCTCAAAACACGCAGAGAAAGTGGCTGCGCATTTATCTTTAAAGCGCACCAAGGAGCGCATCCAAAGAGGGTTCCTGGTGGCTGTGAGCGTATTCCACACACACACACGCACGCACACACACACACACACACGCACACACACGCACACACACGCACGCCTACGGGTAAACGCTCCGCTGTGCTCCATTTAAGGGCTCGACTGCCCACAACGGTCCTATGTCCACTTAAAAGTGTGGGGACGTGTCACCACGACCCTTAACACTGCGCTCACTTCGCGTTTCAGTTCCCGCGTCCCGCCAATTTGTTAGGAGCCCGGGACGCGCCCACGGTGACATCGCGCTGCTGACCCTGAATTTGCTCCGGGGTCTCACAGCTCGTCGGCCTCCGGGTCCCCTGCGTCGCGCCCCGGGGACGCGCTCAGTAAATGCTGATCGAACCCAATCGCACGGAATCCGGTGGTGTTTCCTGTGCGGCGTTTGTCACTTAGGCTTTTGCAAAGTGCCCCGCCTGGCCCCGAAGACGGCGCTACAGGTTTTGTTTGTTTGTTTGTTCTGTTCGGGGTCCTCCCCCCACCCCCCACTCCCGCCGGCGGAGCAGGTTGGAAGAGAAGACGCGGAAGGAAGATGAGGAGGAAGGAAGGGCCTAGGAAGGTTCAATCGCCCGATGACCAGCCATTTCCACCCTGAGTTCAGCACTGACCAGGCCGCAGCGGCCCGGGGTGGAAGGGCCGGGGCGCCGCCCGGGTGCCGGCCCAGCGCGGAGGCCGCGCACATCTGGGAGCGGGGCGGGGAGGGGGGCGGCCGCAGCACCGCTGTAGGCCCCGCTGCGCCCCCGAGCTTGGAGCAAAAGCAGGCAGCGTTTCATCCAGCTCGGCTTCTCCCAAACCTGCGAGCCCACGGCAGGGTCTTCCAGGGCGGCGGCTCCCGGAGCTGGATCCCCACCGGGCAGGTGTGGACCGGCCCTGGAAAATCCAGGTTCCTCTTCCCCATATCCGAGCCGTTGTCCAGCTAACTCGAACGTCACCTGGTTTTTTCAGCTTTGACCTTTCCGGATGGGATCGTGAGAGACCGATTCCAGCCTCTGGGTTCTCTCCGCCTCTCCGCGCTGTTTCTGCCCAAGCGGTTTGCAGCCGCGGCCGGGGGCGCCTGGGGTCGCAGGGAACACGGAGAATAAAACTGGAAATTAGCACGAGATGACTAAGGAAGTTGGAAAGCGACTTCTTCCGATCTGGCACACCGGAACACGAGTTTTAAAGCGGGTCACATCTCTTGACGCAGGACAAATTCGGTTTTAGAAACACATCCCCAAAACATGAGAAAGTGGCACAGAGGTACTAACGACAAAACTGGAAATAGCAACAATGCAAACTTAGTTGCTCAGGGAAAAAAAGTCTAATATATAATGATACTTAAAATTTGCAGAAGATGTCTCTAGAAGGATATATTTTTTTAAAAGCCGGTGACCACCTGGGTGGGGGTGGGAATTAACTGCAAAGGGGGAAGGAAATCTTTGGGGGAAATACATCTGTTTTCTGTATCTTGATTGTGATGGTCCTTACAGAGCCTTGTCATGTGTCTAGACTCATCCAACTTCACACTTAAACTGTGTCCATTTTGTTCTAGTCATATTATGCCTCAATAAAGTTGATTTTAAAAATAAATAAACTCAGTAACAATTTTGCCTTTTAGGAAGTGGCTGAAGAAGAGGCATGGCACACTTTAGCCTGTATCTCTTTTTTAAGTGTTTGTTTTGGACTTTTTTGTCGTTGTTTTCTTTTTACAGTGTATTGCTTATTCACAATATATGATAAGGATATTCTGCGATGTGAATATAAAACGAATGTTAAGAAAACCGACAAAGAGCAGGAGCAGAAGATGCTTGGACACCCCGTTGGAGGGATAAGAAAAAACATGCGCTATCCAAGCCCAGAAAATACCTTGGAAAGAGAGATATATCTCTAACAATCCGATTTGTTTTATTTGGTTTTTGCTCATATGTTTAACACAATAACGAAAAAGGAGGACCCAGGACATTTCCAGTGCTTACGTATGATGTGGGTGGCTGTCACCTCCTCGAGGATGCACAGGGCAGGTGGGCCACAGGAGCATGTTGCAGAAGGCCACAGCAACAGGAGGGAAGGTTTTCTGCCTGCTGAGCCCCGGCTCTGGAGAGCAGCACGCTATCCCGCTTGGAGCAAAGAGGCGGTGGCCCGCTTCGCCGCAGGGAGAAGGCCAGACCCTGGGGTGCTCAAGATGGCCTGTAGGTGGAAGCAGGGCTGCCCAGAGGTCTAAGCTGGGGGGCTGGTCCCTGGTGCCCTGAGAGGCCCATGGGGCGCTGCCCCCATTAGACCCAGAGCTCCAGGGGTGGCCAGCCCACTGCGGGGCAGTGGTTGCAAGGGTCCCATCTCTGTTTGGGAAAACCAGGTATGAAATATCTCCATTTATGGCCTGGAAAATAGGGAAGAATCACTCCAGCCTCGTTTAAGACAGATTATAGATCTGGTTCAGATTCAGGGCTATTTCAGAGAAGTTTTTTTGGGAGGCTGACTCTTGAGAGACAGATGGACAGTGGACCAGAGGCTGGGGGCCAGGAAAATTAGGAATAGCCAAACTTCTCTGCTGGCCTGGGGGCTGCGCCTGGATGGGGTTACCAAGCCCATGGGGGCAGCCTCATCTGCTGTCCCACTCACAGCCACCAGACCCACAAGCACCTTGACCCAGCAAACTGGCATTTATAAGTATGGGGAAGCTGCCTTCCCAAGGTATAGGGCTTCGATCCCCAAACTCTAAGATGAGGGCTGGGGCCCAGACATGCATTTTAAACATGTAGCCCAGGGGATTCTGGCTGAGATATTTCCACAGCCCCAAGAGTCTCTTTCCCTCCTATTCAGGCATAACTTAATTCACTACATTTGGGAAATCATGATTATGGTTTTTAAAAACCTCTTTAAGGCAACATATGCCTATGGTAAACAACAACAACAACAACATGAAAATCATCCTTAACAATGCACAGTGGAAAGTGTTATGTTTTATTCCTGACCCCCTCCCCCAGTTCTCTTCCACAGAAACTTTCATTATCCTTTTGTTTATCCTTCAAAAAAAACCATAGAGCCATATATGTACATATGCTCATATTAAAATACAAATTCTGCAACTTGGTTTCAGATAAAATGTATCTCAAATGTATCTATACAAGTACGAATAAATGTAACTAATTCTCTCTCATGATTACTAGTGTTCTGTTCTACTGGTGAGCATTTTTTAATAATAATATATTATTTTTAATGTTTTGATCCTTTAAAAACTTCATTGAAAAGACTTTTCTAGTGTTCCTATACCTATAGAACAATCCTAGAAGTGGAAATACTTGTCCAAAGGATTTATGCACTTTTAATTTTGATAGAATCAAATTGCTCCAAAGAGATTTATCAATTTATACTTCCAATCAACAACGTGAAGAATGACTAGACAGAATAATCATCAAATTTTTTTATATTTGTCAATCTGATAAGTGAAAACATTTGTCTCTTTGAGTTTTAATTTGCCATTCTATCTTCCTTTCTTTTTTTACCAGCAAGATTCTGCTACTCTTGGCTAAGTTTTTTTCCCCCCTTGGGGTCATTTTCTTATTGATTTACAAATACTCTTTCCATATTACGGAAGTCAGTTTTTTCTTGTCATTATTTCTAGCATTTAACCTGTACATTTTTCTCTTTGAATCTACTTACGTATTTTTTGCCGTGCATAAATTTATTTGTATACCATCAGGTTTATATAATTTATCTTTTATGATTTTTAGGTCTTTAGTTCTCCTCATCCACCCTCCCAAATATACAAACACTCCAAGATTATCTTAATCATCTACTTTTAGGTTTTATTTCTTAGGTTTAAATTTTTAATCTCTCTGGAACTGAACATATTTGGTCTAAGAATGATTCATGTTCCTTGCCCTAACTTTATTAATTTCACTTTACTTTGAATGTGTATTGTTGTATGAACCACACTCCCCAAAATAGCATCATAATACCACAATTAGCTGGGACCTTAGCTCCCATTTGTAGATTAGATAACCACCAGTGATCTCTCCACCTCTTCCACTGCCTAGGTGAGTCTAGGAAGTTCCCCAGAATAGCACAGCTGGGAAGGAACCTCACACCACCAAGGAGACAAACGTGAAGCTGGTGGCCAGAGAGGAAAATGGATGCGCTCAAGGCCGGCACTGGCTCAGCGTCCAGTGCTCTTTCTGGTACAACTCTGCCCCTTTGGAGTCTGTGTGTCTTGGGCTGTGCAACCCCAGCACCTGGTGCAGGGTGGGCACCCGGTCAGCCTGGGTGAAGGGATGCGGGAAATCAAGCCGAGCAGCCAATCATAACTAGCTGTGGAGTCACTTGGACTCTGGGTGGAAGTTCCAGCCACTCTTTTAGACTCTTCCTTCACTGCCCCCCACTCATACATATACATACCCAATAACCCCCAGCCAGATCCGTCCTCCGCTCTCCCCTTATGTGAGCCCTATGACTGAGAAACGTCCAACGGACAGCCCTGAAGGCAGCTCAGGGGCCTGCGGGCGTCTGTCCAAGCTGGCTAGCAGGGGCTAGACCCTGGGGCAAAGGAAGCGGAAAGCCAGATAGATTGGGAGCCTTGGGAACACGAAGATGGTGTTTCCAGGGCTCTGATTAGATTGCCCAGAATGCAGCCCAGCTATACAATTTGTAGGGTCCAGCATAAAATGAAAACGTAGAGCCTCTTATTCAAAACCGACCAAGAATTTTAAGACTGCAACAGCAGAGCACAGAAGCCTTCCAGGCTCAGGCCCTGTGCCAACGCACAGGTTGCATGGCAGTGAAGCCAACCTTCAGGGAAGGATAGGGTTAATTATAGGGGTGGGGAGAGAAGAGTCCTCCCTAGGCCTCTAAAGTTTCAGATTTTAGGTAAAGAAGGCTTGGGGGCGGGGATCATTCATAATAGCCAAAAGGTAGGAAGGATCCAAATGTCCATCAACTGCTGAATGTAGAAACAAAAGTGGTCTATCTATACAACCGAATATTATTTAGCCATATAAAGTAACAGTGCAATGATACATGCTATGACATGGATGAATCATGAAAGCTACACTCTAAGTGAAAGAAGCCAGTCACAAAAGGCCACATATTATATGATCCCATGTGTATGAAATATCCGGAATAGGCAAACCTGTAGGGGCAGAAAATAGATTGATTCGTGTATGCCTAGAGATGCGGAGGTGAGGGGTGGAGGAGAGAGTGAGGGTCTCTGTTGAGAGTGATGAAAATATCCTAAAATTGTATGTTGGTCCAGCGACTCTGCGAATATACTAAAAATCATTGAATCGTGTACTTTAAATGAATGAGTTGAATGGTTTGTTAATTACATCTATTACATGTCAAAGAAGAAAGGGGAAGAAAGCAGAAAGGAAGGAGGTGGAAGAAGAGAGAATGAAGGTAGAGAAGAATCTTAAGTCTCTCCCCCCACCTCAAAACCTCTATGAGGTTTTGAGAAACAGAGCATCCCAAATCCAGCGGCCTGGTCCTCTTCTCTAGCAGCATTGGGGGTGGGAAGTGGGGGTCCGTGTCTTGCTTTCTCTCCAATTGGTATGGCTCTAGGACGCAGCAACATTCAATAAAAGAAAAC
Organism: Eidolon dupreanum; assembly: GCA_028627145.1. Lineage (NCBI taxonomy): Eukaryota > Metazoa > Chordata > Mammalia > Chiroptera > Pteropodidae > Eidolon > Eidolon dupreanum. Next base: position 3,455,133 of record CM053515.1, read on the forward strand.
ATTCACAACTCTGTAGTCAGTCCTGTGTTTGAATCCTGACACTGTCTGTCCCATCCGTGTGACCTTGAGCAAGTCACTTCCCCTCTCTGAGCCTCTGTCCCCTCTGCGGAGCGATCGAGATAAGCGAATCAGCGATGATGGAGGTGACAGCATGTGGCTCACCCACTAGGCGCTCAAGAAAGGGCGGCTCGAGGAGGATTCGATACGGCCTGAGCCACCTGAATACGGCACGCGACCCAGGGCGAGAAAAATCCGGTGCCGCGGAGGCCGCGCGACCCTTCAGGAGCCCAGGGCGAGGGCGGCAGAGCCCAGAGTCACCCCCGCCCCCAGCCCCGGGCCCGGAAGGAAGCCAGGGCGGCGGAGGGGCCCCGCGGCCGGGCGGGGAGCCGGGGCGAGGCCCGGGAGCCGAGCCCGCGGCCGCCGCGGCTCATCCATCAGCTGGACGAAGAGCAGAAGCGCGCTCTCGGCCCTCTGTTTGCTTTCTCGCCAATTATTGCCGCGCCGCAGCCCCTTTGTTGATACAGTAGTCCGAAAAAGTGCTAATGTTCATTTATCAGGGGGCCCGCCCGGACTCCCACGAGTTGTGATTCTTCCCAAAATATAAACACGGGGCGAGCGTCCCAGACAAAAACCCCCATCTGTTTCCCCAGCGCGGGCCGAGAGCGAGGCGTTGTTGAAGATAAAGCCGCGGATAACGCCGCCTGTCTCCAGTGGACGTCTCCCCGGCGCATTAATGACATTCCCGGTGATAGTTCCAGCTTATCTTTCAATTAATCATATATACCTTTGTCGGCCGGCCCTGCTGACTGCAGGAGCCAGGGGCTGGGCTCCGGCTGGGCCGACCGCTTTCCGATTAATAATATTTTATGTGCGCAGAACGCGCTCGAGGTAGCCTGGAATTTGGTTCATCTTAAAGCACCGACTCTTTTTAAAAGGCAAGGAAATAGACGGGTAGATTTTCGATTCCGCCTCTCTGCCTCCTTTTTGTCTCTCTCGGCCTCTCTCTGGGCTGAAGGCTGTTTGTTTGTCCTGCTGGTTTGGCCAGAGTGCGCTTAGAGAGGAGGCCGGGATGAGTCGGCCGCCCTTGGGAGGGAAGACGCGTCCCTGGCTGGGCTGGAGAATCCGGTTTCGACCCCCACCGCTGCAACTTCTATTTAAAGAAAATTGTAAAAAAAAAAAATTTTTTTTTTTTTTTTTTTTTTTTTTTAGTCACTCAGAAACAGAGGACTGCAAAGAAAAGCTAGAGCTTGCTCTTGGACGTTTCTATGTGGAGGCCAGCATGGGTCGCCCCAATTTCGATTTTGCACCTAACTTATCCGTTTTTGCCTGGGTTTCCTCTCCACCGCAGTGCTAAGGCCGGTTTTAGAGTGAAGAGAAATTATTACGGGATTCCCAGAGAGGGTGTAGGGGGTGGAGAAATAGCTGATTTTGTCTAAATAGGGAGAATCCTCTTCCCTCCATTTTCGTGACACCTGACCCACAGGTCTATCAGTCAGCCCTGGGAACCCCCGTACCCGAAATTGTGATAAATCATCACTGCCTTGATCTGCAGAGGAAATGATGAATTCTTTTCTTCCTCCAGAACTATCACTTAAAAAAAAAAAAAAAAAAAAAAAAAAAACGGGATCCCGGATGCAGCCTCAATGTCCCCCATTAAACGGTAATATTTCAGGCGTCGGCCCACGCTAATCTTTCAAACTGTCATCGCGAGCCGCCGAGCCAGCCCATTCACTTAGCGGTGTTCCCGGGACCCTCGCTCCCAGCTCTTCTCAGCGAGACGTTTAATTGAATCGGATGTGGCTCGTTTGCCAGACGTCACCGCCTCCGTGATAGGCATCCTCTCCCACTCCCCAAAAACAATCTTCAAAGGCGAGGCAGGCCCCCAGGCTGGGTTAGCTGAGAGCAGAAACTGTAACATCGGCCAAAAGCCTGGGGAGTGAGGGCCGCAGAGAGGCCACCGATACACACACAGATCCTGCCAGGGGGAAGCCGTCGGGGGGCTTGGATGGTGGGCAGCTGCATGGGCCTTGAGAGCCCCCCGTATTTGACAAAAGGCATCTCTTCAGCAAACTGAGCTAACGATCCCAGAACTGCGCTGTCATCCCTGTCTCAAAAATTCAAAGCGAGACTCCGCCGCGGTGGCCCGGTTCTGGTACTGGTGGCTGAAGCCCAGAAGCCTGGGTCGCAGTATCCCCAACCTCCAGGACCACGGTGGGGGGGCTCCGCTCTCTTTGGCCCTCGCTGGGAGGCCACGGGCCGGGAGTGTGGGTTTGACGAGAGGCTGGAAGATCCCAGCCTCAGGCCTCTGCTTGACTCCACTCGAGAGCTTGCAGGCAGCACTGCCCAATGTCTCACTGTCCAGCTTGAGTCCCCTATGGTCCACATTCTGGACAGACAGCTGCCACCACGTCCCCCTACATGATGCGTTTCCTCCTGATTTCAGGAGCCTCGGGCCAGAGCCGGGTCCTCCGCTTGCCTTTGGCTCTGCATTGCCTTTCCTCTGCTCCTAGCGCTTCTTCCCCAGTCCCCAACCCGCCCCCTGCGAGGAGCTGAGCCCTCCAAGTCTCCATCCTAAGCAAGTCTCAGGCCCTGTGGCGCCCTCCCCATACAAGCTTGGGTCACGGAAAATTGAGGCTTCTCCCCTGAGGAACCTCCCCATTCCCAGAGATAGGGTAAGGTTGTGACCTTAACCTGAGACCATTCTGCCTGTAGGATCCTCCCTGTAATTGTACACAAAATACAGCGCCTCTCTGCAGTATTCTGGGGGTGAAGGGAAGGCCGGAGGCGTTCATCAAATCTCCGAAGGCACCCAGAAGGATGAGGCGAATTTGGCAGAATTTGGCTGGGTAGCTTGCCTCCTGAAGCACTGGTAGATTTGTCCTACGGAAGATCCCTACTTTACTGACTCTGGGCTAAAAATTAACACCTGGCTGCTCTGCCCGTCCCCCATACCCCTGGCCCGGCTGCCCTTGGAGTGCCCCATTCAGAGCCCAGAGACCTCTAAGAAATCCTGGCCACACTGGGATCATAAGAGCACCGCCAGGCCTTCGAGCTAAGCCTGGGCCGGGGCCTGAGGCCCTGGGGCTAGCAGAGGCTTGGTGACCTTGCTGCTAGTCTGGGAGAGCAAGGAAAGAAGGGAGGCGGGAATGGTGGGCTCCAGAACGGAAGAGACCAGGCTAAGGCCAAGGGAGCTAGGGTGCCTGAGAAGACAGCTCTCCCCTGGGAAGCTGTTTGCCCACCCGGACTCTGGATTTGTTTCATTATTCATGGGAGAGTCATCTCTCTGGGAGGAGACTGGCCGGGACTCGTGTCCCCTGGAGTTGTGTCGTGGGAGGTGGCCACCCCCACCCCACAACCACTCACCTTGCCTCTCTGCTTGACTCACTCAGGAGCCCCCAGGGCCTGGGATCCTGGAAAAGGGGAGACTCCCAGGGCATGGCTGGCCCTGTGAGCCCTGCCTAACAGATCCCCAAATTGTCCAGACTCCCCCTCCTGCCACTACCCCAGATCAGCCCCTCCTTCTCTCCTTATTCAGACTCTTCCCAGTGACACACCTTCAGTAAGAAAGCCTTTAAGACTCCTGGACATAACTCCCTCCCCAGCTGCCCGCCCCGTTCTTCCCTCTCCCGTTCTGTTTCAGGCGCGGAGAAACATTTCTTCCAATCCCTAATCTGCCCGGATTCGAGCAGAATCGGGTCCTTCCCTGTGAATGCCTCGTGGTGGGGTTTTCAAGCTACTAATGTGGGGAAATCTCGGGCTGCAGGAGCAAAGGGACAGCCTTCCAAGCGTGTCGCGGCCCCTTTAAAAAGCTGAGCAGGATTTTTTTTTTTTTTTTGAGCCGAATGACTATATTAGGTGACACGAAACTGCTCTTCGCTCCTGTCAACGCGGCCCCTAGCCCAATGGTAGGCTGAGCCCCCCTCCTACGGCCTGGTCCCGCCTCTCCTGCCCCTGGACCCCGCACTACCTGCCGCCCGCCACAACCGGAGCGGAAAGGCGGGCGGGCGGGCGGCGGGCACCATGCAGAGAGGCTGCCAGGGCGGGTGGGCAGCGCCGCTCTCTGCCGCCCACCTGGCGCTGTGAGACGCGCGCTGCCACCATGTTCCCCAGCCCTGCGCTCACGCCCACACCGTTCTCGGTCAAAGACATCCTGAACCTGGAGCAGCAGCAGCGCAGCCTGGCCGCCGGCGAGCTCTCGGCGCGCCTGGAGGCCACCCTGGCGCCCGCCTCCTGCATGCTGGCCGCCTTCAAGCCCGAGGCCTACGCGGGGCCCGAGGCCGCGGCGCCCGGCCTCCCCGAGCTGCGCGCCGAGCTGGGCCCCGCGCCCTCGCCGGCCAAGTGCGCGCCTGCCTTCCCCGCCGCCCCCGCCTTCTACACGCGCGCCTATAGCGACCCCGACCCTGCCAAGGACCTTCGAGCTGAAAAGAAAGGTGAGGAAGAAACACGACACCCTTCTCCCTTTGGGGTCACTTTTGTCCCCAAACCCCGGCGCCAAGATACTCTGGCCCGGGTGGAGAAGACGTGAGTGCCTGCGCAGAGGCCCGAGCTCAGGGGGCTCGGAGCGTAAGAAGCGACATTGTCGCCAGGGCCCCCGCGCCCCGCGTCCAATCGGAGGTTTAGAGGAAACGCTCGGTTGAGTTGATCAGAAATAAGAGACAAAAGAAAAAATACATACAAGTTTTCGGTCCAACAAAGCCCCAGGCGGCGGCAGCCTTGCGCCTAGCTCTGTTTTGAAGTTGAGAGGTGGGTTTGTGGTAGACAGAACAGAGGGAAAGAGAGGGATTTTCTGTGTCAAGGTTTGTTTGCTTAAAAAAAAAAATCCTTTTTGGTCATTTAGAGATCTAAGAAAACCGCTAAACAGGAATTTCAATGCTTGCACCAGACATGGCTTTACGCACGGTTGGGGAAGGGTCGGCCGGGGCCTTCCGAAGCCCAACCGTAACCCGCGTTTCTGGGGCTTCTCCGCCTTTGTTCCAGGGGAGTGAAATCTTTGGGAACAAGGGCCTTCCTGTCAAATTCGGATACTGCGGACTCTCAGGAATCTGTCTTAGTAGCTATATTTTTCCAACACAACTTGGTGACGCGGCCAGGGCCGGGACGTTCTCCCCTGCGAAAAGTTAGAAAATGCCGGGCGGCGGAAGGCGCGGTGCAGTGGAGGAGGTGGCTGGGGAAGGTGGTGGGACCGCGGCGCACGCCAAGGCAGGGAGGGCGGGGAGGCTGGTCAGCCGGGGAAAGGGGCGCAGTAGGGACACCTTGGCCCGACGCGGGGTCCCGCGAGCTCGAGGAGGCCGAGGGCGCCGGGCGAATGGGCCCGCGATGAGCCCAGCAGAGATCTCTCTGTGAGCCGAGCACGGTTTGTCTAGGAGCAGCGGGGAGGCCCGCGAACAGCTGCCGGCCGGCTCGCGAGCTGAGTGCTCGCCTCCAATCCGAATCCGAGCGCGCGGGCCGGGCAGGTTCCCAGGCCTCCTGCCCACCCGCGGCTTCCGGGGCGCTGCCTACACCCCGCGCTCGCGACTCGCGATCCTTCAGTCACCGAACCAACACCCCTTGGCCTTCTGTTTCTTTGGGATCCGTGATTTTGAGACAATGTGACCCACCCTAGGGTGGCTCTTGGTCTCCCCTCATTTAACTTCTCAAGCCAAAGCAGCCTGAATCTAATCCACCCCAGAGCGGCATCTGGTTTTATTTTCTTTGCAGCCTGAAATTGTAAGTCACTGTCCATCTCCCGCACCAGAATGGAAATTACCCGAGGTCAGGGACCACCCGGAGCCGTGCCTGGCACATAGTAGGCATTCAACAAATGCTAACTGTCCGTGGCGCCCGGTGCACTAGGCAGAGTGAGCCGCAGCCGAGCTGGGCTCTGCAGGCAGGACCGAGTGGCGTTCTGCGAGTGGGGACGCTCTAATCCAACGTCTCTCTGCCTCTCTGTCCCCCTCAGAGCTATGCGCGCTGCAGAAGGCGGTGGAGCTGGAGAAGCCGGAGACCGACGGCACCGAGCGACCCCGGGCACGGCGGCGGAGGAAGCCGCGCGTGCTCTTCTCGCAGGCGCAGGTCTACGAGCTGGAGAGGCGCTTCAAGCAGCAGCGGTACCTGTCGGCCCCCGAGCGCGACCAGCTGGCCAGCGTGTTAAAGCTCACGTCCACGCAGGTCAAGATCTGGTTCCAGAACCGGCGCTACAAGTGCAAGCGGCAGCGGCAGGACCAGACTCTGGAGCTGGTGGGGCTGCCCCCGCCGCCGCCGCCGGCCCGCAGGATCGCGGTGCCCGTGCTGGTGCGCGATGGCAAGCCCTGCCTTGGGGACTCGGCGCCCTACGCGCCAGCCTACGGCGTGGGCCTCAACGCCTACGGTTATAACGCCTACTCCGCGTACCCGGGTTACGGTGGCGCGGCCTGCACCCCTGGCTACAGCTGCGCCGCCGCCTACCCGGCCGGGCCACCCCCGGCGCAGACGGCCACGGCCGCCGCCAACAACAACTTCGTGAACTTCGGCGTCGGGGACTTGAACGCGGTGCAGAGCCCCGGGATTGCGCAAGGCAACTCGGGGGTGTCCACGCTGCACGGTATCCGAGCCTGGTAGGGAAGGGGTCTGCCTGGGGCGCCCCCGACGGATCTCACCTCACCTTGAGCGAGGGGCACTAAGCCCCGAGGGGAGGGCGGGCTCCCTGCGGCCTTGGATTTTACGCTCACTCCCACGGAGGCCAGGGAGCTTTTCCGGCCCCACGCGCCTTTGTCCCCACGCGCCGGAGTTTGCGGCCGAGTTTACGCAGCTCGGGCTGAAAGGTCCCACACCCTGGTGCCTTAGCCCTCGGCCGCAAAGTGCCTTCCGAGCGCCCACGGGCACCCCCCAACGGGCCGAACCCCGGGAACTGGGGACCGGGAGCCCGGTCCGGGCGCGCCGGGGCTAAGACCCAGCCTCCTTTCCCGAGCCTGGGCCCGGCGCCCGGGCCCTCGCAGCCTTGCCGTCGCCCACCCACCCGTATTTATGTTTTTACCTGTTGCTGTAAGAAATGAGAATCTCCTTCCATTAAAGAGAGTGCGCTGACCCCGCATGTGTGCTTTTTTCAGCTTGCGGTTTCGGGGGGCGGGGGGCAGGGGGCGGGGCAGAGCCCATCCTTGCTGGTCCCGAGTAGCAGGAATAGGCATTCAGTGAGCAAGTCGATAATAATAATAATAATAATAATAATAATAAACATAAACCATGCTGGGTCCTCGTTGGGCATTTTCTGGTACTGCCTCGTGTAATCTTCAATAACGGAGAAAGGGAGGCCCCATTTTAAAATTTAGAGACGGAGGCCTGGAGAGATTGCATGGCTTGCCTGAGGCAAAGAGCCCGCACTGGCAGAACTGAGGTTGGATTCCAGGTCTCACTTCAGAGACTGAGGGCGCCTGCCCAGGGCTCCCAACCGCACCTCCTTGAAGCCTGCTGTGTGCCAGGCACTGTTCTAGGTCTCCGGAATTGAATGGCAAGCGAAAGGACGTGGCCCCAATGCGATTGGAGGGCACCATAACTCACCCCGCTAAGAAACACGCCTTAGCCCATTTTACAGATGGGAAAGCCGAGAACCAAAGACCTTGCGTATGGCGAGTCCCCAGCCCAGCAGAAGCGCCTGGGGTCCCGAGGCCCGAGCCTCACCAGCTGCTTGGCTGTGCCCAGCCCAGAGCCTGGACCACAGAGAGGCGTCCTGCGGGCTGAGCCCTCCTGCTGCTGTGGCTAGCCCCGTGAATTCACGTGGTCAGGGAACCCCCTTTCCCAACGAGACGATGCGCTCCTCTCTGCGCGTTTAATGACTGCCTCCCTCCTCCTGACAAATGGATGCTATTGCTGTTCGAGATTTACGGGTGAGAAAACTGAGGCTGGGCAAAAATCAAGCTAAAATCCCATTTGCTGTGGGACTTGCCAGCTGCCGGCCTCTGCTCTTCCGTCTCTGAAATGGGGATAACAAGAACGCCTTGCTCTGAGCCCAGGTCCCGCCATCCGCAGGGGCTGGGGCCAGACCTCCAGCTCCTCTCTCTCCAGTTCCCTCCGTCGGAGGAACTGGCGCTTCTTAAAAAGGGACGAAAGCGGGAGGGAGTCGGGGCTTTGAAATCCCACTGGGTATGAGTTTTCTGTGATTTTACCGGGAAGCTCTGCGCTGGCCGCGTGGGGCGTGGGGTGTGGGGTGTGAGGTGTGGGGTGTGGGGCGGAGAGCTCCCGGTCGCAGCCAAAACATTGCTCGTGGTGTTCAGGGACCCAGCGCGGCCCCATGTGCTCCTGGCGACCGAGAGGAGTCGCCAGGGCAAGCCTGGTGCGACCAGAAGCTGTCACTCAGCCGCGCCCGGGTCCGAGCAGCGCTGCGCATGCCTTTCCCGTCGTGTCCTCCAGTACGTGCTGTCCCCCAAGCTGGCGCCAGCCGCCCGCGGGAGAGCAGAACATGGCAGGAGGTTTGAAGGGCTACGGCTTGCGGGGAGCCGCGCGAGGCGCTGCGTCCTCAGAGGGTCTGGGGAGAGGGTGCACGCAGCCTGCCATGGCTGTGTGGGGAAGGCAGGGGAACGGGCTGAGCTCCGGTCGCGGCTCTGGGCTCGGGTTTAAATGCGCTCCGCCGTAAGGTCCAAGCCGGGCCGGCGAGGACCTCGGAGAGGCGGCTGTGTTCGGCTCCGCCCCGGCCGTGGCCTCCAAGGCCTGTCACTGGGCTGCGAGCCTCGCCCGCGTGAGCTTTCTCTGCGCATCTCCGCATCTCCGCGATGCAGCGCTGTGGTCCCATCTCACGGAGCGACACACTGAGGCACCGCCAGGCCACCAGACCAGCTCCTAAGCCAGAAGGCGCTCTCCTACCTGGGCATCCCCCGCCCGCAGGCTCAGCAGGTAACCTAACTCACACAACCACGCAGATCTCTCTACCTGGTACTCACCTACCTTGGCACTTTAAATATAGGTGTGTATTTGCCTACGGCTCTCTGGGGTCCTGCACACTCCCGGGTCTATTTCATCTTACACTAGCCTGCAGCAGTATTAGAGATAATATTTCTTTCGCTTAACGTTAGATCGCGAGGATTTTTTCTACGATGCCTTTCCTCTTTCTTTGTCATCCTTCAAGGACCCCAAGGCCTCTCACAAAGGGATGACAGTGGCCGGCTGGCATTGAGCGTGCCATATGTCAGGACTCCGGGCTAAAAGCTTCACAGGAGTTCTCTAATCTAATCCCTCTTACTCTGCAAACCCGGAGACTGGGGGCCAGAGGTTACATCAATGGTCAAAGTCATGCAGTTTTCTAAGCGGGAGCTGGGAAGCCCATCCGCCGCATGCCGCAGGGCGGAGGCGGGCTGATGAAGAAACGCGAGCGTTCGTCTCTCTCATGAAAAATCGTGACAATTCAGGGACCCTGCTCCGCGCCCCTGTGCGCGGCCAACCCCACGCTCTCACCAGGGAGACGAGGGGCTAGAGCTTGACCTCCGGGCTCATTACCGGGCAAAGTGCAGAGCACCGATCCCGGGGCCGCGGCCCGCCAGCTCCGGCCGGGCCGCGGGTGCCGGGTCCTGGAGCCAGGGCGGCGGAGCCGCAAGGTCAGAAGTCCCCTCGTGTTCCGCCGCGTTCACAGCGCGGTCCCTTCCCAAACCGCGTCGGTATTATTTGTTGGTTTTTTCAATTATGATATAAGCGACGCGTGCACAATAAGAAAATTCAACCAGGACAGAAAAGTGAGAAAAAAAGTAGAATTGCGGGCGCCTCTCAGGTGGCAAAGTGCGGGGAGATCGGGGCCGTGCAGTGGGGCTCCGCGCGTCCCCGGTGCTCGGAGCGCCAGGGGTCACATAGGGAACTAGTTATAGTTAATGATTAAAAAAAAAAAATCAAACAAGCGCACACCGCGGTTAAGAAAAAAAAAAAAACTGAGGTGTAAACTGTGACGTTAAAAGGTAGAAAGCTGGTTCCCTGGGCTGCGGTGGAGCCTTGTGAGAGCTGGCGGTGCAGGTCCCCGCAAGAGAGGCCGGGTCCCCGCGGCCCGCCCCGCCCGCCGCGCCCTCGCGCCTCTTTGCTTTATTTCCGGCCAGCAGACAAAGGTTTTGCCAAATCAGAATAGCTTCGTATTCTGTATAGCTTTCCCCTTAAATCAATCCCATGTTGTATATCTCAATACCTGTATTTAAAAGAACAAGCAGAACCCGCAGGGCTGACTGCAGACCGTGAACTTGACAGCAGCCAGACCCCTGCCCTGCTCCTGGGCAAGCCCGCCCTTCTTGGGCCGCTTGCCTCCTCCGGGAAGCATTCCAGGCTCAAGCCCCAGGGGCCCAGGTCTTGCTGACTTACCCCTTAGCCTGGGCTCCTGCAGAAAGGGACAGGTGGCTTGGATTTCATTCATCACTCACGGAGCTTACCCGGTGCCAGACATTGTCCTGGACTCTTTACAAAGTGGATTCATCTAATCCTCTTTCACACCTCTGAGTTCTGCTGAGGAAATAATGAACCAATCTCATGCCCAGAGAAGAGGAGTGACTTGCTCAAGGTCACACAGCGGGTCAGTGCCAGAGAGATGTGACCCACCTAAAACCTCACAGTGGAGAAGGCGGGCTAGCTGGGGGTCCAGGGGGGCAATCTGGCCCCCTCGGCCCACGCTGCTGTTTCTCGGGAGAGCTTACTGGAGAGCGGGTGGGAGGTGAATGGGGCTGACAGGCTGGTCACCCGGAGCCACCATGGGCTCCCCACCCTGCTCTGACCCACAGCTGCCTGGCCTAACGATACGAATCACTGCCTAGAGTGCCTTCTTTGTGCCAGGCACAGGGCTAATTGCTGACACTGCAAACCTCATTCTGTCCATCCTCGCGGAGGAAGCAGAAACTCAGAGAAGTTAAAGACACAGCCACTCTGGTAGTGTGGACTGAGGAGGGGGCGGGTGCTTGAACCACTCTCAGTGGTTCTCGAACTTGCCTGCAGACACAGACTGCTGGAGGTGGGGACAGACCCGAGCCTCTGCCTGCCCCGGCTCCCTCGAATTGGACTCTTTGGGGATAGGGCCAGCAAAACCAAATTCATAACCAGGTGATTCTCATCATCTGGCAAGTTGGCGAACCGCAACTCACAGGGGCCCCAGACCCTTCGGGCTCCAGCTCTAGAGAGCCTGGGAAAAACCGGAGTCAGATTTCCCTTCTCCAGGCCCTGCTCTTCCATCTCAGGGGCTCTCTGCGTGTTTGCTGTGATCCAAGGGCTACAACACAAGCTGCCGGGCAGCCCTGGGGACCCTAGGAAGGAGGAGGAGGGCGGGGGGAGGAAAGGGGAGGGATAAAGGTTGGGAGAGGTGCCCTGGGGCACACCTGTCTTGGTCAGACCACAAAGTCATCTCTGTGGCTTATGCAGCCCAGTGCCTGCCAGTGCTGCAGGGAGGAAGAGGAATTTGGGGGCGGGGGGAATGCTTAGAAACAGTCCAACTGTTCTGCCCAGATCCTAAGCCCCACCCTGGGGTCCCACAGGAAGGGGAGTTGAGGGCAAACCGGCCTCCATGGGAGTTTATAGAGCACCATGCTTTCCACTGGCCCTCTGTCTGCCTGAGGTCATCAAAGCCTCATAATCATCTGATCATCGATAAGATAGATCATCGATAACCACGGACTCCACTTCACAGATGAAAGTCAGGCTTAAAAAGGTTTTTCTCACTTGCCCTGTTCACAATTAGGAAATAGCCACGCTGAATTCTAACACCAAATTCTCTTCTCTCCAGTACACTCCCAACTATCCCCACCCCACCCTACCCAAACTCCAACTTACAGAAATGTCATTTTGCGGCACTGGTTCACATTAGCTCCAACTCTGCCCCCAAACTGGTTTCCTTTGTCCTCAGCTTTTTACAGGAGGTTTATCACACAAGCCTGGCACACTCCTGCCTCAGGGCCTTTGCACAGGTTACTCCCTTTGTTTGGAATGACCTACCCCCAGATATCTGCCTAGCAATGCTTTACTCAAATGTCACCTTATGGAAGCTGCTCTGACTATTCTATTTAAAATTGCACCTCTCCACTCCTACCAGCCCCTCTTTTTTTCCTTTAGCCCTTCTCACCTTTTAATTTACTGTTTTGTTCAGTGATATACCCCGAGGATCTAGAAGAGTACCTGGCACTTAGAGATGCTCAGTAAAATGTGACAAATAAATGAATGAATGAATATAAATTACTCAAAAGAGGAAACCAGGCAGGAGAAATGAACAGGAACTTCACAGAGCAGGAAGCACAAATGGCCCCAACATATATAAATTTATCCAATCTATTCATTAGTCAGAAAAAAAAAATCATGAAATTATACTATAATTTACCCACCAGACTGGCAAAAATTAGAGTCATCAGTACCAGAAATGGGGAGAGTAAGCATCGATGGGAAACCTTCCCCTGGAAGAGCTGTGACTAGGTACGAAGACTTTAGAAGACAGTGTGGCACAACTTCGTAACGTTCAACATAATCCTCCTAGATCCAGCAACTCCGCTCTAGGACCACGTACCATGGCTGCTGCATATGCACACCTAGAGGCACGGGCAGTTAGGTTCGAACAGCCTTGAACATAATAGTAGAGGCTGGAAACAACCCAATACCTACAAACAGTTGGATGGATAAATAAGCCATAGGAGATTCACACGGTGGAATACTATACAGCCATGAAAATGAAGGTGCTTCAGCCTCATTCATTAACACAAAACGATCTCAAAGATGAATCAGTGTTCAAAGGTGAGTAAAAGACGCATCACTGAAGAACACAGACCTTGAGGTTCTATTTTACGTAATGGTCCACATGGGCAAAACAAAACGATGTCTTAGTTCAGATGTGCACCTAGATGTCAAAACTATAAAGAAAAGCAAGTGAGTGACTAAGTCGAAGTTCAGATAGGAGCTGCCTTTTGGGGGAGAGAAAGCAGAATGCAATGAGCGGGGGTTGGCGGGGTAAGGTCGCCCTTTATCTCTTGGTCTGGGTGTTGGGGACTCGTGAGTTCATTGTATTATTCTTTAAAGTACACATATATATTCTCTTTATTTTATTACAATGTTACTCAACTTTTAAATTGAGGTATAACTTACACTGTAAAGTGCCTTAATCTTAAATGGTCAGTTCAACTAAATTTCGCAAATTATAATATTCTCTCGTGTGCATATGTAGTATGCTGTATTTCACAATGTTGAAATCAATTATGGTGTCCTGAATCTCAGGACTTATCTTTAGGATATATTTTATAGGAAAAGGAAGCAGGATGAAAACTGAATGAAAAGGAAGCAGGTCCCAAAAATGTTTTTTAAAAATTACGTATCCTTATAAATTACAATGCATGACATAATGGTTATTTTATATTATCTGATAACCATTGTTTTTCCAGCTGTCAAATATTATTTAGCTTGCCGAGCACTGAGCCCTTTAAAATCACGTGCCCATTTGGGTCTCCCGACAATTCTGTGAGATAGAACCAGGTACCACTAGAATGAAGGAAGCAGAGGTGAAGTGAATCACAAGGCACCCGGCTTATAGGCGCCTACAAAAAAAAAAAAAAAAAAAAAAAAACCAGAAATAAGTCACATTCTCTCACTCCAGTGTCTCTCTGCATCACACAGAAGCTGGGGCAGGTGGGAAGGAAATTCACTAAGACGTGCTCAGTGGACAGTAATTTCGAATTTTATTCCAGGAGAGCTTCCTTAGGGCCACAAATAATTCAAGTCTGGTTTGTAGTACGATTAAATTGAAAGTACAGTTCACACGACATCAAATTTGGCACGTTAATGGGAAATGATCGTTTTTTGCTATTGCACCACTTCGAAAGCATATGATTCAAAATGACATAAGATATAAACTCTGTTTCTCTATATGGTAAGTCTTTTGCAATGAGAATCAGAAACCAAATCAAAGTTTAGAAATGTAAATGTATATAGAGAGAGCAGTACATAGGAGCCATTTCACCAAGAGGCTCGGAATCTATGAGCTAGACATCAAGGTGAGAGGGGAGGAAATTGCCACGTTATCCTTCATCATCTCCATCAACAGAAGACATTCCCAGTGGGCAGGGCGTTTGGAATTCTCAGTGCCTGGAACAGTCCTTAGCATAACGTGGACTAAATATTGACCACTAAATGCTTTCTGTTCATTCTGTTTCCCAAACCTGGCCATCACACTAGGATGCTTATCAGAAATTCCCAGGCCCCTCTCCGAGGGACTGTGATTCAGTTTGTCCTCCAGGTGAGGCCCCAGAAATTAGGCTGATGCCAGCATCTGGGCGACACAGCTTATTATCCTGTGCTGAAACTTGAATGAATTTTTTCGGGGTACTACTCCTGCTTCCAGTGGCTGAGTTTCGAAAGGATGGTTAAAAAAAACAAAAAAAAACAAAAAAAAAAAACAACCAAGAAACAAAAAAACCTCTACAGCACTGCACCAAGGCCCTCCCCATATAGGTATTCATTATCCATGTCACTTGGCTGAGGTCTTATAGGAAAACAAAAATCCTCAGAAAATAAAAATAATCACTAATGAACTGAACAGTTTAAAAGGTGGCCTCATTTAAACAGCAATTCTGTGCCTAAGTACATAGCACAGAGAAATTCTTTCAAATGTGACCCAGGGAAAACAGAGCCATGGAATAAGGCTTTTGTCCCAAGCAGCCTTGAGGGGCAGGACAGCCTGTCAACACAGTGCAAGTCTAAAAGGCTATTCAATTGTAAAATGAAACAAATATCGCAAAAGATACAAAATTTTAATTTTAAAATGAGCAAAGGACTTGGATAGGCATTTCTCCAAAGAAAACATACAAATGGCCAATACATACATGAAAAGATGCTTAAAGTCCTCAGTCATCAGAAAGATGCAAATCAAAACCACAATGAGACCCCGTTTCACAACCATTAGGGTGGTTATTAGGAGCCCTGTGCGCGCTGGTGGGAACAGAAAATGTAAAACGGTGCAGCCACTGTGGGAAGGTGTATGACAGTTCCTTAAAAAAGAAACATGGAATAATCATACGATTATAACAGCCATACAATGGAGCGATGTGGATTGGTACCTGAAAGAAGTAAAAGCAGGGACTCAAACAGAGATTTGTGCACCCACGTTCCTAGCAGCATTAATCACGAAGCTAAGAGTTGGAAGCAACTCAAGTGTCCATTGACAGATGACTGAATGAACAAAACGTGGCATAGACCTACAATGAAATAATATTCCGCCTTAAAAAGCAAGGCGGTTTTGACACTCGCTACAATATGGATGAAACTTGATGACATCGAGCTAAGTGAAATAAGCCAGACACAAAAGGACAAGTACCGTATGATTCCATTCATACGATCCCTAGATCCCTACGGAAGTCAGATTCGTGGAGGCAGAAGGCAGAATGGTGGTTGCGGGGGCTGAGGGTGGGTGGGATGGAAGCTTGTGTTTAACGGGGCCAGTTTCAGTTTAGGAAGATGAAGAAAAAAGTTCTCGAGCTGGATGGTGACGATGGTTACGTGACGATGTGAATGTGCCTGACGCCACTGACCTATCCACTTAAAAACTGGTAAAACGGTACATTTCATGTTATGCATACTTTACTACAATTTTAAAAACTTAAGTCCCATTTTTT
>CM053515.1:3471180-3495002 GCA_028627145.1 Eidolon dupreanum
GGGGTGCCGGTGCCCATTCCCCCACACCTTTGCCAACTTGAATAATTATCCATCTCGTTGTTGCCGCTGTGGCGGGCGAGGCATGGACCTGTTCCAGTTTCGTGCCATGGGTTCCGAGTGGAGGTGGAGTCTTTTCATCCTGCGTTGGCTATTTGTGTTTCCCAACTCCCAACACCTGGGGCATCCTTGGGGCTTCTCAGTCCATGGACCACCCTGCCTTGTACAGACAGGCTCATCCGGTCCACGCCCCAAAACTCCCGGCAGCACGGTGGCCCCCAAGCTAACCTTTCAGGGGTTCCCAGGGACCCCAACGGGCTTGCTGACAGGCAGCTTCCAGAACCGGCTTACAGGGCAGAGGTGCCTATTCCGAAAGGCAGGGCCGTCTGAGCCTCTAAGCTTGGCGAGGCCCCTCTCCCGGCTCCCAATGCCTCCCTCCCAACAGACCAGCTCAGTCGCTGGTGGGCTGGCTCGGAGAAGTGCCCGATAAAACACCAGCTGGCACGGCCAGGCTGAGGGGACGAGGCCTGAGGCACACGTCCAAGGGTGCATGCCACTCGCCAGGGCCTTGGGGAGAGTTTACAGATGCCACTTGTCATCTGTAAACACTGTAAGGAGCCAAGTGCCGTGCTCAGCCAGGATGGACCAACTGTCTCAGCTGTGCCATCAGACCCGACCTTCGGTCAACTTCATCACTGAGTGGCAATAACTGTGGCGTTTGTAAAACCAGGGTCCCCTGTGGGTTGGCTCCCTAAGCAGAGGGCCAGGAGGGGGACCCTGAGTTTCAACAGCGCTGGCATCTGTTTTGAACAGGGACGGCTCAGAGAACATAATGATGCCTCAGTGTCTTCTGCTCGTTAGCGTTTTGGGATGAGAATAAGTCCCCTAAGTCACAAAACCAAACATATACAATGGTAATTGAGCAAAAATTAAAAAAAAAAAAAGACTTACTCTTAGATTTACCAAACTACTTCTAATTTGCAAAGTGCCCTCACGTCTGTGTTTTCATTTAATTCTCCCTGAAACCCTGAGGGTTGAGCCTCTTGATGGCAGAGAAAAGCTGAGGCTCAGACAGGTGGAGGAACTGGCTCCACATCACACAGCTCAGAGAAGGCAAAGCCCGGGGATGTGTACAGGTGCAGCTGCCTTGGGGACCAGTCAGGCGGCCCCTTGAAGCATCAGATCCAGCTACCCCATGACCCCGCAATTCCGCTCCTAGTATATACTCAAGAAAAACGAAAACATACGTCTTCACAAAAAAATTTAGCATAAATGTTCATAAGATATTCATGGTAACCAAGAGGTAGAAACGCCCAGAACATCCATCAACAGACAAACGAGTAGACAAAACATGGTACATCCATACACCATATGTTATTCAGCCATAAAAAGAAATCACGTTCTGATAAGACGCTACGTCGATGAACCTGGAAAATATTACGCCAGTGAAAAGAAAGAAGCCAGTTGCAAAAGATCACACGCTGTGTGATTTTTAAGCTTGTGACAGTCTGGAACAGGGAAATCAATAGACAGAAAATGGATTAGTGGTTGCTTAGGGGCGGGGGTGGGACCTTGGGTTTGTTTCTGGACCTTTCTGGACCGCAGGCGCACCGACTGTAGTCACACGGCCGGTGGGCAGACTTCGCGGGTTGTGAAACAACACGCAGAGCCCACTGAGTGGGAGCTCGGGGTGGGGGTGGGGGGCAGTTATCAGCGTCACCGCCACCTGCTCTACCAGACACCTCCCGATACTGCTTTTGAATCTCATTATGGCTGCTCACCATGTTTTTGTGTAAATTTCCTATCTTGCCTCCCGGTTGCCGTTTCTGAGCAGTCTAAAGGAGCCGTCACTCTGGGCTCCGCGGGCTCCCCGGGACCCCCCTCTAGGACCCTTGCCAGCCTCTGCTGTAACTGTCTGGCTCCGGGTCATCTGTGATGGGCAGGTGGGAATGTCCCCTTCGCCTCAGCACACAGCACTGAGCGTAGCCGGAGCACACGCTCCGTGAGATGCTGGGAGGGACCAGGTGCTGGTGGCCACCGGGTTTGAGGTCCTTCAGGAAGGCAGCCAGCGGCTTGCCGAGTCTGACAACACAGCCCTCAGCCCTCGAACCCACTGATCCTCACACCTGTTCAGGGGACGGCGGAGAACCCCGTGGAAGAGCCGGCCCTGGCAAACCAGGAACGCCTTGCTTAGAAACTGGGACGTTTCCGTCAGGGGTCCTCTTCATACCTGTCAGACGGTCAGTTTAAAACAAATTGGCTGTGTCCTCATTTTTCAGTCCATGTTCATTTGCGACTTTTTGGGTTCGTTTTGATCCAGGAGCACTCTTTGCCAGCAAACAAGACTGCAGGGGGAGGAGAAGAGCAGAGGGCTAAGAATAATAAAAAAGAGAACACTGTACGCTGAGCTCATTCAATGAGGTTTTTTTGATATATGTATATATATATTTTTCTTGCCATTTGAGAAACTCCACTCTGTCCTTGGGTTCTGATTCCTTGCCAGCCTAGGCACCCTCTCTTTGTTTCCCCCACATAAAGCCCCACAGAGAAAGGGGAAGGAGGGCCCCCCCTTTCGTTTGAGATCGAATGCAGCAGCCATAGGGCTTACAGCGGGAGAGGCAGTGAGAGTTTTGTCACCCCTAAGAGGTCAATGCTATTGGCTGTCCCTCTGTTTCTGATGAGGAAACAAAAGAGGGGTGACCCTTGCCCAGGGATGCATGGCCAGGAAGAGTACAATTAGAACCCAGGCCTCTCTGCCACCAAAGGCCACACGGAGCGCAGGGGCGCACTCCAAACAAAGCTGACCAACGGGCCCTGGGGCTTTGCTGCTGGGGCCTGCGGGAGAGGGGCTGATAACACCCACCCCTCCCCTGCAGCCCTCATTCCTCACAACTCCTATCTGGTATCTCTTAGATTAGCCCCCAGCTATTTTTATTCTGCCCTTGCGTAGGGAAGAAACACAGTTTGGGCAAACCCCCAGGCAGGGCCCCAGCTGAGCCGCCATTAGCCAGGAAAGAAAACCACACTTATTTCACATTTTACTATCTTTTTTCCTCAGCAGCATCACCAAATGGAGCCGCCCCGTCGGAGGGTCCCCAGCAGGGCCCTTTTTGTCTCCCGAAATTCACCAGCACAAAGTGCGGACGCTTTTCAGACCAATGTGGAGCTGTGTGAAGGAGTCTCATGCCCTGGGATAGTGGGAAGCGGTGTGAAGGGAAGAGGGAGGTTAGTACTTGGATGGGAGACCACCTAGGAAGACCAGGGGCTGTAGGCGTCTAAAATTTTTAAAAATAAATAAATAAGGAATTGTAAGCTGGCGAGGTCCTTGCAATCTGTGAGGTCAACCAAGGGTTGCCTCCCCTAAAAAATAAATAAAATAAATTTAAAAAATTAAAAAAAAAAAAAGGGAAAAGGGACCAAGAAGGGGAAATGGGTGGCATCAGGGAAGAGGGCCAAGCGTGGAGGGAGGGGTCAGGGGTCAGAGACGAGCTGGGGTGGAGGAGCCAGGGACAAGGGAATGGAGATGAGAGGGGCCCAGAGCACGCCCGAGAGGTCTGCAGGGGAGGTGTGACTTCAGACCTGTCGGTGATGGTGCTCCAGATGACCGTGAAAGCTGTGGGGGCGTGGACGGCCTTGGCTTTGACAGAACGTATAGAGGGAGAGGGAGGAAGAAGATCAAAGCCAGCATTTAAGGCTAAGAAGAAGATGAAGAAAGAAGAGAGAACAGAAGTTGCCAGAGGAGCAAGAGGCAAATGAAGACACTGGTTTCACAGAGTCGGGGGTCCCTGGGACGACTGGGGACCGACGGGCGACAAGTGCTGAGAGATGAGGAAAGGCGGGGACCGACGTCCTCCAGATGAGCAGCCTGGCGGTAGCTGATGGCCTTAGCAAGGCTCGTCTGGGGGGAAGTGATGGTAGCAGAAACCAGGCTGACGTGGACGTGCAGGGACGTCGGGCAGTGACGAGGAGACACAGAGCGGTGGCCCACGGGCAGCAAGCTCTCCCGGGCCCTGTCCCAGGGGACCAGGGGGACTCTCTCTCTCCCTCCAGACGCCCTTGTGGCGCCCGGTGCACGGGCACCGCTGTCATCCGGGCGTCACACCTAAGCGGAGCCCACAGGTGTCTGACGCACAGCGGGAACTCGACAAATACTAGATGCTTTCGATGACTGTTACAGTCATGACGAGGAAGACGA
Source organism: Eidolon dupreanum (assembly GCA_028627145.1). Lineage (NCBI taxonomy): Eukaryota > Metazoa > Chordata > Mammalia > Chiroptera > Pteropodidae > Eidolon > Eidolon dupreanum. The sequence goes on from CM053515.1 coordinate 3,475,373, forward strand.
TGAAAAATACGGACTCTTGGAGATAAGAAAACCTCTTGTTTTGCAGATTGAAAGAACAATTGGACTCTCTAAGAGGTCTAATAGGAGTGCCTGCTCTCTCTCTCTCTCTCTGGTCACTCATCCTCAGTCTCGTTTGCTGGTTCCTCTCTTTTCTTTGTCCTTATTTCTCCTTTATACGTACTCGGATCTCTGGGTGATCTCGTCCAACCTCATGGTTTTAATTTCCACCTATGTGCCAGAGAGTTCCACCTTCATACCTCTAGCCCTGACTGGTCTCCCAAACCCCAGAGTTACATAGCCACCTGCCTACTTCACATCTTGACCTGGGTGTCTAAAAGACATCTCAAACCCAACGCATCCCAAACCTAACTCCTGATCTTCTTCCTCCTTCGGTTGCTTAAACCACAAATCTTGTTTCTTGCTTTTATTCCTTTAAGAATGGTGTCCATTCCTTCAGAAAACCCTATCCAGTTGGTTCTAGCTTCAAAATATATCTAGAATACGACCACCTCTCTCCAGCTCTACTGCTATCGGCCAAGGCACAAGCCACCATCATCTGCCACCTGGACCACTGCATTGTCCTAAGTCATCTCTTATCAGCTCGTAAGTCAAATGAAGCCACTCTGCTCAAAGCCCTCCTGTGGTCCCCGATGTCACTCAGAATACAAAACCAAACCTTCGAGTGACCTCCCTGGCCTTCCATGACTTTGTCCCCCCGTCTCTGTGACTCCCCAACTCCTCGCACTCTGCTCCAGCCACACCGGCTTCCTTGCTATTCCCCAAATGCACCAGTCATGCTCCAGTTCTGCACCCAGTCGTAATGTGTGGGTTTTTTCCAAATCTCCAAGCAAGTCTCTTGACACCAGCTGGGTGTCCTACAATGCGACTCAATTCTGACACTGTGAACTTGGAGATGGTGGCAGATCCCACAGGTTAAGAGCTCAGTCCCACAGGACCGCCCTTTCTCTCCACTTCAGATACCAACTGGAAGTCCAGGTTGTCACTTGTGCTTCTGACCAACGGGCTATAGATCGGAGGTTCCCATGACCCCCTCCTTGGGTTCAGTCAATTTGCTAGAGTGGCTCATAAAACTCGAAGATATTACTTGCTAGATCACTGGTTTATCATAAAAGAACATGACTCAGGAACAGCCAGATGGAAGAGATGCCTGGGACAAGGTGTGGGGAAGGGCCATGGAGCTCCCACGCCCCTCTGGGCTCTCTCCATGTGTTCACCAGCCCGGCTCTCCGAACCCTGTCCTTCTGGGGTCTGATGGAGCCTTCATTACAAAGGCATGAGCGATCAAATCACGAGTCGTGGGTGATTATACTCCATCTTCATCCCTCTCCCCACCCCACAGTTCAGAGCGGGGACTGCAAGTTCCAAACCTGTGATCACATGGTAGGCTTCACAGGAAACCAGCCCCCGTCCTGGGGTGGGGTCCAAAAGTGACCTCATTAACCTAACAAAATACACATTTATCACTCTCCTCATGAAAAATTCCAAGGGTTTTAGGAGCCCTGTGCCGGGGACAGGACTAAGACCAAAATGTTATGTTTCCTATGATAAATCCTAGTACCACAGACGCTTCTGCCACAGGCCTTTGCTTTAGCTGGTCCCTCTCCCCTGGGCTGTCCAAACCTTTTCTCCTCAACGAGGCCACCTCTGACCGCCCGACTTAATGACCATGCCTGCATCCCAGAGCTCCATCGCCTGCTCCACTTTTTCCCCCAAACACTTATTTTCTAACACAGTACGACTTATTGGGTGTCGTGTACCACCGGCCTGCCTCCCCGACATGCTGCGAGTTCTGTGACCACAGGGCATCTTCGCTTTGTTCTCTGGGTACCCCTAACCTGGTGCCTGGCATGAAATGGGGCTGAGTAAGTAAATACTTGAGGGAAAGATGTCTTGACAGCTGCTCTCGACTTGTAATTCCTTGACTGTCAGCTAATTAAAATGTAGCATACAAGCTTGCCTTACTGTTTAGCAGTGAAAATGAGTCACTTATGAAATGTGTTCCCAAGATAGATAAGTAGGCTTTGTATATTTTTTTAAGAACCTGGTATCTGTTTGAAAAAAAAAAAAAAAAATTCCGTAAGGGCTTTTCGTGTGGACTGATGGAGTTGGTCACGTATTCAGCAAGACCACAGAGCGAATGTGAACACTGCCCCCTCCTGGCTGTACGTGGAGATGGTGGCTTCCTGGACGGCCAGCCAGCTTGGGAGGCCTCCTAACCCCCCGCAGCGGATTTGGGATTGTAAAATACATGTTACCAATGACATTTCGGAATAGGTCAAATTCAACACTATTTTCGGAAGGAGGCGAGTAACAGAGGAATAAAATGTCAGAGGGAGAATTTTAAAGGCGTAGAGAGCCCACACATTTCCATATTGTGAGGAGGATGTTGACAATTAACGGGAAACTGTAAAGAAAAATGTTAAGACAGGAAAATCCTAACTTGACAACACCCATCTGCTGCCCTTACAGCTGGAATCTGAGCGGGAACTTCCCATCTGTGCTTTATTCTCAGCTTTAATTTGACTATAAATAAGACACATGCGTGCCCGATTTGCACCATGTCTTCTGGGGCCAGAAATTGTTTGATGATGCTATATATCCAAGTGTATACACAGACAGACCCTACTCATGAAACTCGTTAGTCTGAGGTATGCAGCCAAGCTCATGCTCGGTCCTGTGACCGTCTGGCGCTTAGCTGTTGCCTCCCTCTGCTCGGACGGATCTAAACAGAAGCTGGTGCCCGGGCCAGCTTTCCTTGCTGCCCGTGTGCTGCAGGAAACACACTGCCCAGTCAGACGAAGCTGCACTTGCTACGTGACGTTCTCCTTTGACTCTGCGATCGTCTGTACTGACTATCGTCCCCCACTGCACACAGGCCGAGGCTTAGTGACAGAAGGTAAGCAGCCTATGATCACATGGCCCATTAGTAGTAAAGACTCAAAACCAACTCTCAGAACTACGCTTCAGAGTCCACACTCTTTCCACTTTCCCCTCAGCTTCCACATGACCCCTCCCAGGGCCCCTGTGGCTATAAATAGAAGGGGAGGCTGGGATTCCTGGGCGACGTGAGCCAGGACCATGGCACAGAGACACGGACACCTCCGGCCGGGCCTCTCCTGGGCCCTACCCCCTTGGCCTCAACAGAATTTGGGCCCTGACAGGCCTCGGCTTATCACTAGCTTCACTCTCCTTGGTTATATTTAGCGCTGGACCTCAAAAAGAAAGGCGTGGGCCAGCCCCTGAGACGCCACACGCCCCGCGCCAGGCCAAGCTGCTGTGCAGAAGGAGGAGGGTGTCCGCTCAGCCTTTACACGTGTCGGGCGAGCCACCTGCAGTGGGCCTGTTCGCACACTCCATCCTTAGCGCCCGTGACATCTCGTTCTTCTTGCTCCTTGAGGGAGGGACCACGGCTGCTTTACCGACCTATTTGTAACAGTCAGCATGTGGCTGTGGCTTCTCACTTCTTTGTTGGATGAACGAATAAATGATCTAAGTTCACATCCTGGAAAATCTGGACATCAAAAACAGAGGCACACAAATACGCAGAGCGATACCTCGTAAAACCACACGCAGTGCACTCTATTAAATAGTCAAGTTTATTCAAGGAATGGACATGAGTTTTCATCATCCTTCTTGCCCCGCCCCCTCTCCCCTCCACCAGATCGGAATGAAGGCCACGGCAGGAGAGGGAGAGAGGGGAGAAGCATCAGATCCGGGAGGGTGGTCTCTGAGTGCCCCGCGCGGCAGCCACCTGCCGCGGGCCATGGCTCGTGGGGTCAGTGTCCCTGTAGGCGTCCTGATGACAGGCCTCCTCCCTGTGCTCGGCTCACTCTCTACAAGGCAGCCACCTGCAAAAGTCTGGGGGCTGTCTCCGTCCAACCTGCTGGGCAGCTGGAGCCGACGTGGGACGCAGATCAGCTGGCCACCTGGGCCAGAGCTCAGAAGCGCGGCTGGATCCTGACACTGAAGCTTCAAGGGTAAAAGCTGGCCGCTCTAGGATCTTATAAAAACGGAAAGAGCCGCTTTTTCACAATATAGAGAACCGTGGCGAGGAAGAGGGCCAGCGCCAGGAAAATCAGAAGCTTGTCCGTCAGCTCTCGGCGATTATATTTTGTGATGAGCTTCCGTCCCAGCTGGATGGTCCCCGACATGGACTTAAATTCTTCACTGGCATCCAGGATAGTCCGGGAAGAATTGACTGAAACATAAGAGGGAGGGAGCCTGACTCAGAGGCTGCAGAGCAGAAAACCCAAAGATGGCTCTGCTGGCTGGCCCCCAGTAATGGGCCCTGGGCCAGCAGCACGAACGTGAAGAGACAGTCAGAGGAGCAAGGAACGAGGACATAACAAGGAAAGGCAAGGTGGAAGGCTGTGTGAAACGTTTCGCTCGTGTGAGAAAGGGGGGATAAATGAAATTTCATTCGCTGGTGCTGCGCATGCTTGGAGGCTCTCAGAGGACGTAAAAGGATCTGGTGACAGTGGTGGCCCCCGGGGAGCAGACCCGGAGGCCAGGGTGGCCGGGGTGGGGGCTGTGCTTCTGTTTCCCTCCCATATCATCCAGGGCCGTCTGGCCCCGTGTGGCGCTGAGCACGCAGAATGTGGCCAATCCAAACCGCGATGCGCCTGAGCATAAAATACCTACGTGGTTCCAAAGACTTAGTATGAAGAAAAAAAGGAATATAAAATATCGCAATAATTTTAATATTAATTACATGTTGAAATGGTAATATTTTACATACAATGGGTTAAATAAAATACATTATTAAAATTGATTTCATGTTTCTTTTTACTGTATTTGATGTGCCTCCTGGAAAACTAAAAGTTACATATGTGGCTTATTTCTATTGGACGGTGCTGGCCTAGAGGTCTTTTCCTTAACCATGTAATTTATATTACCTTTTCACAAGATTAAAAGTTATTAAGTAAAGAAATTACTCGAAGAAACAAAGAAGCATTCTGAAAAGGATAGATAAGGGGGAAAAACAAACGAACACTGACACCAAAAATCCCTCTCGGCCCTCTTCCCCAGGCCTCTGCATTTCAAACACCGAATAAGAACCTGGTAAGTAAAAACCCAATAGGCCTTTCTTTTTAAACTGTCTTCATAGAAAATTTTAAACCATCACAAAAGTAGACAGAATAGTACCATGAAATGCCAGGTGCCCATCGCCCCTACCCGAGAATCACCAACGCCCCAGCAACCCTGGCCCCTTGCGACCCCCACACCCAGTCCCCCATCCCACGACTTTGCAGCAAATTCCAGACATCATATCTCTAATAGGCTGTTTAAAAAGAAACTGCGGCCCTACCAGGCTTTTAAATCAAGCTGAATTTGTGAGCCACAAGGATTTAGAACTGCATCCTTCAACAGCCGTCTCTCCTAGAAAATGTGCCCCAAGAGCAGTCCTCAGCACCCCAGAATCCCTCAGCATCTGTGCTCCGTTCCTGCTACGTAAGTACATCGTCTGCTTCTGACAGATGTGCTGGGGGCAAGGTGTCTGTCACCTGCATCAGAGCAGAAAAGCCCTTGATTCAAAGGCCGGATGTCCCCTTCCTCACATTCTCCCAGGCTCTCCCAGGCTCAGGCCATGTCCCCAGCGTGCTCTTAGATGAGGTGACCAGCTGGCCTGAGACTGAGTGCCCAGATAAGTTTCAAACACAGGTGACCTTGGGGACAAATTACTTGCTTTCCTTTTTCTTTGGCCTGTTTGAATAGTGCACTGAAAAAAAAGGGGGTTTAAAATTACAGATAATTTTTAGGGGAGATAATGGTATCAAGAGTATTTTAGAGATACACTGAGATATTTGTGGATAACGTCTAAGATTTGTCTTAAATTCATCCAGATGGGGGCACAGCGAGGACAGAGTTGAAACGAGATTGGCCATCCATTGACGACTGTTGCAGCTGGGTGATGGCTTCAAGTACTCTACTTAGTCCCTGTGTGAAATCTTCCAAAAGTGTCTCCAAAAGTAAACTCCTCTTCTGTTTCCTACACAGAGGACCCTGGGGAGGGCCGATTCTCTTCTGCATGGCAAAGGAGCCGCCAGGCGAAAGCTGCTGGAGAGAACCCGACGGTCTCAAGCTCCTGTGGCCTCCGACCACATCTTTTAACAGGAGCTCACAGTGAAAATGACACTGGGAGCGTGACCAAGCTGTGGTCCGAGCAGACAAGCCGGTGGCTGGCACACTCACCATCTCTCCAAGCACGGATCCCCAAAGTGGCCTGGCCCTGTGGGTCCCAAGAGAGATCTCTGTGCCCCTCGCCCAGCCCTGCTGGCACCCGCTCTGCAGGAGAGCCCCTGGGGGGGCTTCTGCTGGGAAACATTTTAATGGGGACGTACAACTATAAAAACCAACACGAGAAGTAAGAGCGGCATGGCCCACTCTGGGTAGAGTGGCACTGTCACAGAGTGAGGAGCCACACAAGCCAGGGGGTGGAGGAGCCGGCGTCCCCGGCCCCGCTCCCCACTCCAGGCCCGGCTTTACCTAGCGTCTGCATGGCCTCCTCGCTCTGCTGCACCTGCTGGGCCATCATCCTGCTGATCCCCATGAGGCTCTCCGTGATGGTGCTGGACGTCTGGGCCAGGCTCTCTTTGGTGGTTTTCCTAAAAGTCCAGAGTGGGAGGAGGGATGTGAACAAAAGCCTGGCTACCAGAAAGCCCTCATGCAAGGGCTCCCATTTTTTAATCTATGAAATTAGCAGATATTTTTTTAAATGTTCAGTCAATGCCAATGTCTCGAAGACTGAGAGCGGGGACGTGTACCGCTGCGACCTTCCGTGACAGGGAGAGATACCTTTGCCTCAAGAGGTCTCCTCCCTGGAGAAGTTCTGCTTTCTCTAGGTTGTCGATAGCGATTTTGCAAGTGAGATTCGCTTTCCTCCAGGAGGTCTGATTGCTGGAATCAGAAGGGTCACGTGTGAGTTTCTGTTGATGGCACCAGGATGACAGTCAGCTCATGTCACAGCAGCTCTTCCTCCAGGCAGGGAGTGACGGGGAAGGGCACCCAGGGGTGGCCGGCAGAGTCCATCCCCACCTCCCGCCGCCGCCTCCTCTTGGTTGCCCCAGCACCTGCTCTCACCTGGACCCTGGCCACCCCGGGACGTTCTCCTACTGCCTGCAACTGTCCTTTTCCCGCGGGGCAGTGAGAGGGAGCCGCCTGGCCATGGCGTGGCTGTCTACAGCCCACAGAGGCTCCAGACTTCAGTGGAACCTCCAACCCCCCGGCTGAGCACGCGAGGCCGGTCTGCCCAGCTCCCTCACACTTCACGGCTCTGCCCTGTGTACTGCTTGCTCCCGATCCAGAAGCGCCATGCCTCGCCCATCTTTCTATCACCCGTACCTAGGACGCTTTCTGGCCCATTTAGCTGTTCAGTCAGCATATGCTGTAAGAAGTAAAAAAATCATAAAGACAGTGCGCCTCGATATTTCTTGAAAGTCTGCTGTCCTTTACACACCACAAATGATGGACAACACAAACACACTGTATCCGCAGGGCCGGGTTCGACCTGATTTATTTACATTCTTTGCCCGCTCTGCCCATAACAGACAAGTCCCATTTGGTGAGCAGCTCCTGGAGTTGGCCGCACAGCCTGTGTTGATGGCTATAAAAAGGTAACAGGGTCCCTCGGAGAATCAAACTCACGCTCTAGAACTCTTACGCAACTGGCCCGTACCAACTGCGCTAACCCCGGAAATTTGTAAAAAGTCAAACGTACAGTACGTGAACTGACAGGGTGGTTTTTTAACGGCACCCCTATGTTGAAAGTCTTCAGATGAGCTCTCTGATGCCCGAACGGCAGCTGCTACGCCATCTCACACCCGACGTTTAAAAAGAATCCGTTACATTTTCAAACTGTTCGCAAGGGAGTTCTGCTGAGCCTTGCCACGCAGAGATAACGAGCGACAGTGGCTGCCCTCAAGGAGCTTGTATTTCTCCGGAAGAAAGACAAGCAAGCAGACAGTCCCTGTTGGGTGTGACAAGCACGGCCCCCCAGGCAAGCATGACTGCCGTTTCCACACGCAGCCCCGAAGTCTAACTTTACTGCTTCCTCCCCTCTACCCTGGACACCACTCACGGCGTGATCGCGGCCACGCTCAACTCTAAACCCATGCCGAGCTGACTCTGTCTGACTTGGCTTACGATACACAGGGAGGGGTCCTCTTTACTCAGTGCTTATAATCTGAGTGCCCTTGGTGGCCATGGAAAGCAAAAGTTATCATGACACAAAGCACCACTACCGAGCCAAGCACCTGAACACCGGCGGCCACTCACATCCCTCCCTACTGATGCTGGCCTCCACCCCGTCTGTCAGTCTGTCTCCCCCTGGTCGCTGGGTGTCACAAACGCAGCTGCTGTCAGGTGGGAAGAGGCTGGGGTGTTACTCAAATCAGAAGCAAAGCCACAGATAAGCACGGATGTGGCAGAGTTCGGCCAGTTAACGAGGGTAAAGAGGACACCCAGGAGGAGGGTGGCCAAGCAGGGACTTTAAAAAAGAACGGCCTGGCTACCGGAGGGCTTGGGATGCTGATGGGGCCCTCGGATACTTGCGCAGTAAAAACTCTCTTATCATTATGGTACAAAAAGTCAAATGTGAAGGGACAGGTACTAGTTCCTGATGTCGGACAATTTTGTTGGAAAAGTCCCCCAATTTAATACCAAGAAATAGCACAATAGACAGATTATATAATCAAGTATCAGCACACGGCTGCAATCACTCCAACTTTTTTTTAACATAGCTTATTTCCATTTTTTGTTTCATTTTTTGCAGACAAAGTACCATTCAAAATTTTCTAAATTTTGGTCTATCTTAAATAGGTTCACTTTGGGTGGTCTTTATCTGGGATCAACTCTCTTTAGATAAAAAGAGACTGAATTACAGTAGCAACTATCTTTTTGGCTTTGTTTTAAAAATATAAAATACACTATAACGTTAAATATACTTTAGTAAACTATGCCCAGATCCCCCTGCCCCAAAGCCCCTGCTCGCCCCTCAGAGAAATACCGATCTAGAGAGAACACTGAGTCTGTGTGTAAATGACACACACCCCCCACGTCCCCGCTTCCAGAAAGCCAGTGACCCAGCAGAGGCCCCGCCTACCTGAGCATCTGCTTCCTGTGGTTCTCCACCTCCTGCAGCAGGGCCTGCTTCTCTGACTCCTTGTCTTGCTCTTTAGCCAACTGCTCAAGCTCCTTTGGGAGAAAACAGCTCCGTGTTAAAACGGTTGTAGAAGCCAGCACGAAGGCCAGAGAGCACCTGGTGAGGTCGTGCGACAGCACTGGAAACCCCCCGAGAACAGCGCACGCGGGACCACCAGGGAACATGTAGCAAACATCCTCTTACGTAGGCGGCTGGGTTTGTATGAAAGGAAGGACAATCCCGAGGCCCCAAAGTGAGGTGGGAACTAAGAGCCATGCAGTCAGCCTGCGAGTGACATGCGGTTGCTGAACTGGAGTGCGAGATGCCTGCCTGGGACCCAGCGGGCGCCTGCAGTGAAAAGGAACAGAAATGACTACATCACGCCCACCCATCCCACCCTTGGATATCGTGGGAATGTCCAACTGCTAGACGTTTCTAAACGCTCGCCTTCAGTCTCAGTACCTATTCGCTACAGGCTGGTGGTGGACCGTTTGCAAGTTTTAAAGCCCACATAGGGACAGAAAACAAAGCCTAGGCCACCTGAGGCCGAGACTCAGAAGAGAGAACAGCACAAACCCAGGGCACACAGAGACCACCCCGAGTGAAAAGGGGAACTCAGAAACGCCTGTCAACCAGCACAGAGGGGTGTGGGAACCTGCCCTTTCTGCTGTGGGCTCTGGCTACAAGGATATGAAATGTCTCCCCTGAGAACTTATACCAGGAAGCTACCCTCATGCTGAGCTGGGGTTCACAGTCGCTTGTTCTGAGTAATTTCTCCATGAGGAGAAATTCGCATGAAAAGTGCTCCGAGACTCGTAGTCATCCCAGGAGACCTGGCAAAAGCAAATGCAGAAGCCTCTAGAGAGATCTGCCCTCGACCCAGGCCACACGAAGTCCCACAGATAAGGTCTGGTGGAGAGGACTGCGCACAGGCCGAAACGCGCATGCCCGGAAGCAAACGGCCCACCACAGTGAGGGGCAGCGGGCCTAACACCCAGGAGTGCGAGACCCCCGAGACTTCAGATGATGGAACTACGAGACTACAAATAAAAATGTCAGGTCTCGTCATGTTTGTTTAGATTAAAACCAGTTCCAGTTTCGATCAAGCTACTAATGCTAAGACACCAATCAATCGTTCATTTCTATATTAATTAGTTAATTTCTATGCTCTTTATATACTAATTTGCACACGCTGGTCAGGAACAGGTGTCTGTATCCACCCTGTCGACAGCTCAGAGGGGACTGCCAATTTATGGCCCCAGATTTTGCTGAGGTAGAGGAAAAAAGAGTGTGAACTGGAAAAGTTCTGCAAATGTAATTACTTAATTGTTTATATAATTGTTTAAAATCTAGATTCCCTACTAGAATGTAAACTCTGTGAGACCAGAGATGGGCAGATCCATCTTCCCCCCACTGAAGGCACAGCAGCAGAAAAGCCCTCACTATTCAAACTGGTATTCCTCGCTCTGTTGTCTTTGAGATGTCACATATGTCATAGGTGAATTCAGGAGTGTTACAGATGCATATGATGTGACTGGCGACTACAAAAGCAGAGAGGAAGAGGCTGGGCAAAGCAATGGCCTGAAAAAAACAATCCAGAGTTCCTCATTCTTACCTGGGTGGCAGGTTAGTACGGTTACCCTCACTGTCTAAATGTTTACTGAAGAACTCGGACAGCTCTCGAGCAGAGGTCAGTCCTTGGACCAAGCCCCTTTTATCGTTCCCATTCTGAGCATCTCAGTTCAGCCGCTCGCTCACCTGGATTCTGTGCCGCAACTGTTGAAATTTCCCTTTCACTTGAGTATTCAGTTCAGTGAGTGCACTTAATGGTCCTGAACAATCTCGAATATCCTAGGAGACATTGAAGAGATGAGGGGACCTTTCTCAAGGCAATGAAATGACACCATTTGTACAGTCGAGTCAGCTTAGATCACAACTAAGGTTGGCTTACTGGTTGTAATTTAGCCTCATCTTTGCTGTTTACCTCTGCAACATAAGCAAAAACATTATCATTTACATTTTTCTCCGCCCCCTTTAAATTAACTCTGAGTAGGTAACATAAAAGCATAGAAAGGCACACAACTGTCTTGACTTACTAGTTCCTGAAGCTTAAGAAAATGTCACCTGGCCAGAACTAAACCCTTAACGCAGCTTATACGTTGAATTAAAATGCACATCCCCAAGCGATACTCTAACTTTAGATCTTTCCAACTTAAAAGTCAGGGTGCTAAATCGAATGACAAGGTTAACTTCAATCTTTACAAATCGCATTACCTATTATAAATCACAGTGTTTACAGACAGATTCGAGGGCAGATTTAGAATTTGTTTCTGGACACAGAATTATTGGAGCCAGCATTTAAAGCAGGCCCGATTATGTGGAGTCAGAGACTGGTTGTAGCAATTTATTAGCTGTGTAACCTTGAATAAGTCACTTGAGTTCTCTGCTTCAGTTTCCTCATCACATCACCACCTACCTCACAGATCATGTATGTATGTAAAGCACTTAGCAGAGGAGCTGGAACACAGTAAGAGTGTAATGAATCTAGCTATCATCAATCTTTCTCATTAGATTCTAGAACTGACCCGACATTTCATAGTAGATACATGGAACAAGGGAAGTTCAAGAAGTTAAAATGTTTGCATCAAGTTTCCTCACTTGTTCTCATGCTTACTCATAAATCAAACTTCCCGGCACCATATGATAAACCACTAATCTGGCTTATTTTGCATATGGTTTCTGTGGGGAGCTCTACTTCCCTTCGCTTTTTGCCCCAGCTAGTTGCGAACTCTGAGTCTACATCTAATGTTTGGTAACATTTGTTGGAAATGGAAACGATTTGCTTCAAATCAAGGTTTAAAACTCACTTTTTGCTAAATTCAAGGAACCATTTCTACATTCCCAACTCTCGCCTATGTCAGTTGGTTTATTGCACTACTGACTTCTACCCTTAAATGGCTTAAGGCAAAGCACCTGAATTACCTCATCTATTAAACGGGGAAGTAGAGACTGTAAGTCCCTTCTCCAGGCTGACTTGCCCCGTCCAGATCCTAGTTTTGCCGCTATCTGCCTTCGGATTCAAGCCCTGGCGCTTTACTCGATTTCCTCATTTGCAAAATCACAACTACAGTCCAGGTTACGTTCCTGTCACCCAGTGCCTCCCGAGCCAGGTGGTCTGGGGTGGCTACGGGGCACCGGACCCAGCGGCGGTGGCCAGGAGGGGGCGGGGCTCGTGCCTCGGGGACGCTATCAAATGGTGGGGAGGGCAGTATCAGAAAACCCCGGCTAAGCTGGGTGACAGGTATGTTGTGAGTTGGTCCGGGACAAGGCGACAGCCAGGGGTGCGTAAAGGAGGGACCGAGCGAGGCCACAAAGGGGAAGCCTGGTCAGGAACGGGGACATAGGGGTGTCCCAGAGGAAGCGAGCCACCGGCACCCGGACGGAGGCTCAAGGCCAACGGTCAAGGGCAAGGGATCGATGGGGTGCACAGAAGACGTAAGCCGGCCACAGGGCAGGGCCAGCGACCTGGGAGACCTGACCAAGTGGGGAAAGCTCGGCAGTGAGACGACGGAGCCCACAGGAGGCCAGCAGATCTCTGGGTTAGGATGGCTGGGGCCTAGAGTCCAGGAATTAGTACCTGGATGAGCGCCTTCACCTCCAGGTCGAACTTGACAATCTCTTGGTTACAGATCCGGACGTGGACATCTTGGGCAGCCGCCATGTTGGAGACGCCGACTACGGGCCGCGGCGGTGGCCAAGTTCAAACGCGTTTTCGCGCCGCCGGGTCTTGCGGCAGCGCCCCCTAGAGACAGGCCCGAGGCGAGTGAGGGTGGCGCGCAGCGTCTCGGGGACTTTCCCTGACACGTGGGAGAAATCGGCCTTGCCTCTAGGTCCTAATAAAATGGAGAGGAAGGAAAGAGAGCATATCAAGAACGCTTTCACGGTGGCCTCTCCCCATCTTCCTCCTATCTGCCATTCTAATGATTACATATTTTTTTGCATAGACGGAAAAAGAAAAGACTGGAAGGAAAGTATCAACTGGGATGTCTCTGGAAGGTGGCATTAACAGGTTTTTATCTTTCTTGGGGCTTTCTTGTATTTTCGTATTTTATGGTGACCCCACATCACGTCCCTGTGCCTCGGGCTCCTCAGAGGCCACTAGTGGTAATCACGGCGCCAGATGGGAGCTAAATAGAGGAAGAGAAAAGCCCCGAGCACAGGTGCGGCCTGTGTCGACAACACAATGCACCTTGGCTGCTGTTATTATATTATTGACATTTTTTGGAGCACTTCCTGTGCGCCAAGCCCTGTGTACTAAGCGCTTTATGTGTATCATCTAACTTAACTTTCACAATAACCCCTGGAGGTAGAATTATCTCTATTTTACACATGAGAAAATAGGTACAGAGAAGAATGATTTGCCCAGCGCAAGTGGAATTGCCAGGTCCAAGGATATATGCATTTATTTTTATTTGATCGATCGATCGATCGATCGATTGAGAATTTTTGTAAGTTTGAGCCAAACTGACGACGTAAGCCAAAGAGCAGGATCCCAAATGCTCCCACGGATAGGGATATTTAACCATTCTGATGCATGCTCCCAAACCGCTCTTCACAGAGGTGATGGCAGTTTATCCTGTCATCAGCATGTGGTACAAATGCCTGCTTTCCTATGGCCTCATAACATGGTGTGTTAACAAACACTGGGATTTTTGCCAGTATGTATAAGTGACAAATGCCTTCTTTTAATTTGCATTTCTCTTATGAATGAGGTTGAGAGCTATTTGTATTAGCTTTAGTGTCACTCATTTCTCTATTGGGTGGTTGGCCTTTTTCATATCAGTTCCCAGGAGCTCTTTATATACTAGGATTAGTCTTTAGCTGTGGGCTTTTTTTCGTAAGTCTATAGAATTTCGAGTTGGCTTATGATGTCTTTTGGTCTTAAAGTTTTAAGTTTTTTTTGCTGTATTTTGTTTCACATAGAATTTATCAGTCTTCATTTATGACTCCTGGATTTGGGATTCAAGTTAGAAAAGCCTTTCCCCACCCACAGGAATTGTTTTCATGGTTTTTCTTTTCTTTTTTTACATTAAGATCTTTACCCATTTTGAAATGTATGTTGGCTTCTGGTGTAAGGTATTGAGCCAACTTTACTACTTCTAGAGGTTAACCAGGTATTCCAATACTATTTTCTGAAGAACCCAACTTTTTCTTGCTGATTTGGGATGGTGCATTTACCATACTAAATTCTTACATTTGAATCTATTTCTGTTCTGTTAGCCTGTCTATTCATACATGTACCGTGGTGACACTTTTAATTATTATAGTTTTGTTTTAGTATCTGTTGGGATTGAACACCCTTTTTTTCCCTCAGCATCTCCTACCTATTATTTTTCTCCATGTGAACATAGTGTTTTTGTTGTTTTGTTTTGTTTTTGCCCTATTTGTATGTCTTTATTGTGACAGCATTAAATTGTTTATTTAACTCAAGACAGCTTTGTGTTATTGACTGCTTCTGTTCGAGAACTTGGTCTGTCTTTGCATTTGTTTAAGTCTTCTGTGTCCTTAGTATCTTTGAGTTTTCTTTAGACCTTGTACATTTTCTGTTAAGTTCATTTCTGACAATGTTATTTTAAGATTACAACCTTTTAAAGAAACTGAAGTTGACATTTTTCAGGTCAAATATTCTGTATTCTCAAACAGAAGCTCCCTATTTAGGACAGTGAAGTCTGCAAGATGCAGATCTGCACACCTGACCTGGGCCCCTTTCACATCCTGCCTCTTGCTGGAAATTCCTGTGCAATCAGCAGTCCCCAATTACATCTGTCTGTAATCGAAGAAATGCAGCTCCCCCTTTCTCAGTACCCCAACATACTCCCTTCTAACTGAAAGACCCAATTCTAACTCCAACAGCTAGATGGCATATGGATAGGCATGCAAACGCCCATCAAACTGCCAATGCAATTTTGCTTCCACCACCTTTACCTACTGAACTTGAGACTAGCTTTTGGTTGCTATATCTGCTAGGTTTGGGCTTTAGTTCTTTCTGGTTTTCAGATTCTAAGCCCATCACCTCCGCCTATACAGACACTCATCCAAATATTGCCTGTGACTTGGCCTAGCCCCTTAAAGATGAGTATGAACTGTCTGAGAGCAGCAAGCCCACTAGAGTTTGACTGGGAGCTCTACATCATAAGCTGGGTCTGGGGTGAGCCCCCTCATCTGAGTCTAGCCTGATGACTGCCCACCCACCTCCCTGGGCCATTGAGAACAGCAGACGAGTTCTCTGATCGGACGGCATCTAGCATGAATGAATGCCACCGTAGCCTCGTGGGACTTTCTCACACTTTCTTGCTGTTCTTGAATCTTCTAGTCAGGATATTAAAGTTACCTCTCATGTTCTTTTTCGTGGCTAAGTTCTCCTGCTTCTGAAATCAACATCAGTGAGGAGGGACAACTGAACGACCCATCAAACTGGATGCCACTCACGGGACGTTTAGTGTCCTTGGGACGGGTACTGTGGCTCACCCAGCTTCTTACAGTTCCTGGGCTCTGACAGAGGCTCTGGTGAGGAGTGCTCTCGAGAGGTCAAGTCCCAAAGCAGAACCAGTCCACAGGAGCCCTGTCCTCTTTGCTTACCGACAGCCTCAAAGTCATTCAAGTGAAGCAAAAAGGGTTTCTTTGTGGGTTCAGGCTTGTCAGGAATACAAGCCTGTCAATTCTCTAACATACCCCACTGGATGTGTTACCTGTGTCTTTGTAAATACCTCAGCGGTAACATACCTAGAGCCCTTTGCACGTGGAACAGCTCTTGCGTTCTGTGATCCTGTTGACAGGCCACCTCCCTCAATGTCTGAATTCCTGGAAATCTCTTTAATCTCCTTGGAGCCTCGTACCTAGCACAAATCTTGCCAGAAGGAACACACTGCTATGGCAGTCTCCTGACTTACGGCTCTGTGGATATGCCCAGCATAGCTAGAAGCCTTACTTCGAATTATTTAATGTACAAAACCCCACAAACGTTTGAACAAGGAGAGACAAACTATTTTATTTCCCACAGAAATCACTTGCTCCCAAAGAATCAAAGAGGAGAAACAAGTATAAACTAAACTATGCTTTGAACTATGAAGGATGCAAATGGTTTTATCAACAAATAATGCTACATAATAGCTAGGTTTCACTAAAGTACTGGAAAATCAGTCCAAAGTGTCAAAAACTGTTAGCTTTTTGTACACTACACCAAGAGAGGCATGGTCCACAGTTTACGGCTGTCTTTAGTTTGGAATTTCTTTGCAGTGGGTTATCATGAAGAGTTGCTGGTTACCTTGCAACAGAAAAGCAATAGACACGGCAAAAACACAAGACAAACAATATAACACCTTTTCTTTTCATCTTTTTTTATTTTAAATTACAAAGGATGTTGCATACACTGATGAATCTGTATCTGACTAGAAGTGCCAAGGGATTGGAAGGTGACAGAAAACAAAGGCAACGTTTGAGTTGCCTTTTCTTCTGAAAAGAAAAACTGCACAACTATTAACCAACATTTAATAGAATAATTTTTAAACAGCTCATGCGTCAACAAGATAAAATTCTTTCTAGACAAAAGACAAGACTGAATCCAATAAAAAGTTTCATAGCTCCAGTTGAGGGAGGTGGGGGAAACAAAACTACAGAATATTTATGATAGCATTACAAACAGGATCCTACACAACTATGCAAGAGAGGTTGCCACATTGTATGAACAAATGCTTTGAATTCTTGCCCTTCCGCTCTTGTCTTGTGACTTATGTGCGGTCAGCCCCAGTATCACTCTTAACCACAAATGCTAAGTTTAAGGACAAATCATAGGGAAAGGAGGTTTAAAAAGAAAAAAAACAGGCAGTGGGATACAGTGTCATAAAAATGTGGAGGAAAGGCAGATACAGTACATACATACACATTTCTGTTATTTGGTTCTGAAAAAAAAACAGGGCGAAGGGCAAGACATAGCCATCGGCCCCGCTCCCATCCACCTGGAATTTCATCAACTACACCATTGTTTGACATTGTCCTGAAAGAGGCAAACCTTGTCCACTGAACTTGGCACACCGAAACAGCCAGCTCTGATGTTCGTCGCTAGTCACCAAGTCTTCAATTCCAAAATACTATTTGGGAGTAGTGTTAGGGTTCTACCCCCTCACGACTACCCCCAAATCTCTCTTTTCAAAACAAAACAAAAAAAATGGCAATTTGGCATAACTCAATTCCTAGGTGTAATTTCTACAATTTCAGTCAGTTTACTAAGCACGAGGATTATGCTTCAACACATAACCCACCTGCCTATGGAAGTGTAAAACTTTCAGTAGTACGTTTTCGCCATCTTTCCCGACGTACTTATTCCTTAAAACGAAACCACCATTCCTACGGTTGACATTCATTGTTACATCCCGATGTGTTGGAAATATTAAAAAAACATGGAGTCATCTTCTCATAATGCCCTTATTAAGATTACAAAGATTACAAAAGAATCCACAAGTATTACGGCACTGTGTGAGACTTATTTGTCATGATTCGAGGGAAGAACAAGACTGCAGTTCTGTGCAAAGTTGTGGAAATGGCCTCAGTTCCATGGGAAACGGTATTCCACAATAGACTTCACTAGAAGGATAATTGAAACCTTTTACTTTAACACTGAAAGCATAATTCAATGCATTCTCAAAATTCAAGTTTCAAGATTTGGAGAGATGCTAACATTCTGTTACATAATTAACTAGAAAATACTTAAACAGAATTTCAGGAAGACTATATAAAGAAAGGGAACATAAGTTTTTTGTTAATTCCTGCTAAAGGCAACTTGAATTCGTCTCTTAGAAAGTTAATTAAATCTTAGCAGCTACAACAGTTTTAAATGTATGAATAAAGAAAAGCACATCCATTCTTGACATTTTGGTGAATAAACTAACAGCTTTATTAATGAAGGCAAACATCAGATAATTGTATGAATATTATATATAAAAAAAGAAATCCAAACTAACAGCATTGTATTTCAAAAGTACTGTACTTCTGTTTCTTTTAAAGAGACTTGTCATGTTTTATAAAACAAACGAAACGGGTACTCTTCTAAAAAATTCTGGAAAAATGAAATCGTCAATTTCAAGCTGATGAACTGAACACACCTTTCTTTAAATGCGGACTATTGCTGAGGAGCAGATGAAGTCAGGCATCAGAAAGAAGATGTGTGACAAATTCATGAACGTCAGAAAAAGGGACGTAGTAAAATTACTGCTCGTCTTCCCCCCTCATATTCAAAGACCATTCAAAACTGGTCTTTCATACAAACATAAAATAACTATAAAGAGAGGGAATCTGAAACCATACCCATCTGAAATCCTTCATGATGTTTTTATAATAGCTCTGATTCTCATACCAAAAAGGTCGAAGTAAAAGATTTAGGAAGTGGAAGGGAATGAAGACATTTTGTCTCAATGTACAAGTAAGGCACAATATAAAGCCACATCATAATCCGTCATGAAGGATATAGGAAAGGACAAGAATCATACATGGTACAAGCAATCGTATTGACCGAAAAAGTGTGGCACCCAATTCAAAACTCAGACAAGAGCTTAACAAGAACAACTGGACAGCATGCTTTCATATGCAGACAAACTCTATCAAGAATCCAGTGTATCTGAAATGAGGAAGAACGTTTTTTGTTTTTTGTTTTTTGTTTGTTTGTTTGTCTGTTTGTTTTTAAATCATAGTAGTACTAGAGTCAAAGTTTATATAATCGCTTTCGGAACAATGGGTTTATTTGAGGTGAATTCACAATGCCTTCACTTAAAGTAAGATTCTGGACTTCATTATGAGCTATCTGTATACCATGTATGAACACAGAAACCTTTAGAGAGCTCTTCTCTAATGAGCTTCACCCAAAAATACATGCCACAATTTCAAAAACAGAACATGTACAATTGTTGGGGTTTTTACATTACCCTTATAAGATTGGTTTGTGTGATACACTAAACATATATATTTTAATGACAATAGAGGAAGCAGATTATTACTGGCATTAAAGTACAACCATTTCTAGACGGTTTTAAATGCCACAGAGTCCCCTGGTTAAAATGTAAAGCCGCACAGCTTGCCTATGTCATCTTTATGATAAAGTTACAACAGCAAGAGGATTTAACTTTCACTGTACATTTTACTGCCAGGTTTTTATTTAGATCAAGTATCGCTGCAGCATTCTGACCAGCCCAGATTTAGCAGCAAATGGCAGGAATCATATAAAATGCAAAAATTTTTTAACAAAGTGCTTTTCTAAGATATACATACATATATAAATAGGTACAAAATAAAGTGTCAACATTAAAAAGCTCAACTATTTAAAAGCTTTTAACTATTTAACTTAAGTAGTACATATAAAACACTGAAATGCAAGGATATGGAATCTACTAGACAGATTCAAAGTCTTTTTTGAAATGCAAG
>CM053515.1:3495102-3611502 GCA_028627145.1 Eidolon dupreanum
TTTTTTTTTTTTTTTCAGTACAGTTTTTAAGCCACCAGTTTTCAGAGGCAAACTACAAGATTTGAGAATAAAACAGTAAGAGAGACAGGATGGAAAGATCTGTGGGGAAGGTTTATAATGCTGCCTTGACACAAGAAATTTTTCATCAAGAGGTAAAGCTTTAACGTAGTTAAAACACTGACTAATGAAGCTGTTTCATGTGAGCAAAAAAGAGCACCTAAAAACTAAATGTGTTAATATCTCTCAGTTCTAGAAACGATAGAAGAAGAATAAGTCACATGTAAGTTTGAAGAAGCTAGTTTGAAAATACCTGTACAAAAATATAAAAATCTATAAATTTTTTTGTTTTTGTTTTAAGCTTGTGTTGATCTTTGAAAATATTACATGCACAATAATACATCAATTGGAAAAGTGGCAACTAAAGAATTAGATATTTTAGCTTTTCTCTCTTTACATATATATACATACATAATACAATAAAAATAATCTGTATTTTGGTTGTTTGGTGGAAGTATACTACAATAAGCTAAATAAACTTCTTTAGTTTTCAAGGTCAAAAACTATTTTCTCAATAGCTTACTAAAACGAAATATATTAAAATTTCCTACAATAAGTGCAGAAATAAAAAGACTTACAGACACCTAAATGGCCACCAACTTATCTACTATGGAAGCGAACTAGAGGAACAGCAAAATAATATTTGTATGTGTGGATGCTCCTTCTGTAGATAATTGGACCCAAACAGAAATAAAATTCACAGTTCAGTAAGATCCCTAACCCTGACCTTTTCATTTTTCTTTTTTTTCTCCTTTTATTCATACATTCATACAGTATCATGTAAGCTGTGCAAAACTTTACTTAGACTGGCAGTTTGCCATATCAGTTGCATTTGTCTTTGGTACAAAAAATAAAACAATCGCAATAATGTGCAAGTATTTGTCTTCTTCCGGTCAAGTACCGAAATATGAGTTTTCTAGAGCCATCTTTTTTTTGTTTGTTTTTTTGTTTTGTTTTTTATACAATACACAGACTCTGTGGCATATATCTACATTTCAACATAGTCCTATATACATTCAAAAAATTTGAAAAAGAGTTGGAACAAAAAAACATTTAAACCCCATAATTTTTCCATCTATTTATCTTATTTTTCCTCATTAGGGTTTTCATCATACAAAATATTACCAGTTTTATAGTTTCCCCAAAATACAAGGCACAAAGAATATGCTTTTTTTTCCTTACTCGCACAGACATTATATATATATATATTTATATATATTTATATATACCATATTGAGCTCGGAAAATGAACATCTAATATGGCACAGGGGCATGAGTGCTGTGTTGTGCCATGTACAAGTGAGATTAATGGTTGTGGAAAATGAGAACAAAAAGCAATAATTCTAAAAACAATCTAAACTGACTGTTTAAAAAAATGCTTCCTCAATTTTTTTGTGTGTGGTTCAGAGCATAAACCTGCCACAATATTTGGCATTTAGTAATATCTTCATTCCTCCCAAATGTTTTGCTTTAGTGGATTTTTGCAATCTGTATCTAAACATTTACTTAAATGTATGAGTTCCGATTCTGATGCCAGTAGCAGTTGTAACCACGGTTTATGCTCTGAAAATGCAATAATCAAGTATTTTGGGTCATGCTTCACTTATGCTATTTAGTTCTTAAAACAATGTAACCTAATTGTAAATGTTTACATAATGCTAAACTGACATGCAGAACAGAATGAAAATTTACAGTGAATAACATGACAAACTCAGACGTTCTGACCAGTGGTCCAATGAGGCGGATTACACTTTTGATGTCGGTATCCTTAGTCCTACAAGGCCTCCCGTGGGATTGCCTTCTGCGGTCTTCTCTAACACTTGGTTAACAAATTCTGAGGTTTGCCCAGCAACTGGGAGACCTGAGGGAAAAAAATAAAAGGTACCCTTAGACGTGGAAATAGAGAGCATGAGTGGAAGGTGAGGAGTAGGAAAATCTGAGGGGCAGGGGTGGCCCTCAGCTTGACAACGATCCCAGATGAGTGCTCTGCTCTCGTTGCTACTGAAACCCAGAACATAATTCTACCCCCCAGATTAGAGCCTGCAGTTTTAAGATTAGAAGGGTCAAACCAAGAATAACCATGAAGGATGGTGATTGACATTTTAAAGTGGGGTAGGTGACAAGTAATAACAGTGTGAAAGACAAAAATGCAGAACTTGCATATTATCAGAGGACACATACAAAATGAAACTATAATGATTGTACAGTGAATGACATAAAAAGGCAAAAGAAAAGAAAAGAAAAAGCCAGATGAACAAATCCTAACAGATCTTTTGATGACGGAACTAAAACTACACACGTATCAGGAATATGAGCTAAACTCACCTATGAAAGAAAAACTCCCAGAATGACTAACAAAGAAAATCCATCTATGTATTACATGTGAAAATCGAAGAATGAATTTTATGGTATGCAAATCAAAAATTAAATTAAATTAAAAACTTAAAAGAGGTGTATTTAATATAAAGTGATTCAGAAAGAGTAAATTTTAAATCTCTCTCAAACAATTCTTAGGTCAAAAATGTCGAAGTATTCAGAAAACAATTAAAATATGACACCAGAATTTATAAGATACAGCCAAAGTAGCACTTGAAAGAAATCTCAAAGGCTTTCAATTGATAAACAAAAAAGGATACAAATAAATGAATTAAGCATTTAAGTGAAAAAATCAGAACTAATAAACGCAAAAAACTCATTCTTTGGAAAGAAAATTAGATATACTGACTCAAGAAATAAAGAACAACACAATAGATATAAAATAAAAACTGAAAATGGAACTCTAACCACTGATACAGAGTAAATTTAAAAACAAAGACAATTTTAATAAATTTGAGGGCCTAGAGGACATGTATAATTTTCTAGGAATATGTAAATTACCCAAACTGAGTCCAGAAGACGTAATCTGACAAACAAATTATCATAGTGGACACGGAGAAAGTTTTCAGAGTTAATCACAAAATACACACTGAGCCAGAGAGATTCAAAGAGTGTTCTACCAAATCGTTAAGAAAAAGAAACTCCAATGCATTTCAACGGCTTCAGAGGGACGTTCTGGGAAGATAGGTCTATGACAGCATAGATTTTTAATCTCTTCCATTCCCCATACAAAAACAGGGTGATTAAATAGCAAAACCATAAACCCATGGAATATTTTACCAAGTTACAAGGTATCTCCACAAACCCAAAATTCAAGAGGGTGGGAACAAACTACAAAAAGCTGTATTAACAATACTGATAGCTGTATGGGATGAGTCAAAATGAAGTAATGGGTCTGAGAACAAAAGAAGTCTAAAATAGCCAAAAGATTAGTCACGGGAAGGCACAGGAGGCCAGCATGAGAACAGGTAAAGCTCTGAGAGATTATGTCCCACTGAATAGTGAGTATGAGGTGAGTGCACAGAGCCCACAGTAGGATGCGAAGTGGCTGGAGCAGTCTTGCCCCTGTGAACTCAGGTAACTGAGCAGCCAGGATTCCCTTGCAGAACAGGAGCCAGAATAAGAATCAAAATGGAGCAAGATGGGACAACAGATAGAAAAGAACGAAATGATTCAGATAAAATGGGGAAAGGGACAGAAAAAGAAATCTCAGAAAGCAAGGTGCTATGTGCAGTAGTGTGACAAGGCTGGCCCTGCCACAAGTTCCTCTTCTTGCCCTCACCTGACTGTGGCCTAGTGACATTCAAAAGCACCAAAGAAAGCCCCTCACGCTTTTGCTGTTGTACTCGACTTTGAGCCCCATTAAAGGTGCTTGCCCTGGTTCGTTTGTTTCTCTCTCTGTCTCCTCCCCACCTGCCTGGCTGAACTCGCCCCCTTAGCATTCCCTCCGTGTGGTCCCACCGCAGCACACGGTGATTCCGTCTCTCTAGGATAAATTTTCTTTTCCTGCTCCTCTCGTGTCCTCTCTTGGGGCTGGATGTGAATGACCATCTCACGAACAAATACAAAATTACCTTTTACAATCATTGAATACAGGATTCTGTGAAGTCTGAAATTAGAAAAGCTATCCTGAATCAAACTTTCTTTTGAAAGTTCAAAAAAACTAACTTCATGTACAAATGAACAACAGAAAGTATCAAGGTCAAAATCCCATAAAGAGTTATTGTGAGACAAAAGAAAAGTCCTACAAACAATGAAAGTATGTCTAAAAACATAAATGACCACAAAATGGATGAAAACCATAACCCACTATTATTTCAAAATGTACTAAGACATTAAAAAGTGCTACAAGATATGAAAGAACGACATAATCAGAAATAGAAAAACTCAGAAATAAGGTGACAAAACTCAGAGAAGAATTAGAAATAAAAGAAAAAATAATTATTGAAATTAAGACAAAACTATAAGGAACACAAGAGCAGCAAATAAATGTAACAGACAATGCTTTTAAGAGAAACAGGTGAAAGAAAGAGTTTTAATATAAAAAGAAATTAAAAGATAAAAAAGGTTTTGAGAAAAAGTGAATATACTTCGGAAAATACATAAGATAAGCAAAGAAGATCCAACCCACGAATGATGAGTCCCTGAAAAAGAAAACCTAAGCCAGGGAACAGGTCAGGTACCAACCAGATTTGAAACTACCTAACAAAAAGCACAGTGTACACATGAGAATATCAATCTCAAATGACCAACTCCAAGACACTGTCTAGTACAATTACTGGGATTTAAAGAAAACAAAAATAGTCCTGTTGACATCTAGGCAAAAACAGCAAATGTCTTATAAGGAAAAAACTTAGGCAATCATTAGCTTTTCAACAGTAATACTTAATGCCGGAGAAAAATGGAGAAACATATTTAAAATGCTCAAAGAAAATGTGAGTCAAGGATCTGTATCTGGTAAAATTGATTTTTAGGTATAAAGGGACCACACAAACTTATCTACATACATGGCCTTTAAATTAAAAAATAAGAAGGTAAAAAGTTTTTTTATTACAATATTAAATTCTTCCCTCTACTTAAAGACCAAGACAGAAATGCACTGAAATACGTAACATTAAAATAGCATTAATTGATTTGAACAAAAAGTCAAGCAAATTCGCCATGACCATTCCCCATTTTGCTTAATATTTGGGTACCAAATTCATGTACATAGAAGTAAAAAGTGGTTGTTTAGGAAAATATTAATAGTTGGGACCCACTCTTCATCTAAGATTGTTTTCAATATAAATAAAGTTTTGTTCGAGATGAACTTCTGACCTTGCAGTATGTTAATTTAATTTTCCATACATCTGGCACATAGTAGGCACAGAAAAAACTTTTTCTCTATGAATTTATTTACAGTAACTAGAAGTCAGAAAAAAGTCGTAACAGAAATATAAAACACTTCTAAGATACTTATAATTTAAAAAATAAAGCAAATTATAGTGTTTATTATTCTAAAATTCAGGTAAATAACTAATTAATACTTGCAAAGTTCAGTCCTAATCCTTTTAAGTGACCTGATTCAATATACAATCAGCATCCGGGGCGGGGGGGAATAAACTGTAAGAAAATTCTTGGATAACTGAAGTTTACCACTGAACACAATGACTACGTAAGAACTAGTTCTAACAGACGGTCTTGGAGCAAATGCTGTCAAAGAATAAAATCCATAGGTGAAGCAATTTTATGATGCTTCGGGGTTCCATGGATTGCATTCTGCTGCCATGCCCTCGGGTGCTCCCGGTCTGTGAGTGATTTGCTCCTATGCACCTATGGCCACTGAGCTCCTGGCCTCTACAGTTCTCGTGTCTCTGTCTCCCTCAGCTATCTCCACCCTCCCCTGTCAAGAGTCGCTCTGCCTGACTCCAAGATGGCCTGCCTCTATGTTCTTCCCCAGGTGGTATAATCTATTCTAAGATGGAAAATCAGACAGCTACGTTTGTCAGAATCCTGTGAAATGTAGTAGGGGTAAAACAAATAGGCAAGCACTTCCACTAAAGTGTGAACTGCAGGCTGGAGAGCTCGGGGATCTTTATTTTCCCCAAAGTTAAAGTTGCTAGAAGTTTACCTTTATTAAGGTTAAATTAATTCAGTGATGAAGTCTAAATAAAACACCGTGGTAACCAGCGGTACCCATTTATGAATGCTAAATCTCAAAAGACAAAAAGTACTTGTCAAGGAGAATAACTGCAATGAGAGCACCTGAGCTTTTCCTCATCCCCTGGGATCATGTATCTTAAAATACATGCTATTACTTATTATTAATTTATCCAAAATTCTTCTTACCAAGAGTATCTTTAATGAGGATTTCAAGCTTCTGCCCCATGTTGGGTCCTCTCTCCTCTCTTGGATTCTGTACTCGGTTTACAATCTCTTGCTTGATGGAGTTGATTACAAACAATAAATTATCTGTAAGACAGAACAAGACACAGGAATGTGCCAGTGACACGGAAGAATTTGCTTTTAATTATGTAATAACAGAGAGTCAATTAAAAATGGAGAATGCATAAGAAAACATTAAATGGAGATGGATAATATAAGCTTTCTTATCCAAAGAAACTCATGTGTAATGATGTGCCACTTTTGACAACACAGGTAGACATATATCAATGTTCACTATTTGGTAAGCAACTTGCCCTACTTGTCATCATAGCTTTAAGACCTATGACAGTGCCTGGTACATCGAATCATAAGATCTTAGTAAATGTTTATAAAAGAAATCAAAGTCCTTCAAAGACAAAAGCTTTAAAAATAAATTTCCCCACCCTAAGAAGCATAAAAAGAAAGAGCAAAGTTAACCCAAAGTAAACAGGAGCGAAATAATAAAGATCACAGCAGAAATTAATGAAACGGAACATAAATACATAATAAAGTTAAGAAAACCAAAAGCTGGTTTTTTGAAAAAAAAGTCAACAAAACTGATACCCTCTTATACTCTCACTCCCATTCCCAACTAGACTGATCGATCACCTAAAAGTGTAATGAAAAAGGGATTATCATTTCAGAATCTGGAGCCACTACAAGAACAATAAGGAAATTCTATGCCGACAATTCAACAACTTGGATGAAATGTACAAATTTCTTGAAAATGCAACTAAAAATTGATACAAGAAGAAATAGAAAATCTGAACAGCCTATTTCTACCAAAGTAATTGAATTTATCCAAAAATATTCCCCAAAGAAAACCCAGAGGATTTTAATGGCAAATGCTATCCAATATACAATGAAGAAATAAAGCAAATCTTATCAAATTTTTTTCAAAAAAAAAAACAAAAAGAAAGATCATGGCCCAATTCATTCTGTAACACCAGTGTAGCCCAATACCAAAACCTGACAAAGACATTACAAAAAAAATAAAATTTCAGACAATATCCCTCTTGAATACAGAACAAAATCAGAGGACTAACAAGGACTAACAATATCTGATTTTAAGATTTATGGCAAAATACAATAATCAAGATAGTTTCTATAAAGGTAGACAAACAGATCAAAGGAACAGAATATAGAGTTCAGGAGGAGACCCATACATACATGGTCAACTGATTAACAAAAGTATAAAAGCAATTCAATGAGAAAAGGAAGCACTTTTCAACAAATGTGCTTGATCAACTGGATAGTCATATGGAAAAAAATGAACCCACATCATACATAAAATTTAGCCTAAAATGGATCACAAACCTAATTGTAAACCTAAGACTACAAATTCCAGGAGAAAACATACAGGTAAATATTTGCAGATGTGGTGTTGGCAAAGTTTCTTAGAACACAAAAAATATGAAATATAAAAAAATTTGACAAATTGAACTTCATCAAAATTAAAAATTTTGTTCTTCAAAAGACGCCAATGAGAAAACAAAAAAGCAAGCCAAAAACTAAAATAACGTATTTTCAATACATATATCAGACAAAGAACTTGTATCCAGAACAACAAAATCTCAGAAGACAAATGCTTAAAATGGCAAAATATTTGAACAGACGTTTCACACACACAAAATATATGAATAGTCAATAAGCACAGGAAAGGCGTTCGATATGATTAATCAAAGAAATGCAAACTAAAACCACAATGAATACTGCCACACACCCGTGAGGCTGGCTGACATTAAGACAATGACCACACCAAACGTTGGCAAGGATGTGGATCAACTGGAACCCTCCTACACTGTTTTTGAGAATTAAAACAGTAACACCCACTTTGGAAAACAGTTTGTAGTTTTCTTACAGAGTTAAATATATACTGCTATCCCATGATCCTGCCAATTTATTCCTAGGTATTTAACCAAGAGAAATGAAAACATATGTTCACCCAAACACTTGTACAGGAACAGTCAATAGCAGCTTTGTTATAGCAAAAACTAAAAACAACCCAAGTATCTATCAACAAGTGAATGGATAAACAAATTACAGTATATCCAACACAACAAAATACTACTCAGAAATGAAAAGGATCTAATTATTGATACAGGTAACAACATGGTGAAATTTTTAAATAATTATTCTGAGTGAAAGTAGCCGGGCCAAAAAAAAAAAAAAAAGAGAACACATCGTAGGAGCCCTTCAACACACAATTTTAGAAAATGCAAACTAATCTATAGTGCTAGAGTGCAGATCATGGCTACCTGGGGACAGGAGCAGAGGAAGGAGTGGCTTATGAAGGGGCACTAGGAAACCTTTGGAGGTGATCAAAATGTTCATTATCTTAATTGGTTTCACATATGTATATGTATGTCTAAACTAGTCAATTACACTCTTCAAATATGTATAGTTGTTATACGTCGAAAAAGCTGGGGTGGGGGGAGGTTATAATTTCAACACAGATTCCTATGGTCTGAAACAAAGCCCTGCATCCTCAGAGATGCCTCTGGAACCAGTGCTTCATTATTCCTCACTAGGAATACGGAGAAGAGACCAATCCAGACTGATGTTGAAGGAGGTAAAAAGCAGTGGGGCGTGGGCAATCACAGCTACATGTAGGGATGATATGTATAAAATGCGTCACTAAACATGTCACTGAACAAGGCAAGCACAATGACTCCCTACATCGCATGCAACAAGAAGTTTATGCTTCTTCTCAATGAATAACTGAGAGAGAACATCATCTGTCCAAACATAAATAAGGACATCTACATGCAGACTGCACTTATGTGAAACAGTAAAGCCCCCTACCTATTTTCTCCTTCAACAGGAGAAAATAAATGAGGTCACTTTTAAAAAGACACTATAAAATCAAAATGAAAGGAGAGCAGAAGAGTTCTTCTCAACCTGGGCGGTGTCCACCCAGCACACTGGGGCAGGGAGGGGACAGGTGAGGGGCTCTCGCTACCACAACCTCTGGTTAGGAAGTGGAGGCGTCTGGCTCTCAGAAATTGAGGCCAAACATTAAATCTACAAACAGATCACTCCTGAAGTGATTCCATATTTATACGAGAAGCTTTCCACTTTAATTTTCCTATATAGCCTCCTTAGGGACAAAATATATCAGTCAGGGTGAAGATTGTGTCCACTTAACAGTTCTATTTCTCATTCCGAGTCAACAAATCTACATGTGATTCACAGAGCTTCTCCTGAGCTTTGGTAGAAGAAATCAGTAGAAGGTGGACATGTGGTAGGACAGGAGAGGGGCGCTGTCGTGCTGGTCCCCGAAGCCAGTCCTTGCAACAGTGCTAGTTCTTAACAAGCTAAAAAGGATAAGGACAATAGCGTAAACTTTTCACAAAGTTAATTTTGTTCTACTCTGAGGTTATGCATCTCAATTTTTTAATACTAAAATATCCTTCTTTGTATGAAATTATAGTAATTGTGGATGATGTTCTTTTAAGATCCTCACCTGGCAAAATATAAAGCTGGCAAACCTACGGTTCCCAAGTCCCAACATTTTTTTCAGATGTCATTGATTTGTGACTCACAAACTCTAGAAACCACGAGGTTAACGGACAGGTAATGAAAAACAAAGCAGGAGAGAGTGACTCCGAGATGTTTAGAGGAATCAAGGGTACCATTCCCTTGAGAAATGTACCAGAAGCTCTGGGAAGAATTTTCAAACTACACGTGACAAACTACAGAAGGGCATCTCATTGGTTCTGAGATGGTTTCTAACCCAACAGTGGAGGCTCTTCTTGCTTTTCCCCAGAGACTGCAGAAGAGAAGCTAGTAAAACAGAAGGAGAAGAAACGTACAGGAATGAGCACCTCTTCCTCCATGCTGACTGACCGAGAAGAAAACGTCACCTTTTAAAGACAAGTCTTTGCTTACTTGAACGACCTAAGGCACGAAGTGAACACATAATGCAATATATATATGTCTTACTGTTAAATTGTACACCTGAAACTTACTGGATTTCCTTAACCAATGTCACCATAAAAAAAAAAAGAAAGAAAAAAAAAAGAAGAAAGAAAGAAAGAAATTAAAAAAAAAAAAAGAAAGAAAGACCTAAGGCTTTAAGATAACTTTGGAGACAAGAAAATTTTTGGCAGCGATAAAAATCTCAATTTGAGATAGAACAACACATTGAGAAACACAACTCCCCCATCATTCCCCAGCACAGAATATATTTATATCATAGACACAAAGCATGTGCGTGGAAAACATGTGCATATATAGAAATGTAAAAATATACAGTCACACAGATGTACCTAATTATGGATAAATACATTAACTGAGCAACACAGAGACAGATGCCAACATGTGTCCAAAGAAACAGAGACCCAGAAGTCCCCCCGTGGCCCACCATATCTTCCTGCAGTGTGAGCCAGCTGGGCTCTAAAAGAAATATGAGTAATGGCCATGACATTGCAATCATTATATATACACATATATTCATTCCTTCTTCAACAGCAATAAGGAATAATAGGAAAATGGGTAGATTTCCATTCCAATAAACCAACTACTGTTTTACCTAATTCATTTACCTTGATTAGAGTCCCTCACTGGCCATTAATTAATTAAACCATCAGTTCATTTCACAAATTGTAAACTTCACAGAAGGAAATCCGCTTTCTGTCCTCACAAATGGAAACAAGATAATCAGGATAAAGGATTCAGAAAAACTGCACAAAGGTTATGAGCACCTCTGTGCCAGACAGGGCCAGGGGGAAAAGAGCGATGGGTCTCACTCTATGAAAATCTGAGCTTTCTGACCCCCTAGTGTGCTGTACAAGGGCCCCGGGCTGTGTGAGAATGATCTAGACCAGGAGGGCGTCCTCCCATGAGCGGCCTACTGTTATGTCCCAGGACGCCTTAAGAGATGATAATTCTACATGTGCCACGATGTGAAATACGGGGAAGCACTGATCTAAGCCGACAGCTCGTGAACATGTGCTAAGATGGGTGCGTGAGAGTCACCGGAGTGGCATTCAAAATAAAAATGCCTGGGTTCTACTTGCACAGATCCCGAGTCAGAGGACCTAGAGAGAAGCCTAGGAAACTGTATTTTAACATCAGACAATTCTAATGAGCAATCAAATCTGTAAACAAGAGATCTAAACCATCCACTCCGAGGTTAAAATAAACATTCGTCAATAAATTTGGCTAACTCAGTGACACCACTGAAAAATGGAAGTAAAAAATTCCTGTGCTCACAAGTGGATGAGCTCTTTGGGGCAGAGGTGAGATGTGGCGTCGGGAGCCACAGATACAGACACTCACGCTAGGAGGAGGACATGAGTGAATGAGAGCATGTAGCGTGCTGAATGGATGAACAAAAGGAGGGCTGGCCTGAAACTGGACAGAACACAGAGAAAGCAAATGACAAAACCGAAGAAAAGAGAATGGTCAGCCAAGTAACGGGAGGTTAATAAAAAAGTTTAGGTTTACCATATTCTGTGTTGAGGCCCCATAATTTCACTTTATTAGCTTCATACTGGGCTTTTTTCTTTAACCGACAAGCCCTGTGGAAGGAAGGAGCGATTAGTTCTCTTTTTGCCGTCAGACATTTCCTAACAGCATTCCGAAACCACTGCCTACTGGTGTTTAAGTAACTCAGTTACCTAAAAAACACACCATATAATCGCTTTTTCCAAACTGATCTAAAAAAATTTTAGGCATGTATTCAAAAATAAAGCTCTGACTAGTACACCGAAATAAACAAAACTGACAGACAATACCAAGTGCTGTAGAGGAAATGAAATAAGCGGACCCCTCACACGTTGCTGGTGGGGACGTGGATCAGTACAAACAGCTACTTTGGAAAACAGTAATTTCTTAAGAAAAAATTTACTTTATTCCTTTGGAAATAGCCACTTTGGCAATTACTTATAAAATTAAACATATACTTCTGGGTATTTACCCAAGAGATATGAAAACTTATATTCACACGAACACCTTTAAGTGCACGTTTATGGCGGCTTTATTCATAATTGCCAAAAACTAGAAACAACCCAAATGTCCTTCAACTGATGAATATAGATCAACTGTAGTACAGCCCTACAAAGGTCAGCAATAAAAAGGAACAAATGACTAACCCTCATCAGTGGATGACTCTCAAATGCATTATGTCAAATCAAAGAACTCAGACTCCAAAGGCTACATATAATAGGCTTCCACCTACATGACATTCTAGAAAATGCAAAACTGTAGGGTTGGAAAACAGATCGGTGGCGGTGAGGGGTGAGGAGCCGGAGAAGGGGTTTACTTTTACAAAGAGGCATGAGGAGATTTTTGAAGGTGATGAAAATGTTCACCATCTTGACTGTGGTGGTGGTTATACGATTGGATACGTCTGTCGAAACTCATGGAAGTGTACATTAAAAAAGATGACTTTTAACTATTACAAAACAAACAAAAAACAAAGCTAAAATAATAAAAATTTTCACTGTTGTACTATAATGGACTCAAGTCCATTTGCCTCTCCCCTTTAAAAACTTTTTCCATCAAGCATAAATACAGTCTCTTACTTTCAAAGGAAAAATGATAATACTCTCACTGTAGTATTTATAAAAGTACATTTCTGGGCAAATGGCTAAGGGCGAGATGAGCGGTAAAAATTCACTGGAAATCTAACTTCACCTCCTAGACTTCATTCACATGAGTGAACATGACTAGCATTTACCTGGAAGCCAGCTTATTTTTTTCCTTCCTTGACCTTGGCCGAGCTGTTAAGGGGAGCTCACTGACTGGAGTCAGGTCACTAATCACCTTATTCAGTTTCCGAAGTTCATTGCCTATCTGCAGTAGTTTTTTAGGATTTGGAGTCAGGTCTTCTACATCGGTTCTCCGTGACTTCTTTACTGCATATTTCCCTATTGAGGGTTTAAAAGATGTTTAAGATAGATCATTTTATTTAACAAGAGAAACGTGTTTACAGCCATATTTTAAAACCACAATAACTCTCTTTCAGAAGTCTCAGAATGTTAGCAACCTATGCTAGAAGGGCGAGCCTCCTCTCCTTCCCACCTTGTGACTGCAAGAAATGGGGGTGATAAGGCACAGCTCCAGCCTTTTCCGAGCCCTTCTCTGCCTTAGGGTTTCCAGCCCCCGTATGAGAGATTCTTAATTATTTGCATGGCAGTGATAAGCAACTCGAACTTTAGGGCTGGAGTGCAAGTTCACCTGCACACAACAATCAGGGCTATGGTGTAATATACGGTCAGGAAAAGTGTTTGGAGATCTTCCCAAACGAAGCTGTTTTGATGTTATCACTGAAAGTTTGTCAGATATATATCTATAGATATAGAGAGAGAGATGTAGATAAGAGATATAGAGATAGATATAGTTTTCCCCTTGTGTTGGACTCAAAAGTCCAACGACTAAGCATTGCCTTTTTTGAAAGCTCTTCCTCAGTTAGTCTGACAAATAACATTACAGAAGATTCCAGGGTCTTGCCCTATCACTGCGGGCAGGTGAGCTGGCTCTGCCCTCAGGTATAATACACCAAACAGCTCTCCTGGTACTCTCCACATGACATCTGGACCTATTTATTGGACCTGTCTTTTCATTT
Source organism: Eidolon dupreanum (assembly GCA_028627145.1). Lineage (NCBI taxonomy): Eukaryota > Metazoa > Chordata > Mammalia > Chiroptera > Pteropodidae > Eidolon > Eidolon dupreanum. The sequence continues at coordinate 3,509,012 of CM053515.1, forward strand.
CTGGTAGAAAAATGATCTGAAGGCAAAAACTAGGTTTCTATTCACTGAGGGATAGTACAGGAGCCAGTGGAAGTTCTTAGAAAATGAGACACAAATACACTTCTGATACAATTCCAGTGTCAAAATGCTTAGCAACTGAAATCTGTAGCTAAGTGACTACTACGCTGTGTATTGAACACCAAACTTACTATTGCCCTCCCCTTTGGATGAATGTAAAAATACGGAACATACTTTAGATTAATGGGAAAATAATATTTATGCAGAAGAATTCTACTTAATGACATCTGCCTGGGTTCACACTTTAAACTTACGAACTCCCGACTCCTACTCTTCCACTCCTCTCCCCTCTTCCTTTCTTTTCGTCCCCCTCCTCCTTTCTCCCCACCACCATTTTGATCCCAATCTCCCCATTTATATTTAGGCCTGGAGAATGGACGAGAACGGAAGAGAATGTTGGAGCCCATTCTCTTTCTCCATAGCCCTTCTGGTTTGTAGCAACTGTGGCAGATCAGGAATCAGCACTCTCCTGATCATTTCCCGGGCAGGGTAAGCAGAGTAAGAAGTGATTAGAAATGAACAGTTTTTACACAGGCCCTCCTCCCTCTTTAGGTGATGGCTCTCGACACTGGTTAAAGCTATTTGTGGGTGAACAGCAGTCACAGCACACACAGCAGGTCTACTGTTCCCCTCTCCAGTCTGCTAGAAAGGGATGAACAACTACATACAATGGGTAAGCATTATGGTTTAGTATCTCTAAGATGACACGAAATATCTGACCGCAGTCCCCTCTTACCATGATGTAACCCATTTTTCTGATACATATTACTCGGCAAGGTGTCTCGGTTCCATTCGGATGGCCTGAGCATCCTCTCTTGCTGTGATGGTGTGAGTTGTTCACTATATTCCCAGAAGTACCTTCTTTTGCCTCTCTTCCGAGAGGATATTGAAGTCATCTCCTTCAAGTCTTCCACGGAATCATTTTCATAGCCTTAAAAAAAGAAATCCCCCCCCCATAATTTTTTAAGTTCCATAAATTTCAATAAACCAATCAGAACAGAGATTCCTTCTTTTTGTACTTGATACATTCCCTTTCATCTGAAAACATCATTGTTTATTATTGGCATGTCAAAGATAATAAACCAGGTCCATAAAGTAACTTTTAATATAGAAATCTCTAACTCATAAAATATTCAGAGATCAAAAAACATAGATAACAACACTGTTTATTTTCCTTGGGTTTCTCTTTGGTTTTTATAAGTTAGTATATGACACTTTGTATCTTCACATAGGATTGAAAGTATAATGAAATACAGCTACAGCAATGTCAAAAGTACCAGGAGATCATGGTACTTAGCCACTATACTGTGATTTTATAAATGTCTTCTTTCTAACATTTATGCATCTGAAACACACCCAGACAGAGAGCTGTGTGTGCTTCTGGGATGGTACCCTACCAGGCAGAACTTTGTGAAGCTGCGATGTTTTTCTTCCCATCTCCCACCCTACCCCTTTTGTGAAAGAATAAAAATCACAGTTCTTACATAGGCTTTCAAATCAAAAACTCATATGCTTAGTCTACTTAATATTTAACTGGAAGGAATTGGCATTTACTTCATATTTTAAGAAATCATTTTCCTTACTAATGGGAGGTGTCAGAAAATATTTAATTTCGAGCTGCTAGAACTCTCGGTCAGATCCACTACAGGATGACCTGCCAATCTCAAACGCCCTCAGGGAACGCCTATCTTAGACATCCTCCAGGTATGGCGGAAGGTGCACGGGGGAGCAGGGGCGGGCCGAGCGCAGGGCGTCCGCAGCCCTAAACTAAGCGGGCCAGGAAGAAGCCAGCTAGACTTGTGCAGCACCAGCCAAGCAAAATGACAACTTTCCCTCCTAAACACATGACTCCTCTGGAACTGACGCTAAGAAAGTGATGCCAGTCTACGGCCACGCCACCCTGAAGGTGCCCGATCTCGTCTGATCTCAGAAGCTAAGCAGGGTCGGGCCTGGTTAGTACTCGGATGGGAGACCGCCTAGGAAGACCAGGTGCCATAGGTGGGGGGGCTAAAAAAAAGTGATGACATCTGTGTGTTTGGGGAAAATATTAGAATTTTATCAGGTTTTCTTCAGAATAAGAATTAAGTAGGACTATGATTCCATTTATATGACATTCTGGAAAAAACAAAACTGTAGGGACAAAGTGGTTTCCAGGAGCTCGGGATGGAGAGAGGGGCTGACATAAATTCACCGGAACACGCACAGACGCCATGTACGACGACTGGTTTGTTAAGGTCAGCCACCTTTCAGTACAGACACCACCATGATCCAGCAGGATGCGGAAAAACTGTATTCCCAGACCACGGGTCTAGCACTCAAGGTAATGAATATTCCACAAAGTATATTCTGAGGAACACTCTTACTACCGACTTCACCCCCCAAGTAAGTTCCATGCTCAGGTAAGTTTTAAGAAACTCTCACCCTGCATCTCTCTTGCCATAGGACACACAGCACACTGAAGACAGAAATCATGACAGTAAAAAACCTGCTCAACTCTAAGTTCCGTGATGACAAGGATTGTTGTGCCTATTTTGTTCATCTATGCACAGCCAATACCTAATACGCACAGTGCCTGACACAAAAGGGGCGCTTAAAAACATTTTTTTAAAACAAATCGATGATTTGTTTAATGCAGCCGTTCCCATGGAGACTTTTCCCTTTTCTTGCCATCTGATGGCTCATCACACTGATCCAACTTGTTCCCTCTTGACACGACTATCAAAAGGAAGTCAAAAGGCTCATTTATTGCCTCAAATTCCAGTCACACATCTCTGGGTAGTGAGGACTACAGCCGCTAAGCTGGTAAAGTCCATTGTAAAAGTGTTTAGCAGGGATTACAAAATAATCTCTCATCTCGGGGGCCCAATTCTTACTCTTACAACCGTGTCATTTCGTGAACCCAGCAGTTGTAGCCTGTCCATAGAAAAGGCTCTATTAAAACTTGGGAGCCAGTCCAGAATAGGGACTGATACTCCATTTTACACCTTTCCTGGAGCTTTGTAGGCTCAGGCACTGTTGTAGCAAACTGCCAAGCACCAGCATCAAGGGACCAAGGCATCACAAAAGGGCCTTTGTAAACCGTCAGCCTCGCATCAGACCAATCAATCCACTCTAAAACTAGCACGCTGAAGAAACTATAACTATCCCCATTCTTCTGCTTCAAAGAATTTCTTCCTGCTTCTCACCAAGAATTCACTTTTGTATTCCTAAAGTTGCTGGTTTAGCTCGTTCAAGAAAAATGGAAATTTTCATTAGCAAATGTGAATAAAGCTCAAATTACAACCACAAAATTGTGCTGATTTTGTGGTTAAAGAATGTCATTCATTAACGTTTGTGAGAATTGTCCAAGTAATACTAACCAAAGAGGTTTCGCTTCGAGTCGACTGGCAGTGGGTGAATTAAATGCCATCCATCTAGCGTCGTTAAGTGGTGCCAACAGGAGAGCCTCACCATGCCGAGTGCCAGCTAATCCATCTCTATTTTAAAGCAGCGCTTGGTGCTCGACACCAGCAGCAAGAGAACGTGGCGTGACTAGACAACACCAACTGTTACACTGGTTCCCCCTCCGAATCAGAGTCAAAAGGCTGAGGAAATGGAGATGAGGGCCAGCCTACCAAGCGGGCTCTCTCTTCATGGGCCTACTCACCTCTCAACACATTTATCTACCTGAATCTGAGTTAAAAGATCAAGAATGGAGGCAAAAGTCAAAGAAAAGCAAAACTGAAACCGGAAGTGGGGTAGACAGTATAGTCCTTGCCTGGCTGGTGATAGTGGGATTTACTTACTCCCTCTGATTTATATAGTCCTTTAAGCAGCAACTGGTAAAGGCATCTCCTTCCTCACACTTTCCATTTCCCTTAGTTATTATCCATCTCCTCTGTCTCACCCCTCCCTACCCTTCTGTCCTAACCCTAAACACTGACTCAGGGAACAGGGCTGAGCTATGGCCTCTAAGGACCACCCACAGAGAGACAGCACTTTCATCTTCCTCTGGGACAGGACTAAACAATTTACCATGAGCTACAAAGACAACTTTCCTTAAACATCTCAAGGCAGATTTTATTCATTTGTTGCGATAAAAATGTTCCCGCTAAGTAGAAAAGACAATTGTTTTATCTAGACTACACAGAGTTCAAAACCAATCTGAAGAAAAGGCGAAAGTCCTTCACCTCTGCGCTAAAGGAACTTGTCCTATTTGCATCCACCCAAGTCACACAACTTGGTCATATCAAATATGGAAATCTAAGCATTTGTGTAACAGGAAGATTGCAGTAAAGGAGTCTTTCAACAATAACAGTGCTTAAGTGCCTATGATACAGCTACTATGTCTTAAGAACCTTCCCCAAACTTAAACACCGATGTTCATAATGCTGGAAATCCCAGCAATCGTCATACCAAAAGGGATGGGTGTTTTTATTTTTTTGACAATTTTATAAGGGTTTTTTAAAATAACTTAGTTTTTTAGGTACACGGTACAGTAGCAAGAGCATTTCTGAAGAACATAACTTTTGCTTAAACTCAAAGCTCTCCACTTCTTTGTGCATTTCAAACTGTGTGCCACTCGGCGATACCATTTTCATAAATAAATTGCACAAGCCAACAGCAGCAACGGCCCAAGCATCTAAATGCTGAATCAGTTCCCTACAGGTTTCATTTTCTTTCTCCCTTTTATTTGAAAGCACTGTACATAAATAAAGCAGTCTCCTTCATGCTCATTAAATTATTGCATGCATTTTTCTTAAATGGAAAAATACTGTGCGGATGAAAGATGCAGCGGACACAAAGAAAAGGCTCTCTTTTGCATTATTCATTAAGCAGGCTTTGTGGGTTATAGGCATGAGTAATATAACCCGTCATCACTTGGCTCACCATTCTAGGGACTCCGAACTTACCTCAACTGTAATAGAGGGACATGGGCATAAATAGGAATGTTTTTAAGCCAATCAATTCTTGGCATCTTTGCACAGCTGCTCAAGAGAGTGACAAATCAGGTCACTTAACATAAAACAAATTAAGAAGTAGCTCTCGAGGAATCAGCATATGAACCCACTACATGAGCAAAAGTGATTATTTAGAGCTGTGGGAAGAGAAACAACCAACCGCATATCCGAGCCAAGATATTAAGTCATTTAATCCCCAAACCAAGACAAAGAGAACATCCATAGCGAAACCTTCTCTTTCCAGACAGCAGGAGAAAGGTCCGTCTGGTGAGCCTCCAAGCATTTCGATACCTGGTTCAGAGAAAGTGTCGCTGATGTCATCATCCTTGTCGTCTTCATAATCCTCTTCCTCTTCCTCCTCCTCCTCGTTCTCAGAGAGCTCGTGCTCGCTGCCGAATCCTTCGTCGTGGTCCTCGTCGTCGACGTCCTCCTCGTCGTCGTCCTCCTCCTCGGGACTGCATTTGGCTGGCTGTTCACCCAAGTTGTCGGACACGAAAAGGGAGTAATTGTGCTCTTCTTTTTTCTGGGATGAATCTGAGACAGATGTGCTGGCAGAAGGGCTGCTACTCTCTCCTGCTGCAATGGACCCAGGACCCTCCTGGGGCAGCGGGCTGAGTAATAGTTCCTGGGTTTCTCTAAAAGGCAAGGCTGGAGTGGCATGACCCTGAAGAGGCTCCGCCCCTTTCCTCTCGGGTCTCTTTGCTACGGCCCCACAGTAGCAGGTGTTCTCCTTCGCGGCGTCTGCGTGAGCCTGGCTCAAGGCCGGCCGGCTCTGCTGCACAGGGTTGATCTTTACTTTTGCCTTTTTTACATAGTCTTTACATTCGACGTGAAAGTTCACCTTTTCAGTATGATACATGTTGGTCTTCACCATGATTTGTGTGCTTGACGTGGGTTTGCTTGCTTTTTGGACACAGTCTGACAAAGGGACCTCAGCCTGAAGAGTCTTAGAAGAACACACAGGGGCAGCTGCTCTGCTTGTGATCTTTTTACCAGGGAATGAAGAGGGCAAGGGACTCTGTTTGACGCTGAAAAGTGAATCCGGATAATAAAGGGAATCAGAAACAGACTGGGAGTCCTCGCTATTAAGCTGGGCCAAAGTCGGGGTTTTACTTATCACCTCTTCATCTTGGTAAGGGCTAGATAAGTCATCAAGACCCAAGTAATCCACTTCTTTTGTTCCCCAGATGTCACAGCTGGTTAGTTTGGTGTACTTCGTTAAGTCTTCACAGTACGTATCCCACTGTTCCCAGTTTGAGGTTAAGGCGCCCTCATTATCCAGGACATCTGTGAAAGACTCCAGATTTTCAATGTCTTTGCAGTCCTCCAAAGATAGGAAGTTGTCTCTAGGATTCTGCTGGTAGTTCATCTCTCTATCCTGAGAAAGGTTTAGAAGAAGTTACACACCGCATTTTAGGGAAGAAACATCCACCTCCATCCACTGCCATATATTACGTTGATAAATCATACTCGACCTCTGGTCTGGTTTATTTTAAGATAAGGGCTACTTCATGACACTTTACCATGCCACATAACCTCATTTCCTTGGGCAAGAAAAAAAAATATGTCCCTTGAGAAGCTCAGGTATGATCCAAATATCAAGGGCTCTTGAACTTTACTATGAACACCCTTCCTGAAAAAGAGTTTACATTTCCTGATCTTTGACTTAGAAGGATTTGGGGATCTCCTTAGAATCGAGCTTCAATTCCAAAGCAAATAATGAAGACCTTACCTTCATCACAGAAGGATCTGTCTTCTTGAGTGAGGACTTAAATATAGAGGCCAAGGGCAATCTGAAGAGAGTTGGAACTCGGCCAGCGAAGGGTAAGATCTTTGTAAGACCTCGGAACAACTCTTGGGCATGGAGAATAAAGTACTCCTCGGGAGCAGAGATGCAATTTTCAAAATGTGGGTGTGACTATGCAGCCATTAAAAAGAATGCAGTTAAGCCCAAATGTACTAACATGAAAGGCTGCTCACCATATATTTTTATGTTAAAAAAGTTATAAAATACTGTACTTATAAATATGCCATCCAATTACAAATAGTCACATGATTACATACGTATACTAAAACTCTGTCCGTAGCAGCTACCCTTGGAGAGAAGCCTTGGAGGGTGGAAGCTCAGGAAGGAAATGAGGAAGTTTTGAGTTTCCCTGTTTGCTTCTGTTCTGTTTTCATTTTTGCATTAGTTTGGGGTTTTCTGTTCTGTTTCGTTTTTGCTAGTATGTGTTTTAACGGCGTTATCGAAGTATAATTTACATAGCATAAAATTCACCTGTATTAAGTGTACAATGATTTTTAGTAATTAACGAATCTGTATCCTTAGTTTCCCAGTTTTTATATACTTCTGTGTTGTTTAAGTTGTATATAATTACAATTGTTTTTCAAATGTTTCTCTTAAGACTCTTCAGTGTGTATTTACCTCAATAATAAACAGTAAGTATATTCAGATATTGCTTGGAATTGCAATTTCTGTCTCACATTCTCTGGTCCACATGCCTCAATGTTATCATTCCTAAATTTACCAGCTGAAGTCCTTTGGCATTTAGGCATATTGAAAAAAGACAGCTTCCCATCCTCATCATTAAAAACCAGACAAAGGCATTTAGATAACTTTTCCTTGTCTATTGTCAGTGGGTTCCATACATCCTTCTAAAATTACTAGACTGATAGTCATGAGAACCAAATTTGGCCTAATTACAGTCTTTTTCCTTTCAAGCATTTATAAATAAAACCTCTACCACAACACTTTTACCCCAAATCAAAGCAGAATTCAAGAAAATGTGACTTACCAGTTCATACATGAAATCTGGATCTGAACTGTTTGCTAAGAGATCTGTGCTCATCAGAGTCTGTTCCGAAAAGCTGTGGCTTCGAAAGGCATCCCCAAAAGGCGGATCCATTCCGCTTACACTAGGCTGCGCGAGAGAACGATTTTAATTGTTGAACGTTAAAGTCTACTTCGAGGCCAATTTATTACATCTATGTCCCACCCCACGTCTACTAACTAATAATATCTTCAGAAAACAATTCTGTGTTTTTTCTACTGTTTAGTATTTTTAAGAGATTTAACTAGCATTAAACTGTGGACTTATATTAGGAAAACAACTAAGATGTATAAAAACAGAAGAAAAAATAGAGTGGCAACTGTTAATACTCCTAACCTCTAAAAATTAAGCTTATTTAGCCATCAGTCAGCATACAGTATCTAATGAGTATTTTTATTTGGCGCTATATATTCTTTCAATCCATCTCTAACTACACTCTCTGTCCCAACTCCTTGTAGTAGAGAAATCCCTGCCATTTGCTGGGATTCACAGAGGTAGCAAGTCAGTCTAACTCTGTACTCCTAAATGAGTCCAATGTCTTATTTCTCAAAACAAGCTGGAAGATAATTTGGGTATCTCTAGTCCAGAAAATGCCTCCAGGAACATAATGGAGACAGGATCTGCCAAATACCCAAAAATCTGCTGGGTGAGACCAGAATTTGGAGTTGAGCTCCGTAGCATTAATCCTGATCCCTGAAAAGGGTAAAATTCATTCTATAATAAGAAAGGGAAAAAAAGACTAGGTACCCAGAGTCAATCCACTGAAATCGAACTTGCATGGAGAAAGAAGATGACAAAGAATAAAAATTCCCTCTTTGCTTTCTTGTGTATGGTCTTCTGTGTATGAAAGAGGGAGAGGTTGAGGTCCCTCATCATTTCCACTTACTTACTTTTAAATTCAATAGGCGTGAATGGAAAGGGACAACTGAGCGACAGGAAGAAGAGAGAGATGGAAATAGACTTTCTGTGGCATATTAATTTTCAGGGGAGTTGGTTTAGCCCCCATAAAGCCAGCAGATCTATCCAACAACTTTTCATTTACCACGTTCCCTGTGTCAAGCTCATTAAACTTCAGAGCCCTACGTAGCAAAGGAGGAAAGAGAAGCTATGGAAGGGAGGACAAGTATTCAAAACTAGCTGAGATCAGAGGTAAAATGTCTTCAAAAGGTAGTATGTCAAGCTGTTAACAATCAGAGCACTTACAGAACCAATGGTACCGACTTTTTGCGGTGGGAAAATAAAAAACTTTGCACCTACTCTGTGGGATTTACCTGAGGCATTTCCAAGCCCAGATCCTTTGAGTCCGATCCCAAACTTCTTTTTTTTCTCGTTTGTAAATTCCTTTCCAGCTTTACTTTTAATTCCAAGATCAAAGATGATTTTCACAATAAATGGCAGGTTTCCCCGGAATGCCTTCAATTCAACTGCTTGGATCAATGCTTTTTTTTTTTTTTTTAAATAATTCTGTGTGAATCTGTCAAACAACAACACAAAGGAACTTCACAGAAAACCATTAAGAACAAGTTGACCTTTCAAAAATGATATTAACAAAGAATACTTTAAAGGAGTGTGTTGTGGTTGCAATATTAAGGATTTGGTCCTTATTCAGCACCAACTATTCTGAAAGTTTCCATTCCTTCCTTTATTTGCTTCTAAAATAGGACTGATCAATAAGCAATTGCAACATTAAACAAAAAACCTGAAAAATTAACACAGGCCCATCTTTCCTGCGATCTGAAAGACGTATTATAGTTACTGGTAAAGCTCCAATTCGCTTTATGAGAAACCACAGTTTCCGCATTTAATTCCATCTATCAGATAATCATGACTGCTGAATTAATCTACATTTTATATCACTCATAAATCTACAAGAACAACAAATACATAGTAGTGAACGATGGGATTTAACATATCCTCTACATTAAATAAAATCACATTCATAATAGTCTATGTAACATTATCCTTTGAGTTGTAAGTGAAAGCTGTTCTTGAAGTAAGAATTATTCCAATAAGGTTTTAAATATGTATATGCTGAGGGAGAAAAAGGGACAAGGACTACTTTGTAGAGTGTTCTAAGGGTTAAACAATGATTGCCAATCACTGGGTGCAGGGTCCTGACTGTGCTAGAGACTTACATTTTAGTTCCCTCTTCCCTCTTCTGTGAAGGTCTTAATCGATAGGAACTAAACAGCTATACCCATTTCATCATCTTTGAATAGATCAGTGGTCCTCAAAGTATGATCCCAAGATCAGAAGCACCAGCATCAACCTGGAAAGCTGTTAGAAGTACAAAAGCTTGGACCTCGGCCCAGACCTACTCATCACACAGAAACTCGGGGAGTGGGGTCCCGTTCGTTATGTGTTTTAACAAACCCTCTAGGTGACTCTTCCTAATAGCTGAGAATCGCTGCCTACAATGAACTTGCTCTCTCGCTCAGTGTCATTTCCCAGAATGATGTAAACAGCCAACTTAAGCTGAGCTGCCCTCTGCAGTTAACACATTCTTTGAGCTAGAAGGTTAGAGTTGTACATTATTTTAATTTCAAAGATCTCTTGTTGAACAAATAAGAGGTAGTCAACGAGGGACTCAATCATTGTTCTTCTTAATAAGATTAATAAACTGACTGCCATTTGTATTTCCTGGATCTTCGCTGGGCTCTCCCCTCTGGTGGGCTGTCATTCTGAGCTCCCCTGTTCTAGCCTAGGAAACACCATCAAGTGCCCAGCCTGGGCCCAGAAACAGAATTAACTATGTGTCTCAAGCCAGTGCTGCAGTCTAAGTAGATTAATCCCTGCTGCCACCGAAGGCCAGTTCTGGCGGAGCTTCTCCTTACGAGGCCTCATGCCTTGGTCCTACTGTTGATAAGAAATCTCAGTCCTAACTCCTCCCGATTCCTGTGAGAAACAAGGTCAGTCGCCTTCTCTAGGCCTACTACTCAGACCCCCAAAAGGCATATGATTCAAGTAATGCATTCGACAGTGTCCTAGTGTAATCTTGGTCTATAATCTGGATTTGGGAAAAAAGTCTGATATTCTAAAATTTGAACCTTACCCTTACTGGCAACAGAGTGAAAGACTCAAGAAGAGATTGAGTTCTACTCAATACATATTTATTGGCACCCACTAAAGACACCGTCTACCAACAGCCCGGGTTAACAGGGAAGCACTGACAAAAAAGGGCTAAATGCTAGCTACGGCTCTCATCCGCAGACTACGCAACACTGGGTAGGTCTATCTTTCTAAGCCCCATTTTTCTCATCTCTCATCAAATTTTCTGTGCCGTAACACTTCCACACAAATACAAGCATTTATTTTAAATTGTATTAAACCCTTGGCCTCAAAGCAAACTCCAGTCAATGCAGTTAGCAAAAGGGGTACTTGCTTGAGATACGGAAGACCTGGATTCCAATTCTGATCCCATAATTAAGACTAAACAGACTTATGAATTAGAGCAAGTTACTCAAATTTTTGCCTTAGCTCCCAGACTGAGGAATTACAATTATTCTCCCTTAACTATATAATAGGGATGTATAAAATAGAGAATTAAATGAGATATTAAGATGTGGTTAATAAATCTGAAAGTTGATTATTATCAATAGCTATATTTTGCCAATGCCACAATGAGTCCAGCTCAGAAATTCAACATCTGTGACAGTCGCTGGCAGCAAGGCTGAACGTTTCAAAGACACCACTCCCAAGAGAGGGCTTCCACCACGGTAAGGGTTGAGCTTGTTCACCTGGGATAGTTAAGGGTCCTCACTTGCTTCTCCTAGTCTCTCAGGTAGCAGCTCACAGGAGGTGGGGAGGGCGCACTCTACCCCAAGCAGCAGGACTCTTCACTGATAACCAAACTCCACCAGTCTCTAAAACTAATGACCCAAGTTCACAACGAACTATCCTCATCCCCAACGTTTTGCACCCATTTCTCAGAAATGTTTGGTATCATTCCAAACATATTAAGAAACAACCATGAAGAACAAAATACCCCACCCAAAAGAGGAAGAAAAAAATTAAGGCTTTTACAGCAATTACCATTAAACAGAATCTTCCATAATGATACACTGCTCCCAAACTGTCTCCTGTTCCAGGGAGCCACAGACAAAGGGTACATTAAAGCTTAATGGCCAGGTAACAGAGGAGGAAGGCGTTAGTAACTTGCTTTTCAGGATGCCTTCACACTTCTTTGGGCTCCAGAATATTCCTATTTTACTCAAAGCTTTGATACTTAAGTACATAAAAACCAATAGTTCAATTTTCTAATGTGTGACCTAAGGAATATTTGTTCCAAGGAATGTTAGATGGTTACTCAACAAAAGGGTTGTGAGATTTGGAAAACACCGTATTAAACAAAGCTGTCATACTGCCTTTATGCAGAACTTCTTGGAAATTTTAAGGTACTAGGTACGAATGCCTGCTGTTAATCACCAACAGGTAAACAGAATAGATGTCATTTCCCAAATTTATTTGATCATAAATTCCTCTGCTCTGCCCTCAAACTAACCTTAAAATTAGTGTTTCTTAAAAAACAAATAAACTAAAAACCCCAACTAGGAGAAAGGCTAAATGATTTCCTCTTACTTTCTTTTATTCACAGCTCCCACTCACCAGTTCTAATTGTTTGCCAAGGGAGAGAAGACTGTGCTCCATCAGAAATAATACTCATCAACAGATTTTCTGTATCAGGACTCATTCAAAACTACTCCACAGCAAGTCTCAGGCACAGGCAGATACTCTGGAACAGAGAACCAGCTCTCTGAAGCAACACCATGGGGCAATGATTGATTTATGAGCAGCAGTGGTACCCCTTGAAGACACTGGAGCTTCAATCTCTTTCACAGCCCTTTCTGACAGGTCCTCCCTAGGTTTTTTTTGTTGTTGTTGTTCTCAGTTTGAAAATATCCTGAGGCTTATTCTGCACATCAGGCAAGGCAAAGGTAAAGTAAAAGAATAAGGTGGAAGGACTTCTTACAAAAGCTCCTCCCTGGGATTGCTCAAATCATTAATGCAGATGCTAAAAGCCAACCCCAGGAACAGACCAGTGTGCCCTAGGCAGCTCCTAAACTGTGCCCCTTCTGAACTTGAGGGCTTCAGCTGATCCCTGTGAGTCCACATATGAAAAGAAGTTGGCATCTGGGAAATGTGTCATGGATGAGCAGAACTGTATCTGATGGCCAGAACCCCTGAAGCTCCCCTTCTACAGGGCCCTGGCTTAGGCCATTGCTCCTTTTAGTAACTGGAGGGGATCGGCTCCTCACAATGGTGAACAGCACTTGTAAGTCACCCAACATTCTTCAGAGTAGATGTTGGAAGTATTTTGACAACACCCATTAGGATGGCTATTATCAAAAAACAAAACAACAGAAAATAACAAGTGTTGGCAAGGATATGAAAAACTGGAATCCTTAAGTATTGCTGGTTGGAATTGTAAAATGATGCAGCTGGGAAATGGTTTTACAATTCCTCAAAAATTTATACACATATATATAATTAGTATATGATTCAGCAATTCCATACCTGAATACATACCTCAAAGAACTGAAAGCAGGGACTCAAACAGGTACGTGTACACCCACATTCGTAAGAGCATTATCCACAATAGCCAGAAGGTAGAAACAACCTTAGTGGACTTCAGCAGATGAATGGATAAACAAAATGTGGTACACACATACGACAAAATATTATTCAGCCATGAAAAGGAATGAAATTCTGACACATGCTACATCATGGATGAACCATGAAAACATTATGTTGTGTGAAATAAACCAGACACAAAACAAGTATCATATGATTTCACTTATATGACGTACCAGAATAGGCAAATTAAGAAAGCTAGAAATTAGAATAGAGGTTAGCAGAGGTTGGGAGAGTTAGTATTTAATGGGAACCAGAGCTTCTATTTGGGATGATGAAAATGTTCTAGAAAAGTGGTGACAGTCACATGGGATTGCCTATGTGATTAATGCCACTGAACTGTACACTATAAGATGGTTTAAGTGGAAATTTTTATGTTTATTTTACCAAAATGAAAAATATTTAAACATTTTTTTGAGGTAAGAAATGCCAACACATTTAATAGTTAGGTAATTCGCATGCCATGATTTGATCTTTCCTAATCTCTGCTGGTTCATGCTCACTGTTTCTTTCATGTGGGCTGAGTTCTTGGATTCTCTCTCTGTTGTCTTTAAACTGTACCAGATCCACAATTCTAGGTGTGGTAACTGTCCTGACCCCTAATTTAAATAAATCATTTTCGAGGCTTAAGCCCTAAGTAAAGCTAAAAGAAAGGAAAGAAAGGGGAGAGAGGGAAGGGAGACAGGAGGGAGAGGAGCAAAAGATGAAGGAAGGAAGGACCACCGACTTGGTAATTTAAAAGTTTATACAGTGTGTAAAACCCACGAGACTCCCGTTTGTCAAGAAAGACAAGTCACTCGTTTGCTCAGGCTCCTTAGCAGACCAGGGCCCAGCCCCACCCACCACGCATTCCATCCATTCTGCTATACTTCTTATGTCGCACTCAGTAACTCCTCTCCTTTAGAAAACTACTCGGCAAAAGTTGAACTAATCAGTCCTTCCAATGCTTACTAAATCAGGCCACTGCATTTTTCATGGTGCAGCAGAAGTCAGAGAGCCCCAAATCTCCATACCATTGAGGAAGCAGAGGCTGCCTATGCAAGGAACACACCTCGAGGAGAGGTGGGACCCGTTGTTCTCCCTTTATTATGTAATGTAAATCCTGTGAATAGAACTGCAGGTGAATAGCTCTTCTCCACCCTCCAACAGCAGTTCTCTGACTCCAAAATTTAGGAAACAGACAAGTAAGCTTTAAACTAGATGGTTATGGTTTATGTCAGGAAATACTCGCAAAAGATCGGCATTATTTTCCAAATCCTGCTGCTGCTGGTCTTTAAGGAGGGAAAATCGGGGGAAGAAGAGAGTAAGGAGGGAGAGGACATATCTTTTCCCCAGATGGGGTGAGGAAGAGTATTCTGCTAGCCATACCACCTAGGGAACTCTGTCCCTGGGTCAGTCCGACAGCCTCCTTTCATCCTCACGCTTGAGTGTTTAAAAAATATGGGAGTTGAATTAGTTTTGCTGAGAAAATTAATTAAACAGAGTTATCAAAAGCACATTTTACTGAGAATCCTGTGGAGCTAAAATACTGAATCTCAGAAGTGCTCTCTCCTTGGAATGCTGTCTTGGAAGACACAAGACCTTGCAGAATTTTACTCCTTTCCAAAGGCTGTGCCTAACTTTAATCTCCGGCCGAGACAACACACGGGAGCATAGTTAAAACACTTTGGGAACCAATAAGACCATTAAAGCATGTTTCTGGATCAGTGTGAGTTGAATGGGAAGAGCTACTTTTTATTTCTCAACACTGTCAACCACAAGATAGTAGGGGCTTTCTGCAGCCTTGATGCCTGTCAATTAAGTTGTTCAGAGCACAGGAATAAGAGCACGGGACAGTTTTAGACATAAGCAAAGAACACATTTCTAACCCCAGCCACACTTGATTACCACTGGCAATGAAATATTAGGTTTATATTCATGTAGTTGTTTACAGATTACAAAGCACTTTGCTATCCCTGTCATTTCATAAACAACTTGGTGAAGTAGTTAGGGTAAGTACTGGCATCATTACCATCCCTCACCCTCTGTCCAACTGTTTTTACATTAATAAAAAAAAAGTTCAGCAAGGATAAGAGATCTGTCTGAGGTCATTTGATAAATGGATGCCTCTGTGCAAACCTGTCATCCCAGAGACCACCTTTACTCCCCATGCCTCAGGTACCTTCATCCTAAACACACATGTGCATGCACCCTTCCATGTTCGCCCATGTCCCGTGACCTCAGACAGAACATGCCATCTCCCCATCTGAACGTTACTATTCTGTCAACAGTACCAAAACTCTCAGACATCCAGGGATAGAATGCTGATCTCAGCCTTGACTCTTCTCACTCCTCCCCATTCACTTCGTTAAATCATGCCAGTTCTCTTTAACAAAAATATACTGACAACTTCTCTTGCAGAGAAGGGAAGTTCTGTTTGACTTGGCCCTTCCCACTTTCTCAACCCTCACTTGGACCTCATCATTTTATATTTACCACCCCAGTATTTACCCTACAGATCTTCCTGCCTCCAGCCTCTCCCTCACACTCCCGTTCTTATGTCCCATTATAAATTATTCTCCCTAAACCACCATGTCAAACTAGCACTGTGCCTGTAAGTTTCCAGTAGCCCCCAAACATCTCTTGGATAATGTTCAAGATACTCAGACACAATGAAACTATCTTTCCAACCCCATCTTCCACTACTCTCCTACAAATATAACATTAATATTCATCTGATCGTAAAATTTCCCCCCAAATCCTTCAGGCACTTACAATCCCACTTCACTCCACTAAGGACCTCCAACAGTGAGACCCTGGCCTTTCAGGCCCTTGCTCACATTCTTCCTCTCCCTAACTCCTTGCCTCCGCTACCAGATTGTAAAGATTGTAAAACCTTTGAGAATGACCATTATATGTCATGTTTATTTCATTACAGTGCCAAAAACAATGCCTTGGCCAGCACAGGCATCCAGACAAAAGCTGAATTACAGTGAATGGGAAATCCTGAGACCACAAGTCCTCTGGATAAGGAGTCAGAGGTGCGATGTTCTTCATATACAAAGAGGACATTACAAAGAAGTCATCATTTAATATATGTTTATTGAGCATCTTTTATGTGCTCCGAAGTATCTTGTAGCAGCTTGTTACTATGTATTGTGAACCACTGTAGTATCATACAGTAAAAATATTTAAAACTGTACTCCCGAATTTTCTTTTAAATATCCAGGAAGTATGCTGTTTGAATTTGTCAGTTTTAAAAATCTGAGAAAATTCTTGTCTAGGGAGGAGAGGGCAGAGGAAGGAGTAAGGATTAAAACATTTACTGAATCCAGGCACTGGACTGATACGTGTTACGCTATTTTCTCTCTCTGTCTCTCTCTCTCAGGTTAAGACTGGAGTTTTAAACAATCATTTCCTTTTCTGAGATGTTCTGCAGAAATCTACAAAATGTAAAAAGGGAAGAGCGTGATTAAAGGCAGCAGCATAAAAACAGACAGCAGTGCAGGCAAAATCACACCTGAGCCACACAGTAGGATTCCAGGGAAATACCCACCAAGGGACACTCTGGGACAGACCCTAATGACTTCCGCAGTCCTGTTGTTAAGGGTCTGGGCTCTTCCTCAGGACGGACCATCTCCTCCGTCCTTTCTCAGATTTGACATTTTTCAAACGTACCATGAATACAGTCGAGAGCCAATTTTGAAATCCCCTTCAAATTCCTTCCGAATCTGTGAAATGGGCTATGCCACCAGCATAGGACTACAGAACAGCTGGTACAAAGGTTACGTGCACAAGGCTACGAGGAGGTTGTGAACACTGTGCTGAAGTTATTTTTCTGAACACTGAGAAAGGCTGGCTGCCTGTGTGACTCTAACGCTCCTATAAGGCTTACTCTATGAGACGCGAACTGTAGATTCAAGATTAAAAGTTTTCCTTTATAATTGAATATTTAGAACTTCATTCAAAATTCTCACTTGCCTTCTTTTATTTGTAAGTACAAGAATTCTTCTTATTCTGCAAAGATTGTGATGCATGATAATATATAGAGTATCCAGCCCTGACACAAAACAGACACACAACAAATGCTGGCTGGTTTTATACTCGGATTCCTTCCTTGGTGTAAGATGTTCCTGGGACGTTGCTTGCTACGGAAGGTATAAACCCAAACTCACCTCGGAATCCTAGATTGTCTAAATTCCACACTTAATTAGCACAAAAACCCAACTGCCTGGAACGAAGGTGAATAAGGGACACGCAGGCACACAGGTCATTTAACGCCCTTGCCGTGGCTTTATGAGGGTGAATGTCAATTATGCTGGTTTAATCAACAAAAGAATCTTTAGGTTCACAAAGTAATTCACAAAGCTGCAAACCATTACTCTCTCTACAGAACTGGCAGATACCTTACGAGGGAAACAGCTTCTTCAGAGAGATGACTGCTCTTATTGTTCAAACAATTACATATGCTTTATCCCTCTTTTATACTTAGTTATACTGGCTTCACCATAGATTATAGGCAACTCAAGGAAATGGACTTACATAAAATTTATCTTTGTATCTATAATACTTCACACAGTTTCTAACACACACACACACACACACACACACACACACACACACAGAGAGAGAGAGAGAGAGAGAGAGAGAGAGAGAGAGAGAGAGAGAGAGAGAGATTAATCTATGCCGTACTTGTCTCAACAGGGTTCTGAATAAATCAAAAAAAGCAGGTGACTACCCCAACTGCTGGGAAAACAGCTTGGAATAAAATCAGCAGCTATCAGAGAAGAAGAAAGTGGAACAAGAACCTGGTCCCACCCTCCCATTAGACATTCAGAATTCTGATATCCCTCCAATCTGTGGAAAGAATAAAATCCATTTACAGTAATTCATTAATTTTTAACTCAGGAGTTTGGACAACCAGCACATTATTATGCTAATGTATAAAACAAAGGTAACACAGTCCTAACAAGTTCACTCCACCAGGAATATGTACATTTTAAAACAAAAGACAAAATTAGCTGAAGATTTAAAACAAAAGGTCTCAAACTGTACTACAGCCACAAATCAATGCCTACATATGGGTTTGGTCAGCCCACACATTAGTGTTTCTAGAAAGTTAAATTTTGACTGCCAGCATTTAAATTGGAAATTTCATATAAAATTTCTAAATTCCAATATCAAATGCGATGCTGTTAAAGAAAGAAAAGTAGACCTGACACACTGGGTACATATTCCCAACAAGATCACTTGAACTGAAGTTCAAGGTATCCCTTTAAAATGGCCTGTCTATCCATTTGCTCCAGTCTCTATCCAGTCCCATTTTACAGATAGGGAATCTAAGCTTAGAGAAGTCTCAAAACCACAGAGCTAGCAAAAAGCCTGTTTGTGAATATAGCTAACTCCAGGACTTTCACTCCTAACCATTCTGCAACCTGACCTCCAAATGAAAGGTAGTTAATATTAAAAGAGGTATTTAACAGGCCTGTACATGAAGTTTATAGCAGCTCTACTCACAATAGCCTAAAATCTGGAAAGAATCCAAATATCCGTTGGCTAGTAAATGGATAGACAAATTGTGGTATATCCATACAATAACGAATACTCAACTGATATTCAAAACGACATGAATGAATCTCAAAAGGACTTTAAGAAAAAGCAGCCAGACTCAAAAGACAACATAGCTTATGACTGCATTAACATGAGATTTCAGAAAAGACAAAACTATAGAGATAAATAAATTGGTGGCTGGAGCCAGGGGTGCAGGAGGGAGGGAGGACGCTTTCTGCAGTGATGGAAATGTTCCTTCTGAATCATGGCTATAGAAGTGGTTGGATGACTGAATACATTTCTCAGAACTAAAAATTGGGTGACTTTTATTTTATGTAAATAACACCACAGTAAAGTTGATTTTTAAAAGAGGTGCTTAGAAAATTCTATAAAACTACAGAGAAGAATACTACCGTCTCTACCTGGGAATATTTAGGAAAGCTTTGGGAAAAGTGAGATCTGAATTGGATCTCATCACAGAACAACTTTAAAGCGCATAAGAAATAGAGAACAGCACATAAGGAGTCATGTTCTGCACGGTAGCCTATGAAAAGTAGTATCTCTGAATACAAAGGAAAATGCTTCATAAAAAGAAATGCACACACAGGGATGACAAGTACTTGGATAGGTATCAAAGACAAGCTGATCTTACAAAATTTCCCAAAAGAGAATCAACCCTGACATATGATGCTGTTCATATGCAAAATAAGCAGATAGTGTGAAAGTTTTGTTTTCTTTTTGCATAAAGCAAAAGGAAATGGATGAGTCAAAAAAAAAAAAAAAAGGGAAAAGAAAACCAAAGGAAATAAAAGGTAGGGATGGAGGCAAGGAGGTGAAATAAAGACAAGGGACACTCTGGGTCAGAACCAAAGGTACCTTGATATCAAAATTAGAAGAAAGAAGAAGGGAGGTGTTTCAGACCTTGATGAGGGACTTAAAGTAAAACTAAAAACTAGGGGGAAAGAGACCTACCAAAGTCAGAGCTACAGAGAAAAGAGACTGGAGACCTGAGGGCAGGCCCAGTAGAATTAAGAGGACAAGGGGAAAGCAAGAAAGTTTTCTCTTAAATCTCACAAAGTAGACTCCTCCCTCTGCATCTACTCCCAACCCTGCCCCTGCCTTACTTGAAGGCTTCTTGTACCCATCCCTGAACCCCTTTGATACCAAAACCCAGGTCAAGTTGCCACCTTTTCTGTGAAGCGTCTCCAGCTGTCCCAGGCAGAGTTAATAGTCCTCTCTTATTTTCAGAACATGTTCTAAATATTATCAAAATGTTGAACTGCAACGTCTGTCGCCTCTACTAGCTAATGGGCAACTCTAATAGAGGATTCAATAGTAAGAATGAAACCCTTATTAAAAGGCAGTTCAAAAAACTGTAAAGCCCACCTCATCTCATAAACACAAGCAGGATCCTAGAAACCTTGCTGTTTGAAGGGACTCTACAGTGACTCTTTTTAACAGGAGTATGACTCACCCTACCCTACTCCCCAGTTCTTCCCCATACCATCAAGGATCTTTTTTGAAGCTTGATTTCTGTAATGCTTTAAAATTTCTCAGTGAATGGCAAACACAGAGAAGGCAAATTGCATCAGGAATGGCGGGTAGCAGTCAAAGAAGAAACTTCTCTATAAAAATAAAAGGAGCACCTTAAACTCTCAAAGACAGAGGATTTTACTGAATAAAATAAGTGTACAAGAACCTGAAGAAAAGTGGAATGGGACAAGAAGTCAGCAAGCTTATGAAGCTTTCACGGGAAACCATCGAAGTCAACAATACCCAAAGATAAATGAGTGACAACGTGATTTTGTATCAAAAGATGTAAAAGTAGTTTTAGTGTTACAAGGACAGAATGATGGGATGATAGAGTTGCTGAGAATAAGGAGGGAGACACTGGCTTAGGAAGCTGTTTGGGGAAGAAAACTCCGATACGGATTTTGGAAGAAAGGTCAGGAGCTGGTGAAAAGCCACACCAGGCTTGGCTGGCGATGGGAGGGGAGGTACTGCAGTCACAAAGCACCACTGAAGTCCCCTGCATGGAACCCAAGGCCAGCCTTCCAACAGGGTGAATCGGAATCATGGGCGAGAATGATTTTACAGTGCTTCCCCTCAAAAGGGACCCTGATGTGTAGCAGAACGAGCACTCCAAACCTCAGAGAAATAAAGAGATTTCACTCACATTTGTCAAACGCCCCGAGACCAGTGTGCCAAGAGCTAAAGACAAATCCAAAGGACAAGGTTTTTATGTCTTGAAGGGAGTATTCAACAAGTGTAACTAATGGAATTTATCTGGAAAAAAGTTAGCAAAAATTCAAGGGATTTTTAGGCATCATTAAAATAGCTTCTATATAAACTTTCTTAAAAGGGTCAATTTTTAAATGAAAGCTTTTTATTTGAGCAGATGGTGATTAATTCCTCCCTTTCAACTAAGAAAAGCCCAGCATCTCAACTAATAGCAGACTGACTTTATTACCTTCAAGATAAGCAGCTTTTAGCATCATTTATTTAAACAGTTCAGAAAGCACTAAAAAGTGTCAGCCACGGTGGGAGGCATTGGGGATATAAGAAATAAGAGGCTGACTCTGACCTAAAGGAACTCACCTGTTAAATGGGTAGAGAAACACTGTAGAGTGGGTCACATGCTAAAAGATTAGCACTGTGACAAACCAAAGCTAAGAGAAAACAGAATCCAGATTTGAGAGGTGGTTCCAAGCAGCATGAAGTATAAGCAGCCTGAAGAATTAGCATATTCAAAGTGCAAGAACTTGAGAACACAATAACAATTTCCCAATGTCCCTCTGTGAAGTATAAAACATCATTAATCGCTACCATTAGAAATTAATAAACTGCAGTCACCAAGCCAAACAGTAAGTTAACTAGAAATGGAAACAAGGTGATAGTTTTAAGAGGTTGGTATATTCACCTTTCTAAACTTTCAGCCTTGCACCTGAAATCCAGCTCATTTCAACAAAACTGGTGAAATATTACATTAAAACAAAGATGAAAGCTGCCCATGAAAATATTATTTGCCTTTGTAATATATTTAGGTTATGGCATCTCTGCTTCAGTGGGCACTTAGCACCACTTGACATTTTCCAAGGAAGGAGGGAGGCGTGACCTGTATCTTTTTGGGTCTTGTTTGAAAAGTATCCTACCCTATTTAAGTAATTCTACAAACATCTCAGGCACTGGCATAATTAATGTGCTTCCAAATTAACTGTATGATACACACACACATACACTAAGTGTGTTGACTAATCTAACATCTCTTTAAACAGCTATACACGGTTTTGTAAGGAATGATATGCTAGATGCACTTTTAGACCTCAAAAGGGCCCTACCTTTGAATATATTAAGGTTCTTAGGTATCATATCTTAAAGCCAAACTTTTTCAATCGGAATGCATTTCTTAAATAGAACTTAATATTCCAACTTTTGCTTTATATTTCTTCAGGAAAACTTCTATCTGCAAATGAAATAAAAACAGAAAACAATGTTGCCATGTGCTCTTCTAATTCTAGAAATTCTTCAAGGCAGGAGATACGTACATTATACGCGAGTGCTCAAATATTAGTCCAAGTACATGTTTATATAGTCTGAAATATCTGAACATCCATACTCAAAACCCAGTGAGTGATGTCCTGGAACAGGGGCTGACAAACTACAGCCTTCGACCACAGGCTGTTCTTGTAAAAACAAAGTTTTATTGGAATATATACCCAAACATATTGTCTATGGCTGTTTTCATGCTACAGTTTACAGAGTTGAGTCATTGTGACAGAGGCTATATGGACTACAAAGCCTAAATACTTACTATGTGATCCTGTACAGAAGAAGTCTGTTGACCCTTATCTTAGAATCATCAGAATCAGTGCTATGACAAATCTATGCCTAGCCTAAGAGCTTATCTACCCTGGAAGATGAACTGAATACAGTGAAAAAGAATTCTTCACAAAAACACCCAAGGAGAAACCCACATGGAATGACCTCTGCTGATTCATCTGAAGTCATAGTAAATGTCAATCGTGACTAAAAACTAAACTTTAATAACAGTTTTTAATGTTTTAAAAACTGTGCTGCGTTAATAGAATCAACACACAAGTTCATTATACTTTTATTGTCACTTGTACCTTAACCACCACTAGGAATCATACTAGCTATTCCTTTACTCCTTACGCTGGCAACCAAGAACCCACATGAATGAACTAGTAAACTAAGTAGAACACAATCTTCGTAAAAGTTTGTTTTCATCTGCCATGACAGACATAGAATGGGATGGTAAGTGGCACATCCAAAATCTCTTCTTGATATATTTAGCCTCTTCTATGCTTACAAGCTTAAAAATTCCAAGCCTGCTCTCAGTCACAAAAAAGAATTACACCAAAAACAAATCCTGTTAGATCTATCTGCCATTCTCAGAATAAGGGAAAAAATAAGCTAATATTTCTATTTGTTGTTAAAGTTACATTTAAGAACTGAAGTCTATCAAATAAACAGGGAATATATATTCACATACCAATATTAACAAAACTGTGAGTCAATTATGTCAAAAGAGATCGATAATTTACCAATTATTATTTTTTTTCTCTAGTTAACAAAATAAAAGATAATGCAAATACCTAAATAAATACAATCAACTCTTGAACACACCTTGCATGATTTATCTAAGGCATGTTCCTTCCCCTAAGTGCTTAACCAAAGGTGCATCAACAAGCTGGTACCCTGGACAATACCAATGCAGTCATAGGTTGCAAGCCAATGTGAACATAAAGCTAAATCAAGCATTTAATAAGGCCGACATGATGCCAAAACAACCACAAAACAACTAAAGTAAAATTAATGATTCTATAACTACTCGTACCATTTCCCCCCTCATCTTTGGTGTTTCTCCTATTTTGGATTAAAAGACAACGGGAAAAAATATTTAAAGTACAATCAAGTGACAACCAGTTTATCATATCAGAAGATTTACAAAGTCTTATTTTCTGCTTTATAAAAAGAAGTTAAGTCAGATCGTGATCCTATTTCTCACCTGCAGGGTATTTCACAAGACAAAGTCCTAAAGAACCTTCAAACCTAAATAATTTTCTCAAGGCTCAGTTTTCTCATGAAGTTCATTTATGTGAGCTATCAATCAATGTGAGGAGGGGCAAACTACGCGTAGGGCAGCACGGGCTGGGGGTGATCTTTAGAATGATCGATGAAAAAAATGGAAACCCCGCCGAGCCCTCAACTTTCTCCGCTTTTCTAGTCCTGGTTTTCTCCGTGCAAAATCCAGAAAAGCAGAACTTCCTACTCCCTGCTTGCCTCTATCTTAGGCCTGGTGCAGAAATTCAGACCGCTAGTTATCCAAGTACCTTCTTAAGGTTGTCTTAAGGCTCAAGCCCGCTCAGAAACAGCAAAAGGTTTGCTTTCTTGGATTAAAGGAAGGCAATTACAGAGTTTGGCGGCCAGGTTTGTCAGGAAGCGCAGGGCCGAGAAAGAGGGAGAATCCAGAGACTGAGCTCCATCAAGTCCCAGGAACCACCCCCAGGGGCGGCTGGACTGTCCTCGGTACTTCCCTGCCTCCTCTGCTCGGGTGGGGAGAGCGGCAGGTCGGGGCGAGGCTTTCTGAGCTACTTCCCGGTACGATTGGACTCGCCTTCGGACACCCGAAGCGCCCCCGGCCCGGCTCCCTCGCCCTTTGCCCTGTCTCCCCCCCCTCTCAGGGACCCACAGCCACCGGTCCCCTCCCATCTAACATGGCCGCGCCACCCGGCCCACCCCCGGCACAGCCTAACCAATTGGGAGGCCGGGGCACCGCCTCCTCCATGCCCATTGGCGAGGCTGCTCTGGTCTGCCTGCCCCATTGGGCGGCACGGCCTGCCACTCCGCGCTGAGAGCTCCGCCTCCGAGCCGCTTCAAGCTACTTTGAGAAGACATATAAACAAATCCCGGGAGGGAGGCCCCTCTTGCCAGTCGCTGGGGCGGGGACGGGAAAGGGGAGCGGCTACTCCCGAGACACCCCTGCCCGGACCCCCCAACCCCCAACTCGCGCCTCCCCGTCTCCTGCCAGCCGGGTTCCAACCTTCGTGGCTCCGGCCCTTACTCACACGCCCCTCTCTCTCCTCCTCCCCCGCCAGCCTCGCCTCCCCTCCTTTCCCCGGCCCCTCCCACCCGCTCGCTGCTCTGACAGGCCGGTTGCCGGCAGCCACGGCCCGGGGCTCGGAGGCAGCGCTGAAGGGCCGGGCGGCCGAGCAGAGCGGACGCCGGCGCTGCCCATCCCTGGCCTAGCCTGCCTCCCACCCGTGGGTCCCCTCTACCGCCGCCCCGCGCTTTTATATAACCGTCCCGGGCCAGGCGTGGGGGAGGGGGGGCCAGAGCCCCCGTGACCGGCAGGCGGCAGCCTGCGGCCCGCGCGCCCCCAGACTCGGCCCTGGTCCCGGCCCCCGCCCCGCGCCGGCCCGGCTCAGAGTCCCGGCGCTGCTGCCTCCTAGGCCGGCGGCCCTCCGCCCCCCGTCCGGCTCGTCCCCCAGTCCAGGCCCCTGCGAGCTCCAGGCGGTGGGCAGCAGCGCTCACCTGTGGGTGTGGAGCGGCTCAGAGGCTGGGTCCAGTTCCGCTGCAGGGGCCGCGGCCCCTCTCCATGCTGCCTCGGGTTTGTTTTGTTTATGTCCTTCCTGACGGGTTCCCGGAAATCGCGTGACTCGCCCCCCTCACGTGGGCCGCGGCGAGGAGGAGGAGGGAGGCGGGGGCCCGCCGGCCTCGGGCCAATCGCGAAGCGTTCTGCAGCCGGGCCAATCAGGAGCTCGGCCCGGCAGGGCACCCCTGTCACATGACGCCGGAGGGGCGGGTTGCCGGGAAAAACCAGGAAGAGGGGGCGGAGCGTGGGCGGGGGCCGTGTCTGATACCTATCCCCACGCACGTTGTAGTGGATGTTCGTTTACAAAGACTTTCACGTCCAGCGTTTTGTCCGGTCTCACAAGTACGCGGTGGGCCCTGAAGTGTCTGTATGCCCATTTTGCAGTTTAAGTTCACTGAAACTTTGAAGGGGGCTACGGGAACAGGGGGCATCGTTTTAGGAGGGGGATTGTATCGACTTCCTTTTTTTTTTTTTATGAACGACCTACCCATCTGAACTTCTTAATTCACTGACTGACCTTGCCTTCAGTCGTTCGTTCACCCAGCTAATATTCATTGCGCACGTATGCCCCAGATAGCGGGATCGATCAGACTGCGTACACCTTTACGAGAGGGAAGACCTCTACACAACTGTGCAAACACTACTAGAAGCGCTTGACAAACGAGTCTTCATAACACGTGGGCTTGAGGTTTTCTTGTGCCCCCTAATCCTATTACTCGTAACAGCGACCTTTTACTGTTGCACGTGTACTCTGTGGTGGCCTTATCACCTCACTCAGCCCTACAAGCACATGCAATGGTAATATACCAATTTTCAGACGGAGAAATTAAGGCTCAGAGGAGTTAAGTTGCTTGAGTAAGGACAGGCAGTTAGTAAACGACCCAACTGTCACAGCCTATGGTTCCAGACTGCTTTTCATACTTCTGAGCACAGAACAGAAATCTGATTTTAGTAAGTATAAGGGAGTGAAGGATTAGGGAACGGGAATGCTTAGCCAGATTCCTTCAGGATGCCAGTTTTGTGCTAGGAGTAAATGACTTTGAAAATGTGGCTCCTCTTTGCACAGATCTAAGGAGGTAATGTGATGTCAATGCCAAAACTACAGACTATGGAATCTAAAGACTTCTATAGATCACAAGCTTCAAGAGAGCAGGTACTAGCTGTGTTGATTATCCTCTACCTTTCATGCCTGGTGCATAAGCAGTCATTAAATACTTGTTTAATAACAACCTAGATTTGAGTCCTTGCTCTACCACTTATGAACTAGCACACATTATTTGATCTCTGTGAGATTCCTCTGTAAGTACTTCAGGGGTTTGATGTGAGAATTGAGTGAAAAATTCATATAAAGCACTTACCATAGTGCTTTGTATATAGTGCACAATTAATGGATGGTAGTAGTATTAGATTGTTTCAAGGACATAGAAGATCTGCTGTAGATGAAATAGCAAGTAAGGATAACTCTAGACTTTAGAAGTTTAACAGTCACTCAAATAATACTTTTGTACACCATATTAATAGAGGGGCATATGTAGATACCTAAATGGAAAGAAAGTAAATCTTACCTCCATATCCTTCAAAATTCCATAAGGTCTCAATACCCAATGAAGTAGTATTTTGTTTTTTTAAATCTAACTGTACATTCTAATTTTCCATATCAACAGGAGTTTAAAATTGAAACTCTAATAGAAAAACTAGCTTGGGAAGTTTGAGCCACATTCCTTTCAATCAGTGAAATTCATGCATTAAATCTCACAGAATACGTCACACACTGTCCTCTCTTGTAATACTATTTTTGGGAAAATTCCAGCAGATGGTTAGCTCTTCCATTGTTACACTGTTCTCTGGACACAGGCATTTTCACCCGCCTCTACTTGGCAACTGTTTCTTGGGGTCAAGGAGCAGCCCGATTCTTCTAGCACAAGGTTCTGCCCATTGAAGGCACTTACTAGTGAATTACACTGGATTCCCGCCTTTGCATCTTCCGTTGTCCTAGAAAGGATGGAGTTTTGGCTAACACAGACCTTTCCATCAAGGTTTGTTAATGACTATATCCAGCTCTGAAGTGAATGAAACCACTGACTGCTAATTGATTTGTGTTTCTCTGGGTTTTAGCCTGCCAGATTGTGCCACAGTCAAAGTTGGCAGGAAGTTGGGACGCTGGAATAGCAATGGCTTGAGGTTCAGCAGGCTCTTCTTGTTCTAGCCACAAAGTAGTAACCAACCGCCATCACCACTTCCAAAGTGCTTAACCTTGCTCCTGCAGAATCATTTACATACTGGGATAGGCTGAGTCAGAAAAAATGCTTTACACAAATATGAGAAAAATGAAGGAAACAAAGCAATACCTAGGACTTCATCGAATTCTAAAAATAAATTATCTCTTTTTTGATTAGGTAACAAATATCTGACACAAAATTCAAAAGGTAAAAAAGATATTTAGTGGATATTAAATCTCCCTCCTACTTAATGGTTCCTTCTCAGAAGGGTGTCTTTCCAGAGATATTCATTGTATTTGCAGACGTTTCTTGCACTTTACACCTTGATATATTTGGAACACTGTTCTTGGACCCAAAAACCCCAATTTGAACTCCACCAACCATGAGATCCAGGGTGACAGACTAGAACACCTCTCTGGGTTCCAATTTCTTCACCAGCAGGAATCTGGACTAGAACTAAATGTTCTCTATAATCTTTCTAACTTTAACACTGAGTTCTTCTGAAAAGATGAAAGCAGTTGCCACGGGTCCTAACGTTCCTTATGACCTCAAGTCTGCATTTCATGTGTGTAATTCTTCATTAGAGCACAGATTGAGCCCTGCCTGCCGATCATATACATGGCTTCTAAATGAGTGTTATCCTTTTCAATCTAAGTGTTTTCTCTCTAGACCCCGCTGGACCTGTGTGATGTTAGGATTTCACAGCTTCAGAAGTGAGATGAATTAACTCGAAGCTGGAAGATCTCCAGGAAAAGCTGTGTCCTTTTGACACTTTTAAAACTGATTTTCTTCCTGAGAAGACCTGGAGCATTGCTGAGGGGGAATCTAAAAGACATATTAATTGATGGTTGGTAGTTGGCACCCATCTTTCATTTATCTCTCCTAAAAGATATTCTTTAGGGGGAAAAGAAAGATCAGTTCTTTCCATTGCCTTAACCTCTCAAGAGGTTTCAGTGTTCTTTATGTGACAGCTCTGAGCTTCTCCCAGAGAGCACGAAGTTCAGTCCCAAATGCCCTACCCTAGTTTATCATTTACTTATTAACGCGATTCCTCACTCTCCATACCCAGAGCCAGGCCTACCATGGGATAGGAACTTAATAAACACCTGTGATCTGAATGCACAGATTAAAATCCAAAACCTAGTCATCCTCTCTGGCTCAAGACCCCACATCTTTTATGAAATTTATTGCTACCATGGCTATTTCTGCCCTTATACATCTCCTGTCCTCTACCACCCAACTAGCACCTAATGTACTCATTGCTTTGTATTGTTCACATCATGTGCATTGATACTATTTCCTCAATTAAATCAAGTTGCCTAAACATTAATAAATCCTTGAATTACAGAGAATGCAAGGCACATGGTTAGACGACACTTTCAAGTCTGTATTTAGTGATGACAAGGGGAAGGAAAGGGAGAGAAATAAAGAAACTGACCTCTGTTGAGTGCCTAACGTGTACATGATGACACAGCCCTTGCCCTGAAGGAACTCAGGACCCGGTGAGGCAGACTGACATGGAAAGCCGACACTACAACAAGAGAGTCTGTAAGAGGTGGTTGGTAAGAACATGATACATGTGGTTTCAGGGCCACTTTCTTGCTAACTTATTTGGTGAGTTACTAACCTCTCTGTTCCTTGATTTGTCATAACCTGCATCACAGGTTGATTTGAGGATTAAATGCAGGACCTGATGCATATTAGGTGCTCCACAGTGTTGGTCCTCCCTCCCCCCTCCCGCTTTCAGCGGGGAATGTGACTGGAAGCTTCTGAGAACAGAAGCAGCAGCAGAAACGGGGAAGCAGCCTGGCAAGAGAAGGCAGCAAGCAACTCAGACCGTTTTTAAGATTCCATTATCTTCCAGCAGCATTCTTGTCAAAATTGTTTTGTCTGTTTCACTAAGACTGAAAACTTCTTGACAACTAATAGTTTCTGTGGGTTTTTGTTTTTCGTTTTTGTTTTGTTTTTGTCAGCACTGAGCTGAACATACACTGTTTGTATCAGCAACTCTAACTGATAGCAAACCAGGAAGCCAGGGAGTGAGAACAATCTGGCATTTGTTACAGGAAAGCCTTCCAAAGGACAGGTACAATAAGACATTCTCATTGGTGAGGCCAGAACTAGGACGATAAAAACAGAAAGTGGAGGAACAGATTGATAAGAAGCAGGAACCACGACCTGTAGCCATGATAAGTTTGTTGAACTACAAACAGACACACACTCCAAAGAACCCAATCTGGTCTAAAACTGTAAAGTTTGGCTTCCGAATTCAGGAAGTAAATAGTTCAGAGAGATGGCTGAAGGAAAGAAAGAAGTGATAATACAATGTTCAGAGAATTTAGGGCGAAATAGGGCGTCCTCTGTATCCAAGGTTGTTTTCCACCCCCAGAACTTCACAAGGACATAAGTTCCCCTCATGCTACCGCAAAACCAGGGGTAGTGCCCACCAGTCTTGAGTTTTCATCCTGTTTTCACAAGACCCAGCCTAAGAGTGAGATGTGTAAAGTAAATGGGTGTGATATTCTGCACCCATATTCACACTCCAGTCACGGTGAGACATAAAGCACATTAAGGAACCTGAAATGTAGATGCTAACCTGTGCTAGGACCGGCAGTGAAGAGAGAAGCCTCCTCCTTACTCAACCCCCAACACTCAGTGCCCGCCTGGGTTCCCAACGCCCAACACTCGGTGCCCGCCTGGGTTCCCAACCCCCAACACTCGGTGCCCGCCTGGGTTCCGGCAGGGCTGCCTGTCTATCCATACACACACCCAGGGCATCTGCTCCCTGCCAAGCTGGGCGGTGCACCCATCACTCAGGCTCAAGCCAGAAGGATGCTGGCTGCAGGGGTCCTGGTGAGCCGACTCTAGCTCCTTCCTGTTATCCGTACAACCAGTCAGCTCCACAGGAGGGGGCCTCTTTCCTGCTTTCCCAATCACCTCTTCCCAGAGTGGCAAAAAGAGGACATCACCTTTGAGAAAACTGGAGTAGCGGTGGGACTTGAAGTGAGATTAGGAAAAAGTGGGGAGAATTCTCTCCCCCTATCGAAGGAAGTGTAAGCGGTTTAGGTAGGCTCCCGCAAACATCACGGAAGGAGGGTGGACCAGGCTGGTAGTTTTCTTCTCTTCTCTGGGTGAGAATGGGGAGTGGGGAGTTTTAGAAAGGAGGAAAATGTCTGATACTGCCCTCTGCCTTGCCTCAGTCCAGTTATAATCTGGTGAAGTGTGAAGCAACACGTGTAAACTCATATGGTCTGGCACACAAGCATCGGGTGAGGGTTCACTATTGCTGTTATTCATAACGGCGGTTCTGAACTTTTCTGGGGGGCAGATGAAAGAAAGCATAGATTTGTTCCCCAGAAAAACGCACACAGGGATAAATGCATCTAATTTTGCAGGTGATTTTGAGTGTGCATTTATGTGTGTAATACACAATTAGGACCCACTGAGGTCAGAGGAAACAGCTCATCATCATTTGTGGGTTTAAGTGCAAAACGAAGAACCGGGGACCGTTGTTCAAAAATATTAAGAATTCCAAGATGAGGAAAACAGAGCAAAAGGGTGGGCACCTCTGTGACCGCAAAGGTCCCAGGCCCCTGAAGCTGGCTCACCAAGACCTTGGAGCTCGAGGTCGAGGTCCGACAGCTGGACCTTTGCCTTTAGCAAACTTGTTATGTAGAAAGAGGAATTTACAAAATGTGCATTTGAAAGCCGGCTTCCCATGGGATTCCCAGGGATTCTCCAGCAATGAATTAACACGTGTGGTGCACCTATTTTGTGCAAGGTTGCAGGATTCAAACATTTGAACAAGACAGGGAGCCTGCCCGGCAAAGCGTTGGCAGCCTCAGGAAAACACACCCTGTAAATAGTACAGTAGGACGACAGAAATACACAAAGGTTGCTGTGGGAACCCCGAGGGGTCACAGCTTGGGAAGGGAGGAGGTCGAAGAGCGGCTCCGGGCCAGACTTTGGGGTCAGCCAGCTGAGTTGAGAAGGATGCGGGATGTTCCAGGTAGATGGAGGTATTAGAGCACCCTCAGCCACTAGAAAACTCCCGTTTCGAGTTGGCCTGGGGAGGGGGAGTATGAGTTCTGGGAAAAAGGGGCCAATGCATTTCACAAGGAGACGGTTTTAACTGAAGCAGCGACACAGGCTGAATGAAAGGCTTGCTTAGAGCAGGAGGGAGTGGAAGAACAGTGGGGCTTTTTCTCGCCCATGTGGCACCCCAGAACATTATACTCCAGAGGGTTCCACTTTTCTATGCGGATAGAATCAAAATCATTGCTCTCTTTTGTCAGCGTGCTGTAGCTGTGAGCGCCTACACAAAAGGAGGCCAGTTTTATAAGCTGAAGCCTCTACGCTCTCTGTACAGCACATTGAAACTGTTTTCAGAATCGCTGTGAAGCACTGATTTTCATTGATTCAGAATAGCTTCAGTGTTTTAATAAATGTAGCTGACTTTATTTCCCCTGACCCTGAATTGGTCTAAAAAAAGGGGGGGCAGAGGGGGAGGGTGTTATATGTTTGAAGGAAGTACTAACATTATTCTGACAAGGGTCCTCCAAAACCAACTCACCATTTTTTCCCTGATTATAATAGTAATACATACTCTTTGTGGGAAGTTTAGAAAATAAACAAAATTGTAAAAGAAATAATCTTTATCAACATTTTGGTCTATTTCCTACCAGGATTTCTACTATGTACATAAATTTAAAAACCCGTTTTTCTTCTCTTGACATAATATTATATATATTTTTTCCTATTAAAGGAACTTTTATTGTTTCTTCTTTTTACTGAAATATTACATTTTCACTAGAGAAAATGCTGGAAAAAAATTTAAAATTATTTGCAATTGCAATCCAGAGGCAATGTTAATAGTTTTGTCTTGTCAATCTTTTCTAGGAATATATCCCAGGAAAACAAAATTAACAAAACTACTAAATGCACCATGAATATTCCCCCATTTAGATGCAGCCTGACTTATGTAAGCATCTCCTTATGTTGGGCATTAAGGTTACTTCTCATTAACTGGGGTATAATAAACCTCCTTTACAATGGTATTTTACATTGTGCTTTTTTTCCATGGAAAATTTTGGATTTTCTACAGTGAATTTCATTCATTCAACTTCTGAAAGCTGAAATAAAAAGGTGGGGAAAAAAGTAATGCATAACTTTACCTTAAGAACTGTCCCCATTTTAAATACATTTGTCCTCCAAGCAGAAGAGAGCTCTTGCATAGGCAGATGGGGTAAGGAAACCATTCTAAATGGCCTAGATAGGTATTTAAAAACATTAATTTAAATCTAGTTAATAAAGGAGCAATTGACTCTTCCAATTTTTGGAAGATGAAATCTAGGGCCAAAAATCTTCCGAGTCTGAGCAACAATTGAAAATAATTTTTCAATTCTCAATTTGTTTCAGAATAGTAGGACATTTAGCATTGCTAAAAAAAAAAAAAAAAAAGAAAGAAAGAAAAAAAAAATGGCTAGAAGAGATGAACAAAAAAGGTGCTACTTCTGAAGCAACACCAAAGAAAGATATAATAATTATTGGGTCAGTGAAGGGTATAGACATCATTATATGCTTAAATAAAAAATAACAAAACCATGTTACAAGGAACCAGTGACGCTCTATATCTTCAAAAGCATGCCAGAAATAGTCCCATTCTGGTACAAGAGCTGGTAGAACCTGGAAGGGCAGGAAGGATGTGGTCCAGACATTGATACTAATTGTTTTTAAGAGATCCATCTCTGTTAGAGCTCAGGCCTGGAGCCTGGTGTGTGCCTTTAACTCTTCTGTAACCCAAATCCAAATGGCTAATCAAAACAGAAACCATATGTAGAAAAAAAAAAAATCTGTCGGCCGCTTCAAGTACTGTCAGCGGATCCTAGGGATTTTGTCATTTCTTTGGAAAACACCCTGTGTATTATTATAATCTACAAATCATCTTCACCACCAGCATCTCATTAGGTAACAATCTCGTACAGCAGAAAAGGCAGGTATCATCCCCGTTTTATAGCAAGTGATGGAATAAGACTGCAAAACTGGGTGGGGGTTCTCCCAGTCTGAAGGTCATCCCAGGAGGCCACACCACGTTCACCTAAACAGGCTTTGGAAGAGAGGAGTATTTCCAGTATCCTTTTAAATGGGTGGATGGAGCATCTTCCAATCTGGGCCCCAGGAAGCAGCAGAGCAACGGAACCGGCAAAGCGAATATGGAGCACGAGCATCCATCTCAGATGCTGGGCCACGTTGTAACAAAATGGTTCAGTTACGAGGCGTGAGGTCGGGAGCAAACACCTACCCGAGTTTACACATTAATTGCATTTACTATTCTCAAGAATTTCATAAATGAGGAAACAGGCTCGAGGGTTGAGTGACTTCACAGGCAAAGGGATCTTATTGAAATTTTCCCACAAAATATGATTTCATCATCCCGTCATTTCAATGACAGTAATACAGCCAGGTGGTGACAGTCACAGTACCTGGACTTTAGAAGCTGGCAGTCAATCTTTCTGGAAGGTCTTTGATCTCTAATTTGGCATGGAAATGAGCTCTTTACTCTGCAGAGGCTTTAAGTCCCGGCAGGCGTTAGAGAGAAGCTTCTGGGTTCAGGCCTGCGCAACGCAAAAGGTTCCTGAGGGATGATCAAGCCTCCCTGGCACAGTACCAGGCCCTTCGGTGCTCCTGTCCCTGCTTCCCACTGTTAGCGCAGTCAACACACGCACCTTCCTTACTCGTCTGTAGGAGTCAGATCCTGACAAACGGTGAGCAAGCCCCAGTGCAAAACGCAACATTATCCAGTCTACTTCCCAATGTCTAATTTAGAGCAAATGAGAGGAAGAAAAAACAGATCAGTACAAAGTGACTGAACAAGGCAGAACTGAGGAACCTGGATGAGGCAGGGTCGTGACCTCTGCCTGCAACGACACCATTACACTGGAAATGTGCCGAAGCATGATCATGAATGAGAAGGGCCCCCAAAGCAGCCCTTGATGACCGCTGTGAGCAGGCCAAGGCTGAGGGCTGCTGTGCTGAACCTCTGTAGATTCCCCAGCAGCTGCTGCCATATGCTGAACTCGAGACAGGCAAAAGCTACATTGAGAAAATGCCACTGCAGTAGGGACATCATGGGGCTCAGCTCCAAAACCATGAGGGCGTGTCTGTCTGCTGGAAAGCAGACCAGGGCAGAAGCTGGGGAGGCTTCACACTGACCCCCAGCCATAATGGGCTGCAGGGCCTGACTTGAAGAATCTGGGTACACAGCTGTATGGGTGTCACATTTTGGCTCGGTTAAGGCTCAAAGACTGTGGCATCCTAAGAAGCCACAGGAACCCCAGCACTGCTTTCTTAGGTGACAAATACTGATTTAGGGTCAAGTAAGTTGCTCTGATGGGAGACAGCTTGGTCATCCCTCCCACCCAAGAGCCAGAGTTGGCTCCCAGCCAGTGCAGCTCTGACAGAGGCAAGGTGACAAGTGAGATGTGCTCGAGTGGGAATTAGAAAATATGAATCCTACTTCCTGGTCTGCTTCTGGCCAGCTGCACTGAACTGGATGAGTGATTCTCCACCTGGGCTCAGTTCCCTTATCTATAACACGACGGAGTTACCATATATCACTGTGGTCCCTTTGATGTCGTATTTTCAGTTTTATGGATTCTATGAAATTCGCTAAAGAGGCCCTTATGGTGGAAACGTAAAGTATGGCATTGCCTAATGTTCAGGAAAACTTCATAAGGAAAGTAACAGAAAGAAAGAAACGAAAGCAGGAGAGCCACTTGAACTTGAAACTCTCTTTGGTCATGAGAATAGCAAAGCAATGAGTTCAGAGAGTCTGGGAGGAATAGAAAAGTACAAACTGCAAAACAGGAAATCCATTCTTGGCTGGCTGTCAAAAAGCCATGAGCTGGTGAAAATTCAGATTCATTTTAATTTCTTATTTCCTAATACCAATAAAAAGTCCCCAAATTAGTGAATTGTTGAGATGCTTGTTGTTAAAACACGGAATTACTGTCTCGGACCCAGGCTTTTTAATCACTCTTGAGTTCTTCAGAAAAGAAAAGTCTTAGGTCTGAGGGTGTGAGGGCACAAGAAACTGCTGGTCCTGCCTTGTCCCCGTGAATGGTACTGACCTGCTCATTATAACCACTTTTTTTGTGGACAATGGTCAAACACGGCCTTGTACTACAGTCCCACATATACCAACCTTACGTCTCCACATCAACTCTTGAACTCACTGGGACCCCAATGTCCACATCTTTGATTCCTCCAGTGCCTTGGCTACGGTAACCACTCCAATGTTTACCGAACGATCAAGAGAAGCACTTACCAGTCTCTTCAGGCACCTCAAACTGGTTGGCCAGGTTCGCATAACCAACCTGAGTTTGAACTTCGAAATCCTTTTTTTAAAAAAAAAAAAAAACGACATTATCTACAGATAATGAGCTTAACAAACACCAAAACCAGATTTCCACAGAAAGCAGAAAAATAATTTATTCCAAAAGATGGCAGAAATAAGAAATCCATCCTGAATATACTTTGGTGTAATTGTGTTGGGACAGATCTTCCCATGAACTTGCTCTCTTGTTGGCTGCTGTCCTGGAGTCTAATTGTCATGTGACGGCTTTTAACTCTTCGCTGATTCCCACATCATGAGCAGGCAGGCGCCATCTTCAAATCCGCAGGTTCCAAGGAGAGAGTCCTGAGTTTCTCAGAAGAATCGCACCTTCCAGCTCAGAAGAGTGCATAAACATTTAATGGCATCAGCACAGTTTAGATTAAGGAGGCACAGAATTCAAGAAAGTGTAAAAAATGTGACAGGAAAAAATACTGCACTGCAGAAAATAACATATTCAAATGAGGTGTGATTGTTTTAAGGCAGCTGGTGGCCAAAACAGGTGAGTCAAGGAAGGTCGTCGTCTGGGTTTGGAGGTGATTTTGCCTCTAGAGGAATTCTCTTCGTCACCTGCAAAACAAAACCGTTCTAGTAACTGGTCCTCATACCCTCTTCGGGAGGGCAAAAGTTTAACATCAAGAAAATCATCAAGCAAAATATATAGGAACTCACAAAACACCTGAATGAGAAGTGGGCTCTATTAGTGTGTGAGCCTGGGCAGGTTCTGCAGACCTGTAACAAGAGGTCCCGTTACCAAGAACACAGACAGCTAAACTGAGGATCACAAGTAGATGTGACCGTGTCATCGAAAGCAGGCAGAGAGGAGCTGCCTAAGACTGATCATACTGGAATCTAATGAGTTTGCTTTGGTTTCAAGGCCATATCTTCCCTTCCTCTCTTATAGCAAGGGAGCAAGGCTCCCCCGGGCATGGCAAGCTTTTGTCTATGTCAGACTCCTAGAGAGCAGGCTCCCTGGTACTTAAAGCTGCTCTTAGTCTGCTCCCCGTTCAGACAAATGTGACAAAAGTGAGTTCCTTTTTCTAGACGCTTCAACCTGCGACATCACCTTTGCAGAGCTAGCAAACATTAAAACTGGCATCTTCACACATCAAACTGCTAACAGTAGTTGCATAAACTCCTTTATGTGAAGCTTGCTTTATAACGTCTAGATAAACAAAGCCACATATGCCACTTTTGAAATGAAGGAAAAAAAAAAAAAGAAAGAAAAAAGAGAGAGAGAAATGTTTTTCGAAGACAATTTCCACACAAGGCTTGAGTTGGTGGATAAGAGAACAAGCTGCTTATGACGCACAGTTTGTCAGAACCTTGAGGGTTAAGTGCAGGAGGGGTGACAGCTAGTTAAATTCAGATGGCACGTGGTTTGTGGCAGGCAGGTCCGACAAGGCTGAAAGTCAAAAGGCAAAGAAAGATTTGATGGGCCCTTGAGCTTTTCCAAATCAGTGGGCGGAACCAGAAGAACCCACAGCGTCGTGATAAAAGTGTCCCCAGGCCCGGGCCCAAGGTGCCCAGAGGCAGACACGAGCCTGCTGCCGAGTCTTGTGGTGCAAGCTGGGGCAGACCAAGTGCCCTCGATAGTGGAAAACAACAGACTGCTGGGGACCCCCTAAGGCAGAACACCCCAAAGTATATTCACCTCCAGACATCAAGAGAGGGCTGTTCTGACATTGGGCTGGGGAAGGGCAGTCACCAGCGCTACTGGTTTCTCACAGCCCCCGCTGCATAGAACCTTTCCTCTAATCTAATGATCATTTTCTCTTCCGCTCCTTTGGCTGGCAGACCAGCTGCTCTGCAGACACCCACGTGCCAGGAAGATTATAAATTTTACTTGAGAACACTGAAGCAGTGAATGCAGATGTTTTGTGGGTTAATTTTCCACGAAGAGCATAGTGGTTAAGACTTCCTCATAGTTTAGGCCTTTTTGGACAATCACAAAATGGAAAAATGGGTCTTCATTTTGGAAAAGCGACATAAGAACCAGGGATAATTTTCAAACTCAACGATACCCAGTTTAAGATAAATGTGAGCAAGGGTTATGTGAAGTGGCATAAACTCGGAGTTTGATTTTGGAGCAAATTAAAGCAGCATATGTTCTAATTACCTCTTTAATACGAACGAGCCATTTGGAGGTGGGGGTGGAGAACTCAACCAAAGGGTCCACGTTCTCACTTTGGAAAATAAGGGAATCATGATAAAACTGAGAATGAAGACAGCGTGTAAACAGGAAGGGCACGACCAGGAAATCCATTCAGGAAAAGATGAGTGAATATATTTTTTATTTCGGGATTGGTGTTATTGTCATCTTTATTTTTTCACTTCAGATAAATTCGCAAAATAATTTCCTTGTTTATTGACATGAGCAAGATCTGTATTTATTGTATAAGATTAGCTATAAGAGGTATTTAAGTGAACAAAGGGTATGTGTACTTAGCAAGTCAAGGCAAAGTGCCAAACGCATGGCAGAAATTAGGGAGCTTAAACACATTTAGGGAGAGGAGTTGCTTTGAAACCAAGCATCCAGGAAAGGAAGTGCAAAGACTCGCAAGCTGGACACTCAAAGAGAAGATATCAGAAAGAAGTAAGAGAGAGTGGAGAAGTGAAGGCAAGAAAGCAGAAAGAATGTTTGTGTTTACTAATCTGCTTTCTAAATTAATGATCGTTGTAAGGTAGGCAGGAAAAGCCAACTAAAGCTAAGTAGGTCAATGACATGAGAACAGGTAGGGCTTTAACCAATAGGTCATGGGGGAAAGCTGGACACACCTGCAGATTAGTCATTCATATCTTTTGTGGCTCATGGGGCCTTTGGTGACCCTGACGAAAAGCTGCACTTAGAATATGTTACACAGCATTTCAAGGGGGCATGTACCCACTGAACTCAGGGACCGCGGATTAAAAAAAAAAAAAAAGCCCCTGCTGTAGCCCATGGAGAAGGACTGAGAATTTCCAGAGCAAGCAGCCATCTGTTTCAGAAGTGCTACAGCAGGAAGTACAACAGGGTGGGGTTTTGGAGATACACAGGGAGACCCAAGGAGGAGCCCCTGCAGTAACTCAGAGCTGCAGCAATCGGTGTCAGAAATTAGGGTGCTCGAAGGAGGAAACGAAAGGAAGGACAGACAGACACAGAGACAGTAACAGGATCAACTGGATTCGAGGAAGAGGGGAAAGTCATGATCAACAGTAAAAGATACGCTCTTCTACCACAAAACACCTTCTACCGTTTTAACTTGTCACAAGTATGGCTTCATTTCAAACTCAACAGATCACAAACCCCTTGGAGCCCAAGCCTTCCTTGAAATTCCCACTCAGCATTATGTATCTCATGAGCACTCAAATATTTTTGGTATGCACAGAAAAACAGCTGTATTCCTCTCCTGGGCAGACTTTGGAATGAAATAGAATTTCTACCCTTTAGGTCTGTGATAAACCATGTAAACTCATCTAACATATCACAATGGGTGGTAAACCAACTCACTCACTCTACTACCATCAATATATGAAAGAAAATCATGGCTAGAAAATGACTAAGGTAACAAAAGATCAGCTAGGTGTTTAACTGTTGCTCAGAGCAAGTCGATTTCATCTGTATAAAATTATTCTAAAGCTTTCATGAGTGTTCCTCATGTTTTTCTTGCTGAACACTATGTCTAGTTTACGTCGCCTACTTTCCAAATCTGGCCTCTTAAACAAATCACGTACAAAACAGAATGCTTTTCCTTACTCAGTGA
Source organism: Eidolon dupreanum (assembly GCA_028627145.1). Lineage (NCBI taxonomy): Eukaryota > Metazoa > Chordata > Mammalia > Chiroptera > Pteropodidae > Eidolon > Eidolon dupreanum. The sequence continues at coordinate 3,548,970 of CM053515.1, forward strand.
AGACGGGCCTAAATCTGGGATCTGAGCTCCTTTATCATCCCACTGTTACATAAAAGCTCGAAGTTCAAAAGGGAATTTAGCTCAATATTTTGATTTTACTACCAAAAAAATAAAGTCCTGTCTTGAGAGTTCTGTTAGCTGCAATGCTAGGCAGAGATTAGATCTCTTGATGTGGTAACTCAAAAGGCCTTGAGTTATGGTACCGCCATCATCACTACCTTGCACGTGGCATAAACGTGACACGTTCACAATTCAGGTTTGCCTGCCCGTATCCTCCTACTTCCTGGCATTCTGCTTTTAAAGAAACCACCTTTAATACAACGGTTTCAAGCAGTAGTCCCAGTTGGTGCTATGGACCAGAGTGCAAACATCAGGAGCTGGTCAATCAGGTTAACACACACACGAGACTAAAAAGAACGGGCTAATGAAACCTCAGATGCATACACCAAGTGTTATTATAGCCAAAGATGCCCAGATCTCTCGTTATAAGGGGAGGAAGTGAGGCTCAGAAAAGTTAAGTGCAAGGCAACACTGGAATGAGACCCAACTACGACACCTCAAGTTCTTGGCTTTAAAGCCCAATCAACATCCTTACTTAACATTCACTAAAGTTAAAAGAACAGAGAGAAAACAGGAGAACTTGAGAAAAAAAAAAAAAGCCAGGTAAAAAGATCTTATGAATCAGATTTTTAAAGAGTCTATGTAAGAAGGAAATCAAAACCCCTTTGGGCAAAGATAGAACTGTAAAGGAAAAAAATCTATTTACCTATCAGATTGGCAAAAACCCAAGAAAAAGGCACTCCCATAAATTGTTGGTGGGAATGCAAAAATGGTACAATCCCCTTAGAAAGGAATGTAATAGTATCTAGAAAAACTATATATTCTTTTAACCCAGAGATTTAATTAAAATTTAGAGACTCTAACCCAAAGATCACCAGCAAAAAAAAAAAAATGTCATACGCACAGGACGGCATTTTGGCTTTATTAATAATGGCCAAAGTCTGGAAAGTCTGGAAACAATCCAGAAGGACATCAATGGTTGTAAAGGTATCAGGGACGATCTCTATACACTGATGGGAGCAAGCTCTAGGCTACAGGGCAAAAAGCAAGCTATAGAACAGTATATCTGTCTTTTTCGTAACAGCTGTGTGTGCTGGGATGGAGATACACACACACACACACGCACAAGTGAGAATGCACAGATTTGCTTATTTTTGCAAAATGAAACACTGGAAGAACTGAATTCTCTGAATATAACTTGTTTATAATTTTGACTTTGGAAATATGTTTTACATATTCAAAAACTAGTAGCCAATAATTAACTATGAACTGAACACAAAATTAAAAAAAAAACCTTAATCTAACTACATATCAAATTGATAACCACCAGAAAAAAACAATTACTTCAAGTGACCTCAGAAAACAGCATTCTGTTCTTTAAGGACAACTAAAGTAGAAAAGATATCCTAAACTGTACTTCATAATAAACTCATAGTTAATAGTTATAATGGTATTATTTTGAAACTATTTTATATGTATTATAAGATAATAAAAGTAAATAATTAAATTAGTCTTTAGGAGCCAAGATTTCAGCATGTGGGAATGATATTCAAAAGAAGTTAAGTAAAAACCCTATAATGTAAATTTGCATTAGAAACACTAACATGAACTCAGGAGTCTTTTTCTTCTCAAAAGTACACACTTCCTGGCTTTGTCCAATGTAAAGTCTTAAAAGCAATGACATCGCAGCAATGATGGATGCACCTAGCAATCAGATCTTGGTTTTTAAATACCATTCCCACTGAAGAGAACCAGGGCCAGGCAGGCTCCAGGACTGACTAAAGAACCAGGATCCTTTCAGGGGGAAATTTAGAAAGCAGTTGGAGGAACAGCTGATTCCACGTCTGGGACATGAAACATACAAGAGGGGTCTGGGACACCTTGATGTCAAAAAGTAAGGAAACTATCGACGACTGATAACGAAAGGACATAGAAGCCAGTCTAGACAGACTCCCATAGTCCAAAGAAAGAACAATTGAACATAAACAATGAGAGTAAATGAAACTGATTAAAATTAAAAAGGAAAGAAAAGAAAACCCCACTGGATACCCTGGGCACCAACAGCTTACTTTGAAAATGAAAGAAAAATAAATTAAATGTGTACTCTGCTTTTCCTGTATGATCCATATTTCAAGTTTACTAAACAACTCTAGTTGATGAAAGTTCATCTTTATAGAAACAGTTCATCTAATCAAATAGAGAAGTCATGACAGAACTCGAAATCACCATTTTGCAATTTCTACTGAAATGCTTAATTCAGGCTGAGACCATCAATGGATAAAAAACATTGGATGAAAGGGTCACAGAGAACTTTACCACTGGGGGGACCAGGCTGTTGTTACTTGAACCCACTGATCGTCTTGTCTGCACTAAAGATAGGAGAGCCCAACAGGGTGTGTCTCCTGACAGCGGCAAAACGAAGTTCACAGTACCCCGGAGGAGGGACCCTTGCCCCAAAGCTACATCAGAACCTAGCGAAGCATTTAGCGCTAACTTCTATTTATCGAAATAACGGAGACAAAGAAACCAACTAACTTATAGGTTTCTGACTCTCAGTCAGTAAGCCTTTCCACTACACCACTCCTCACCCCTCTGATCCTCAGAACGAAATAAAAGCTGCAATTTTAAGACCAATTTTCAAAAAGCACCTGTCTCTATCCAAGCATTCAGAAATACTCTTAATTTCAAATCTGCAGGCTGTTTCTTGAAGCTGCCTAATCTTGCAATACCAACCGTCAAATGGTCAGTGTCCTGAGCCGTGTCTAAAAGACTACATGCAAACTTGATCGTGTACATCGAACTGTATTTTAAATGGCAGGGAAATAGTAAGATTTAAAAGAATCTTATGGATAAATCCTTTGGGAAAGTGAATAGGCTAAGTTCCAAATTTATTTCTGTGCTTCAGATCATGTTTGCTCTCAGCAGCCTGCCCTTGTCAAGTGTTCAAATAAATTTCTGAGAAACGGTCAAGGCAAACTCAGCTGACTGGTTGACAACACGGATGTCAAAGGTCAAGGGTAGAGTCACCTCAATGACTGAGCACTGGAGAGCGGTCTTCTTCCTCAAGGCCAGTGATACTTGAGATACCAGATGGTTTCATTTTTCAGCTGTGGTCCAAACAGAGGGTTGAGTTGGGCCAGAATCGCAATCAGCCAACTGAAAGAAAAATGGGGGAGGAATGACAACAGAAAGTGGTGAAATCATGTGAGAACAGGACCGTTTTTAATTAGGATGAAAAAAAGTTGCTTTAGTAAAATTTAGTCTCTTCTGTTCAGCCCAAACCTTCAACACAAGTTCGTAACACGTGCGCTAACAGAAGCCTGTAACAAAATGTTTTGCGCCACACACCCCGCCTTCATTTCCATACACGTTTTATGTAACAAAGCAATGATATCTTTTCCTCAGAGTGTTTTTTCCTAATCTCGATTTATCACCATCGCAACTTCCAGGCTCAGGAAAAACGAGTGTTGGCTTTATCCATTCTCCCAGTGCTGAGACCCACGACCGACATGACACACCCATTTTTAGTGGTACAGTCAAGGTTAAATTTCAGCCCATCTCCTCCCAATTAGACTCTTAACACACGAGCTCCTGCCCCTCCTCACCATCACCACTAAAATATGTAACAACGTCTTTTAGGCCCCAGTGGAGCTGAACCAAATGGGTATTTAACACTCCCTGCTTCCTTCAGAATCTAATTAACAAGGTAGTCCTCTGTATCATGGACTAATTATGGAGGAAGTACAATGGCGTTACATATTAATTACCTCAGAGTTAGACATGAGAAACGGCACGTGGTCAAAAATAGCTTTAACATTTTCTTATACTGCTCACGAAGTTCTGAATAAATGGTTTTACATCTGATAGAGTAATTCATATACCCAGGGAAGTTTCAGAACCACTGAGCTAGGACGGAAGCCAGGAACAAAAAGACAGTATGCAAATGCCTGGCCATTCCATGCTTCACTTATTAAACAAATATTTAATGAGCATCTACCAGGTTCTTGGCCCCAGGGATATAAAGGAGAAAATAAAATGTTACCATCTGCATAAAGCTCATGTAATAAAATGCCAGGAAAGAAAGCGAGGTGAAGGAGTAGGGAATGAAGGAAAGAAGGAAGGAGGTCCTACTTCGACTGGAGGGGTGGGGGTCAGGGAAGGCCTCTCCAGGGAGGTGACGCTCAAGTGGGGACGAGAATAAAGCAGAACACACACTGACTTGAATTCCTATTCAAAAATCGATGAAGTGTTCAGAGTTTCTGTCATTTGAGGCGAGGGGGTACGGCAAAGTGGGAGAGTGGATTCTAGCAACATAATCCGAAGCTGCTATCTTCTCAGCATGGGATTCAGGGAAGATTGCTTTCTAAGGAAAAGGAGACACATCGCTACAGGTGTCTCCTTCCAAAAGTTTAGGACTTAAAATTCCTTCCTAACAGGGGAACTGGCCAAACCCAAAGAGACCATTATCTGGTCGCATCTCTTTTCTTCCATTTGCCGTCATTTTTAAAACTCTGCCAATCGAAGGATCAAAAAGTCGATTTTGATCACTGATGACCAGACTGCTGGAGAATCTGCCAACACGGCACCAGAAGCTTCCACCCACAGAAACAGCGCACCCGCCCTCCCTACCCACAAAAGGTGGTTTTGTGACAGGAAACATGACACCTGAGGAAATCGGGCCAAAACAGATACCTCGAGCTGACTCACTTTATAAACAAAAAGTCAATTCAGATGAGATTCTCTGATCTGTCTTAGAACCGGAGTATTAAACACAAACAAAACACTGAGATGTGCAGTTGAGGCAGACCATTGGCTGACAGGCCCTGTGAGAGGAGGACAGCACAGGCAGACACACTGGAAAGCACTGTGCCTGCGGTGAACGCTCATGGTGCAGAGCTAAGAGCCATGGAAAATTCCACACAGACCTGGGACTTCCCCGATACAGCCGGCAATAGAAGCTGACTGTCAAAACAGTCGTCCGTCCTTTCGTAAGGGACAGAAATAACTGGCCAATGTTTACGAATCTAGATAAAAGATACGTTAGAACCTAACTAGTCATACTCTCCTGTTCTTTACCCAAAATATACAGTACTGAATAAACCCAGCACCTCCTAGAACCTTCGATGTTATGCACCAATGGTTCTCAATCCTGGCTGCTCGTTACCATCATCCACGGAGCTTTTAAAAAATACTGATGTTCTACTTCGCACGTAACCTTTCTTTCCATTCTCCCAGAATTCAGTCAAGGACACTGAGGCAGATTTGCCTATGGTCACAACACTAATTAGGTGGCAGCAGCTCCTGAACCAGAAATCCGATCAGACCAATGTCCCCATCACAAAAGTTACCTTCTGAAATATCTGAAGTGACAACATTTCAAGAAGTATCAATTTTAGCTAAATCTAAACTGTCAGGGAGTTAAGGAAATAGAGAGTCTGGCTGCTGATCATTGATGAAGCCCATCACAAACCTGAAGTAAAGAAGAAATATCCAGAAATAATGAGTCCACTTTGGTTGCTCAATTAATATTCAGAAACTGTTTTTAGTTTAATTTTACATACTATTTTTAATGTTTTGATTCAAACAAAACTTATTCACTTAAAAAACAAACAAACAAAAAAACAAACAAAAAAAACAAACAAACTCCGACAAACTAGTTCAAGAAAATTCCTAGGGAAAAGGTCCAGGCCAGTTCATTTGAAATTTCATGGAGGAATTCTCCCCCTCTAACTAGCTGAGCTCTGTGCCTGCCCTTCTGACTCCTGCCTGGCTTAAATTTTCTTTTTAAAGTGGAGAAACACAGTGAACTGAAAAAGAAGGAAAAAAAAAATACTGTTTGATTTGATGGAAGAGGGTGGAGGAAGAGATCATATTCCAATGAATCTATTACGTCATGTGTCTAAGGAGAGAGAACGAAATGTCCCCTTCACATTTGCCAAGCTGTTCCGCATGTCTCCGTAACCTGGATTCCAGCCTAGTAACCAATCATGAGATGCTTCAGACGACGGGGCAGCTGTGGTGCGGTGACATCTTTCTGCACAACTGGAATGGACCAGAGGTCAAGTCCACGTTCCTCAATCGAAGGCTGAGGAAACAGCCCAAGGGAGCTCACTGCCCCAGAGTGACCTGGTGACAGGGCTGGAAGGGGAGCAGGGCTCCTGACTGCCACCGTACCAGGCTGAAACGAATCCAGCAGCCCAGGAGCTCGGACTTATCCCGCATTCACTGACCAGTGCCCGACTCCACGTCAGGCCCTGAGGGTGTCAAGAGGTAGCAGCGGAGGCTCCTGAGCTGGCGAGAGACGAGTGAGGATAGCAGCAGGCTGTGATCTGGGAGAGGTCTGCACGGGAGGTGTCTAGGAACACTCCCTGGCCACTCGTCCGTGAGCTCAGCTCCCGGTCATTAGCCTTCTCCAAGCAGAAGCACAGCCTCCCCCGCAGGAAGGCTCTCCCAGCTCTCTCAAATCCTGCTTTGTTCTTTTGTTCCACATTCAGATATGAGAACAGGGAACAGAGGCAAGGTGACGGTGACGCACAGATCAAGGGGACAACCGCCCAGCTTCTCTGTTGGAACGGGGAAGCTTGGCAGGGGCTTCTCTTCTGATTCAATGTCCCTCTGGCATGGGCCTTGACAAAACTGACCTCTATCAGGGGGCTCCTTAAGAGACGGCAGAGATGCAGGAGAGTGACTTGACCCACCCTCCACGGAGATGACCTCTGCCATGCCCCCTCATCCCAATTCAATGACACAAATTCTTTCGCGGGCAGAGGAGTTATCAGACACTATTAGAAAACATGAGATTCAGTATTAGGCAGGGCTGGATTTTAATTCCAGTGATACCAAATATTAGTGGAGTGTCTCTGGGCAAATGACCTTACAACCCCGAGTCTCAGTTTCCCTTTTATAAAATGAAGATAACAATCCCTGCCTCAAGATGTTAAGACATAGATACTACGTAGAAGTGCTCTGTGGAGCAGGTGACAAACAGATGTTTAATAAATACTAGTTATCCTTTCTCTTTCTCGTGCAACAGCTAAAATGCATTCAAGTCACGGGATGAAATACAACCTGTGAACTTTACAAAGGAGTTTCGCACGTGGCACTGAGTCATCCTCGTCGCCACCTCCTCTCCCGCCTCCACCCCTTTGTGGTAGAGAGAATTCTAGCATGTTCCCCCAAGATTCCCACCCCCTGGCATACGGACCATGTGTAAACCTGGGACGGTGATCATGATGGGACGGTCACTCCTGTGCTTAGATTCTAAGATACAGCTGGCTTTGAGAAAGGAAAATTATCCTGAGTGGACGTGACCTAATCAGGTGAGCTCCTGAAAGGGACAGGGCTGTCCCTGATAAAATGCATCTGCAGTGTGTGTATCACTTATGAGTTTATTGCCAATCGGCTCGGAACGTACCCTTTAATATGTGCTTCGTGATAAAACTGAATTAATTTTGTTTCTCCTTTAAAGTGAGCACGATGTTAAGCTTTCTCAGTAGAGGGAACTGGAGGGACAAAGCAGGCGGGGGCTGGAAGTTGGCAGAGTGGCCGTGAGGACATGCGGCAGGGCCGAACACGGCTCCTCTTTGATCTGGTGGCCTTGGCCTGGAAATGACCTTCCTCCAGCCCTCTCAACATGGAAACCAGAGCCCCGGCACGGCCTATGTGCTGTGAAGGCCTCCTGCTCTCACTGGTACAAGGAGTGCACTACACACCCCTGCCGCTGGTCACCGGCTCTCCTGCCCGTGCTCCAGAGGGGAGCCGATTGCTTGCCCAGCATCTCCAGACCAGCTGCGTCCTGGCCAAACTAACGAATTTCTCTGCTATGGTGTGGGCGGAACCACACTTTTGGAATCGTTCCTTGGGTCTCCCTCGGCCTCAGAGTACCATATAGCAGCGGTCCCCAACCTTTTTGGCACAAGGGACTGTGCTCCTATGAGAATCTAACACCTGATGATCTGAGGTGGAGCTGAGGCGGTGATGCTGGTGTTGGGAAGTAGCTGCAGATACAGGTGAAGCTTCGCTCACTCACCTATTTACCTCGTATTGTGTGGCTCAGTTCCTAACAAGCCACAGACTAGACTGGTACCGGTCTGTAGCCCGGAGGATTTGGGGACCCCTACCACAAAGAATTCCCTTGTATATTAGTCACTCTTTTGTTATAGTTAATTATGTCACACTTCCCCTGTCTAATCTACTGTGTGGTTTTTTATCTCCTTATTGGACTCTGACTGCTACAGGATGAGAAAGATTTTACACAAAGATTCTTTGTTGCTGACTTTGAAGATGGAGGGGCCACACAGCAAGGAACGTGGGTGGCCTCTAGGGGCTGAGAGTGTCCCCCCACTAATAGTCAGCAAGGAACTGGGACCTTAGTCCTACAACTACAAGGAATTGAACTCTGCCCTAGCCATGGGAGCCTGGAAGAGGACTCCAAGCTCCAAATGAGAAGGCACAAAATTATTTTCCATTAACCTTATATGCCAACCCTATCTCTACCATGACCCTTTCACTACCACAGGAATATGCCCAACTTTTGCCAGCTCTTGAAATATCTTTCCTTTCTTTTCTCCCTACTTTCTATACCAGGCTTTCCAGTTCAAAGTCTGTAACAATCCTCTTATCTGTCAAATTATAAAAGAAAAGACTATAAGGTCAGAATAAGAAAAACAAACTTTTTTATACAGCAAATAACATTCTGGGCCGGGTACCTAGATTTCCCTTCCACTATAAACAGCCAAGATATCCAAATATTTTAAATGTATTCATGAGAAAAATGTAAGCAATTCTCAGACAAAAAGCCAAGTGAAGGCAAGTACCCAGACAGGAAAGTAAAAAAATGACTGCAGGTTGCTTTCCATAACTTGAGGGCATATACTAAACCAGATGAACTTGAGACCTCACAGGGCATGGCAAACACCAGAAAAAGCTCGGGGCCCATGCAAGGTAGAGTCTAACAGAAGTTTCACAGACCTCCCCACAAAAAGCTGAGACGACCTAACCAAGGTAAGGATAAATCAGACAGAACAGAACCCCCTCAAGAGAAATGCTCAAAAAATCACCTGTCTCAAATATAAGCACCAAGAAGGAAGAAGAAAAACACTGACACAGAGATTCTTTATGAAGGTCTGCAACTCAAATTCATTCTACATGGTTTAAAAAAAAAAAATTATCAAGAATTTTACTTAATTTCAGCCCACACTGGTACTGGCCTTAGGTGTCTAGCAGGAGCAATATAAATCCTTTCTGCAAAGAGCCTACCTTCATACCAGGCCTCAAAGAAGTTGTACATATGATATTATAGTGAAAATGAATAGCTGGCAGTCAAATATAACTGAACACACATGGAAACAAAGCACCATGAGTGAAAGGCAGCGAAGAGCAGACACAGACCTGTGAGGACTTCAGATACTGGAATTACCAGATATAGAACATAAATAAACTATGTCTTAAGAAATAAGCTTAAAAGAGGTGCAGGGAAAAGGAAGAGAGGGAGGGACAACAGGAGGGGGGAAGCAAAACCATAAAAGAATAAAAAATAACTTCTATAGAAATAAAAAATATAATACCTGAAAATTAAAAAGTCAGTAGATGAGGCTCCAGTTTTAGTACTAGCAGAGTAGCTTGTATCAGACTTAGTCTACACACAATAATTATATACTCTGAACGAAATATGAAAAACAACTACTGGATGGTACTAGAGATTGGGAATCTCATAAAATATATAAAAACTATAAAAAATAACCTAACGGAAATTTTAGAACTAGAAAGCATAGTATACAAATTGAAAAAAAATCCTGGATTGGCTTACTAGCAGATTGGAGATAACAGAAGAAATAGTGAACATGAAGACGGATCAACAGAAATCCAATCTGAAGAAATAAGTGGGGGGACCCAACCAACAGTCTACCATACCTGCAACTGGTATCTCAGAAGGAGAAAAAAATATAGCAGAGAAAAAAAAAAAAAAAGAAATAATTATAGGCTGTAATTTTCTCAAATTTGCTGAAAAATATTAACTCACAGATCCAAATATCTCAGCAAACCTCAATCAGAATAAATTCAAAGAAAACCATACCTACACACATCATAGTCAAACTGCTGAAAACCAAAGATAAAGAGAAAATCCTGATAATGTTGGAGGAAAAAGAATGCATAAAGAGAAACAACTATCAAATTATAGCTGAGTTCTCAGCAGAAACAATAAGGCCGGAAAACAATTGAGGAGCACCTTAAATTGCTTGGAAAAAAAAAAAAAAAATCCGTCAATCCAGAATTCTATAGCCAGAAAAAATATTTTCAAAAAATGAAAGAGAAATAAAGACACTTTCAGATACATGAAAGCTGAGAGAATTTGTTGTCACTGGACCAGTCCTACAATAAATACTAAAGTAAGTTCTTTAGGGTGAAGAGATACCAGATAGAAACTCAAATCTACAAAGAAAATGAGGAACACTAAAAATGGTAAATATGTGGGTAAATATAAAAGATTCTTTCTCTTAATTTCTTTATAAGACATAAGGTAAAAGTTGTAATATTGTGGTAAGGGGTTTACAACATGTATAAATGTAAAAATATATAATAGCACCAAAAAAAAAAAAAATGAGTAAATGGAATTATATTGCTGCAAGATGGTTACTTTTTTTTTTACCTGAAGTAGTTCAATCTTCAATCTTAATTCTTAAGTAGATGTGAAAGGTTAAGAATGCACATTGTGATCTCTAGAGCAAACACTAAAAGAAAAATATAAAGTATAGCTAATAAGCCCTTAGAAGAATTTAAACAGAATACTAAAAATATTCAATTAATCTAAAATAAAGTATAAAAAAATAGAGGAATAAAAAAACAGATGAAAGAAATAGAAAACAATTAATAAAATAGTGAACCCAAACCTAGCTGTATCAATAATTACATTAATTGTATATGAAATATCCATTTGCCAATTAAAAGGCAAAGATGGTCAGATGGATTAAAAAAAAAAAAGACTGAGCTATATGCAAAAAGGCACATTCCAAATATAAAGGTACAGTGAGCATCGGAAGTGTGGTATGATTATTAATATTGGACAAAAAATATCGAGTCAAGGACTATTATCAAGGATAAAGAGGGACATTTCCTAATGATAAAAATGTCAATTCATAAAGAAGACATAACAATCACTAATGTATATGCTCCTAATAACAGCTTTAAAACATGAAAAATCAAAAGAATTAAAAAGAGAAACAGAATAATCCACAATAGCTAACGATTTTAACACCCTCTCAGTAATTAATAAAAGGAGACCAAAAAACTCAATAAGGATAAAGATTTGAAATATCTTCACCTGATGTTTACAGAACACAAAACTCAAAAACTACGAAATATATATTCTTTTCCAATGCACATGAAATGGTCAAGATAAGCGATATGCTGAGCCACAAATATATTCCAATATTCAAAAGATTGGAATCTTACAGAGTGTATCTTCTGATAAGATATCTAGAAAAGCTCCAAATATTTGGAAATTAAATATCACTCTTCTAAAAATGAAAACACAGCATCATCAAAATTTGTAGGCTGTAGCTAAAGAAATGCTTACAGGGAATTCTTATTGCATTAATTTCTTACGTGTAAAAAGAACAAAGGTTTAAAACCAGTGATCTAAATTTCTACTTTAAGAAGCTTGAAAAAGAACAAGTTAAACCCAAAGTCAGGAGAAGAAAGGAAATAAATTTTTTTAAAAATCTAAATAAACAAGACATACCACACTCATGAGCTGAAGACTCAGTGCTGTTAAAATGTCAGTTCTCTCCAAACTGATCTACAGTTTTAACACGATCACAGTTAAAATCTTTTTTGAAGAAACTGACAAGTTGATTCTAAAATTTATATGGCTATTTTAGAATAGCCAACAATCTTAAAGAACAACCCTGGAGGACTTATGACTGATTTCAGTGCAAAGTTCCATTACTGAAGAGAGTATGGTACTGCCTGCCACAGGCTAGACAAAGAGGCCGGTCTGGAAATAGACCCACACAAATGTGGTCAAAGCATTTTGAACAAAGATGCCAAAGCAATTTAATGGAGAACGGAAAGTCTTCAAGCAACTGGGTATCTGTACTGGGAAAACGAAACTGTATAAACAAAGCTTGACCCCCCCAGTCTAGTGCCTGTGGCCCTGGAAGCAGCCATGCCTAACTGCCTTCCTGCCAAAGCCTCTCCACGGCCACGCTCCTGTGAGAAGCCTCAGGTCCAAGTCCTTACCTAACAACAGGAACTATAAGAACTAAGTTCAACAGGTCTCAGGACTTTGCTTACCTTAATTTGGGTCAGAAAATTTTTTTCCCAAACCTCCCAGGACCATGTTATGATCCAACTCCATCCCCAGACTGCTCTGCTCATCTCACCGCTGGATCCAGCTTCCAGTCCCTTCCTTCCTTCTTGCCACTGTGTTCTCTGAAACGTGCTCAATTGTGCCACTCATTCACACACCTTCTGTTCTCCCACTTCCGTTGCCTCCAGCAACCCCGAGGCTCTCTCCAGCAGAAAGGGCTGCTTATTTCTTAACACCGTACAACTCAGGCTTTGGCAATGTGAGTGCGAACTCCTTTGCTCTCCCTGTGCTGCTGCCTCCAGGCAATTTTCTCCCACTCTTGTGAAAAGCTCACTTCTCCTTTGGGGTGCTTGCCTGCTGGTTTTACTGCTGTCTGATCCGTTAGTCCCTTCCAGTTAACTCCTGCTGGTTCAAGAGAGGAGGCTCAAGGTTGCCCCTTCCTGGCCCTTCCCCATTTGTACATCTAAATGCTGGCATCCCTTTCCTTTCTTTTCTCTCTCCATCCCTTCCCTAAAGGCAGGTTTATCAACCACTGTATGATGTACAGCAGCATCCCTGGCATCTGCCCACCGAATGCCAGCAGCAGCCCCAGTAGAGAACTACTGCCTAGGAAATTACAATCTCATGGCTTCAAGTATCTCTCCTTATACCCAGTTTCCCATCTGATATCTCTTAGCAGTTTCACAGGTATCTACCTCAATCTTAGCATGTCCCCAACTGAATTTTATTATGAAATTCTGACTTTCCTCTGCTGAACTATTAACACAAACTGGTCTTACTGGCAGAGAGCCTGGCTTATTCAGAGCTCAAACACGTCACGCCCCACAGAATTTAACCTTCAACTAGAACAAACTGGAAAGAAATAATTGCCACAAACAGAAAGCAATTTAAAAGTACATGAATGTATTTCAAAACATGACTTTGTTTAGGAAATCCAGTTTCTTTGGGTGTGTCTTCCTTCCAAAGAGGTATTTTTGAGAAAATATACTTACTGGCACCAAAGAGTGAAGTTTTCTTTGACTTTCTAATTTAATTTTTTATAGAATCCCACCCTTTTGTGGAATGGTAGAATAAGGCGTATAAAATATTTAGGTTTTGAATTCCACCCGTATGTTTGAGGCAGATATTTTGCTAAGTAGGATACAAGATCAGGTTTCTAAGAAAAAAATAATTTCAAAAAGTCTATACTATCTAGCTCATTTTCCCATAAAATGGCCTCCAGAAGCATTTAATGTTGGAACTCTGTGCATTACCTTTATCAATGCACCAACGACAGTACCAATCCACTGTCAAAACAGTCATCAAGGGCACGTTGGGACAAAGGAAAAAATGGTCTAAAATTTAGACAGCAAGAGCAAGAGGCAAGGGCTCACAGATGGTCCTCAACCGAGTCCTTAAGACTCAAAGGGCTGTAATTTCCAACCAAGTCCAATTCATTTTTCACTTGAAAATGAAAATAAGAGGCATGAGACGATTGAAAAAGTGTTTTGTTTTAAAGAGAATATCACAAACATTAACTGAATTTCAGAGATGGATGGAGGACCAGAAAGTCAGAAAACATTTTCGTCCCATCTTGGTTTAATCTAAAGTCGTTCCTCTGCAATAATTTTTCTTTGTTGAGGTCCCAACATCAACCTTACTGCACAGGTGGCAGAGATCTTCAGAGAAATAAAAGCAAAGGCCTTTTCAACCTCAGGACCACTCCTTGGCTCCTGGATTGATAAAGGGCTCATGTTGGGATTTCAGCAGGGGATCTAGCAGGATGGTGAATGGGTACTCAATCACCCCTACCAGAATGACAATTCCTGATGCTTGTACTTCCTCTTATTTACTCTTCAGAGCTGAGCGCAGCTGGTGTAAGAATGAACACTCGCTAGTTCTCGCCACATGCTACCTGTCAAACTTCCATTCTGGAGGCTGAGCTATCACTTGGAAAAGCCTCTTTACCTCTCTCATCAGGAAAAAAAGGCTAAACCAGCCAACTATAGGAAGTGTCATCATCTGAGCTCTGGTGTTGCGGCAGTCAACCACCATCATCATTTAGCACACTTGTAGAGTGCATGATGATTCAGCTGTAAACACTCAAAGCTGCACTTAATTAAACATCTGACTAAATGATCAGAAGGCCAAAATTCACAGTAATAACTCTTGGGGGGTAAGGGTGGAGGGAAGGGATTTTGATCTATGCCAAAAACTAGAATTGGCTCATCCCCCCAAGTCTTTGAAAAAAACCTGAGTAAAAAGCCCAAAGATATGAGAAATCCATAAATTCAGAGTCACAGAGAGCCTTTTCACTACAGGATTGGAACTGCTGCTTCCTACCTCGTGTGAGTACCATACAGTCAGCTGGCCAACAACAATATTTTCCTTATAATGAAGTCTCAGGAAGTTAGGAAGCTTCCTTTAAGAAGAGAAATCACTGGTTCAGAACTCTAAAAAGAAATGCCTAAAAGGATGCATATTATAGTATAGAAAACATATATCAATTAAAAAAAAAAAAGAAATCATGAAACTGAATATTCATAAGTAGTTATTTTCTCCAAGAATTGACTTAATACTCGGTCTTTTAAACTATAACTTTTTCCATGCTTCGTGGAAAGGGAGAATGTAGACAAGAGCTGGAAACATCTTTGAAACAGTTTGACTGCAGTTCTGCCATTTCTGACACTCATGAGGATAAAGAACAGTATTCCAAAAACATATGCTGAGGAATTACCTTACATTTCCTAAAACAGTTTTCATTCAACAGTTTATATAAACTCTATAGTCTATTCAAATAGATGCTATTATACTTTTAAATCAAAAACATTTTAGTTGAAAAAAATGGTCCTTACTCTACTTCATTATAATTCTAGCTCAACTTCTGTTCATTAGATAAACAAAAGTCATAATAATTTAAGTGAAACAAGGAGGCCTAAATACTTCGCAATAGTGTATTATAAAGTAGTACAATGTCGATTTCTGGTTAATTATAAGCTTTAAATTTGAGCCAAATATACAGTACTTGTGTAGAGAGAGTCAGAGTAGTGGTATAGTTCTTATGCAAACTTATTTATATGTATTTATGCTACATAATTACAAAATTCTGCGAATAACGAACACAGAAAAAGTGGCTATTTTCAATCTTAGGACACTATTTCCCTGAGTCACATGAGGCGCAAGCTTTGATGAAACTAAGCTGTAAAGTTTCACAACAATCATGTGCCACTGATTTCATTTTCAGTCACACACACTATAAACACCAAGAACAATGCTTATTATTTTAGGAAAAACAACTTACAAGACAAACATACTTACAAGAGATAGCAGCAAACCGAACAGGTCACCAACATGGTTATGATAACTCTGGAAAAAAAAAAAAAAAAGATGAGGATGTAAAGTACAGCGCAGGGAATATAGTCAAAAACATTCTAATAACTATGCATGGTGCCCGGTGGGTACTAGACTAATTGGGGGGTGGGGGGTCGCTTCGTAACATATCTAAATGTCTAACCACTATGTTGTACGACTGAAACTAATGCAATATTGATATCAACAGTAATTGAAAATTAAAAAAAAAAAAGGAAACATAATTAGATAACTTGCAAACTATGCAGATACTATAGAATGTAGGAGGAAGCAAGAGAATGAAAAAAGTTATATCAATTTGCATTCAGAGACTGCAATATGCTGATCAGCCCTGTTGCCAGGCTAGGAGGACACTTCTGAACAAAGGATTTGATTTCTGCTGGGATTGCTTGCTAACAGCCCATTTCCCCACAGCTGTGAAGGGGAAACAGGAAAAATCAGAGTCTATAAGGGGCTGCCCTACACAAAATCAAATCATTCATTTCCCATGGTTAAAACCATGGGGAACCTCTGGATTAAAGGCTGGGAACTGCCGGCAGGCCTTTCGCTCTGCATATTCTTACCTTTTCAGGGTACAGACTCTTCCCTTCCCTCACTGTTTGTCCATATCAAAGGAAATGGGTTAATAAAGTCTTTTAAACTGTAACTCACAGGAACTAAATGATGACATATGAACTGAACTCTCCGAACACTCAGGGTCTCTCTCAGTGCCTTTGCTCTTGACTCTCACTGTCTTCGTTTCTATTGTCTCTGTCCCCCTGAGTCCCTCTCACTGTCTGCCTGTGAGAGGAGACCACACTCTGTGGAGTGTTCCCCCTTTTCTAATGAACTTTCCCTTCGAATCTAACTTTGGTGTGAAGTCTTTCTACACTCTCTGCCAAACGACTCTCTTCTTCTCTCGGTACAAGGCTTAGTCTCACCCCCTACTTGGGTAAATTCGCCTTGTCCTGCATCAGGATGGCTCAAGTCCCCTTCCCAAGTTATTAAACCAGCATAGACTGTGCACCAAGAAAATGCATCTAATCTGTTCAAACACCCATAGACTGCAGTGCACCCCAGGGTGCATCTGGTAGAAGTGTAAGTAAATAATTAAACACTTATTTGTATTTAATGGGATATGTATGCTACAGCTTAGAGGTCTAATCCAAACCCATCTGAAACTGAACACAAAGGCTGCAGTGATAATTCGTTTTGACATCCAAGTAACTACCCTACTTGGCAGTACTCTCCACAACAAAATGACATGATGCCTTCTAAAAATATGACCCTGGTGCTGACCTGTCCCGAACTCCACTCCTGTCTGAAAAACAATTAAACCTGCATCTCTGACAAGCTGAATTTTCACATTTCTAAAATTGAATTCATGATATTCTCTTCCCATTTCTCTTCACAAAGGCCCCCCTTCTGAATCTCCTACTCCCCAGAAGCAGCTCTGCCATTTCTACTCATCCCACCCACCCTCGAATTTGTCATCTTTTTGCTCATGCCTCCTCTGCACCCTGTCACCAAACACTGTGGGTTAATTTGGAAGCATCTTTACCTACGTGGATTTCTTCCCTTCCATTTTCTTCCTTAGAACCAAACTCCATCAGGTTTGCATGGTGAACTTCTAGCAGATTCAAAACTTCCTTCCTTCCCTTTCATTCTCACCAGTCACCTCAGATTTATCTTTCTAACACATTCTTTTCATCACATGACTCTGCAATTTAACACCTTTCAATGCCCCCCATCCATCCACAGGAGTGGTGTCCAAAGAGAAGTCTCTACACCCCAACAGGGTAAGCAAGACTATCTTCCGGAAGTGAGGAAGCAAATATCAGAACTATATTTATTTATTTTAAACTCATCCTTTAGAAGTTCTGTGTGTGTCTATTTTCTGTGGTTAATATCTGGTCACATCCATCCATTCATTCATTCATTCAACAGATTTTCACTGAGTGTCCAGTATGTACCAGGCTGCCCTGGCAAAGTTTACAGTGAGCAAGGGCAGACAGACACCAAACAAGACGAATAAAAAACAAACAAGATCAAATGATCTGTCTAATCTATCTATTGGTATCTATCTATCATCCATCTATCCATCCATCTATTGGTATGCCAGAGGTGCAATAGTGCTGTTGGAGAAAAATAAAACAAGAAAGGAAGATAAGGGTACACAGGAGTGTGTGAAATAAAAGTGCAGAGTGGGATATGTACACACACACACACTCATGTATTCATAGACGAAGCAAGTATGAATACTTGCTTCACTGAATCTAGGTGGTGGCATGCTCTCATAGCACTCATTCTACTTTTCCATATGTTTGAAACTGTTCTGCATATTTAAAAAAACTAGAGCTGACAACTCCTGTCTGTCACAGGATCCCTGGGCTGTATCCCCATCTCCTCCCCTACTGCTAAGAGAGCTACTAGGAGTCTACCTGAAGCTTCTAGAGCTCTGTGGATTCCTAAAGAGAAAAGAGGGAAATCAGGAAAAACAGGAATGGCCAGGAAAGCCGATTCCTGCACCGCACCACTGGATTTGATCCTGCCCTTTTTCAGTTGTAGAAAAGAATAAGAAAGGGACTTGCTTTAGGTTACACATATATTAAGAATTTTCTCTTTTGCCCTTTTCTTCCCTGCCTCACAGGTCCTGAAAACCTCACCACCCAATTTTCTGCATTCTGATGTGCAGGGGTCTCTCAAGAAAGAGGGTGTAACACTAAAGTCTCCCTTCTTCCCTTCACAAGCAGCTCCTTTACTTATCTCCCTAATGAAGGCATTTTTAATCCTTCAAATCAGAAAGGCTCACTGCTATTAAAAATTCACTACAGTCCTTGAAGCAACTCAGCTCCTCCATGTATTTCAAAAAAAAAATCGATTTGCAGTCTTTTCAAGAGATAAAGGGGAACTAGTACTAATTCACTACTAATATTTTCCATTTTACAGTGAGGAAATGGGAACATGGAAAAGTTAACTAAATTGTCCAAGGTCACAGGGATCATCTGGCTAGGGGCAGTGTTTTTCAGAGTCACTTTAATGCAGTAACTCCTGGGAGACGCTGGGTTTTAAGATCTGCTGGATCCTGCCAGGAGCAGGTAATACAAAGATTGGGATTCAGATAAACATATCACTAGGTCAAACCTGAATCATGACACTAGGGCTAGAAACTGAGTAGCCCATGCACCCCAGGAGGCATTTCATTTCTCTGGAAAATAGCAGCGGCATCGAGTCCCAAGGCTGGGAAGGATGGGCCCCAGATGGGGGTCCTTAAGAAAGGAGTGGTCAATCTTACCTGCACATTATTAAACCTTTTCTGAGTATGAAGGCTGGAAAGGCAGACAGTTGGGTAATGCAATAGCTGAAGCTGGAAACACAACTAAGAAGTATAATGTTGTTCTCTAACTCCAGTAAGAGAAACGAGTCTAAGGAATTAGATGTGGTTAATACAAATTGTTTTAACACGCCTAAAATTCTGACACTCTATATCCGCTATCACAGGCTGGGGAGATGACCCTATATAACTGGTGTGTTATGGGTAGAAAGAAAAGGGGAACCCAATGCCACCAAATGATAGAAATTCACCTACCCTTTTTCCTTTTTAAACAAACTACATTTTTATTTTAAGCTAGAAGGAAGTAACAGGTCTAGTGCAAGTTTATTCCAGAGAGCAAAAGGGGTTCAAGTCTCAAAATATTAAAGAAGTAGCAGCATTTTCTTTCCTTTAATAAAAACAACAGAATTACCCAGGCAACAGACATTTACTGAATACCTACCCTGCATGCAAAGCACTGTGAAGCCACCAATTAGTTTCAAAGAATAAAAAAATGGTGTTTTTGACAAACTGACTTCATTCTAAGTTTCACCCCACATGACCCTGCACTGAGGAAAAAATGACTAAAAGGCAAAAGAGGAACTAAAAGGCAAAAAAAGAGTGTGCCAAAGCCTCTATCTCAGACTACAATAAAAGCTGCCTTACAAAACAGATGAAGCTCTAGCTCTATTTAAAGTGTGACAAAGTGTCTTCCTTAACCACTCACGCACGAGGGCGGGAGCGCCCTCCGAAAGGTATGACGCAGGGGTTTCTAAACAACACCTCCTGCGCCTCGCTAATTAATCTCGCTTTAGGTCGGCCCCAACTACCTAACCGGCGCCCACTAGATGCAAGGCCTATGGTCGCACAGCCTGTCCTGTGAGACTGCGACAACATGTGAAGCGGGGAGGGCCACTGTGTTTTATTTGACCCCTTCCTTTAAAGTTTAGGCAAACGAGGCCTCATTTGGGTGGAGGGTAGGGCTAAAGGGGCGAAAGTGGTTTAGGGACGACCTCCAACATCTTCTTGAGTCGGTATAAATCCATTTCCGATTACACTCTCCCCACACAGGCCCGTGATGAGAAAAAATTTCCCTGAACTCCTTCCCAAGGAGGGTCCGGCGAGGGGTCACCCTTCTCCCGCTCGGGCCGGGGTCACCCAAGCCGCTGAGATAAGTCAGGGGGCTGCACGAGGTTCGGGGCCTGACTCAGGAGTGCGGGGCCACCCCGGCCAGGTCTCCGAGGGGTGCGGGGGTCGCCCCCTCCCCCGCCCGGCCCAGCCGCTCTCCGCCGCGCGTCCCTCCGCAGGCGGGCCTGGCGCACTTACCCCCGGTTGGGACCCTTAGGGATGAACCAGGGCACCAGGAAGCCCACGATGCCCCAGAACACAGTCATCACGATCAGCGGCACCGTGAGGCCGCTGTACGCCATGGTTACCTCCGGAGCTCCCAGCCCCTGCACCACCGCCTCACTTGGGTCCCACCCGGAAGTGTCAACACAGAGCCGCGTGACCAGCGCACGCTAAGGCCCGCCTCCCGCGCCCTCACGTGACCCGCGCGCCGACTCCGCCCCTTCAGCACCCAGGAGACAGAGCCACGCCCCCACCTGGCTGGTCTCGGGGCTACAGCGTCTTTGAGGGACGTTGGTTACTCACCCCAGAGCCCCAGAGGTGAGGGCCAAGTCACAGGAGCTCAGCAACATTTTCCAATAAGAACGTAGCCCTTTTAGAAAAAGAATGTAGTTATCTCCTTCTTATGCAACAAACATAAGTAGAAAACTTATCAGCAAGTTATTGTTCTGAATTCCCGTGTGCCAGTGTCCAGGCCTGAGCTGTTTTCAGCATTTTTATACAGCCTAAGAGGTAGTTTTAATTATCTTCCCCGTTTTGCACTTGAAGAAACTAAGGCCCAGAAAGGAGGTTAAGGATCTTGCCCAAAGGCACATCGCTAGTAAGTGACAGAGCCAGGATCCAATGTCTGATGGTATGTGATAGTCAAAGCCTGTGCTCTTAACTACCACACTATTGTATATCTGTGCCAGGTTCTGGGTGATAGAAACCAATCAGATCCCCCTTGGGGAGTTCGTAGGCTGGTGAGTAGATGGACTTGCAAGCCTGCCACTCAACGAAGTGTCAAGGTAATGGATGACAGTGCGCGACTTTGCACCAGGCAGTCCCTGAAAGAAGTAAAGGAATTGGCATGCTTGAAAGAGGAAGAGGAATTGGCCAGAATAGTAAAGAGGAGATAAACATGGAGTTTCAAATGCTTGCCAAGGATTCTCAGGTATGTTAATTATATAGTATGTGACAACCTTGCAACAAAGGAATAAAGGAATTCTCAGAGGTTCAGGTGCTTCATAAAGTGCGCAGGTAGAAGCAAGATGGAAAGCAGACCTATGAAGCAGACCTAATCCAGTGTGCTTTACCGTGGACCACAGTTTCCCTGCACTAGTCACACTTCCTTCCCTTGCATTACCTCCTGATTTCTTGCTTCATCAAGTAGAATGGATTCTCGGATTAATTGGAAAGTTGGACCAATAATCTTTAACATTGTTACTAACTGGTCGGCCTTTTCCTGATCAACAGGGCAAGAAACTAGTTAGCCACCTTTGTGCTCATACCGCTCTCCCAAACAGCCTCAGCAGAAATTCTATTGTCCTTAAGTTTCAGTCCAAGCACTGTCATCTCCAGGACCTGTTTCATCCTAGCAGCGCATCTCTTGTAGTCTTGTAGTTGTGTGTGTGAGTGTGTGACTTAACCAACCCTCTACTAGAGGGCAAACTCCTTGAGAAAAGACACTGTTTAACTGATCTTTGCTCCTTAGGGGCACTTGATACATAGAATGTCCTCAATAAACATTTATACAGATGAGTTGAATGGTTAAGAAATGGTGACATCAACCAGAACTAAGTTAAAGAAATTTGCTCCTATCTGCTTCCCACTTTTTAAAATTTATTTCTAATTGTGGTCAAATACACATAAAATTTACCATTTTAACCATTTTAAGTGTACAGTCCAATAGTGTTAAGTATGTTCACATTGTTGTGCATTTAATCACCAGAACTTTTTCATGCCCGTTAAACAACTCTCCATTCTATCCTCCTTCCCCTCAGCTCCTGACACAACCCTATGAATCTGACCTCTCCAGATACCTCACTTAGGATTATTTCACTTAGCAAAATGTCCTCAAGGATCATCCATGTTGTAGCATGTATCAGAATTTCCAGCCTGTTTAAGTCTGAATAATATTCCACTATATATATATGCCACATTTTGTTTCTCCATTCATCTGTCAGTGTATATCTGGGTTGCTTCCATGTCTTTGCTCTTGTGAATTTTTTCCCATTTTTTAAATAAATGCAAATATTTTAAGTCGATCCCGTTAAGTCTAACTTTTGTCATAACTTCTCTGCAGCCTCTCTGAGAAGCAGGTGTCGGGGAACACAGACTCGTGGCTATTCAGACACCAGTTCTGTGTAAATCTGTCCATTTCATCCTTTGTGAAATGAGAAAAATCCTTAATCTCAGTATTATATTTGTGGGCTAGTATTGGCCAATAGCTCCCTCTATCAGTGAATCTGTCAAAAACATTTTATCACAGGTTCCAAACGAAAACAATAGGGGAAGCCAGGAACGAGGATCAGTGACCCACCGAATGAAGAAATATTGCCTGCCTTCAAGTGTTTAAAGACTACTTCAGGTTGACAGCCATGCCACCCTGAACGTGTTTGATCTCATCTGATCTCAGAAGCTAAGCAGGCTTGGGCTTGGTTAGTGCTTGGATGGGAGACCACCTGGAAATACCAGTGCTGTAGGTCCTTAAAAAATAGTAACAAAAATAAATAAATAAATAAATAAATAAATAAATAAATAAATAAATAAATAAAGGCTACTTCAGGAAATAAATCAGACTCTGGGCAGTGTGGCCTGAGGACCCCAGGGAGCCCTTGAGACTCCCCCAGCAGGTCTTAGAGTGCCTCTTTCCTAACTACCAATCTGTGTGACACTGAATTTTCTTCCTATGCTTCACCCCAAATAACATATTGCAACAGATTGAATGCAGATGTATTTTAACAATCCATTGGTCTATTAGGCAAACATCAAGAAGAATTTTGCAAAAATGTAATACAAGGTCACTCTTCTTGCTACATTTTTTTTTTTTTTTTTTTTTTTTTTTGGTTTTGGAAGGAGTTACCTGTCTCATTCAGCATTCGCAACACCTAATATAGATATTATTAAATCCATTTTATATATTAGGAAAGAGAGGCTCAGATTTGCATCCTGCCCCAAGTCTAGCTGTTTTAAGTGACAGAACTGGGATCTGAACTTGTGTTCACAGCTTCTGTTCTTCCCACTAAGCCATACTGCCTCTCCTATTTCAAATAGTTTATCAGCAAAAACCCTAAATTATACACTACTTAACAAGATAGACATCCATTGCGTAAGATGAGACCTTCGAAAAACTGTTCTAGAATTAGAATGTGGTTCGGTTATTTCTGATGGACAAAGAATATTTTACTTAATATTTGTGCATGTTGACGTTGTAATTAAGGTATTCAGGCAGTAGATCATCCACATATAGCTGTTTCAATCTGGACCACCTGCTTTTCTCATGTAGCCTTCTCCATGGATCAGACTTTTAGTAAATACCCAATCATACCCGCACAGGTTATTTCTGAAAGGATACGAAAGAAACTGGGAAGTGACTGCTTCTGAGAACAGTGACTGAGAGCCAAGGTGACAAGGGAACTTTTCGCTGTATATCTTTTGTATTTTTCTGTTGTACATACTAAGTATTACTTCTTAAAAAAACAAAACAAACAAAAACTAGCTTAAAACGATGAAAAAAGACCCAAACCACCAGCAGATGGGAACTGCTTGATGTCTGCAGCATCAGCAGAGTCCCATGGACCCTTGGTTAGCAGAAACCTGTCTGGTTGTCAGAAAATTCTATTACTTGCCTGCCCAACTCACACTGAAAGCTCTGGAGCTGAGCATCTCATGGCTGAGTGCAGGATGAAAGCAAATATTCAGAAGCAGTTCTCTGAAGTTTAAGAGTTTGGAGCCTTCCCAAATAGCACAAGGAGACCCACTCAAGTGAATGAATATCTGCAGATTTGGTGAAAAGGTCAGTAGGAAACGGCTTAATTCAGTCATTGCAGGAAACACGCTAATATCTCAGGGCCTGAACCTTGATAGGGAGGCCCACCCATCTGGCATTCTTGACCCCATTTCCTGCAGCAGCCATAACACAATACTGCTGTCCTTAAACTCTCCCCTTCATTCAAGAACTAGCGTTTGTCTGAACTCCCTTGAGAACAACTTTTCCCTCTGCCCCTACAAATGAACGCACTTCCATTATCCTCTAAGACAATAGCTAAGATCTGCTGAACGCTCTGTGCTTTACGTGCAGTATCGTAATAAGCTCTCAAAGTTCTTATCTATATCACATACTCAACAAGTTGCTGAAAACAAGCCAAGTCTGACTCCTAGTAAATATAAATTCACTGATGAGAGTACTGGCTGGAGCCTAGGGCGCAGAATAGGCAACAAAATATGCGATCCTTACAATACATTTAATCTAGTATCAAATGTGACTTTTATGTAAGTTTTTGGGTCCTCAAACGTGTTGGTTGAGAATAAAGACAAAAATCAAATGAGAAAAAACAAACTATAGACCTTACTGGGTTGACTTACTCGTTATACTGACTGGACACATAGCTCAGCGTGTTAATACAGCTGCTCCTATTTCACGTGCTGTGTATATACATTTTACATACATCCTAATCCATAATTACTGAAATTTACATGATGTGTTTCAGCTGACAGATTATCACAGGGGCAAGGCAGGATTTCAGATATAGCTCTGGAGCTAAATCATGAGTCTTAAAACTCATGTGATAGGGAGCCAGGCACAGAGGGAATAAGCTAAATAGGGAGCAGCCAGCCTCTGGCTTCGCACAGACTCATGATGTGCAGGATTAGGGTCCCATGCAGCCAGATGATGCACAAGATGCAGATTTCTCTGTGGAGCTCCTAAATTTTAAATGTTAGAAGTTGATTTTTTAAAATCATGCAAAGCAATAGAACAAAATGCCTGTGAGCCAATTCTTGTCAATAGGCCATTAGTTTTCTGAGTTAGCCTCAGCACAGAGGGGCATTTCAGTTGCACAGAAATGGCACTTGCAGAGTCAAGGCCATGGGCAGGGCAGCCTGGTCAGGGAGCTGCACCCCATTTGGTCTGGTGGAGTGCGAGGGAGCGGAAGCTAGCCAGAGAGCCATCTGTCAGGCTTGAGACATGGGTGTACAGAGCAGCACAAGCCACTCAGTGGGACCCTGTGAGTGCCAGTTCACATTGTGACCGCTATTGAGTGGGACAAACCCTTGCGTGAGGGACTAGTCCTGTCCTGTCCACCCCATCAGCATGAGGCTCTCCGCAGGAGCAGGGTCATCATACACCTGCTATTCTGCTGCTCAGTAGATTAAACATACAAAAGACTGGCCACTGGGAATTAATAAGACGGATTTTATCTACAGAACAATGTGAATTCCATTTTGAATTAGGAAACATTTTCAATTTTTATTCATAAAATTAATCGAAACAACAAAAGTAGACTTATAAAGCCATGTATCAATAACAAAACAGGAAGGGAACAAAATATTCCAGAGATTTTGAAAAGTTTCAAAGGAATACAAACAAGGCAAAAAAATCTACAGTTAAACCGTGGTTGCACAACAAGTTATATTCATTCCTGCATTTTCTCAATAAGTTCTTCCTTGTATTTGCCTTTCTCTTTTCCAACTTGTCGAGATTTGGCTTTCCGTTCAAGAATTTTTTTCCGATCTTTGTCTAGTTTTAGCCTGGTGATAACCACCTATTTAGAGAAAACAAAAAGATCACTGTTTTTTTAAGTAGAAAGGACTTATAACCAAAATTATTTTGTACAGAAGGGTTTCCCTTGACAAGTGCAGCTTAGGTTCCTTCTGCTCCCCAACCTCCTGCCCCCTAAATCCCGAGAATCTAGGAAATGTTCAGATAGTGTAGTGACATGAAATGTCAATTGGGTTGGGAAAAATTATACAACCAACATGTTTCTGGTTTGTCTATCATCCCTTGGCTGGCAAAATGCATTAAGAAATAACTGCATTTCCGCCAGCTACTGGGCAATACAGAGATCACAAGGGTAAACAGATCCCCATTATTTTGCCTTGAGGATCTGAAACTCTGGAGGAGAGAGACCCTACAATATGGTGTATAAAATGGGAGTGCAAAGGAAAAACAGCTTATTCCACTAGATGGGTGTGAGGGTCCAGGACGAAATAGTCTCTCTTCTCCATCTGGACATTATCTGGTGGGAATGTGACGTCTGGAATGCCTAGAACCCCCCTGCTACCTGACTAAAGAAAGGAGCCTTCAACAAAAACAACAAAACAGATGAGGAAAGAATCTGGATCCTATCACTAAGCCAGTGAATCAGTCGAGCCTGCTCGACCTCCCTCTGAAGTCCTTGCCAGGGCCACCCACATAAATAGTGCCGACATGTCAATAAGTCTTACAGCAGCACAAGTCAAGGCTGCCACCGCTGCTCGGCCCCGGACCATACCTTGCTCGGGTGAATGCCCACGTGGACAGTTGTGCCATTGGCCTTCTCACGTTGTACTCGCTCGATGTAAATGACATATTTCTTTCTGTACACCTGTACTACCTTGCCGATTTGCTGACCTTTGTAGTGTCCTCGAACCA
The DNA here is from genome assembly GCA_028627145.1 of Eidolon dupreanum. Lineage (NCBI taxonomy): Eukaryota > Metazoa > Chordata > Mammalia > Chiroptera > Pteropodidae > Eidolon > Eidolon dupreanum. The sequence continues at coordinate 3,575,721 of CM053515.1, forward strand.
CCTGAGAGAAAATACAAGAGAATTTCTCCCGTTTCTAGTGCATGAACATTACAGCGAGGAAACTAATTATCAGGAACACACAGGCTAACATACAACTTTTTATACAAAAGCAGATTAATTCCGGCAGACGAAAACCAGCTGTTTTTTAAGTATAAATCTGCTTCGTGTTAGTCTAAGTCAGTTGGAAATTCTCCACTTGAATGGTTTTCTTATCATAAATCAAAATCTCGTTGGCTGTTTCCTGTACTAAAAATCTGCTCATGCTCCAACTAGTTGAAAAATTTTAAAAATCAACTAGATTATGGTTTCCCCGAAGGTAAGAGCATATTAAACAGTAGCCACAACAAAGGTGATATTCATTAATAAGCACAGAGGAAGAACCACATATAAAGAATTGGAGAATCTCAATACTTCTACAACGTCTACCTAGGTTGTTCAGCTTATTTACCAACGCGATTTTCATGTTGAATAGAGAACAGCCACACCTCACTGAAAATCCACCACTCTTAAGACCAGACTCTCACACAGAAAAGTCTGTGAAAAAGCCCTTATTAACTATCACCAAGACTTAAGAAAAAATGTTAATAAAAAGAGCCCAAAGAAACAGCTGGACAAACGCTTGGCCCAGTGAGGAGGTGGATGGGACTAAATCGACTGGACTGAAAAGAGTGAAGAAAAGAGGCAAGAATGATATCCAGAGTCTGGTTGGGCAACTGGACGGATAGCTATGCCTTTCCCAGAGCATGGAACATGGGGGAAAAAACTGATTTTAGGAGAAAACAGTTTGTAACATGTTGAATTCGAGGCAACTGGAGACAGGCTAGTGGAGATTTCCATAAACAATTAGAAGGCCAACTGAGTCGGCAACGCTGACCGAGGAGTCATCTCCTGCACAGTCTGGCGCAAAGAGCCACCCCAAGCAGGGCCCGGCAAATTGGCAGCCACGTGGCTAAACCAAAAAGCAGAGTTTTGCTTGGCTGGCATGCTATTTTTTTTTTTAATTTTATTTTTAAAGACATTATTATTAGAATTGAACCTGAATGCTCTCAACGTAAGCCGGGCAGGCGCTCTCCGTTCGCTCTGGGCTCCATCTGAGCTCTAACACATCTGCGGGGTCACCTTACTTGCCAGGATCCCGCGGGCAAGGGGGTCTATGACTCCCCCACGTCCAAGCACGTTGGGCAAGGGCGGCGCCCGCGCGCTTCGCAGCTGCGAGTCGTACCTGGACCTCGTCGTCCTTGCGGATGGGCATGGAGCGCACGTTGTATTTCTGTCGCAGCTCCTTGGAGAGCGGGGACGACATGATCTTCCGGCGCACGTGCGAGGGGGCATTGAAGTGGCGTTTGCGATTTTTGCTGCGGTCCGAGGTCACGAAGGGGTTGAACTTCATGGCGACCGTCTGCAAAAAGTCGCGAGGGAGGGAGCGAAGGGGCGCTCAGTGGTGCCAGGACACTCCTCCCACCTCCCCTCCTCCCCGCGCGAGTGCTCTACGGGAAGAGGTGGCCTCGGAAAGCGACTGAGGGAGTAGGATGGGAGATGTGAGGGTCTGGGTGTTATACTCAGGCGCGCACGGGGGCGCATGCCTGACCAGAGGAGTCGTGGGGAGAAGGCGGCACTGGGGCCTTGAGGCTGAAGGAGGATGGCCTGGGCTAAAGAGTGCACGGTTGGGGTCACGCAGAGAGACCTCTGGGGAAGCGGGTAGGTCTGCAGCAGGCGGGGAAGGGTCCTATAGAGAGGACGGCTTCGCAGTCCGCGAAAGGAACCTGCATCTACTCACCTACCTGGCACCGGAAGTACTCACATGATGCGCGCGCCAGGCAGGAAGTGAGGCGTCCTCGCCGCGCAAGCGCAGAAAGAAAGCGGTGACCCATGCCTTGAGGACAAAGCTGATGGCGCCCCCTGCGGCTTGGGGTGGGATCGCAGCGCCTCGTTTGCAGGCACCACCTGAGGGGTAAGCGGCGCTGGGGGTCACGCCCAGAACCCCGAAAAGATGGCGCCTCTAGGGAGAAGGGTCATACTTTTGCAGGGCCTTCAATAGAGGCTTGATGTTCTTTTAATAGATAACCATCAATAGCCTCTTTCCTATCCCAAACTCTGTCTTTGCTATTCTCTGCAGAGGTCATCTAGGCATATTATCGGGGTGATTTAATCATGATGCTCCAAATACAATTTGCTGACCTGCTTCTTAAAATCACCGAGAAGCCTGTTCAAAATGCAGATGTTCCTGTTCCACCACAGTCCTACAAACCAGACAGTGATAGGTGGGCCTCAAGGAATGGGAATTTAAAGCAAGCACTCCCCTCACCAAAGATTCCGAGACGCACAGATGTTTGAGGATTGTGGTGAAACAACCATCGGGCTTTGCAAAACTCCTTCCCACTCCCCCACCCCACCGCCAAGTATTTTAGCCCTCTTTGGGAGAGCCGCCTCCCTGTTTCTGAGCTTCAGTTTCCTCATCTGCAAAATGGGGATGATCTTAGTAGGTGCCTCGTGGAATTATGAGGATTAAATGAGTTAATCCGTTTAGAGTGTTTAGAACAGTATCTGACATATAGAGCTCAGTTATAGTCATCCATTATTCCTTATCTCCAGGGTCCTCATGGTGTACTCGCATTCAGATTTTTGCCGATAACTCCTCATGACGTAAACTGTAAACTTTCTGTGCTTGATGTAAGCATATGCAACGCTGTGCTTGGATTGTGAGTGTTATTTTTGTTTTGTTTTGTTTTTTGTTTAGCTTCTGCTTGCTCCTTTGGAGGTTCAGCCACCCTAACCAGGACTTGGTGGGATTGGTAAACCCTTAACACAATGCCTGGCACAAAGTAAGCACTTAATAGATGGTAGACATTATTAAATGAACAGTAATGGCTAATTTTATTGGGCCGAGCATTTGCTGTCAGGCATTGCACTAATAGCTTAATAAATATTACCTAGTTTAACCTGGTAAGCAACCCTCTGAAGGGTCCCTTTTACAGACTAGAGAACAGGTTCTGAATGAGATAGGAGTAGAGAATGACAAGGACCCAGCATTAGATACTCATGGTTATTGCTATTTTGCTGCCAATAAATGTAATTAATAAAGTTATTAAAAGTTATTAAAATAGAAAGGTGTCTATTAAGGAAAAAAGTCCACTACAAAATACTGTTAACAGCATGATCCCATTTGGTTTATGGAAGGATGTCATTAAAATGTTAACAGCGATTATCTCTAATTAGTGGGATTAAAGGTGATTTTAATTTTCCCTTTTTAATCTTTTGCTCTTTTCTGATTTTCCTCCAACGGGGCTATGAGCATGTATTATTTGTGTAATTAAAATCACATTTTAAGGGTTTTACATTTTTTTAAGAAAATCCCCAATATTCCATTTAGCTTTCCTCTGCAGGCCATTCAAAAGAGAACAAACAAAAACACAAAAGTATTCTCACACTACTTTCAATTTTCCCTTTTTTGGTGGAGAGGAGGCTCACTTTTCCCCTTTTGACACAGTAAGATGTCAGGGGCCAAGGCAGAACCCTAGAGTCAAGCGGCTGTGGGTCTGAATTCCAACTTCAGTACCTGCTAGCTGTGTGGGCGAGACACATGACCAAATCTGTTTCATCCTTCCTAAAAATGAGGTAATACCCACCTCGCAGCATTGCTGCGAGGATTAAGACAGACAAGACCTGAACAATCACTCCTTGCCTGGCATATGAGGATGCCCAGCCATTGGTAGCTATTATGAGGATTACCATAAAAGCAATTACGGTCAGAATAAAGTGTATGAACTCATCCTACGTAACTGACATAAGGCAACTGCTTGGGTGAGGGGGAGGGGGCCTAGGCTCTCGGTGAATGTCCTCCTCACAGTCCCCTCACATTCCTGGACCGCTGGCTACATCTATTGTTGGAGCAGCTGATGAACTGGTTTCTTCAGAAGGGACTAGGACCACCAGTGTGGCCTGCCACATCGAGAACATGCATATCATTGTTTGGGGCAGGAATCACAAATATTAATTTGTGAATGAAAACGAACTGCAGCTACCATTCACGAGGGCCACAGCTATGCCCCATTTCTTCTTGAGCTTCACACCCCAGCCCCCTCCCCAGGGCAGCACGGGCTGCAACATATAAGCTTTTCTCTTCACGAGTGTGACCCTATAATGTCACCTCTGCTGCAGCTGCAACACCTCCCCGGGAGAAGCCATCCCTGCCTGAACCACCACTGCCCCCAACCCGTTACCTCCCCTAAGATGTACCTGCGCTGTGATGCTGATTGAGAAATCCTCTACCAAGAAGACACTGTAATCTGCACTTGTTTAGACAATCGAAAGAATTGGTTTGAGGGTGAAATTACAAAAATGACACATACATACCTTAAAAGTCCATTTAAAACACATCCACCAAGCTTTTGACCTGAAGCAAGGCGTTTTCATTCCATTGGGAAGCCCCTGGTGGAGCCTCCTTTGTTTTCCTGACATTAAACCAACCCGAGTCTTTAATAACGTGGAGTGAGAACTTGGACCCTTTTGGTGTGAATGCAGAACCTCCAGGGACTCCCCTTGCCCTCAAGTCTTTTCACTTGTCTTGTGCATATTGAATTCAGCAGCATTTTGAGGAAGGGGTGGCAACTTACCTTTAACAGGTCTCTCCAAAGTATTCAACTTAGTTTTATTAGATTCTTTCATTTTTCAGTCATAATTCATAGGCTGTCACACCATTACAGAGCAGAGCACAGTGGGCCTAAACAGGTCAGGGAACATGCATAATTGATGGCCGGTAGGCAGACTACTCTTGACCACTAGCTCTGTGTGTCACAGTAATTCAAGTAACAGACAGGACGTTAGAGGAATGGGAGGGTCGATGATGAGGGTCTTGCAGACGGGTTCGCTTCCACATTCGTCCCTCGGGTGTTTACCCACGTTCGTGCCGTCTCACTGAGGACCTTAAAGGACTGGACAGCAGGATGGCATATATCCACGTAAGTCCCTTTGTTATAAGTGATCGTGATCTCCCTTCGCTGACCTTAAGGTTGAAAATGGAACGCCAGGTCTCTGGAAATCGAGAATGTATGAAACACCTGGGCTCAAAGCTGTGAAAAGTTAGCTCTGTTCTCAAGATGATTATATTCTATTTGAGAATACCGATGTGAAACAACTGCCATTTTTGAAAATTTACCATGTATCACTTTCCTGCATACCCGAGCTCGTTCCAATTCAGTATAATTTACTTGCACACATTATAATTTCTGCAACAGCCCTACAAGATTGTTTTTTTCCTATTCTCATTTTCACCTGAGGAAACTGAGGCACTGAGAGGTTAAAGATGGAGCCTGAGGCTACACAGCTAGAAAATGGCAGATTCTGGAACATTCTGTAGGGATTCAACAAAGGAAGCGCTGAGTCCAGAAGATGATTTTCTGATCACCCTCAGAGATCCTTCCCATAATTCCCAATTCTCTCTTCTAGAATTAAACTTCCTTCTGGGATCTGGGATTGAGCCTCCAGGCTACCTAGCCACAATCAAGTAGAAAGAAACACACAGCAATATTTCTGAAAATCAGCCGTTTAATCTATTTGAACCCAATGAGTGGGGGCAAGAACAAAACCTTTTTTTCCCTTGAGATTTTGATTATAAGAATAAAGGGTCAGAGGTGTCTCTTCCATAGGAAACTGACATCCCCTTTGTACTCAAGTTTTTTTTTTTTTTTTTTTAAATGCTTAAAAGTGGAATTTCAACTCTTGTGTACACCACACATATCCCTTCCCACCCTGTCTACCTCTATAGGGGTGAATATTCATACACCGAAGGGACTCTTCTCTGTAACTGGGAAACAGAATGTGAAAACAATCCTTTTAAGTGGCTGCAGATACCAGAAATAACCAAATGAAGTTACACACATGTCAGTCAACTCATATGCAAGCGGAGAAGCTCATCTACGCAGAATCCAGGGCCAAAGATTACAAATGGCAGACACACGAGCTACCCATATAGATAAATTAAAACTCCTTCCTCTGGGCGCTCCCCTTAATTACAAAAGTATTCAAAGAATCCCGATATAAATGGAAAACAGGCAGGTGGTTCTGTCCCTGGGACACCAGGGCATACCTTAAATTCCGGGGGCGGGGGGCGCGGAAGTCATGTCTGCACCATTGCCCCTCCCTTTCAGGACTAAAGGGAAAGTGGAAGGGGGAGCAGTTGGGTGGGGACTCACTTCAGGAGCAAGGGGAGAGGCAATGGGGCCACCCCAGGGACCTGGAACATGCTGGTATGTGGCACGCCGACCGGGGGGTGGGGCGCTCAGTGGCGAGTGGGCCAGAGCTGTGCACCCCTTGGGAGCCCAGAAGGTGGACGTCCAGAAAGATCAGGGTGGGTTTGCTTTGCTTCCCCCACCTAAGGCCTTGGGACTGACGGCAGCTGGCTGGGAGAGGCCGAGACGTGATTATTTTAGGGTTGCAAAGAAAAATGCTTCCTGTCTGGACGTAGGTGCACAAACTGGGTCTGGTTCTCAAAGGATGACTTCCCAGTCACAACCAGCCCCTCCACCAAGAGACACGGCTGTCACACAGCATCGGGCTGAGGCACATTGGCAGGGGGGTTCAGGCGATCAAAGTGAAGAGAGGAAGGAAAACCCACCACCCGCCCAGTGACCGGTAGGAGACCTGAGTCTCCACCATGGCTGCCCAACAGCGGGCATCTGCTTCTTGGGAGAAAAAGAAAGGGGCGGGGGTAAGGGACTTGAGGCCGGGGTTCTCCGCTGGGCAGGAAGGGGTGGAGCACAAGCGAAGGTTCCATCTACAGCGTCACATCTCAGGGGCTTGCCTGGGAAGTACCATTCGTGGAAGGTGCCGGGGGAGGGGGAGTACCTTTGGGCAGCCTGGTCCAGAGCTGACAGCCCAGGTCTGTGGGTTGGCTGCCTGGGGGAAATGAAGTGACGTGTGTCCCAATGGTGGGGGCTGCGAGATTGTCAAAGCCTGGCTGAGAGCTGGTCCACATGGATTCCGGGCTGTTCCCCTAAGAGAGAAGGGACTGTAGCCCTCCTAGGAGTGGTCCCCAACATCTCCGAGCACCCCTCGCCTGACTCTGGTCTTGGGTTCCCTGGCAGGGGGAACCACAACTTCAGGCAGTATAATTTGTCTAAAATTAAACATGGGGAAAAGAGGTAGCTGCGAAACCACGAGCCACCCCCTATCTCACCCCCACCCCCACTTTGGGACGAAGCCAGATCCTGGGCCAGATAGAAGGCAGGAGGAGACAGGGCGCTGGAAGCAGGGCTGGTGGTCTCCCTGGGTCCTCGGCCATTGGGCCGGGCAGGTCGTCAATGCATCTTGCCTAGCTGGATCTTCTTCCAGGCCTCTGAGGCTGTGAAGATACATGAGTCCAGAATGCCGGCAACGGTGAAGGTCCCACCAATGATGGCACAGATCTGAAAGCGGGGGAGGTCACAGGTCAGCACTGGACTAAGTCCCAGGCCAGTCCCCTCCCAGGTCACAAGAGTATGAGCTCAGCAAGTACGACACTCTGCCCTATTACGCCCACCATGTGGTAACCAAGGGGTCTGGAACATACTCAAAACCCCACTTGTTGGATGACGAATTTAATAAGATTACAGTCATAATCATCGGCTCCTTTAATGCCCATGCTAACCTTCCAGATGAGGAAGGGGATTATTAGACCCATTTCACAGGACACAGAGGCTTAGTGAGGTAACTAAAGTCACACAGTAAGTAGCAAGAGCTGTGACTTGAACTCTTCAGGTTGGTCTTGACGTCGGAGCCTGCAGTCTTAACTTCTACTCTCAGTTGATCAGATTGTTTACAATCCCATTTACAGATGAAGGAATGGAGGTACAGAAAGGTGGCATCACTGGCCCAAGGTCACACAGCCAGCAAGTGGCCATCCTGGGACTTGAACCTGGGTCTGACATGTCAGGTCCGGGCTCAGTGCTGCCCGTGGCCACTATTTGGGGTGGGCTGGATAGGCAGTAGCGACCTGGATGGACTAGGGCCAGAAACAAATCTTCTCGTTCAGCGAAATTACAACCAAGGTAAGTGGTATGGAAAAGAGGGGTGCCCGTGGTGCCACCAGAAAGCTCGTATTAGTACGAAGTTTCTCACGGCGCTGTTTACTTTTGGGACCAGATAATTCATTGCTGAGGGGGGCGGTCCTGTATCCTCAGCCGCCACCCATGAGGTGCCAGTAGTACCCTCTGCTCTCTGCTATGACAACCAAAATGTCTGCAAACATTGTCAAATGTCCCCCGGAGGTCAAAAATTGCTCCTGATTAAGAACAGCTGTAGTAGCGGGGTGATGATGAGTGTCGCCCCTGTGTCTGTGCATCCTAACTTCCTGCCGCGTAATAGGAATATAACCACCACATGACAGCGCTTCCACGACACTTTGTGCTGGGCACAGGTCTGAAACGCGCTGTGCCTCCCACCACTGAATCCCCGAGCCGGCTCAATGAGGCAAGTACTCTTCTTGGACCTGTTTTACGGTCGAGGACACTGAGGCACAGAGACACTTGTCTAAAGCTACAGTGCTTACTGGCTGAATGAGGGAACGAAACTTTGTGGGGTCTGCACTCTGAACACGACACTGCTGCTCGCCAGGCACGAAACGCCCCACCCAACCGAATTCCTTGCTTTGCTTTGAAACGGTCAGAACTGTGACGTCTCCAACTCGAAATCCTCTGGCCTGTCGATGAGTTGCTTTCTGGTGCCATAAAAGAATCAAAGTATGGACGATGAAAGATAAAAGAAGTTCGTAGATGGTTTGCAAGGACACTTTAAATGTGTTTTTTTTCCACGAACACATACTGTATACCGCCCAGCACCTTGTATACCTAGGAGAGGGGTACCACTTCACTCGTGTACCCACGTGGCCCAGAGAGGGACGTAACTTCTCCAGGGTCACACAGCAAGTGTCACAGAGCCAAGCCTGTCTGCGTCCAGAGCTCTTGCTCTCCACGGGCCACATTTAAGCAGCACTTAAATGACCACCGGGCTCAGAAGCAGCCACACTGGCCAGTCCCACAGGGCCCAGTGAGACTGCCCCAAAGGCACCGCCGGGTGGCCAGCTGGCCACTGACACCCGATCACTGGAGGATTCTGGGAGAAGGCAGCGCCTTAATGAACCCTCTGGTGCCAAGTGGACGAGGCCAGAAGACACAGCGGAGGCGAGAAGGAAGAGCGAATCGAACCGGCATTTATTTTTAAAATGATATTTCCACTAGATGAGCTAAGCAGAGGCCTGTGAGACAGAGCAGGTCTGTACTGATGGGCTGTAAGTGGAGCAGCTGGCATTCCAGTAATAACAGCCCAAGAAACCGGAGCAGCCCCCCGGGGAGTGGAGAGGCTGGGGGCGCTGGGGGGGATTATGATGAAGTGTCTTCAGTGGGCAAGGCCCCTGCCTGCCAGCCTCAGAGCATGACATAGGGGCACTTTTCGAGGAAGATGACGGCAGGGGAGCTGGTTTATTTTGGTGGAGTGGATCAGATGATGGGAGATTTTTATACCACAAAATGCTTTTAGAGCTTGGATCAGAGCATAGGAAAATGTGACTTAAGTGCAAATAATAAAAAATAAAAAATAACCCCACACGCGTATCTATATTCATCGACACACTTTGTAACTTGAGGAGCCCTATGACTCATACACACCTGGTGCCCAGTCGGAAGCCTCCCTTCCCTGGGCCGGCCCGGAGCAGAAGGGACACACACAAAAAAACCACACACACAGCTGCAGGGAAACTGAGGCCCTGGAGGCATGGAAGCTGCTGAGCAGCTGAAGAAGCCCTGTGGCGAGCCCTGTGTGGGCCTGGTTTCCCAGCCCAGTGGCCCGTCCCCCACAGTCTACGTCTCTCGGAGGTGCTGGTCGCGGGTCCTCTGAGGAGGGGGATTCTGGCACATTCGAGGGGGACGGCCCCGAAAGCTGAAAGCAATCTCGCGGCGCGTCTGATGCTGCCGCGGCCCCTGCTCCCGTTATTTTTGCCTCTAGCCTGTTCACTCGTGGACCCGTGGGGCCCAGAGAGGGACACAGCTTCTCCAAGGTCACACAGCAAGTGTCGCAGAGCCAGGTCTGTCCGCCTGCCCCCGGAGGTCTTGCTCTCCCCCACAGGCCACATTTAAGTGGCACTTAAGTGACCTCCCTGAGGGGCTGACACGCTCACATCCACAGGTGGAGACTAGCGTGAGGTGAAGAAGCAGAGTCGTGAGGAGAGGGGTCCCAGGGTGCTCTCGGGCCATGGGGCTCCCCGGATTCCGACATCTGGGTGGTCACAGAAACCCCAGCACCAGGAGGCTACTACATCTGGGCTTGTCTAAGGAGGTGATCAGTCATGGCCATCCCTCCGTCCCTCATCCCAAAAAGGTCACGGTCCTCACGTCTGAAGCACAGGGAAGTAAGTGCGGCCACGAGGTGGCACTTGATGGCATGGTTGTCTTTGGACTTGGGCCCTACAGTGCAGGTGGCAAGCTGCAGGCTTCCTTTGTGATTCCTTGGCTGGTGGGGGACAATAAAGGACCAGCCACACGTCAGGAGGCTGAAGCAGATCTCAAGAACGGACTAAGAAAGAGATGGTGACAAGGATGGTGACAAGGACAGTGCCTCGGCAGTCCCCTGACCTGAGGAGACAGGCCCGAGATGAATACCAATGAAAATAGAGCAAACATGCCCACGACACTTAGTTCCCCCAGCCCGTTGCTTGGCATTCAGGAGAGCAAGGAGACCTGGGCCTCCGAGGGGCACAGAGGCCGGGAGGCGTGACCCTCCTCGGTGGACGCCGGGGAGGTGGACTTGGGCAGAGTGGGGTGAGGTCAGGACTGGGGAGTCCGCCAGGACCTTCCGTGCTGTGGAGCAGAAAGAGCTAACAGGCCTTTGGAAGCTGAGTGGCGGCTGTCACTTACTTTGGCCGTGAGAGGGCCTTTCTGGGCCTTAGTCTTTTCATCTACGAAACGGGAAGAACATCCCGACCTTGCCAGTTGTTGTACTGCAGGAAACGCCCCTGGAGGTCCTAGCACTTAGAGGGTGCTCAGTAAACGGTCCCCAATCTTATTTTTCAGTTGATCAGAAGACTCCCACGTGGCTGTTAAGATCTGAGATTTTCTAAACCTCTCTGAGACCCACCCGAAGAAGAACAATGGCATAATATCACGTATTCCCCAGACCAGGCCTTTGGGTCTCAAGTTCCATTTTCTACCTGGCTCTTTAAGCAGAGAAGTCAATTTATGGAAAGACAGGGTAGCAAAGGTGTCCCAGGCCCATAGACAGATTCTCTGCAGTTGCCAAGTGCTCCGAGAGCCCTTCCTACAGACAAGGTGTTTCCTCAGGTAAGTGCCAACAAGTGCTTGTGATGAAAAACGTCCATGGGAATAAGCACCTCGGCCAGAGGTGGTTCCCACTCTTTGGCCGGTCTGGGAATGCCTCAAAGCTCCCCACTGCCCTACCCAACCCCACCGCCTAAACTCTCGTTCACTAGACAGCCCAGGGGAGAGGGGACACGCAGGAGGCACTTCAGGACACGCTCGCTCAGTAAAGGAGTGACAAGTGAGGAAGACGAGCGGGGGGTGGGCGAGTTAGTGTCAGAGTAAACAAGCAAACGAATGAATGAATGAATGGCTCGCCCGGGAAGGGAGCAGGATTCCACGTCCAAGGCATGTGGCGAGGGTGACTCACTCCCAGGGGAGTTTGCCAGGAGCTGGGGGTGTGGAGCAGACTCAGGGAGGCTGGAGCCCCTCCCAGTGCGTGCCCTTGCATCCCCCAGCTGCCTGTGCCTCAGTTTCCCCATCTTTACAAAGGGGAAAGCTAATCCTCACCCGAGGTCAGCTGTGGGACTGAAGGACAGTGTCCACGCCACCCTGGAATGCCTGTTTCCTTGGTCCCTCACCACTGCCATGCTTTGTACCTCCTGACCAGGCCCCTAGACAGGGGGCATGAAGGAGCAGGGGCCCTGAGCCAGGAAGGGCCACCACAGCCAGCACATGCAACCCTACTCTGGTCAGCAGCCCCAGCTCCAGAAACGAAAACAAGGACGACCCGATGCCCAGGCCCCAGCGAGTCTGAGGGACGCACATCGGCAGAGGTCACTGATAATGCGCCTTTGTTCTTTGTAGGGTCCTCCTCCCTGCGGTTCTACCAGCTTCCTGCCTGCTTCCCAGAGCTACAACAAAGCTAGCTTGTCTACCTTGAAAAGAAAGGGCATGTGTGTGTGTGTGCGTGTATGTTTCCCTTGCATTTTAATTATAGCTTTTAATTCCTTATAATATGGAAAGGATGTGTTCCAACCACACTGGCTGGAGAGCTGAACCCCTCTGCTGTCACGCCGGCACTCACGCTTTCCCTGTCCACTGCCATCCCTCACCCCATTTCCTTCTCTGCAGGGTGCGATGATGAAGAAGCATGACAGATATGCCACTAAGGGGTGGGGGAGACTGTGGTCTCTGGAGTCAATACTTCTGGGGGCCGATCCCAGCCAGCTCTGTGACCCTGGCCGAGAGAGCCAGTTCACCTCTCTGAGCCTCGGTTTCTCTCATCTGTAAAATGGGGCCCACCGTACGGGCCGAGGTGACCTCTGTCGAGGTCCCGTAAGTGCCCGAGGAACGGACTGTTCATTCACGTTCCTTGTCCCGTCAGCAGCGGCGCTTGAAGAGCTTGTGGAAAAGCACAGTGTGAGAAATAAATAATGAACCGGAGGCCCATCAGATGCTGGCGGCGGACAGACTGGAGCCGGGGATGAGAACATGGTGCCAGTGGCTGGCGGGGGTGGGGGCCGTCTCGCAAGGGAAGCCGATGACTGGGCCCTGGAAGGGTGGGGGAGGCGCGGGGATGTCACACCACCGGCCACTCCCATCCTCCATCTAGTACAGGGGTTGGGGGTGGGGGGAGGAGTGGAGTCCTCTCCCCACCCGTTTTACATCTGGCTGCAGCTGCAAAATGCCACCTCCCCACTCTGCAAAACACCCAGCTTGGCTGAGCACCTACTATGTGTCAGACCCAAGATGGCACTTTTCTCTGCCTTTTCGTTCAGTTCTCACAAGTGCGGAGGGAAACGAGGCGACCCCATTCCACAGATGGGGAGACAGAGGCTCAGAGAGGGACGGACTTGTCCAAGGTCACACAGCCACCAAGCAGGTGACGGTGCTAAGAATCCGGGTCCGGGGTTCTTGTTAGATCACTCTGCTTCGGCCTGACCTGAAGGCTCCCCTCGGCCCCTGTCCCATGCATGGATGGCTTCTTTATATTTTGTTTTCTCAATTCTGTTAAATTTTACGTATATCGAAGGCCCTGAAGTAAGAGGTCCCCATCAGCGAAGTTTATGAGGAAGGTGTGTGGCTGTAAAAGTGAGCGGTGTGTAAAAGGGAGCCTGCTCCGTTCTCATATTCCTTAAACACCTCAGAAAAGGTCCCGTTCCAGCTGAGAAATGCGTGTTCAGATCCGGCCGGAGCATCTGTCTCCGGTACACAGCTTTCTGGAAGCTCTAGCTCTGCTCCGACGTCTGGAAGGATCTGAACTGGAGTGCTTTGCACACTTCCAGACTAACTGAATAACCGAGCTGTTCCTTTGGGTTTGTTCTGTTCCTCAAATAACGGGCATTGTCTTGGGGGTGGACAAAGGTATGTTATACAGCCCGCCACGCGTTAGCTCGGTGTTTAAGACCCGTTTCCTATCGCCCGCCTGTGCTGTCCCAGGTCTGGAGACCAGAGGTGCCGAAGGCTGGGCCCCGCCTTCCTGAGGCTCATGGTCCAGGGAAGAGACACACTGGCGGAGTGGGGGAGGATGGAGACACTGCAGAAGTGGCTGTGTCAGTCCAGCTGCAAAGCTGGTCTTTTCCCAGCTCACGCAGTCTTGGCAGGGAAAACCTTCTGTTTTAAGTTTGTCTCCTCTCAATTCTTTTTTACTGCCTACCTCCTCTCTCCCCCCACCCAGGCACCTGCTGCCTTTTGCCTATGGCAAAGTCTAGCAGGTACTCAAATAGATGAGCAAAAGGTAATCAGATATGGGCAGGAAAATCTGCAAACCACAAGTCTGGACAGTTCACTTTTTTTTTTTTTTTTTATGGATTGCATGACCATGACTGTGACTTTATCACATGTGCTCACAATATTGCCCTGTTTCCCGCTGTAATACTTCTTCCTGGTTCCCAGGAGAGATGTCACTGTAATCAAATGATCCTGGTGCCCTACTGAGGGCCCCATGGCTTCTGGGGGCTCTGTTGTTGAAACATCCTCGAGAGCTGTTGTTTTGGAAGATGGAGGTCAAGCCCTAGCCTTGCCCTTCACTGGCTGTGTGATCTTTGAGGAGTTTCTCTGCTTCTCTGGGTCTCAATGAACTCACATACAAATTGGGAATGATATCATCTACCTTGGACGGTTCCTGGAAGGGTTAAAGCAGAGAACTGTAAAATTACCTGGCAGACAGTCAATGCGTAATGAGTGCAGCTACATGATCACTTCTTCAAGCCGTTGTCCCTGGCATATCTCTGAGCACCTACGTCCAGGACAGGCCCTGTGTTGGATGCTGGGATGCAAATGAACCAGGCCTGGCAACTACGAAGTACAATCTAAAGTTTGAGGGATTATTTCACTGGCAAGAAGCCCTTGAGGGCAAAGCTATTCCTGCTGAGAGCGTGTCAGTCCCAGCCGGTACTTTTGGGTGTGCAAAAACAGTCACGGCCATCATGGCCCGATTCGGTACTTGGTTAATTCTGGCTATTCCCTCCAAATAGAATAAGAGACACAAAGGAAGCAATGTGACAGCTCTGAAGCCATCCAATCTGTCACCACGACCCACTTGAAGTCAATCTCCAAAAAAAGGGGTTTCAGCAAGTGGCAGGGGACAGACAAATGTGCCTGTGTGGGAGGGGCACTTTGAAAGGGATCACTTGCACGTTGTTAAACACCATCTGTTAATTCCCTTAGTGATGGAATTTTCTGGAATAGCACAAAGCCGAGGTCTGAGCAAGGTGCCCAGGGTGTCCAGAGGAGCCCAGGCAGCCTGGCGGAGACTTCCGGGGGGAAGAAACCCTCCTCTCAGACTGGGGGTGAACCGGTCCCCGCCAGACCACAAGACCCTGGAGGGGCAACCCTGAACGAGCCAGCCGTCGTCATCCTGAGAACTGCATCCGGGAGGCCCCACCTGCCTCTCCCCCCACACCCACAACGCTCCCCCGCAAGCTGCACCCACCCCTCATTCCAGCCCACCTACAGCTGCCTCCGCAGCCGCCACATGACGACGCCCTGGCCTAAGCCCCCACTTCAGCAGCCCCTCTGAGGAGCTATTTGCAGAGGCCCCATTTGGGGTTTGGGGGCCTTGCGCACAAGTGTTTGATTTTAAAAAGAGAGAGAGAGAAGTCACAGCAGGTGCCTCCACTTCCGGCCTGGCCCCATCCTGCCCTGTGAGGGCTGCCGGGTGTTCGCGGTGCTGTGTGCGTCCACGTGCGGCGGAGCGTCACCCCCGCATCTGCTGTCTTGTGACAAGGGCCTCTGAAGCTCCACAATGACGCCATCTGCCAGGGACAGCCGGTGCTCACTAGAGGCTGACCCCCACAGTTGCCACGGCAACCAAGACAGGGTCATGGGGCCTTGAGAAACACTACCAGGCTGATGGCGGAGGCTTCCTGCATCCCGCTCAGGTGCAGGTGGGCGGGGCAGGGATGGAGGCGGGGCCGCGGGCCAAAGGGAGCCGGTCCTGGAGGCGGTTGGCCTCTGGGTGATAAGGAATAGGCTCCTCCCCTGTGACTTCCTGGGACCTCCCTTCTCAGAAGCCCATGCCCACAGAAAGAGGCCACGTGGCCCTCAGGGGACGTGCCACGTGGGCTTCCTCCACATGTACTATATCCCCTTTGCTTAGACGCTCTCTCCTGCACGCATCAGTCTAGAACTGTCTCCTCCCCCTTCGAGAACCCATCTCAGGGTTTCCTTCCGGGAACTGTCCAAACACAGAGGACTGTGCTCGCCTCTTTTTCGCCACCGTGCCTGCTGCCCGGCTCCACTGGTGCCCCCGCTGGACGGGACCGCAGCTCTCTGAGTGCTTGCCCATCTCCCCCACCAGCCGGGGGGTGCAGCTTGAGGGCAGAGATCACCTCTAATTCAGCCATCCCTGCTGCCAGGCAAGGGCCTGGCATGTGGCAAATTCTAGTAAATAAGTGAATAAATGAAGTCGCTTCGTTTCTCAGCCCCTTGCCAAGGGGATTCGACACGCAGAGCCTCGGCCATCTGGCACTGCGGGAGCAATCGGAAACGGGGGCATGGAGATCCTTCTCAAACCTCCGGTGAGGTGGGGGCAGAGGGGTCCCTCTGCCACGGTCAATGCCACTGACCTCACCTGCACAGAGGCACCTACTGCGCCTTAGTTCCTGGGTCACTCCGGGTATGGAGCAGGAGGACTGGGGTAAGAGTCAGTGCCGAGACCTCTTCGGGCGCCACCCTGCGGGGCCTCGGGTAAAACCACCTGCTCACAAACGCTCTGCCTTCTGGGGTCAAAGGGTTTGTGCATTTTCCTCCGAAGTGGCTGACACGCGTTAGCCGTGCACCAGATGGTGTACGCGGTCCCTAGGGCTCCACGCCCTTCCGGTCTTCATCCAGACAGGTCTTTCGTTTCTGCCAGGCTCACAGGATTGAATCAGCTTGCTGTCGTGAATCTTGTTCCTCTAACTCCTAGTGAACTTGGGGCATCTTTTCACACCCGGTGTGGTCTTTTCTGCACACGGCTAGTCCTTATCCATTTTCCTTGTTGACCGTTGAACTTTTTCTTGTGGATTTGTAGGGATTCTTCTGAAATGTACTCCTTTCTTGCATGTGTGGTATGTATCTCTTCCCTATCTGCGTCTAGTGTGTTAACTTCACGTTAACATACTAACTTTGTTAGTTAATGCACTAACTTACGCTACTACATTAACTTCGTTGAACAGAAGTTCAATTTTTTATGGTGTCAGAGAACAGAAAAGGCTGCTTTTGATGGCCTTTGTAGCCACACGGCTTTCTATAACTGCGATCTTTTCAGGATCTCCTTAGAGTCCCACGAGGCCCTGGGAGGCGGGGAGAGTATGGATTACTATTCCTGTTTTGTAGGTTGGGAGATGGAGACCGTGTTGTGGACATCTGATCTTTTTAAACTGGCCCCTGATTTTTTTTCTTGCAGTCTTTGTCCTTGTAATCTCAGTGGGGCTGGTCAGCTGGAGTACTCCCTTCCCTCCCCAGGTCATAAGGATGGCGGGGGACCCAAGCCAGGCCAGTGACAGTGTCAGCCTATCTAGGACTCAGGGTGGAATTACTGAGAACTGGGCATTTTCTATCGGTCAATTCTATTTGAAAATGAGACCAGGGCAGAGGAAAGCAGGATGGAGAAAGACTCATTCTAGACAACATTTATGCCTGGATCAAGCCACGCCTGAGACCTGAACACTTCTCCGGCCAGCTCGACGTGGGTTCTGTCTCTTCTGTCACAGAGTCCTGACTAACACGAACCTAGTCAGAGCGGGACATGAAGGCGCCAGAACTGGACTCCTGACCCTGGGTCATCATTACGAGTATAAGAGGTGTAGAAGGAAAGAACCTTTAGGTCTCACTTTCCAAATTTGTGATGAGATAATCACCCCTCTCCTCCCCTTAGCTGACTCTGGTATCGAACATCTCCAGGCCTCTTGGCTAAAGCAGAACACAGTGACCTTCCTGTTCCAATCCCAAGGATATTTTGAATGGGAGGCCAGGGAACAGTAAAACCGACAGAAACAATCATCATCAAAAAACAAAACAAAACAAAACAAAACAAAACAAAACTGACATCGGTTTAAAGCTGCCCACAGAAAATTGAACTTGGTGGAGATGATGGTGAAAAAAGAAGGAAGAGAACAAGCAGGAAAGAGAGAAAAGAAAGAAAAGAAAGAAAAGAAAGAAAAAGGAAAGAGAGAGAGAGAGAGAGAGAGAGAGAGAGAGAGAGAGGGGAAGGAAGGAAGGAAGGAAGGAAGGAAGGAAGGAAGGAAGGAAGGAAGAAAGAAAAGGAAGAACCTGACAATAGCAGCTAGTGCTGGAAAAGAGGCATGGAAAAAAAAATACCCTCACTATAAAATTAACACAGAAAAGGATAAACCCTGCTAAAAATAATTTCCATAAAAATGAGAAACTGGAGAAAACCGCGAACATCTAATCGAGCCATATGAAGATCTGCTTAAGGGATTAAGCTGATTTAGTGGCATTCCCCTCTGGAAAATATTTTCCTGATGAAACACCCCCGATTTTGACATGATCCTGATGACATTTCTGAACATCCCAGGGATCAAAGCCTCCCAGGCACAGCCTGAGTGCCTAGGCCCTGAGGGCTGAGTCTTGTGTTCTCCAGGGCCAGCGGGGGCACCAAGGGAAGAAGCCCACTGCGGGAGCCCCGCCCCCCCCCCCACTCACCGTGGTGATGAACCGATACAGAGGCTGCCGTCTCTCTGTGTACTTGACTGTGATGGGGCTGAGGTCGTATCGGAACCAGATGGCGGGGATGATGCGGCCCGTGTGGCTGTAGGCGACGTACTCCTGGGGTGGAAGGCGAGACATGGGGATGGGGGTGAGATGCGGGCACACGAACCCCGTCTCACGGGGGTGGGGATGGGCGTGCAGAGGGCCCCCCCCCCGCACCCGACAACCCGTGAGAATGGGCTCTCTCTCCCCTCCCCCGGCCCCAGGGAGCCAGA
Organism: Eidolon dupreanum; assembly: GCA_028627145.1. Taxonomy (NCBI): domain Eukaryota; kingdom Metazoa; phylum Chordata; class Mammalia; order Chiroptera; family Pteropodidae; genus Eidolon; species Eidolon dupreanum. Next base: position 3,594,376 of record CM053515.1, read on the forward strand.
CCCCATGGGGCCCTCCTCTCAGGCCCCTTCCCTCGGCGGCATCTGGATGCGCGACATTGCCGGAGGCAGTTTTGACCCTTTGGGCTCCTTGAAAATTGACCCTATGACCTGCAAGCAGCCCCGGAATCAAAAATATGAATCAGAGCAAAGATGGAAAAGGACAAAGGTGATTTGGGCTCGGTCTGAGTAAAGGCCTATTTCCCCCTTCAACTCCTGGGCCACACGAAATTCATGCATTTATTCAGCGATGATTCACTGAGCGGCTCTCCTGTCTGCTGGTGCCATGCTGGCAGCTGGGGACCCCATGCCTAGAGCGAGCACAGTCTGGGGAAGGAGACAGATGTACAGACATCTGCAATTCTGCAACATCACACAGGCTGGGACGGGGGTCCACAGAGGGCTGGGGGGCCATGAATGAAAAACCAAGTCTCCCCGGGGCATCTGGAAGGCTTGGCAAGGAGGGGACATTCTATGCCACACGTGACATCCCAAGGAGTCATGTGCAGATGTGTGTGTGTGTGTGTGTGTGTGTGTGTGAGAGAGAGAGAGAGAGAGAGGAAGAGAGAGAGGGGGAGAGAGAGGGAGGGAGGGAGGGAGAGGGGTGGAGAGAGAGAGAGAGAGAGAGAAGTATAAAGGCCATGTGGTGAGTGAGCTTCTTCGAAGAAGGAACACAGAACTAGAAAGGCAGAGGGCTCAGCCCTACCACAGGCCTACCTGGGAAGGCACCCGTCTGGGACTAAAAGGATGCTAAGGGGCTGAGTGAATAGTGTCCTCTCCAGTCTGGGTGCTTCAGGATGCTGAAAACCTCTGGGCTTCCCTTATTTGTCTACGAATGGAGACCAAGCTGAACCACAGGGGTACCCCCAATGCCAAATGCTGGGCCTGAGCTCAAGGCTTCTCCCAGGGATAAGCCAGAGACCTGCTTTGTCTGTTGGACTGCCACTGGCCCCCGTGGGTGCAGCCCCACACAGTCGCAGGGCAGGCTGGGGCCAAGGCCACCGAGAGGGCTGAGCACGCTGTTCTGGCTCCTGGGCCCTTGCCAAAGCCTCGGGGGAAGCTCGGCTTTCTCCAGGGAGAGCTGATGGGCAGGGTGACTGTCGGGGTCGCAGCCCAGGCCCAGGGGACAGAGAAAAAAAAATAAAACACGGCAGCAGTAGGTACCATTTACTTAAAGCTTTCTTTGTGCACCAAGTGGTTTTAAAAGCATTGCCTCGTTTGACAGGAATCTTACGAGGTGGGCACCACTTTACAAATGAGTAAACTGAGGCGCAGAGTGGTTATGCGACTCAGTGACTGAGCCGGCTCTGAGCCGGCCACCTGCTCCACGGCTCCTGCTCTTCCTGCCCGGACTGCACCCGCGTTCTCCCATTTGTCAGATGCTGTCAGCTCGTGAGGGTGACAGTCCCTCCAAGAAACAGAGACGGAAGGAAACAGGGTTCCCTTCAGAGAGTTATACCAGAACATCAGCACAGGTGGGTCACGGCAAGGGACCCTGAGTCGCCAGAGAGGGAGGAGCTGCCAGCCCGGCAGACTCCTGTCCTTTGTCCACATGGACGGACTGGCGATGCGAGCCGGAGGCCAGCTCTGGAGCCTGAGGAGGACCTGGTTCTAATACCCAGTTCTAATGGCCGCCTCTCAGTACCTCAGTGGCCAAACATGTCAAATGGGGGTGGATAAGAGTCCCGATGTCAGAGCTGTCACAATGACTGAAAATGATGGGCAGACGGCTGGGCCGATGTCCAGCCCACTGTGAGTGCTCTATCAACGACAGCTACTCCTCTCGCCATTACTAGTAGCTGAGCTAAACAATATATCACTTAGAAGGGGCTTGGGCAGCCCTGGAGCAGACGGAAGAGAAGGGTCCTGGCAATAATGGGGTGTATCGGGGGTGCCTCAGCCAATGTGCCTCCATTCACGTCCCACCGGCAGGGCTGGCCCCGGGCGAGCCTGAGGCTGTCTCGGCTTGAAGCCACTGACTGTTGGTCACCCCCGTTCCACTGGCTCTGAGCATACTCTGTTCCCCACTGAGGCCGTGACTTTGAGTGTTGGGGTCCTGGGACATCCCCATTAACCAATGGCCATCCCGTGTGATTCTAAAGCCTCGTTATTTCAGAAAAAGAGCTTCTGCCCCAGGAGCCAGGGCGTCTGTCGTGCGCTGGACAGTGAGCGTCTTGAGTCTGAAGGAGCAAGGCCAGAGGCAGGGCTGTGGAGACAGGTCCTAGCCCTGGGACTTCTGTGGGTGCCTGCTCCTTCTCACACAGATCACACCCTGTCTTCCGGCTAGACTTCCATTCTGCCCCTTGACTCTGAGACTGGCCTCCCGTCTTCACCCAGGGACAGAGCCTGGCCAGGGCAGCCTCCCAGGAAAGCCCCACCCCCTCCCAAGGGAACCGGCGGAAGTCTCGCCCAGATGCTTGTCGCCTCTGCTCTCGGCCAGCAGAGGGCGCGATTGCACGCGGCTGGGCCGCGCCGCCGCCCGCGTACCTTGTTGGCCACCGTGTACTGGTAGGAGTACTGCTGCTTGCCACTCTTGTCCTCGTAAACCGTGGGCACGATCTTCAAGATGTAGTCGTGGGAGGCGAGGGCTGCGGAGAGGACACGGCGGGATGAAGCAGGGGACGCGCGCTGCCTGGCTGGCAGCTCGCCGTCATTTCAGTCCTAGACCCGCTTGGTGTGGCCGGGGGCGGGGGAGACGGGGGAGGGGGAGGTAGGGGGCCCTGGGTCTCCACATTTTTGTCACTAAGTGACCCCTCTTTGTTTTCTCCCCGTGACACCAGGTATTGAAGGGCTCCACCTGTCAGGATCTGTACTCCTGTATTTAATCTTCAGACTCTGGGAACAACGCAATGTCCATTAATGGGGCAATCCTCAGAGGCTAGGTGCTAGGAAGGGCCCCTCTCCAAGGGGAACTGTTATATGAGAAGGAGCGAGTTACAGAACAGGGTGAACAGCACGTGTCCGTGGACTGGGGGAAGGGAAGGCTCCCGCTCTCCATATGCGTGAATACGCAGAAGAATTTTCTGGAAAGGTACCCAAAGAACTATTAGCAGTTCTAGGCTCTGGAGAGAAGAAGGCAGGATGTGGTGAAGATCACATTTCACTGTGCACGCACTGGTCTCTGTTTGAATACTGCCACTTCTGATACACACTGGGTTTAAGTTTTAAAAAGGGTGAGCCCCTTGCCCCCTGGCCCCTGCCAAAAAAAAAAGAGTGAGCCCACCAACCACAAAAATGCATCGGTGGAGAATTGATTAATTTCAGACAACAGGAAATCAGTCTCTCTCCACCTGGCCTTGTCACATTCCACTGTAACTCCTGTCCCCACCCCCCGCTGGATGGCGGGGCCACAGAGGGCAGGGACCGAGCCTTACTCATCTTCGTGTCCCCAGAACCCAGCTTCGGGCCTGGTACAAAGCGGACAGTGACAAATGCTTATTGAATGAATGAACGAAAGGAGGGATGACTGGTCAGAGGCATGAATGAGAGAACAGATGAATCAGCTTCTGATAAGCATGAGGTAAGCAGGATCAAACACTAGGCTGATAGAATGCTGGCCCAAAGCTGCCAACTAACACCCGGGAGAGGTCCAGATTCTCTGGACCTTCTGGACGCTAAGAGAAACTCAAGGACCCCTCGGTTACTGCCTTCTAGAACCTCAGGGCGGAAATAACACAGAAATGTGGGCCTGTGGGTTCTCGCCTTGACTAACCCTGAGTCAGTCCTGAGCCCTTGGACTCATCTTTCTAAGAGGTAGAGGATGCAGAGGGTGTTCACAGCCTCTTCCTGCTGACGGTCTCACTCAGGAAATGTGCTTCCTGACCTAACTCCTCTGGAAACCTGGGAAAAGCCCCACAGCCTTGGGGTTAAGTCCGTGAAGACCCTGACACCGTCTGCTCGAGCCCACATTGGCCCGCGGATGGCGGGAGCGCCAGCCACCCAGGATTTTAGAGGCAGGCACCTTGGCCTCGCCCCCAGGGGTTCTCGCTTTGTGGGCTGGAGACAGGGCTCAGAATCCGCATGATAAACCAGGAGCCCCAGACCACGTTTGAAATATAGTGATCCAAGTGCCCGTTGCTCTGGGTTGAAAACCTGGAGGTACAAAATTCTGTTTGTTAAACAGAATGGAGGTTACTGGAGGGAGAACAGAAAGGGTCAAGTATATGGTGACAGGAGGAGACCAGACTTTGGGTGGTGAGCACTCGATGGAGTATACAGATGTTGTGTTATAAAGCTATACACCTGAAACTTACATAATGTTGTTAACCGATGTCACCCCAATACGTTTAATTTAAAAAAATAGTTCTGTTAAAATTTGTACAAAAATCAGATGACCATAAAGAAAAGTCACTCATACATCCACTATCCACAGAAAACCGTGGACTGACATTCTTATGTATAAACTGCTAGATAATATATATATTTATGTTTTCCTAAAATTGGATCAGACTGAACCTTCTTCTAAGAACCAAACACCACAGGTGCCATTTCAGGTCCAAGACACAGAATGGAAGCTCCACAGTGTCAGTTGCATACACTGCCATACCCCCTAGCACAGTGACTGGCACTTAGTAGGTGCTCAATAAATGCTTGCTGCCTGAATGCCAGCGAGGTTCTGATACGTGGTGGCAGCACGCGTCCCATGGTGTGGCCACGTACAGTGTGCTCAACCAAGCCCCCTGGCCAGATATAGACGCTTCCTCATTATCACTCTTATAAACAATGATCTAATGAACATCAATTTTCCTAAATCTTTGCATGCTCTCTTATTTCCTTAGCTTACCCTGTTATGAGTAGAAGTGATGACTCAAATGCAATGACCGTTTTAAGTCCTTTGACCCAATTTGCCAAAGTCCGCTAGAGACGCTGCACCTAACACACCCACATGGATTCCTTGTTAGCAGACCTTCCTAGGGGCTGCTGGCTCCCTCTTGCCCTTCAGACATCTGATTATGGAAAAGCTCAAACGTATAAAAACTAGGGGATCGTATCACCAATGCTCACGTATCCATTCCCCAGAATCACCAAAGAACAATGGCCACCTCTGCTTCATCTCTACCCATTGCTCCTCCCCCTCCATTTTATTTTGAAACTAATTCCAGACATCGCATCAATTCATCCACAAATAGTTTAGTTTTGTCTCCCTAGAAGATAAGAACTCCTTAAAAACAAAACAAAACAAAACAAAAAACAAAACAAAAAACCACCACCACAATGCAATCGTCACAGCTCAAATATCAACGAATTAGACCTTGGTATCTTCAAAGAGAATGGTCTGTGCTAGGAGAAAAATAGGTTTGTTACTAGGAGTGGGGGCTACTTTAGATAGATAAGGTGGTCAGGGAGGGCTTCTCTGAGGGGGTGGCATTTGAGCTGAGACCTGAAGGACAAGAAGCAGCCCCCATGGGAAGACCTGGGAACAGAGGGACCTCGAAGGCAAAGGCCCAGCAGGGGGCAGGGGGAGGGCTGAGTTGGAGGGCTGGGGAAATGGGAGCCAGCCCTACCTACTCCTGGCTGCCTGCTGCCTGACTTAATGCATTTTTTCTTTCCACGAAGCCAGCTTGAGACAGCGTTCATCACTGGTCCCAGAGCAGGCAAGGTTTTCTGCCCACACACATCAGCTGGCACACATCAGCTCTTCCCACATCGGGCAGCCGAGGGGTCCATGCTGACTGCAAGCACGTGTGGATCGCCACCTGGGGATGCCAGGCTGCCCTTACGCAGAACTGCAAGGAGGAAGAGCCCACCATCCAGAGTCACCTCCATTACAATCGGACATTTGCATGAATATGGGGCAGGGGAGGGGAGGCCTGCTGCACACCCAGACGTGGCTGGAGGGGGCACAAATGTGCACAGACCCTGCTGGGACACCCCTGGGTAACGTAAAGCAAACGGCATCGACATCACAGGCCTTAACCGTAATGGTGAAAAACGAGAAACAACCAGACGTTGTCCATGAAAAGACGATGCCTGAATATGTAGCATGGCAGAGCAGTGCCTCCAACCACTGGGAAAACTGAGCATAAACTGTGGCTATGTCGTGAGGCCAAGCACGAAACTGTTATCTATACCGTGAAAAAAACGACTTCTGAAAAAATGACAGAGAGATGAGAAACCCGATTTGCTGGGGGGCGGGAGTGAGGGGGCGGCAACAGCAGGTCATGGAGAGACGGATTCTTCTGCTTGGATTTCTGGCTATTGGAGACCAGAATGTCTTTTGAGAAGTGACAAGAAAAGCCTTATGGATGAAAGAGGTGAGCTCAGGTGAGGAAATTAAAAAAGGTAACCTGTCCTTGCGGGATCCAGGGCCGGGTCTGCTTGAGCAGATGGGCCTCCCGGGCCCGCTCTGTGTACACGTCCGAAGGCCCTGAGTGTGCGTGCGCTCCTGTGAGTAGGTGTGCGCGATTTCTGCCGGCGTGTAAAAAAGACACTGTGCTCTGAGGTGCCTGGAGGCCCAGCGGGGAGACGGCTCAGCGAGGGGGCATTCGTGGGTGTGAGGGCTCAAGCGGGAAGACAGGACGGGGTAGGGGAGGTGGCCCAGGTGGCCAGACCTGACCAAGCCACCTGCGGACTTGTTCTCACGGTGCCACGTGATCGAGGATGAATTCTGACTCTACCAGCACTCCCTGCGGGACCGCAGGTGATTAGCTCAGCTAAGAACAATTACGTGACAGTCATGATAACAGGAATGATGATCACGGCAGGTATTCACTGAGCGCTTATGGTGTGCCTGCGGCTGCCACATACTTTCCCCGCAGATGAGCTGCTTTTCTTCCCTTCCCTGTAACATGGGGACGGTTCCACCCTCTTCACGAGCCCGCTGTGGGCCAGAAGCACTGCCAGCTTGGCTTCCAGTGCGTGCTTGGTAAACGCCCCTTCCTCTCCCTGACGCCCCTTCTGCTGCCCCGGGGAGCCCACCGCCAGAGGCTCTCCCCAGCTGAGGTACGTACGGTTGGAGGTGAGTCTGTCTGCTCCCCCGAGAGCGTTGAAAGCTCCGTGGACGTTCCGGACCTGTGGAGAAGCACAGTGAGGGGGCTGACCTCAGGATGCCACCGCCTCCAGATCAGGCTGGAGGGGACAGCCAGGTGCCACCCAGTTTAGGTTCCCCGCCTGCATGTGAAATGGAGATCCGTCAGGGCCCGTCTTGTAGACAAGTCGTAGGGGGCAGGATACAGACACAGCACAGGCCTGGCACGTGGTAGGCACTAGCTTCCTATCTTGGGCAATTACTATGTGCCACTCTGTCCTGGGTACTTTGTGTCACCTCATTTGATGTCCCTAATGATGTACCATTTGGCCCATTTTGCAGAAGAGCATTAGGTTTGGAGAAACATGGCTGAGCCAAACTCCAAATCTAGGTCTGTCTGACCCCAAGCCTAGACTTTTTCCATTAAGCCATACAGAAAACTCAAGCAAAGGCAGATCTGGGGCCCGGCACGGTCCTCCTGAGATGTCCACAGCTCTCTGAAAGGGGGCCCAGGGTGGCTGGCCTCCCACCCTGTCTGCTGCAGAGAACACGTGACAGTTACAGAGACCGCTCCTCAAAGCGTCAGGCCTGGCTGTGACCGCTGGCAGGGGCTGCTGCAGAGCAGGGCTGAAGGCCACACCCCACCTCTTTTCCGAGGGCGATGGGAAACCAGGTCAGCCTCGAGGAGAATCTAAAGCAGGATACGGCACACCAGATACACGGGCTGCTGAGCTAGACACCCGGGAGAACTTCCTGGAGGAAGCAACACTGACATCAAGATCTGCAGGAAAGCGGGAAGCTAATCAACAAGTGATATGCAAATGCATGAACCTGGAGACTAAGGAACAGACAGAGGCTCGTGTGGCCTCGGAAAGGAAGTGGAGTGAGGAGTGGGAAGGAGGGAGGTCAGGGAGGTAGACGGGGACCGACTCCTGCAGAGACGGCCACTCCAGAACAGTGGCAGCCTGACCTGACCCCTTCTCTTGGCCTCAGGTGGCGGATGTTGATCGAGCACTTACCAGAACCGCACACTCTCAACAAGCCCAAAGGGTAAGAAAGTCTGTCCCTCACTGCCTTGGGATTGACCGTCAGGAGACTTGGTTTCCAACCCAAGAGAACCCATCTTGGGCAACTACTATGTGCCACTCTGTTCTAGAATGTTCCCTCCCATCGTGTCACGGCTTTATCTCACATTCGTGTGACTGCCTGATTAACTTCTGTCTTCCCTTCTAGATGGCAAATTCCACACGGGCAGGGACCATACACGTCCTCGCCAATGTGTACACAAGGCCTGGCACACAGTAGGTGCTCAACGAATATTTGTTGCATGGATGGCTGGATGAATGGATGGGTAGATGGACCCTCAGCCAAGTTGTTTACATTGAAAGAAAAATCCTATTTCCCCCCGAAGAACAACAAAGCAGAAGGCTGTTACTGTCCTGCTCTGCCGGTGTACACAGCAGTGCGAGACTGCTCCCCGTCCCTCCCCAGTCCATCCCCCGCCACCTGCCTCCGTCCGGGCCCTGTCTCCCCCGGCTGCAGCTCTCTGCTCACCTGCCAGCCCCAACGCTCTGGGTGGGCGGCTACTCCCCCCTCTGAGGCCTGATCCCCTTCGGCTAATAGTGAGTGAGAGCATCTACTTCATCGTGGCGAGGGGTGGAGGGGCCAGAGGATGTCGGAGTCCCCCTGCCCGCCCCTGGCACAGGTCGGGTGGTCAGTGCTTGGTGCCTTCGTGTTGCTGGCATGATAGGGAATCGCTGGGCTGGGCCTGCTAGAGGGGACCCTTTCAATCACGATCATGACAAGGACTCTCAGGATACTTCATTCACAGCGCTACCCTTATCTAGTGCACGTGGGCGCCGAGCAGGAAGGCCGAGGGGGCCGTGGAGGGAGTGGGCTGGACTGTGGAGTCGGGCAGGTCTGCTGGGGGACCCTGGACGAGTGGCCTCTCTGGGCCCAGCCCCACGTCTGAGAATGCAGTACCCTGCTCTCATCTCATAAGGCTGCAGAAATGACGTAGAGAAGGCGCTGGCACTTAGCACTTGCTCATGAAAAGCGCGTCCCTTTCCCCGGGCCCCGGGTCTCGACCCAGGTTCCCTGGTCAGAGCATTGTCGATGCAACGGCAGCTTCCCTCGGAAGGGATAATACGGAGGGTCGTGTGACGGAGCAGAGGCTCGAAGGGGGTGACCCCCTCTGGAGGGCGTCCCTCTGTGCCAAGGGAAGACAGAGGCTCTGGGTGACACGGCCCCTGTACGTCCACCCCCCAGCCATGCTGCCCTGAGCGGGTCCCACTCACCTGGAGTGTGTCCCCAAAGGAGAGCTTGTGGATGACATGGGTCATGTCTGGGTTCTGTGGCTGGGCCGTGGCACTGTGCGTGGACACGTGGAAGTTGCCTGGGACCTGGGGAGAGATGCCAATCCCAGGAGTTTGGTGGGCCGCCCCAGAGGGTGGGGCGCAGGGCTTCACCCCGGGGTCAGACGGGTCAGGATTTGGACCCCAGCGTGGCCCCAGCCACGGGACTCTGGAGCAGCCACCGCCCCTCCCTGCGCCCCAGGCTCTTCATCTGTAGCACGGGGTGCAGACATAGCTCCCCAAGGGGGCTGCGGGGGCTCTGGAGGGGGAGCATGCACGTAAAGCGCCCGGCTCGGTGCCTGCTGCAAGGCCAGGGCTCGAAACGGCAGCTGCCCACCATCGACCCGCTGGCTCTTGTCCCCGTGGTGGGCTGGGGGACGACCCTTAGGCCTGCAGACCAACAGAGCTTCCTCGAACTCCAAATCAGCAGTGTCAGCCATCAGAAGGAGCGTGGCTTAGGCTCGGCCGGGGTCCATCAGAGTCTGCTTACTTTGTAGGGACGTCTGTTTCAAACACACAGTTGTGGACTTCTCACGGGAATATTCCTGTCTTCGCTGGGGCCTGACGCAGGGGCTCTTGGCCGACAAAATGTCACCCAGCCTCAGCGACCTCAGAGTCGAGTGAGCTACAATGGTGCCTGGGCCCCGGGCCGTGGGGGTTCGGACGAGGGGGGCAACCCACTGAGTCTGGGGTGAGCAGGAATGACCACTGGGCAAGATGTCCCAGGAGGGACAGCATTGCCTACTTCAAAGCCCCAATTACCACACGCGGGCTCCAGTCTGGCCCTGCTCCCTAGCTGGGGGGCCTGGGGCACAGTCAGTCACCACTCTGTGCCTCAGTTTCCCGACATCGGCAAAATGGGGATGATAACCGCAAAAGGGTTATGGGGAGGGTTATGGTGGCAGTTGTGGCTGGGTCGGCTTCGTAGGACGGCCATGTTTGTCATCGGAGCCACGGGGGAAGGACCCTCCCAGAAGACAGGACCGCCCGTGCATAGGCAGGCGCGGGGAAAAGCCCACGGTGTTCAAAAACATTTTTAACCTCATTTTTATTTATAAAAGTAATACCTGGATACATCTGTATTATAAAAAATTCACGTGGTGAGGTCAGGGCTAAAGCCCCCACGGCCTACCACCCCCGGAAGTGAGAAACCGAGGGCGCGGGTACGTGTCCATCAGAGTTTCTCTATGCGGTGACATGGGGCCTCCCGCGGACGGGGCCGTGGGCAGAGTTCAGAGCCGGGTTCGGGGCCCGGGCCTCATGCTCCCGGAGTTAAGTGGGCCGAGGAGGCTGGCTCCCGCACGTCTGCCACCCGCGGCCGCCCCTCGAGGCTGTGACTCAGTGACCCACGCCCCCTCCACTCGGGATCCGTCACAGGTGGCTGACTCATGCCAGCACACACTGAGCTGAAGAAAGGAAAGACGACGCTTTTAGAGCCTGTGACTTAGGAACCTACGTCAGTGTCTCTGATGGATTTTAAAAAACATATAGATGGAGCCAGGCCCCAAACACCAGCCCATCCTGCCCGCCTTCTGAGGGGCCGAGTGATTAAGCGAGGAGTCTGGGGTGCCGTGGGCTGCTGTGGGCTGCTGGGACAGCTCGAAACACGTGAACCCCGACTTCTGGCTGCTGGCTGACTTCCTGATGGGCAGATAAGGACGCCCCGGGGCAAGTGCCAGCCTGATGCTGGGAAGTAAAAGGGTGGGGGCCCGCTACAGAGCTCACCCGTAGCCGCGGTGGGCTTTAACTGAGCACCCTCGACTTAAAGCTCCTTAAAGGCACAAACCCCCATCCCTCCAAGGGTGGGGGGGGGGCAGAGGCTAGCCTGAGCTGTGGCCCGGAGTGGGTGGACACACACGGGTCGTGGCACGTGTGATCGAAGTGTCGGAAAGATGAAACCACTTGGGGACACGGGGGGAAAGAAGGGGAGTCCCGATGCCACGTGGCCAGGGTTCGAATGCTTTTCGGTTTGTGTGCTGCTGTCAGTCTCTCTCCACTAGAGTGGACAGCCCACCTGATTCAGCACACTGCCTCAGAGCCGCTAACCTGCCCCGGGATTGGGAAGGAGCTTGATAAAAATGTGAGAATGAATGAATGAATGTGTAACAGCTCATTTCTTTCCCACACAAACTTCGTGACGTAGGGGTATCATCATATGACTATCATCATCCCACTCTCAAGCTAAAGATGTGAAAACCTAGGCTAAGGCAGGTCGAATGACTTGGGGGGTGTCGCTTCTGTCTGGGGGGGCGGAGGGAAGGGGGGCAGCCGAATGGGTGCACGGCTCTGTCATCTGCCACCGTATTCCGGGGAGGAAGGTGGTGGGGAGTGGGTGAGAAACGGTGGCGGCGAGGGGCGGGGCGTGCTCTGTACCTTATTGATGCTGAACTGCCCCTCGAAGCGGCAGCCCACCCCGCCGTTCAGGGGGATTTTCATGGAGTTGTCGATGTGGCCCACTTCGTGCCTGCCCATCTCATCCTGGATGTCGAGCCCAACCACTGCGGGAGGCAAGGAGAGAAGCGTCACCAACACCCAGAGCGGCGGGCAGCCCCCTCCTCTCGGGACCCCTCCTCCATCTACACCACGGCACAGGCGGGGCGGCCTCTCCAGGAGCTCATGGTCTGGGTCCCAGAGCCACAGAGAGGAGGAGAAAGTGGCCCTGGAATAAGAGGGAGCCAGCCCCCTGCAGCTGGAAAGAGCTGGGAAGGCAGCAGCCAATGGGGCCAGAGGTGCAGGGCTGCGGGGTGCAGGGGGGACTACTCTGCCTGTTGCAAGGTTGCAGGCAGGCAGCAGAGGGTCAGGGTCAAACGGCTGCCGGAATCCTGGCCCTGCCTTTCACCAGCTGTGCAACCAGCTGTGGCTGAGGCACTCAACCTCCTGATGCCTCAGTTTCCTTCTCTGAAAAATGAGGTGATAAGAATTAAACCTTCCTTGGGACATCATGAGGATCAAAGAGTTAATACGTGTGGAAAATGCTTAGCTCCGGGTCTGACGCACAGGAACTGGCAAGTGCTCAACGTGGACAGTGACTGCATCTCAGACAGTCTCTGGGTTCACAGCAGGCTCAGGCGTTCGTTCGTTCGTTCATTCATTCATTCACGCCTTCCTTTACCACTGCCCAGTCCTCCGAGCCCTGCCCTCTGGGAGCTTGGGCACTTTTCGGGGTTCCTCAGTACACTAAATGGCAAATCTGGAGCCTGGCATCCTGGTCCTCGACTCCCGTGTGACACGACCACTTCCGTGACTCAGCTTCCCCACCTGTAAAACGGGCAGGTGCGTGCCATCCGCTTTCCCTGAGATGGTCCAAGTGGCAAGGGGGCGGGGAGTGGGGGGGGGTGGTGATAAACTATAGAAACGCAGGAATTTCCCTGAAAGAAACGCCAGGAGGGAGGTTGCAATATATAAAGAAAGAACAGCTGGAGGTAATCTTTTAAGCGAGCCAAGCCTAAAAGGGGGAAAAAAAAAAACACAAAAAACCGAGAAGAACCCCGGATTCCTCACTGGAGACGCGAAGTGAGTGACGGCTCGCCCACGCCCACGCCCACGGAAGGCCGCGTGACGCAGCCCCTGAAGGTGCCGCTCGCTCGTGGGTCTGTACCACGTGGCGACGGCTGATGCCGTAATAGTCAAGGCAGAAGGAGCGCAAGCAGGGCCCCCACTGGGCTCAGCGGCCCTGCTCCCCGCCGGAAGCCCATCCTCAGGGGCACGTGCGGCCAGACGCGTGTGCGGGGCGGCTCTGGGCGACCTTGTCTGAACTCGTGACAACTGGAAGCATCCCGACTGCCTGTCCGCAGGGGGCTGGTCAGGGGCGCAGTTCCCCCCTCTGGGACGCAGGGCAGCAGGTACAGAAAACGGGCTCAATCCGCGTGTGGCAGGGCAGCAGCTGAGGGGAGGGCGGTAGCTAAGAATGTGGCCTCTGAGAATGCACCTCGGCCAAGCTACCTCGCCTTTCTGGGCTTCAGGTTCCTCCCCAATCCTAGGCTAGTGAAGATCAAAAAAATTAAAACGGTCTACGGCCACGCCACCCTGAACGTGCCCGAACCCATCTGATCTTGGAAGCTGAGCAGGGCCGGGCCTGGTTAGCACTTGGATGGGAGACCACCGAGGAAGACCGGGTGCTGTAGGCGTTAAAAAAAAAAAAAAAAAATTTAAAACAGCACTGACTATGTGCTAGACGTTCTTCTAAGTGCCTTTTTTTGTACGAATGCACCATCCGAATATCTCTGTGGAGACGACAGTGTTACCAGACCATCCTACGTGAGGGTGAGGCTGCGGCTGCGGCTCAGAGAGGTTGAGTAGTTTGCCGGATACCTCACAGCTAGGAAACGGTGACGCCTGGATCAGAACCTCAGAGTCTCCAGCCGGGGCTCATGCCCTGTAGCCACTCTGCTGGAATACCTCTCATCTTCACGCACTGAGGCAGCCAAAACGTTCAGGCCGGGGCCCGGCCCGGTCTCCGAGCGGAGCGAATGCCAGCTGTGGTTATTGTTTCACTAACCTTATGAGTAATCTAAGAGCAGCTCCATGATATTAGCCGGAAACAAACAAACAAACAAACAAACAAACAAACAAAAACAAGAAATCCCATATAGTTGGGTCCCGACTATGTTAAAAGAAAAACCCAAACATGATATATGTCTGCAGACAGACAACAGAGAGTGAGACAGACAGACAGACACAGGGATGGGGGAAGGGAACCCGGCTTCCTCTGGGCTGGATGGCACCACAGGTAACATGTGTGTTGTTTTCACTTTTTTTTTTTTTTTAATCTATTTCCATGTTTTGAACATGTATCTCTTTTTAAATAAGAAAGACATTCCAGTATTAATCAGATAACAAACAACAAAAAGCGTTATTTTTAAAGGCAGAACACGAGACTGCCGTGCCGCATGACCTCAGCGGGGTTTAGAAATGCGCAGAGGGGACTGCCCACGATGGGTAGAATGGCCTCGGGCGTCCACCAGTGCTGTCGTGGGGTGAGCCATGAGCAATTCCTTCTCTCCCTGCTGCTTCGGATTTTCCAAAGGCACAATGATGAGCGTGTACTTTTTTTTTCTTTTTCCATCACAGAAACCTGAAGTTCTTTACAGAAAAGCCAGGGAACAGGGCTCTCGTGGGAGTGGCCCGGGTCCGGGGGGCAGGTCTGGGTGGCCGGTCCGGGTGACGGCCATGCAGAGTGGCAGGGCCCCGTGGGCTGGCTGCAGCCACGGCTCGGGGCTGCCCGGCCTCTCTTGGGTGGCTGCCTGGAGCTGGGACGGAGCCCATAACCACATCCTCTCCCTCCCTTGCCCCACTGGTCACAGCCTCTGGCCTGAAAATTTCCTTGTTCCAGAGACATGACCAACTCCTGAAGGAGGAGCCGCCAGCTGAGTTATTTTTCTAAGAGAAAGAGGAAAAATAAAAATAAAACCCATCTATTCCAATAGGGTCCCTGGCTCGGGGCCCACTGTGGATTCAAAATTGTGACGTCATTCTTGCCAAAAGTGGTAACGGGGCTGACTCTCTCCCTGTCTCTGCCTGTAGATGTACCCGATGTTTGGCCCTTCAGTAGGAAGGAGCGGGTGGGAGAGCAGAGGGAGGAGGAGAGGGTCTGCATCTGCATTGGCTTATGTGCCCAGCTGGGGCAGAGGGACAGCCGGAACCCCGGCCCGGGAAAGGACACCCAGCCCACTGGCCAACCAGTCTAGAAGCCAGCGTACCAGGTTCTCCCAACAACCTCACGCGATAGCAGGCCCTCGGCCCATTTTACAGATGTGGAAACTGACACACGGTTTTGGTGAGCAAAGGAGCCAGAATTTGACTCCACAGCAGACTTCCAGGGAGGTTCATTTTATACAAGTGATTCATTCTCTGGGTAGAAACAAACAAACAAACAAACAAGGGTGTGAAGTAAAAAAAAAGGAAGTTTTCCAAAGGCTGCTGATGGCTCAGAGCTGTATCCCTGCCCAGGTAGCTACTCTCGGCTGGTCGCAGGTCCCCTTGCTTTTGGGAGGCTGTGTGACCTCCGCCCCTCACCTACACGCATCGCCCTGCAGTGGTCAGCCAAGGAAGGGTATCAAGGATGTGAGTAACAGTCCCTTGCTACCAGGCGGGACAAACCGTGGTGTCGTTCACACGTCACAGGTCTCTGCGTGTCCCCTCGCCTCCCTCACGTGCTTACAGATTCCTCCCGAGGGCCAGTCCTCCTTCGATAAAGCACCTGCAGAGACTTCAGGCTCTGCTTCTTGGGAACCTGACCGAAGGAGACACCCCCCCACCCCAGCACGGCCGCTCTCCTGACGTGACCCCTGTGAGCGGTTCCTTGTGCTCTTTATTCCAGAAAGCCACCGAGTGCGTGTGCGTTCGATCACGTTCTCCCCGCCAAGGCAGTGGGGACAGGCTCCTCTCCCTGGCGTTCGTGGTTCGCCCTGTCCGCCCCGCTGGAGCCGAGGGCTGCGGGCGGTACTCACGTTCGCAGTGCAAACTGGGTAAGCTGATGTTCAGGCTGACGTCGATTTTGCCCCCGCTGTCCTTGTCTGGGTCATTGACGTAGAGCTCGTTCACGCTGAGGGAGACAAGCACAGAAGGCTCCGTTGAGATAAGGGCACCCGCCCCCGCGGCAGGGGACAGCCGGGGACCACGTCGCTTGGTGACTGCTCGGCCAATAACCTGGGCTCCCCTCTGGGGGGAGCCTGTGCCTGTTCAAGCGACAAGGCAGCTGCTCACATCTCCAAACGCCGGCCTTCCCACGGAGAGGGGGTCCTGGGGCGGCGTTAGGAGCACAGATTCGGAATTACATTCAAGTTCCGCTCCCGGCTCTGCCACTCTCTATGTGAGCTCAAGGCGGCTAATGTCACCTCCGTGAAACCATCCGTCATATGGGGCTACTGCCCTGCCCCTGTGAACGGGGTGACGTGAACACTCACGTGACAACTGTGGGCCTTACTAGGAGTCAGGACCGGCAGCAGCAGGCACCTGGCACCTGACTCCCTCCTCTCTTGAGCTCCCCTCCTTCCCCACGGGGAAAGTTGGGGACCCCCTGGGTGCTGATCTTCATGTCCCAGCTCTGACGAAGCCGCCGGGTCTGAGATACTAATGTATTAGTTTCCTGTGGCTGCTGTAACAAATTGTCACAGAGTTAAGGGCTCGAAACGACACACATTTATTATCTTCTGCTTCTGGAGGCCAGAAGTCTAGAACAGGCCCGTGGGGCTGTCCACCTCCTGCAGGCTCCAGGGCAGAATCTGTTTTCTGCCTTTTTTGGCTTCTGGAGGCCGCCTCAGCTCACAGCCCTTCCTGCATCTTCTGAGCCAGCCACATGGCATCTTCTCTCCTCTCTGACCCCCTAACTCCCTCTTACAGGAACCCTGCGATTTCACGCTGCCCACCTGGATAACCCCGGATCACCTCCCCGTCTCAAGAACCCCTGATGTAATCACATTTCCAAAATGCTTTTTGGCACAGGAGGTTACATATCCACAGGTTTTCAGAGACAGGGACGTGGACACCTTTGGGGGGAGGTGGCTCCACGGACAGTCTCGATACCTTACTGTCGGGGACAATGGCACCACACTGGGATCAGTTAGCAACACACACTTATTCCACACTTTTTGAGCACCTAACCCGTCAGGCACTAGAAAGAGGGAGAGACCAGGCAGACACAGTCTCTGCCGTCGTGAGCTTACAGACACCACCGTGTCCTATATAAATAAACACTTTACACCAACTGCGATTACTGCTTTGACGGGAAGGTGCGGGTGTCGAGAGGGACGGAGGGGCGACCGGCTTCTGGGGAGGGTGGCTGGGAAAACTTCTCTGCAGAGATGGGAC